>CM063525.1:34854799-36071362 GCA_032199755.1 Ambrosia artemisiifolia
TTGCCAAGTTTCCCTTCCAGATTACTTCCAGCGTTAATATCATAAGCAAAGCAAACACCCACAACTTGTGTGTATTTCCTCGCTTGATCTGCATCGTTTGGCTCATGATGAATCGGATTATAGAATAACATGATGATGTCTTCGAAGGTGCAATTGATCAGCCACATAGGATCAAATACATGCACATGCTTGTATTTATCCTTTCCATCTCTCAACACAATCACAGCTTCTGCCTTCCTCCAATCATAATACCAAAATATGAAGTCAGCACTGAAGTGTTGAGGCATAGGCATTAAAGGTATCTTTCTCATAACTTCAGGTGCCTTATAAATCAAGGTAACCCTTTTCAACTTGGTTCTGGGATCAATATCCTTGTGAACTTTCCTCCGGGGATATTGAGGCTTGAATCTATTCCATCTCGTCCTACTCTCCCAAACCAATTTGTCTGCACACCAACCAACATGAGTATTATTCACTGAAGCACCAGACATAGGGAATCTGCATAGATCTCTAACCGCCCAGTACGGTAGAGTTAGCAAATCAATGAATCTGTAAAAATACAAGATCCCTGATTCCCACTTAGCAGCTAAGCACTTCAGCCTGCTCAAGTATGTCCACCCAAGAGCTCTTCCTCTGAACTTTGCATTATGAAACCTATAGAAGTTTCCTTGAGCTTCAGGCTTTGGTCGGTTTTCATCCATCAATCTTAATTTCTTCAAATACTCTTTCAACTCATCAGACTTATTTGAAGATTCTGGCAAATCAGCTCCAAGTACTTTCTCAACAAACTCAGCACTTCTTTTTCTTGCCTTTCTTTTCGCAGACGTATTATGCCTTTCAGTAAAATCAGGAAACACCACATCTTCATCATTTTGTCTGAAGTACTGTGGATATTCCTCATGTGTAATATCCTCTATCTCAACTTCCTCAAATTCAGGGGTTTCTTTATCATCAGAGTGAGTTCCAGCATCCTTTTCAGGAATAGGTGGAATTGACTCATCAACAATGAATTCTTCAAACGTTTTCCCTACTCTCTGTGCAAGTCCATCCAGTATCTCCTTTGCCACAGAAGCAGGTACTTCCCCCTCTTCAAGATCAGGATCGTTATATTCCAATTCATAACGCATGTCATCTGTTTGGAATATTTCTGCAAAACGACCTGTGAACTCAATGGTCCACTCTCTCTTCTCTAACATGTCTTTGTATACTTGTTTTGCATCATCAGATAAAGACCTCACCTTTTCATTCCAGAACACAGTTTCATCATCTACATTCTCTCCCTTCTTCTTCGAACTAGACTCACCTGTGTCTTTCTTCTTCTTAGAAGGTGGTCTCTTCTCAAATGTAAACTTAGCAGTATCATCTCCTCCATCATTGTCATCACTGCTACTATCATCTTCCTTTTGACTTCCTGAACCTTCAGCATCATCATCATCATCATTGTTATCATCTTCATCATCACTTTTATCCGATTCTTCATTCTCATCATCCTCATCCTCCTCATTATCAGATTCAGATGGTTCAAAATCTACTTGTTCAACCTCTTTCTCTGCATCTTCTTCACCCTCCTTCAGCTTGGGTGCAATATTATACAAATCATCAATTAAATCACTAAGGCGTTTGTTTTCAGCCTTCAGCTCTTTGTTGTCTTCTTTAATTGCCTTGTATCTGTTCTTGTTTCTCAGAACTTTACCTTCAAGCTTCTGATTCTTTGCTTCAAGCTTCTTTACCTTCTCATCTATCTCATCTTGATTGGATTTAGAAGCAACAACTATCTGAAGCATTTTCTCTTCATTCTGCTTAAACTTGGCAATCTCAGCTTGTTGAGCCACAAGCATCTTCATCATATCATCCATTCTTTTGTTCATCTGCTTCATCACTTCATCATCCACGGTGATCTCCTTAGACTTGGACTTAGACTTTGATGGCTCAATCTCAGCTTCTTTTCCCTTCTGAGGCTGTGTAAACATGTTCAGAACATTATCCAGGGCAATATTGAACTGATCCACTGGTAATGTAGTAGCCTCCTTTGTCTTTTGTTTCTTTGCAGCTGGTGAAGATTGTTTAGACGATGTTCCAGCATCTGGTAATCTCTTTCCTTTCAACAATAAGTTCAACTCCTTCTCTCTGAGTTGCTTAGTGCTTGTCTTCTTGGCCATAGACTTGTGTTTGGGCTTGGGCAAATTCACTACAACTGTTTCACCCTCATTCAATTCATCTAAATTCACAGTCAATCCTTCATCTTCAGCATCAACAGACTGCTTACTCTTCTGAGCTTCTTCTATTGATCTGTTCAGTGATTCAGACTCACCAACCAAAGTGGCCTTTTGTTTGGTAGTCCGGACATTCTCAGCATCCGAATCCCATTGTTCCTCAGTCTCTGTTTCCTCTGAATCAACAGACTCCTCATCTACCAAACTCATTCCCTTCTTAGCAGTAGTCTTCTTTCTCACTGTTTGTTGTTTTGAACTTCCCTGATCTGTCTTTCCCTTGCCCTTCCCTTTGGCTCCGGGATTGACAACTTGCCTTTTCCTTTTCGTGCTTGCATCAGCATAAACAAGTGGATCATCATTGTCACTATCACTGTCAGGATGTCTTGCTAGATTCTTTCCTGGATCCACGTAATCCTCTCTAGCCAAAGCTCCAAATAACCTTCTGTAAGGTGGTCTCTCATTTTCAGGCACACCTTTGTAAGCTTTCATTCTCGCTAAGGTTCTAACATTCATATGATCCATATTAAGTATCTGTGTTGGATCCTTCTTCAAGTGTGGATATTTGTGATCGAAGATCATCATTAAAAATCTAGGATAAAGCATGAAGTATTTCTTCTTCAAACCCTTCAACATCTCCAACATGTGGTCTAAGATCATCCCAGCAACGTTAAATGGTTTATTGAGAGTCAATGCAACCATTAACGAGCTTAAACTTTTTCTCATCACGTCATAACCACCACTAACACATCCAAATACTAGTATGATGACGTGAGCAAAATACTTGAACTGCACGCTCAGTTTCCCTTTATACATAGAACCATCAGTAATCGGTCCTTTATATTTCATCCTCAGGAAACATGCTTTCTGCTCAGTCCAGGATAATTCCCTTGGATCCTCACTTGTTTCAAATTGGATCTGGAGAGCTTCTCTAATATCAGCTTCAGTGATAAACATCTCCATTCCCTGAATCTTGCTTTTGATGATAGTCTGATTATCAAAGTAATCATACTTGGCATTGTTATAAAAATCCTCAACTATATCTTTGTAGATAATAGTTGGTGTGGCCAAAGCATAAACCACTCTGCATCTTTTCAGAAACTTTATGATCTCTGTGAACTCCACATTCTTCTCCACATCTCCAAGATAAGCACAACAATTATGGGTCTTCTCAAACGGCCATTTGCTACCGCTTGATGATCCTTCTTCTTGCACAGTCTCTGGAATAGGATCAGTCACTGCAGTCTCCACAGGAATATCAACATTAGCTTGTTCTTCAGCCATCTGAAATGAAAAATCAAAATAAAACGTCAAAACACGAATTCGTCAAACATTCAAAATTTTTAGGTTTTAGTAATCCACATTCGCCCAAAATTAGCTGGTCGAATGTAGATTATTCTGGCCGAAGGTGTAATATATTGGTCGAATGTAAAGTGTTTTTGATGAAAAAGATACATTCGCCCGTTTAAGGTTTCCTTCGTCCACACAGTTCCACCTTCGTCCGATCGATGAGCCGAAGGTAAAATCTGTTTTAACCCAAAATTTGAAATTTTTTGAAAACATGTTGTTAACCCTTAATTCTGATTCAAATCTCATCTAAAGTGACCGACTAAGCTTCGCCATTCATCAATTTCCCTAATCATTCATTCTATATCAGTTTTTAAACGAATTAGGGTTTTTATATTTCAATCAATCAATCAAACAATTAATCCCTGTTAATAACCTAATTCCTAATTCATTCTCCCCCTAAAACTGATGTGGAATGATTTACAATCAACATTAGTCATTAACAATCACTGGAATATCACAAATTCTAAAACCCTAAGGCCGTATACAAAACGAATGATTACGGGTTCATTTCCTGTCCATTACCTGTAAAAATTATATGAAAATGATCAGCAAACACTAAGGAATAAAAAGCACAAGCACAGGAATCAAAATCAACAAGGTCTTGTATTGAATAAAATTTTGAAAAATTTGAACTGTTTGGTCGAACCTGGTTTGGCTTATTTATAGGCTCCACATTCGCCCGTTTGGTTCGGTCGAATGTACAAGAATTCCACCTTCGCCCCTAATGAAAGGCACGAAGGTAAAAGTTGTTTTACCCGAAAGTGGATTTTGGTAAAACCACATTCGCCCAAAACGAAAACGGCCGAACGTAGAAAAAATTTCCACATTCGTCCCAATTAAGGGCGAATGTAAAATGGAAATTTTGAAAAATTTTGCCAAATTACAAATTCGAATCCCGTTCAACATTTTTCAATCCGTTAAGCTTCCAAAACACAAATTTTCACTTTTAGAATGATACAAAGCCCAGATGGTGTTGTCAAATCTCAGAAATTGACTATCAAGCATCCCCGGTTATCAAAAATAAAGCAGAAATGCAAAAAAAAAAAAAAAAAAATTTTGGATTTTTCTGAAATTTTATCAAACACACCTAAAATCTTTTTGGATTTTGTATCTTTTTGACATTAAAAGTAAATTGCAACAAATAAAATGCAGCAAAGTAAATGAAAACAGTAAACATTTTGTGAAATCCGGTCAGAGGATCATATCAGTTTTCTGAGAAATCTGATCACAGCGTTGATCTTTTTGTTTAATATTATCATTAGAAACAATATGTGATACGGCAATTGCTGATATTGTGGTCCACGTAAGCTCACATGCAGACAATTACGCAATGCTTTAAAATGATACGAGTTAGGTGTATTAGACTAACACGATGTGGTGCCCACACACACGACATACTCCCGTATCAAGTAATTGCACAAAGCTTCGTCGTAACGCGTGATTATGCCAGAGTTATCCGTAAAAGTTACAAAGTATATAGCACAGAGGTATACAGGTCAGCAAATAAATGCAGCAGAGTAACATGTGAGTATACACTAGGTTGAGGCTGATATTAATCACTGATTTGCATCAGTTGACCAATACGATGTAATAATGATCTATGATCAATTAAAACATAAAGTTCCTCAATTCGGTAACTTCCGGTTTTGGCAATTAAGCTCTTTTAGCAAATATTCTGATAAAACTAGGTCCGTAAATCAATACAACAAAAGTTTATCAGAATATCCCGGATAACCATAACATAACGACCCGAAACCTCAGATTTTGGCAATCCTATCAAACGAAATTACGGTACTAAGACCATATGCCCATGAGGTGTTCAGCCACAAACGCGTAGTTCGTTATGTTTGTATCACTAATGCACGCAATATTTAGTCTACGAAGCCTATCAGCATATCACACATAATCAACACACGCCTCATAAACTCTACAATTCTTTAGCCTGTGTCAGATTCCCACTGATGTACTATCATTTCCTCTGTTTTACCAGGAAATCATTTTTGATTTTCTAATTTTTTAGGTCTTTTTGAATTTTATAATGTTTTTGGTTTTTCTGATAAAATGGCTCCCCCTAAAATAAAGAACATATTTTTGGATTTTCATTTTCTGAAAAACAAAACAAAAACAAAAGTTAAAAGAAACAATCCACTCGAAAGCATCAACTTCTTTGAGGATTTTACAATCCCCTCGAAAGCATCAACTTCTTTGAGGATTATGAAAGTAAAGAGAAATTCCCAATTAGCAAAGAGAAATTCCCAATTAGCAAAACATAAAAACTAAAAACTAAAAAGCGATAAACCGAGGTGCCGATTAGTCTTGTTTTTCCTTTATATTGTTTACTTTTAAAAGATATTCAAAGCGTGAACGATCAAAAGCTTTAGTAAACAAATCTGCACGTTGGTAGTCAGTATGAATTTTGATCATATCTATCAATTCTTTAGCGTAACAATCACGGATAAAATGATATTTGATCCGGATGTGTTTCGCTTTAGAATGATTTTCCGAATTTTTAGTTAATGCAATTGCGGCTTCGTTGTCACAGTAAATAGGAGTTTTAAGAAACTGCAAACCGTAATCCACCATTTGTTGTTGAATCCAAAGTACTTGCGAACAGCAACTCGAGGCTGCAATGTACTCGGCTTCACAGGTAGATTGTGCTACGGAAGTCTGTTTCTTGCATTGCCAGGTGATTAACCTGCTCCCGAAAAACTGGCAACCAGCTGTAGTAGATTTGCTATCCTTGTCACAGCCGCCCCAATCTGCATCACTAAAAGATATGAAATCAAAATTATCATCATTAGGGTACCAAAGTCCTTTTGAGGGACAACCCTTCAGATATCTAAGGATACGCTTGACCGCCGTCAGATGACTTTGTTTCGGCTTCGATTGATAACGGGCACAGAGACACGTTGCGTACATAATATCTGGTCGAGACGCCGTCAAATACATCAGAGATCCGATGATTGCTCTGTATGTAAAAGGATCCGTCAGCTCCCCCTTAGCGTCTACTCCAATCCCGTGATTGGGTTGAATCGGGGTATCCATTGGCTTTGAGTCCTCCATCTGGAATCGGCTCAAGATGTCGGAGACATATTTCGTCTGGTGAATGAAGATCCCGTCGGGTCTTTGGTCCACCTGCAAGCCTAGGAAAAACTGCATCTCCCCCATTGCGCTCATTTCGAACTTTTCCTGCATGACAGTTTCGAACTCCCTGCATAAAAGCTCGTTAGTCGAACCAAATATTATATCATCAACATATATCTGCACTAGAAGCAAGTCATTTCCCGTCTTTTTCGTAAAGAGGGTGCAATCGACGAGGCCGCGCTCAAATCCTTTGTTGATGAGGTATGTACTTAGCTCCTCGTACCACTGCCTCGGAGCCTGGTGCAAGCCATAAAGAGCTTTGTTCAACACATAGACCTTATCCCGGTGGATTGGGTCCTCAAAGCCTGGTGGCTGCCCGACATACACCTCTTCCTTGACTTTCCCGTACAGAAATGCGCTTTTCACGTCCATCTGGTAAACTTTGAATTTCTTATAAGAAGCAAACGCGAGGAACATCCGAATAGCTTCGATTCGTGCTACCGGTGCATAGATTTCGTTATAATCAATCCCTTCGATTTGATGGAAACCCTGCACAACCAATCTGGCTTTGTTCCGAACAATTACCCCACGATCATCCTTCTTACACTTAAACACCCATTTGGTGCCAATCTTCTTTCTATCCGGCGGCAAATCCGTGAGCGTCCAAACTCCCAATTTCTGGAATTGTAATAACTCCTCCTGCATAGCTTCCACCCAGGCATCATCCTTCAAAGCGTCCTTGTATGTCCTTGGCTCTACCTGCGACACATAACACGCAAACGACCAATCATTTTGACTACCAGATTGTTGAATTTTGGCATATAAAGCTAAAGCACCAAAACTCTCTGGCGTATTAACGCTTTTAAGCTGCCCTCTGGTCATAACACTACTTCCAGGATCACCGATAACTTGCTCCAGCGGGTGAATACGATGAATCCGAGATTCCGGATAATCAGGTACTTGCACTCCCGTCTGAATAGTCAAGTTCTCCACAGCCTCCAGATCATGACCCGTATTTGATGATGAAGCCACATCAGAATTTGGAATTGGGTTCACTGGCGGTGCCTCCTGTTCTTCAACTTGATCAAGAATAGCTTCTTCAAATTGTTCATCTTCAGATTCTGAAGTGTCTAATGAAGTTGAAGCCTCTTGAAATATCTCTTCTTCTTGTATAGGAGCATTGGTATCATTAGAAGCTGGTAGGGGGTTCACAGTGATCGGACGCACCAACGGTGAAGTTGTTGCATTTTCACACTCGTAAAGTAATCGAATAACAGCTTCTTCAACCAAGCTATCTAGATTGAATGATTCAAAGAATTCTTTGTAATCAAACATCCAATCAGGACCCGTGCCTTGAATATTTTGAGTGTATCGTTGAACGTCCACGTTAGCCCAGTCTTCCACACGACGAGTTCTCTTGTTGTATACCCGTTTGAGTGGGGTTGCATATCCAACAAAATAACCCTCCTCGGCTTTAGGACTAAACTTTTCGCTTGGATTCAACATCGTGCAAGGCGCCCCGAAAGGTTCTAGATACTCTAAATTCGGCTTCCTTCGGTGTAACAGCTCATAAGATGTTTTTCCAAACTTCTTCACTGTTAGAACCCGATTAAGTGTGTAATTTGCTGCATAAATCGCCTCATTCCAGAACATTACTGGAAGATTTGAATCAGCAAGCATTGTTCTAGCCGCTTCAATTAGAGTCCTATTCTTTCGTTCAGCAACACCGTTCTGTTGAGGGGTGTACGGAGCCGAATATTCATGATGTATCCCTTTGTCTTCACAAAGTTCATCCATCTTGGCATTTTTGAACTCCGTCCCATTGTCACTCCGAATCCTCTTTATCTTCACATTGTAGAGATTCTCCAATCGAGTGAACAGAACTTTTAGATTGATAAAAGTGTCGCTCTTATTCTGCAAACACATCACCCATGAAAATCTTGAGTAATCGTCAGTGACGACTAAACAATAAAGCTCTCCAAGATGACTATGGCGCTTGACCGGTCCGAAAAGATCCATGTGCAATCGCTCTAGTGGCATCTCTACAGAGTTAACCTTTTTCACTTTGTGGGACTGTTTGTGTTGCTTCCCCTTTTTACAACTCACACACTTGTCATTGAGATGGAAATGTTTCACGTTTACTCCATCGACAAGTCCATTTTTCACAAGTTGATTCATTTTCTTCAGATGAATGTGCCCCATCCTTCGGTGCCACATTATCGATTCTTTCTCAGTCGCCTTGGACAAAAAGCACGTTATTTGCCCCTGTGATGTCATCGCCTTGGACATATCAAGAATGTATAGATTGTTGACGCGAGGTGCCTTCAACATTATCCACTCTTTAGGAATTGTAAAGCCCGGTTTCAAGATATAGCAGGATTTGTCATCAAAATGCACAGTAAATTTCTTGTCACAAATTTGACTGACACTCAACAGATTGTAGTCTATCTGCTTCACATACGAAATCCGCTCAAAACTCACTATCCCATTGCTCACACTTCCTTCCATCGTGATATATCCGCCTTTGTTTCCCGCAAACGCTACATACCCTCCATTGATGTTCTTCACGTCGAACAGCAACGCAAGATCCCCTGTCATGTGGCCTGAAGCTCCACTATCAACAATCCAAAGACTGCTAATAGGGCCAGCTGAAGCTCCCTGCACACAAAAAGTAAATCATTTAGTGCTTTCGGGGGACCCAAGCCTGAGTCTTGGGTCTTTCAACATCAGGTTTCACAATAACATTTTCACAAACATTTTTAACAAATTTTTGATCAATCTTTTTCTGATTGCTCAAAACTGTTTCCTTTTTCTCATTAACCTTTGAAGATGAGGCTCCTGGAGTACCATTGGGTGTCCAAGATTGTTCAGTCCTTTTCAGGATACGAATCTGAGACTTTGGGTTCTCAGTTGGTTTCTGAACATTGTTAGCAAAAGTAACTTTCTTGGTAACCTTATCTGATTTAACAGACTTAGGTCCAACATTCGATTTGACAATCGGTTTTGGTGAAACCTTTTGCCTATCAACTGTTGAGTTCACCACAGGCTTTCTCCACGAGTGTTCCATGGCAATCCGATTCCTTCTATCATAATGCATTGGACGAGTATTCCTCATTTGAAAATTGTTTTGATAATAAAACTGTTGTGGTTGTTGAGGAACAACTCTCCTATGAGGTGGCACATAATGATCAATCGGCTTTCTCATAGAATTCCTCACTTCAACTTCGTGCCTCTTGTGCCTTACATATGGGCACTGAGCAAGTAAATGCCCTCGTTCCCCACACTTAAAGCACGCACGATACTCTTCAAAAACATTTGGAGCATTTGGTTGAGCAAATGATCTAACAGGGTATTGATCATTGAACTGTTGCTTCCTTAAACTCTCAGGTAGTGGCCCTTTTGAGTAAGTAGGCTCATTGTAACCATTAGCTCTGTTTTTGGGTTTAACAAACTCTGTGACATGGACCTTTGGTTCTTGAGGAACATCCAAGTACAACTTCTTTAACAAAGCTGGTGGAATTTCATTTGTTCTCTCATGTTTAGGGAACCAAATAGTACTTTCTTGCCAAATCTTTTCAATTTTAGCATAGTTGGCATTTTTAATTGGAAAGTCCTCGTCAGAGATGATCTTATCGGATCCTTCCATCCGATAAAACACCTTGACAGGTTTGTCACATTGTTCGTTTTTCTCATTCTTCTCAAGATCTTTCTTAATCACATTAAGATCTTTCTTCACAACATTCTTCTCAGACTTGTTCTCATTATGAATGTTTCTCATTGGAACAATTTGAGATGATGAAACTGGTTCATTTGTAATGATGTGATTTTCTTTTGGAATATCACATCCATTAACAGTTTGGTTACAACCAGTATCATCACTCTCTGAATCTGAGTCAACACTTTCAGCAGTAACACCCTCATCATTGATTCCCAAAATCGGTCTGACATCGGAATTTGGATCACCAACACTTGAAGTGTTAGATTCATTTTCCGATGCTGAGTCAGATTTTACCGAACTCTCCGGTGTCACTTGGTGACAATTATGGTTTTCAAAAAGAACCGGAGATGGTACAGCCCGATAATTGGTTGTTTTGTCATCAATGATGTGGTCTACCACATAAGCAACATTCTTGTAACTTTCCAACTTTTTGTTTACTTTTTCAGCAAAGCATTTGATGGCGGCCATTTCCAACTTAGTGTTTTCAATTTCATTGATGTAGTTGTTTATTGCCAATTGTTTTAAAGACAAAGTATTTTTCAAGTCAGAAATGTCCTTCTTGTAGCCATCTAACACTTTGTTAAAAGCATTCAACTCTTTGCGAGTAGATTGACTGTTCATGATAGCACTATCACGTTGAATACGAAGTTGTTTAACCTCCTCAGTCAATCTATCACAAGCACCACAATATTTTTCACTAGTATTGTCAGTACTACAAGCAGAACTTACAGGTTTTGGCGGTTCAGTCATGGCCATCAATGCGAAATGAGCTTCCTTTCCTGCAAAGAATCTGGAGTAATCAATCTTTGTGAAGGCATCATCTGCAATGCACGACTTCCTAGTCATCAGAAAATCTGCTTCTGCAAGTAACTGATCAATATCTTCATCAAGAGAATTAACACTAGCTTCCGTATCCGAGTCACTGTCTGAATCAGAATAAACCGATTCACACTCCTCAGGAATGTCAGAAACAGTATCAATCACAACTCCTGAATTTGTCTCTTCATTTTCAACCTCAACATTAACCTCAGAATTAACCTTAACAGGTTCAAAATCACCATCCATTTCAGCCTCAGAATCATCACTATCAACCTCAGTTTCAACCTTCTCCTCCACCGTCACAGAATCTTCAAGATCAACCTGATAGGCAACACACGCCACATTTCCCCCAGTGGTTATCTCCTCAACACCTATCTGAATACTTGACCAGTCAAACCTCTCATCTTGTTGAGTAACCAATGCTTGATTGGTATTCTGTTGTTCAGCTGGTGTAGTGATTGGTATGACTGTTCGGTTAGTATTGTTTGGTGTTTGGTTTTGTGTCTGGTTTGGTGTGGTTGGTTGTCTATTTTGGTTGTTGTTAAAGTTGTTTTGACGATTTTGGTAGTTGTTGTTGTTTTGGGAAGAAACTTGGTTTTGGTTTTGTTGTTGACGGTTCTGATAGGTAGCATTGAATGGATTTCTGTTGCCTTGTTTTGGTGGCTGAGTACATTCACGTTTAAAGTGACCTTTACCTCCACAGTTAAAACAAGTCACTTTCTCCTTATTGAACCCGTAGGTTGTATTAGGAGAAGTTCCCAAGTCTGTTCTACCAGTTTTCTCAATAAACTCTGTTGCTCTTCGCATAATGCTCGCAAATGCCCATTGAATATCAATGAGTTCCATCTCCTCCTTGTCAATTTGTGCGTAGTCTTCATTGGTCAAGTTGTTATTACCAATTTGACTAGCAACTAACCCATTGTAGGAAGAAACCATTGCAGAGACTAAAGCAATGTGTTGCTGAGCAACTTCAACTGTCACATTTCCAAGATTGGAAGTTTCCAAAACCACAGTTGATTGGTTAGGTTGGTTCATTGGTTGTGATTGAGATTGACCAGCAGTGTAAAAAGCTGCTTGTTGCTTTGGGGAGAATGGTGGAATGTATGAATATTGATATGGAACTTGTGGTTGTGGTTGTGATAAAGATGAAGTTTGTTGATGGTAGTTAATAATGGGTGATTCTACAGCATTGGATATACAAGCAACATGTGGTGTAACTAGCCCTCCAGAACTTGTACTTGCTGGAACTAAAGATCCTCCAAAGTATAAGTTTGGATTCTGAGGAATCTGTGCTCTCCTAGCCTTCCTCTTCTCTTCCAACTCTTTGTTTTCCAGCTTCTCGATAAACTCCTGAAGAGACCAGTATTGAAAAGCATCCTTCTCCTTCAGAAAATCCACATGCTGATCTCAGTTTGGTGGTAATGCTTCAGCAAACTTGTCCACCTGTTTTGCCATAGGGATCTGTACACCATAGCTAGACAATTCAGATATCAAATGATTATATCTAGGAGTTAGTTCTTTCAAAGTTTCATTTCCAACATATGAAAAATTCTCAAACTCCTTAACAATTTCTTCCATCCTCAAATTTCGAGTCTTTTCATTTCCATCATGCTTCCTTTTAAGCATATCCCATAGTGCCTCAGAAGTTGTGCACGTCCCAAACTGATGCAAAAGATCATTTGTAATGGCTTGTGTCAGTTGGGAGAACGCCTTCTTTTCTACAGCAAACTTCTTTTTCTCATCCTCCGCCATGCTCTCCAATGGCACTGGTTCACCTGTGTTCTCCAGAACTGGTGGTGTGTATCCTTTAGCAATCATGTTCCATGCTTCAGCACCTTCTACTCCCATGCCTTCCAAGTGTATCTTGAACTTTTTCTGCCACTGATTGTATTCTTGAATCTCCATGAGCTTCGGTGGCCGAGTCCCGCTACCTGAAGACAAATCATTAATCAGTGTGGAAATAGCATTAGTAGTTTGAGTGTTTACCACCGCTGCTGCTACTCCCCAGTAGTCAGACTGTGGTACTGTAGGTGCACTCTGAGTCATGTAGTTAACCGGCTGTGAAGACTGTGTGTTAGTCTTCTGTGCTGCCACTGTCCATGGGTCCATCACCTGCTGTTGTGGTAGTGTAGTTGCTGGTGTAGGAGTAGTCTGATAACGCCACATAGTCACGCACTTCGAGAAATTCAACACTTAGAAAATTTTCCAAAACTTATCCTAGGTTCGCCCAAGAAGCTTTCAGGTTCGTCCCTTTTAGTTTAGGTTCGTCCAAAAAGTTTCACCCGAATGTGAATTCTCACCAGAATGTAAAAATATGCTAACACACTTCTACTTTCGTCCACTACAACCTAGGTTCGTCCGTTTCTGAAATACCTTCGTCCGCCCGATGTCCCGAACGTGAAAAATTGGACCCGAATGTAGAAAATTCAAATGAAACACTCTACGTTCGCCCTAAAACACCTAGGTTCGCCCAGAAAACCTCTCTCCTTCGACCTAAAACTCACACGTTCGCCCACAAAGTCCAGGTTCGCCCATATCTGACTTTTTGAAAAACGGTTACACTTTGAAAAACGGTTATTTTGATCACTGATTTTCAAAAGTTTGTGGATTTGATTGATCTTGATCAGGTTATGCTTCGGAGATGATTTGGAACAACTTTAATACTTGGAATTTTGAATTTTAACCACAAAATCACCTCTAATTCTTTCAAAAACATACAAAAACCATTTTTAGTTGAAAACAGATGTGAATTGATGAAAATTATGTCCAAATCAGCTCTGAGTTTATCAATTTGTTGTTGTATGATCCTCTACGCTCTGATACCACTTTGTAGAGGATGTGATTTGACACGAAAACAGGATTATATGATCATACAAGTTGCTAAACCAGGTGCGGAAACCCTAGCTTAGAACAAACTGATGTAAACTCAATCAAAACACAATCAAGGTCATTTTAAATGCTTTTCATAGATTAACTTGTTCAAATAAACGTTTACAGAATCAATACAGTTAATCTAGAACTCAAACTATCACTCTCAAACCTCTCAGGAACACACACACAAAACACACACTCTCAATGACTCGTTATACATTACAAAAACTTGAAATCTATTTATAATAGCTGTACGTTCGCCCAGTCACACTGGTCGAATGTAAGCTTTTTCTACATTCGCCCAGTTTGACTGGTCGAATGTATTCTTCTGTGCATCCCTGTTCCAGATTCGCCCAGACAAAGCTACCTTCGCCCATTTACAATTCTCCTTCGCCCCTTCTGATTCTCCTTCGCCCCTTAACACATGTTAATATCTAATCATTAGTCGCAAAATGGCATCTACACTTGGATAGGCCTAAAATTGGTTTACCAAATCCATTTGATGAAAGTGTTCTAGATGATTAACCTGGCCCATCAAACCCAACTAGGGAAAGTATTTCAAGAGAAGATGTTACAAATGATGAACCTCAAATCAATGAAGGTGAAATTTGAAGGAGTAAAAGACAATGGACTAAAAAATCCTTGGGTCCAGACTTCCTCACCTATGTAGCTGAGGAGGAACCGCAAACTTACCAACAAGCGGTAAATTTCTCGGATGGACCTTAGTGGAAGGAGACCATAAAATGTGAAATAGATTCTATTTTACAAAACCACACCTAGGAGCTAGTGGATCTTCCTACGGGATGTAAACCATTAGGATAACGATGGATCTTCAAGAAAAAGATGAAGCCGGATGGCACCATTGATAAATACAAGGCAAGGTTGGTGATCAAAGGATATAAATAGCGAGAAGGCTTGGATTATTTTGACACATATTCGCCTGTAACGCGAATAACATCCATCATGATGGTACTTGCCATTGTAGCCATTAGAAATTTGGAAGTTCACTAAATGGATGTGAAAACGGCTTTCTTGAATGGAAATCTATAGGAAGAAATTTACATGGAATAACCCGAGGGTTTCATAGCCAAGGGATAAGAAAAGAAAGTATGCAAGCTTGTAAAATCCTTGTATGGTTTTAAGCAAGTTCCAAAACAATGGCATCAAAAGTTTGATCATGTCATGCTTGAGTCTGGGTTTAAGATCAACGAATGTGACAAGTGTGTGTATGTTAAAGATACACCAGATGGATATGTCATCTTATGTCTGTATGTGGATGACATGCTCATTGCTGGAAGTAATGAGAAAATAATAAAATCTACAAAGGACGTCCTGAGAGCAAGGTTTGACATGAAAGATATGGGACTAGTGGACGTGATTTTGGGAGTACAAATCACACGAACCCATAATGGACTTGTGATAAGTCAGTCTCACTATGTGGACAAAATTGTTGAGAAGTTTAATGCAAATGACTCTAATGTGGCTAGAACTCCCATTGACACGAGTCAACATCTAGCTAAAAATTGAGGTAAGCTTATTAACCAATTAGAGTACTCAAGAACTATTTGTTGCCTGATGTATTTGATGAGTTGTACTAGACCAGACTTAGCATATGTTGTAAGCAAGCTAAGTAGATACACGAGCAATCCAAGTACAATTCATTGGAGTTGCGTGACACGGGTGCTTTGGTACTTGAGATACACACGAGATTATGGGCTGCATTATAGTAGATATCCAACAATTATAAAAGATTACTGTGATGCAAATTGGATATTGGACACGAATGATTCCAGGGCAACGAGTGGGTATGTGTTAACCCTTGGAGGTGCAACGATATCGTGGAAATCATCTAAGCAAATGGTTATTGCTAGATCCACGATGGAATCTGAATTCATCACTTTAGATAAAGCAGGTGAAGAGGCAGAATGGCTACGTCAATTTGTTGAGGATATACCAAAGTGGCCGAAGCCGGCATCGGCCATATGCATACATTATGATAGCCAATCGGCAATTGGCGGAGCTCATAGCACAATGTATAACGGTAAGAACATGCATATAAGACGTAGGCATAATACGGTACGACAACTAATCTCTACAGGAGTTATCACTGTTGACTATGTGAAGTAAAATGATTACATCGTGGATCCGCTAACAAAAGGCTTAAGCAGAGAGTTAGTTCAGAAGTCGTCAATGGGGATGGGACTAAAGCCCGTGAAAGACTCAGTTCATGCAAAGGAAACCTAACTCAGCTGACTGGAGATCCCAAGATCTGAGTTCAATAGGACAACCTACTTGTATGAACGGGTGAAGGTCACTGTGGGGGTAACCCCACGTTTTGAAAAAGGGAGTTTACTATAGGATTTAATAAGCTTCCTAGTCCATTCCTAAAAGTGACAAGTTCGAGGCTAAGCATATGGCATTTAATGATTCGACTAAGGTAAATAGTCCTAGTAAATCACCTATGTGAGAGAGAAGTGGGTCGCTTCGAAGGCTATTGTCGGGGCACAATACCTAAGAGCTCTCGCAGAACCAGGCACGTGTCCATGACCACAACGGACACAACTATGAGGACTTGACGTTGTTAGGGCGAGTCTTGTCTGAAGCGTATTATCGTCTACACAAACGGCAGACGAGTTCAAAGACATCGCCGTCTACTCAGAGCCAGTGGGCTAAGTGCGTTTCATAAGCGAAGGTTCAAAGGGTCACACCTACTGAAGAAACAATAGGTATCACGGAGATTACGTGTAATCTACGTGGGGTTAATACCTAAGTCCGTCAGGGTTAATCCTTTACCCAAACCACAAGGTCAAACCCGTTTGATAATGATGTAAGTGCGTGTGTGGTGAAAGTAAGTGAGAACACAAGATGTAAGTGGTTCGGTCAAGTGTTGACCTACGTCCACTGTGAACAGCCGATAGTATTATTAATGATCGAATACAAAGAGTACAAGTAAGTAATACTAGGCTAGCAATGACTATTTTCGGATGCTTTGGCAAGGAGAGGTATCCTTGTATTTATAGGAGAACTCGTGGGCTTGATCGAAAGGCCCACGAGTGACCCTTCTTTATTGGGCTTGGTCTGGGCCCAAGTCCAATGTTCCCCTGGAATTGGCGGGAGAACAAGTGTACTGTTCATGACGTCATTGGGGCAGCATGGTTGTTGCTCGAGGCAGACACGTGGCGATCCGTGGTTGGCAGACGGCGCCCCCGTCAGTCGTTGACCATGCTCCTGACAGCAGCAAGGTATGTCTGCTGTTTACTGTAGACGCTGGTATGGTGGAAGCATGGCTGCAGCCATGCTGCTGTCTTTGTCTTGTAGTTGTTGGACCACTTTGCCACCTGTAGCTTTTCTATTGGTGCGTGCCCTGTCAGTGATCTTTGTGAATCTTCCTTTTGTTGTCCTCTGTACTCTGTACGATGATTGTCAAGGGAAGATTCCGCGTGTGATGGTACGCGCTTATCAGGTGGTGGTATTGCTTATCAGTTGTTATTCTTGCGCGCCTCCTTGCATGTACTGCTCGTTGCGCTTTGTTGGTTCCTCGCGCCACTGATTGGCGCGCGGAAGCTGAGTTATGGGGATAGGGGTGCCTCTTCCGCCTGGATTAGGCTCCCTATCCCTTCAAGTCCCCCTAGTCTAGGGCTTCTCCTATTCTTTGTGAAGAGTGGGTGGAGCGCTAGACTCAAAGTACGAGGTCGCGGATGAAAGCTCATCTGCTTGTGTGCCTTGAAATTCGTTCCTCTGCAAAGTTTGGCGGAGAACGTCTTTTTGGTTTTACGTCAAATTTGCGCCATGAAAGAAGTTTGTCGCCGAGACCTGTTAAGGCGCTGGGCGGAGAGCGTCTTTTTTGGTTTTACGTCAAATTTGCGCCAAGAAAGAAGTTTGCCGCCAAGACCTGTTAAGGCGCTGGGCGGAGAACGTCTTTTTTGGTTTTACGTCAAATTTGCGCCAAGAAAGAAGTTTGCCGCCAAGACCTGTTAAGGCGCTGGGCGGAGAACGTCTTTTTTGGTTTTACGTCAAATTTGCGCCATGAAAGAAGTTTGTCGCCAAGACCTGTTAAGGCGCTGGGCGGAGAACGTCTTTTTTGGTTTTACGTCAAATTTGCGCCATGAAAGAAGTTCTTCAGCAGTTGTAATAAATCTTGAATCATTGGCATTTAATTTGTCTCTCATAAATGGGAGTTAAGGCGCCTGGAATTCGAATGATCAGTTACTTGTGATGGAAGCTTGAGGGTTGCTGACGAGTCAGCCTCGTCTGCTGTGCTGACTGTTGGCTGTCCCCTCATTATGGTGCAGTTACCAACATTTCGTCTGTGTCAGGCGCGTGTGTTGGCACGCGTCCTACTTGTTGCTTGTGTGGTTGTGCTTGTGCCACGTGTCGAGTGGCACGTGAAGTTCGTCAGGCGCGTGATGCTTCACGCGCCTGGTCAGCTTACGTTGGTGGGATCTAGTGACACGTGTCAGCCATCCGTCGCTTGACGGTTGGATTGTTTATCCTTGCTTGATCTTAGCCGTTCACTCACGCATGATGACACGTGTCATCATCTGCTTCTCCAAATTTTGAAAAAGTGTGACGACGGTTGTTTCTCCTTGGGCCCCACTGCCATTAATGCAGTGGGTATATATAGGAGTTGGGATGCATGTTAGACGGTTACTTGTTCATTTGTTCATCCCTTCTTCTTACTTGCACTCTCTCATTTTCAAAAACACTTCCGATCATTTGAAGTTTTCTTTGAATCTTCAGAGATTGTTTAATCAATCTTCAAAGATTTATTGTGAAACTTCTTGTTGATCTCCCTTGCCTTCCTTGTTTGTTCTTAGTTTGTCTCCCCTTCTTTGTTCTTCTTTGAAGATTCCGACCGATCTTCAAAGTTTTCGTTGAATCTGTTGTGTTTTCCGGTGAACTTTTTGAGTTTCCCGGCGAGTCTTCAACTTTTTCCAGTTAGTTATCCAGATTTCTTCTCTTTTCTTTCATTCCTTTTTGAAAATGTCAGAAGCTTCTAACATTGGTTCTCCTTCCGGCGATGTTACCGGTAAGGAGCCAGTGATTGAAGAAGTGGAGGAGGAAGTGCAGGTGGAGCACGGAAAAATCAAAGAGCGAAAGCTCATGACAAACACTTTCTGTGTTTGGACTGAAGAAGCCTTTGATAACTTTTGCAGGGGCTACGGCATATTGCCAGAGTGGGAGCCAACTCTGCCGTCCCCGACGGAGAATGTACTCTCTGCTGGGCCTGGGCAACTTGCCCTTTATGAAGCCCACTTCACCAAGTGTGGCTTCCGGCTACCCTGCACCCGCTTCCAGATCGATACTCTGGTTGCTTATGGTGTTGGGCCAACCCAACTTACCGCCTTTGGGATGCTGAGGCTGGTACACTTTGAGGCGTCCTGCCGCGCCTTGGACATTGAGCCCACTGTGGAGATGCTCAATGTCTTTTATTTTCTTGCGCGCGACGAGATGTGGTTCTCGTTTAAGCCGCGCCCCAAGGTGCCTCCGATGGCCACCCATACCCCCAAGTCCCTTCATTGGGCTAAAGAAAAATTCTTCTTTGTGAAGAGGGGGGTCATCCCCATTAGTCTGCCTTGGAAAGTTATTGCAGACGGTCAGCGGGTGGCTGACATACCGGTGATGAAGGATTTCAAGAAGCAAGCCTGGTTCACCACCCTCACCGCCAACGCCACCAAGCTTGAGTTTAAAAATCTCACAGATGGCATCTTTTGCCTTCTGGGGATGAGCTGCCTGACTCAGGGTCCAGGAAAGGAACCCTACATTGCTGCGGAGGGTAAGCTCAGTTTCTACTTTAACTTCTTTGCATTGTATGTCATATTGTGCTAACTGTTTCTTGCGCAGGTGTGAGCAAGTTCCAATTTTATGCTGCTCGTCAAGAGAAGGGCATAAAGTGGAGGCGCTTGGCGGAGGGAGAGGCGTCTTGCCTTGAGGCGTTTGTGGACAGGTTTTATTATCCTGACCTGACCATCGCGCCCAAGCCCTATTACACCACAGGTGAGTCAAACGAACTATTGTTTTCTAGCCTTTTTGGCGATGATGCCTCTGACTCCTCAGTGGAGATTGTGGAGATTCAGAAGGCGCCCGCGGGGCGTGGCCGTTGGAAACACGCTCCGCGGAGACGTAAACGTCGCCAACGCCCTTTAACAAGTTCTGATTCGGGCTCTTCCGTTTCAGTAGGCGAAGCTGTGAAGGGGCGGCGCGGAAGGAAGGACGGGCCTGTCTCTGATGATGAGGAGGAGGACGAGCCCTCCAAGTTGGAGAGGAAGAAGAAAAGGCGCACCACCGGTGCCAGTTCTAGCAGTGCTGCTGCTAACTTGGAGAAGGCGGCCGCTACTACTGGCGGGGAGAGTGGTGGAGTTGAAACTCCTATCACAGAGACCACTGTCTCTCCCTTATCACCGGCGCGGGGGGTGGTGCTGGAGAAAAGCTCCAGTGTTGGTGGGATTGCTGCCCCCACCTTTAGTGTGGGCATTGGCGCTGCTCCCACACGTCAGCCTCTGTTCCAGAAGCTGTTAAAGAAGAAAGCCCCTGGTAAGTTAGTTTCTTTTTTCCTGTTCTGAAGTCCTTTACTTTAATTGCTCTTAACACTTTTGTTGCTTCTGCAGTTGCGCCGAAGATTGTACCAACTCCTCCTCCCACATCTCCATCTTCGGAGGCGGGTAGGACGGAGGTGGATGTGCTCTTTGAAGAGCAAGCGGCGGCGCAGCGGGAGGAAGCCCGCTTGAAGGCTGAGGCCGATGAAGCCCTTCGGAGGGCGGAGGCCGAAAAGAAAGCAGCGGCCGATGAAGCGTTGCGCAGAGCTGAGGCTGAGAAGCAGGTTGCCGCCGATGAAGCCAGGCGAAAGGCTGAGGCGGCCAAGAATGCTGAGGCGGAACGCCTTCGTCTCCAAGAGCAACAGTTCTTGGAGGAGAAGGCTCGCCGTTTGAAAGAACAGGCGGAGCAGAGTGCTCATACCAGCGCCGAGGGCTCTCATGATATGGATGGGTTTGAGAGGGCCCTTTTGGCGTCAGGCGCTGGTGGCAGTGCGGAGGGCTCGCGTCAAGCTCGGCGCGAGTTCTCCAGGGTTGATGATAGGGAGCCATCAGGCGGGTATGATGGCTCCAGCTGGTCCGGGGGTGATGCAATTTGGCGCCCTCGGTGGGCGGTCAGGGAGAATACTTTATTCTCTAACTCCTTGGCCGCCGAGGAGTTTGTGAGGGAGGTTGTGCCTCCCTACGAGCGCGCGCACCAAGATATGCTGAGTCGCGCAGACCTTATGGCTGCCTTGTGCGTCAATCAGGCGACTCAGCTATCTATGGTTGACTCGCTGCGCCGCCGAGATGCGGCGGTGTGGCGAGACATCCAACGCTTGGAGGCGGAGAAGGCAGACCTCGCTGAGAAAGAGGCTGCCTTCAAGGCCGAAATATCCAAGTACCGTCGCCGCGCCCATGATGCAGAGGCTAAAGTCACCAAGTTGGAAGGGGACGCGGCGGCGGATAAGCGCCGATGGACAGAGTCTTGCAAAAAGACAAATGCTGAAACCATGAAGTTAAGGCAGACTCTGTCCGAGGCGCAAGAGGAGAGCCGGGTGCTGACTCGGCAATTAGAGGAGAAGAGCAAGGCCCTCTCTGAACGAACTGCGCAAGTCGTAGAGAAGCGCTTGGAGCTTGAGTCCAAGGATGCAGATCTCATCAAAGCTACTGAGCGCGTCTCCTTCTTGGAGCAGGAGAGGGTCCAGATCCTTCATTCAAAGGAGGATTTGGAACAAGACCTTGGCTCCGCCGAGGAAGCCCGCGCTGCGGCTGTCAAGGAGTGTGAGACAGCCCAGCGTCTTTTGGAAGAGGCGATGGCCGCCCAGACGCAGACACAGGATGCCATCAAGTGGATGATGACTGATGGGATCACTGGGGTAAGTGTATATTTTTTAGCGCCTTTTGTACAAACTTTTGAAGTTTTTATGCTAACTTGTTAACTCTGTTGCAGGTCTTCAAGAGGTTCTGGCAAGAGCCTAGGCTGGGCGACCAAGTCGCTGCCATAGCCGCCACCGCCCATGCTTATGGGTATGGTGAAGGCTATGAAGATGGTTTTCTGGCAGCTCAAAATGGTGGGCGGATCGAGGATGCGGAGCACTATGGGAAGCCACTGAAGGATGATTATGAGGCGGAGCTCCTCAAATTTGAGAAGGTGGACTTCCCAATACTTCAAGTGGTTGCAGATTGCAACAAAAATGCTGATCCTTTGTCCGCCCTCAAGTATTACATCGACAAATCTGATGAGCTGACCAAGGAGGAGGAGCGCAAGCGCCTCGAAGAAGAGCGCCAACGAGCCAGTGGCGAGGGCACTTCAAATATTTAGTTTTATAGGCGCTTATCTTCTCTTTTCTTTTTGTCTTTGTAAATAACTTGTAATTACTAAGGGTTTTTAAGTCCCTCACGATGAATGAAAATTTTGGTTTTTCCTTATATCTTGTATTTCTCATCCTAACTTAACTTGTCTAACCAAGTCGTCACCCGATTTAACAAGTTAAAATTAGGCGCGCGTCCCGCTAGATAGTCCGGCGTGCTAAGTATTTGCCTTGAAGACTATAGCGGGGCGCGACTTGTGCCATGAGTCCGAGTTAAGCGCGTGTGAGCCTTGCCTAGAAGACCCATGACTGCGCGCTGAACTAGTCCGCTCTTTGTCCAACTTGTGTTACAAGTTTAGAAGACAAGGCTTTAAGTTTGTTCTAGCGGCGCGCGTCTTTAAGTCCGGCAAGTAAACTTGTCTTGAAGACCATCTGATGTGGCGCTGGTGTATGATTTTTATAAGTCCGACGTACGCGAGGTATGTCTAGAAGACTTTATCATGTTAACACCGCCTTATTTGTGGTCCGACGATAGTTTTGCTTAAGTCTTGAAGACCTTGGCGCGGAAAAACAAGTAGAATAACAGATATAGGGAATAATTTTCATTGATAGACGCGGCATGTGTAGCCGTAATTACAAGTGTTTTACAAGTAGCAGCGGCGCAGTTGTGCTGCATTCCAAGATCTGGGAATAGGTGTTCCATCAAGCCTTTCTAGCGCGTATGCGCCTTTGCCAAGTATTTCTTGTATCTTGTATGGGCCTTCCCAAGTGGGGGCTAGTTTCCCGGGCTTTTCGGCGTTGGAAGCCTCGTTGTTTCGGAAAACGTAGTCGCCGATCTTGAATGTGCAGGCTTTGACGCGTTTGTTGTAATAGCGCTCAAGCTGCGTTTTGTATTTTGCTTCTTTGATTGCGGCGAGTTCACGTCGTTCATCTAGGAGATCAAGGTTTAGGCGGAGCTCTTTGTCGTTGTCTCTCTTGTTGGCCATGAGTACTCTTGCGGAGGGGCAGCCGATTTCGGCGGGGATGACCGCCTCCGTTCCATATGTCAAGCTGAATGGCGTTTCGCCATTGCTGGTTTTTGTGAGGGTGCGGTATGCCCATAGGACATGGGGTATTTCGTCTACCCACCCTGTTCTTTTGGTACCCAGCCGTGCCTTGATACCTTCAACAATCGTACGATTGGCTCGCTCAACTTGACCGTTGCCTTGGGGGTGCGCAACAGATGTGAAGATTTGTTGGACACCCATTTGAGATAGCCATTCTTGCAAGGATTGGTCTTCAAATTGCGTGCCGTTGTCGCTTACCAATTGCAGCGGTAGACCAAATCGGCAAATGATGAATTCCCAGATGAATTTTTTGACGTGCGCGCCGTCGATTTTTGCTAGTGGTTTCGCCTCAACCCATTTTGTGAAGTAGTCGATGGCGACGATCAGGTATTTCACGTTTCCTGGAGCCGTGGGGAATGGGCCTACCAAATCAATAGCCCATTTTTGGAACGGCCATGCCGCCGTGACTGGCACCAGGTTGTTTTTGGGTCGCAAGGTGTTCGGGGCGTGGCGTTGGCAACTGTCGCATTTGCGCAACTCGTTGACCGCATCCACGTGCATCCCCGGCCAGTAATACCCCGCGTTCATTAACTTCGCCACTACCATTCTTGGGCCCGCGTGTAGTCCGCATGTCCCTTCATGTATGTCTCGTAGGAGAAAGGAAGCATCTGCGGAACCTACGCAGCGCAATAGCGGTCCCAGGTACGAGCGGCGATATAGGATACCGTCGATGAGTTGGTATTGTAGGGCCTTGCTCTTGATCTTCCGGGCCTCTGACTTTTCGTCAGGCAGGGTGCCGGATGATAGATAGGCCTTGATCGGAGTCATCCAGGATGCGCTTCCTGTTTGGATTATGTTGACTTGTCGCGGCGGAACAGATGGTTTGTCCAGGATCTCGACGCGGACTTCTTTGGCCATGTGTTCAAAGACCGTTGATGCCATTTTGCTTAGCGCATCGGCGGGCTTATTTTCGCTGCGCCGGATGTGCTCGACTTTGCATGAGTCGAATCGGCGCATCAGCTGTTTGGCCTGTTCCAGGTATAACGCCATGGTCTCGTCTTTTGCGTCGTAAACCCCGTTGATCTGTCGCGCCACAAGTAGAGAGTCCACGTGTGCCTCCACGTGCCTGGCCCCCATTTTTTCCGCGATGCGGAGGCCTGCCAGCAGCGCTTCGTATTCCGCCTCGTTATTCGTGCTTTTGAAGTCGAGGCGGATGGCGTACGTGAACTCTTGTTTATCTGGGCTGATAAGGCGTAATCCCGCGCCAGCGCCATCCTCGTTTGAGGCCCCATCCGTAAATAAAGACCATTTTTGCGATGGGTCTTGCGCTAACGCGGGAGTTTCTTCCGCTTGACATTCAAGTACTTTGTCTTCGGGGATTTCCGTGGCGAAGTCCGCAAGAACTTGGCCCTTGATGGCGGGGCGAGGTTTGTAATGGATCGTGTGTTCCCCTAGTTCAATGGCCCATTTGGCCAGTCGCCCCGACAACTCGGGCTTGGCGAGTATGTCGTTTATCCGATAGTCTGTAAGGACGTTTATCGGATGCCCCTGGAAATATCTGCGGAGTCTTCGGGATGCGTGTACCAGAGCGAGGACCAGCTTTTCCATGATTGTGTACCTTGTTTCCGCGTCTAAAAGCGTGCGGCTGATATAGTATATCGGCGTTTGCACATTCTTGCGCTCCACCATGAGGACTGCACCTATTGCGCGGTCCGTGACCGATAGGTACAGTGTCAATGGCTCTTTGGGGAGGGGCGCTGTTAGCGTCGGAAGGTTCATTAAGCATTGTTTCATTTCTTTGAATGCCGATTCCGCCTCTGGTGTCCAACGGAAGTTACTCTTTTTTAAACAGTTCTTCAAAGTGTCCACGAATGGAAACGACTTTGAAGCGTAGTTGGACAAAAATCGGTTGAGGGCCACAAGGCGGCCCATGAGTGTTTGCACCTCCTTGATGGAAGCGGGTGAAGGCATTCTCTCTATGGCTTGTACTTTTTCTGGATTAGCGCGGAACCCATCGCGCGTTACGATGACCCCTAGGAATTTGCCTTCCTCCATCCCGAAGGAACACTTGCTTGGGTTGAGCTTCATGCGCACTTTGCGCAATTGTGCGAACGTTTGCTGGATATCCTTAAGCATGTCGCTTTCATCCTTGCTCTTGATTACAAGATCGTCGACGTATACTTCAAGCCGTACGCCGATTTCGTTGATGAAGGCGGTGTCCATGAGGCGTTGGTATGTAGCTCCCGCGTTTTTCAGACCGAATGGCATTTTGGTGTAACAGAAAATGCCCGCATCTGTGCGGAATGCCGTCTTATCTTCATCTTCCTTTGCCATTTGGATTTGGTGATAGCCCTTATACGCGTCTAAGAAGCACTTAAAGCGGTATGGGGCTAAAGAGTCCACCTTTAGGTCGATCTCTGGCAAAGGATAGCAATCTTTTGGACATGCTTTGTTGATATCTTTGTAATCGACACACATGCGCCACCCGCCATTTGCTTTGGCTACCATGACTGGGTTAGCTACCCATGTCTGGTACCTGATTGGGCAAAGTATACCCGCGTTGAGCAGCTCGGTGACTTGTTCGTTCATGGCCTTTGTTTTCTCCGGGCCCATGCTGCGCTTCTTTTGCACTATAGGTTCCACCGAGCGGTAGACGTTGAGTCTGTGTTCCGCTATGTCGCGCGGGACCCCAACCATGTCGGCCGGTTGCCACGCGAATACATCGATGTTACTGATTAGAAGCTGTTTCAAGTGATTTCGAATGGCCTCGGAGATTTCATGGCCGATGATCACCGTTTGCTCCGGAAATTTAGGGTTAAGAACCCATTTTTCCGGCTCGGCGCGGGTGTCGGTTTTCACCATTTTTGGCGGCTTGGCGGTTTCTGTGGTATGGCAGTCTTTGTTGCCTCTGATGAAAGCGATACCTGTTTTGGTTGGGAATCCCACCATCGCATGCGCCGTTGAAGCATTGGCGTTAAAGCGTGCGATGCCTTCCCGTCCAAGAAGAATGTCGTGATTGGAGTTAGCCGGTAGAACCATAAAATCACATATCTCCGTGCGCTCGTGGGTGCCGTCAGACCATGTTACTGGCATGGACAGCATACCCCGCGGCATGATGGTTTCATGAATGAAACCGGAGATTGGTTCGTTGACTGGTACGAGCTTTGCTTTGTCCTCCGGGTCTAGCTGTTGGAAGCATTGTTCGTACATGATGTCAGTACTGCTGCCGCCATCTAGGAACATATATCGCGTGCGGTAATGTCCGAAAATAGCGGTGATGACAAGAGGGGCTGTGCATGAAGCGCCGCCTCTAATTTTTGGCATGAGGACGTCAGCCTCTTTCCATGAATCGCTTGGTGGTGGCGCTCGGGGGCGCTTTCCTTGGTAGGCACTTTTGCCTTTCCTTGTCATGTTGCAGTGGTGACGAGGAATCAATGTGGCAGCATGAGTATTCAGGTCGCGGATCTTTTTTCGTGATCCTTCCTCTTGATTCTCATCGCCCGTTTGATTCTTGCCTGTGCGGTGCACGTTCTTCACCAGATGGCCGAGTTGCCCTGACTTCAGCGCGGTTTCGATTTCCATCTTGAGGGTGTAGCAATTATCTGTGAGGTGACCGTAGTCGTTGTGGTACTCACAGTATTTGCTACGGTCTACGTTCTTGCGCTTGGCCAGGGGAGGGGCGGCCTTCAACGTGACCTGTTCAGTCTTTAAGACCTGAGATGGTGTCTTTGTCAGCGGGGTCCAGTCATAGTTTTTCTTTGAATGACCGCGCTGGTCCCGCGTTTGTTTGGGACTGATCATCTGCCTGGCGTCCCCGGCTGGGGAATATTTTCCCTCATCCGCGGCGCCAGAGATGCGGCTCCAGACTGACTTCTTTTTATTTTTATTATTATTATGATGGTGTTGAAAATTGTGCGTCTGACTGAAGGACTTCTCAGACGAAGCATATATCTTGGCGGAGTGGATGAGTTCATCCCAGGACTCCGGTATGCCATCTTTACCTGTAAGGCATTTCATTAACTCTGGGCTGCGCACGTTATGCACGAACGCTGCCCTTGTGAGTTCTTCCCCGCACCCTATTAGCAGGGCCTCCTTGTTGAACCGAACAATAAAGTCCTCGATGGATTCATTGTCGTTTCGGCGGCACAACAGGATGTGCGCCTTGTCTTTCTTATGCTTGCGCAAATGCGAGAAATGGTTGTTGAATTTGTCGGTGAGGTCGTCAAAGTCTTTAACACTCCCCGCAGGGAGGTTATCAAACCAGACCCTAGCTGCGCCCGTCAGAGTTTGCGCAAATAAATGGCACCAAACCTGTACGGGCCAGTCAACCGACATTCCCGCGCACTCGAAGTCGTGCACGTGGTCATCTGGGTCACGCAGGCCATCGTATCTGCCGATGCTGCTAGGGAGTTTTGCTTTTCTTGGTATTGTTGCTGTCGCTATACGAGCGACAAATTTTGACTTTTCGGCGAAAGCCTTTGGTCTGAATGGTTTGACCAAGTCATCATCCTCATTGTTGTGGCGCGAGCGATGATGACTTTTCTTCCCCTTGTAGCCTGAGTCGCTACTGGAGGATTCGTAGCCATCAGGCTCTGTCCGTTGCTTTGCGTAGCCCCGAACTCTGGCGTCTCCGCCGAGTTCCCCGCTACGACCAGCACCTGAGACAGCTGTGTCTTTCCCCTTTTTGGGTGGGATGTCGTACGTAAGGGCCTTGCCCTTTTTCTTTGCTTGTTGCAAGAGCTTACGCTGGTAGATTGCAGCGTTCTTCGTGTTCTGACGGAGGAGCCATTGGTCAAGGTCCTCCTCAGAGCTAGCACTGCTGTCGTCGTCCGTGTTAGCGTCCCGAACCTCAACTCCTTGGCTTTGAAGCCTGGAAGTGGGTTTCTTGACGACTGTGGGTGGTGTTATTTGGTCTTCCGGGAGCTGGGTGTCCCCTTCCCCGGAACGATTTATGGCAGCAGTGTTAGGGTTGGGTTCAGCCATGGGTGGGTTGAAAAGATGAGTAAAAGAGCGGTTCTAACCGTTGGATGGCGCCAATGAAGAAACAATAGGTATCACGGAGATTACGTGTAATCTACGTGGGGTTAATACCTAAGTCCGTCAGGGTTAATCCTTTACCCAAACCACAAGGTCAAACCCGTTTGATAATGATGTAAGTGCGTGTGTGGTGAAAGTAAGTGAGAACACAAGATGTAAGTGGTTCGGTCAAGTGTTGACCTACGTCCACTGTGAACAGCCGATAGTATTATTAATGATCGAATACAAAGAGTACAAGTAAGTAATACTAGGCTAGCAATGACTATTTTCGGATGCTTTGGCAAGGAGAGGTATCCTTGTATTTATAGGAGAACTCGTGGGCTTGATCGAAAGGCCCACGAGTGACCCTTCTTTATTGGGCTTGGTCTGGGCCCAAGTCCAATGTTCCCCTGGAATTGGCGGGAGAACAAGTGTACTGTTCATGACGTCATTGGGGCAGCATGGTTGTTGCTCGAGGCAGACACGTGGCGATCCGTGGTTGGCAGACGGCGCCCCCGTCAGTCGTTGACCATGCTCCTGACAGCAGCAAGGTATGTCTGCTGTTTACTGTAGACGCTGGTATGGTGGAAGCATGGCTGCAGCCATGCTGCTGTCTTTGTCTTGTAGTTGTTGGACCACTTTGCCACCTGTAGCTTTTCTATTGGTGCGTGCCCTGTCAGTGATCTTTGTGAATCTTCCTTTTGTTGTCCTCTGTACTCTGTACGATGATTGTCAAGGGAAGATTCCGCGTGTGATGGTACGCGCTTATCAGGTGGTGGTATTGCTTATCAGTTGTTATTCTTGCGCGCCTCCTTGCATGTACTGCTCGTTGCGCTTTGTTGGTTCCTCGCGCCACTGATTGGCGCGCGGAAGCTGAGTTATGGGGATAGGGGTGCCTCTTCCGCCTGGATTAGGCTCCCTATCCCTTCACCTACCTATCGTATGCAAAACTCAACTGTTGAAATTTACTCAGAATGATGTTTTTTTGAATGACTCCCATTCATGTGGGGGTTTGATGGAATATATGTGTGAATGAGAGTCACACTAGTATTGGAATAAATGTACACAATGTTATTTATCCCACTTTGGTGAGGGGATGAAATATTAGTTGGTTTATAAGTGAGAAAAGATCTTGGAATAGATGATTAGGATCCACCAGTGACTAGAGGATCAGAGCAGACCAAAGGATGTGGCTACTGACCAGAGGATCAGAGCAGAGGATGTTGCTACTGACTAGAGGATCAGAGAAGAGGATTCTATCCCTGCCAGGCTTCTAGAATAGAGAATTTATATGCCTCATGGCTTTCCACTTACTCTCCAGATGCACTGATTACTGCAATAAAGAATATGCATTATTCCATCAGTTATTATTTAATCATTTATATAAGCCAACAATTGTGTTCAAATGAAATATACAAAAAAGCAATAAACACATTTCATAAACAACTTCAGTACCGATGTAACACCCCAACCGATGGCGGAAACATCGAGGTGTCACATAGTGACGATTGTTCAATAGCTCATGGTACTAAAGTGTAAATATTGATACATTGATTAAATAGATTATTACATTAAAAAGAGAAACAAAGATACAATGATTCAAACTAACTATTTAAATTGAAATACAATAAATCCCAAAATCTAAGTATAAATTCCAAGGCTTAAAAGGCGTCTCAAAAGTAACCTGAAACATGTACAAAAATAGTATAGGTCAATACAAAAATGTATTGGTGAGCATACCCTGTTTTGAATACATATAGTATAAAAACATTTTGCAATTCATGTGTTGTATACTGTTTGCAATTATGCATTTAAGTTGTATCCGGGTCAAAAACAACCCTATGAAAGTGAAATGAAATTTATATATAGTATGCGCTATTGACAGTAGTAATGAAACACATAGCAATGTTCAAGGTCTCTCAATAGAGTCACAAGGGGTATATACCATAGTACTATTCATTGAAATGCTAGGCCGCAACGGTTAATAATTCTGACAAGTCATAGATACACAAAGTAACACAAAGCAAACGAACATGAGAATTGCACTTATTGGGATTCGGCCCATTGCAATAGGGGTCATTTAACGCAGATTAGTTTCTAAAGTGGCTATGACGAAGGTTCGGAAGGAAATGGCTAAGTACCTTGGAGACTTTCAATTTGGGGTGGGATTCCCAATGGGGCAGCGGCGGTGCTTCATAGCGCGAATAGATTCTTAAGCTCCTTCCATGCGGATGGCTCTTTGGCTATGCTCAGTGTAGATTTTTCAAACACGTTTAGATCGACCGTATTGCCCTTCTTCTAGAGGTTCATCAACATTGCCCGTCTATCTATTTATGGGTCCAGTTCTTATATGCCCAACCAGCTAGGTTGTATGTTGGTAATGATTGTATAGGTGCTACTACGGGGGTTCAACAAGGGGACCCTTTACGGGGGTTCAACAAGGGGACCCTTTAGGTCCCCTCCTTTTCGCCCTTACTTTACACCCTATGGTTCTTCGGGTACAAGAAAATTGTAAACTTCCATTTCATGCGTGGTACCTGGACGATGGGACGATTGTTTGTGATGCAACCGAAGTTGCTAAAGCCTTAGACATTATCCGGCTGGAGGGGCCATCCTTGGGGCTTCAGCTTAATATTAAGAAAACCAAGGTTTTTTGGTCGTCTTGTAATGAGGTGAAACTTAAGAATAGGCTTTTTCCCAGTGGGATTGGTAGGCCAGAAAAAGGGATGAAGCTCCTCGGAGGGGCCGTTAGCCGTGACTCTTACTTTAGTAGCGAATTGGCAACGCGGAGAGCAACGTGTGCGGTTGAACTTATGAAACTCTTGCCCAGCCTTAGGGATCCCCAGAGTGAACTCCTCCTGCTCAGGTCTTGTATGGGGATTGCTAAGTTGCTTTTTGGGTTACGGACCTGCCAACCCTCTATGATGGATGAAGCAGTGTCATGTTTTGATAAGGGCCTAAGGGAAGCCATTGAAGACGTAGTGGTATGTGGGATGGTCGTTCTTTGGTGACCTATAGTGGTGGATGGCGCCTTTGCCGCTGCGTTTGGGAAGATTAGGGCTCCTCTCCGCGAAGGATGTTGGGATGTATGAGTTTGTGACGTCACGGGCTCAGTCTTGGAACCTTTAAGACTACATCTTATGAAATAGCGGGGTTGTCGGCATGGACTTGGACTACAAGCAGGCCCTTAAAATGCTAAATGACTATATCCCAGGTTTTGGTATTGGCGTTTTCACTAATAAGGACACCGCCCCCAAAGCCTCAGAAAACTTTGGCGAATGCCCTGTTTGGCAAAATCGCTCAGAGCCTGGGTGAAGTTTTTTGTCTGTCTCCCGCCAGAGAGCAGTTATTGAATGCTTGCAAGGCCTCCACGCCCATGATTTCCTAACTGTTATCCTGATCGAAGGTATGAGCCAGAGCATGTCTGCTATTGAATACAGGTGCATTCTTAAATATTGTTTGATGATCCCCATGTAGCAAGAGGATAAAATCTGTCCGATTTGCTGTAAGGCCTGCCTGGATGAATACGAGGAACATGCGGTTCACTACAAGAAGTCACCCGGGTTCAAATATCGGCATGATTGGGTTCGGGACGTTCTATGGGACATTTTAAGGCGTGCTGGGATCGCAACCAAGAAGGAGGGCCCTGTGAACTTTCTCTTGGATTCCGCAGAAGGGAGATCCACTTTGCGCCCAACAGATTTCCTTGTCTTTGGGTGGGCCGGGGGGAGCATGCTTGTGTTGACCTGACAGATGTATCTCCTCTAGTTGGGTTGAGGGATAGTGTGTTTATAGCAGGGCAAGTGGTGCAGAAAGCAGCGGCCAATAAGGTAGAAAAGCATGCTAAAGCCTGCGATGAGAACCAACATGTTTTCGTACCCCTAGCTTTTGATACATTTGGCTCATTGGCACCAGAGGCTACCCGTTTCCTGACCAGGGTCTAGCGAGTTATTCATAGTAGTGTCTCGGCTCCGGGTGGGCAAGCTTACGTTTTTAGTCGGTTAGGGTTTGCCATTCAGAAAGGGGTGGCGGCGCAGCTTGTTGCCCGTCTTTCCGTTACCTTGATATAATTTGTAATGTTTTTTTATTTAATGAAATATCGTTATTTAAATGTCGATAAAATAAACCCAACAAATTAAGCCATGGCTTAAATTGTTAGAAACTTTATATAAAAAATATTATGTGACATAAATAAAATGGCAAGTTACACAAAAATAAGCCAAATAAATATAAAGACTAACGGCATAAATGAAATTATTTTCATGCAACAAATGAAAGGCGTGTGTAATATATTGAGGGAGTGAGAGACCCTATATAAGATCTTTGAACCTGAACTTGAACCTTGGCCTACAAGTAGATTACAACTTTTCAACTTTTTAACTTATGTGGCCATGTTGGTATGCATAATTAATTAAAGTTATATAAAGTCAAGGACCCTAATTGTACGTATATGTATTTGGTAATGGTATTTTCTTTATTATTGAAATGGTGTTGGAGCACATATTCTATGGACACATGTCGGATAGATCAATTTTGATAAACCCTCATTAATTACATTTCCTATTTATCATAGTTACTCGTTCGCAGTGGCGCAGCTTCATAGGCACGGGGGAGGAGTCGCTCGACCTCCCGAAATTTTCGCTCAGAAATTCTGATTATATAGTATCCGTATATATTTTTTTTTGTATATAGGGTTTTGAACCCCCGTGACCAGTGATTTCCGGTCCCATGGTGATTTCAACCCCGGTTGGAATTCTCAAGCTTTATCACTGCTCGTTCGTTGATAGTAAAGGGAGTAAGCTAGTGGTTCTTCCGATTGTTAAACATTCACTTATGACTTACCTACTTATTAATGATGGTTATGTTTGGAGGGAACGGTACAATTTCGACACCTCTGAAGACAATATATCGTTTGATTTCGTTGAGTAATTATTATTATTATTATTTTTTTTTGTACTTTTAAGTTTAGCGACATATTTAATTTTTTATATAGCCTTAGCTAAGGAACAAATGGCGTAATTAGCTAATCAGTGAAACAGTTGACTAACTTTATTTTTTGTTTTAGCAACAAAATTACACAAGTACAACTGATCATTTTAATTGTGTATACCTGATTATTAATATTAATTTAATAAGAAAATTATTCATTTGTTTTGTTTTCAACATATATTTCAAACCAAAGACTAAATAAATTATTCTGAAGCAAATAGAATACACACTGTAGTATGAAAGAGACATCTTGAATGTCTTATGAATTATGATTGGTGAGCCTTAAGCCTTGAACCCTTGGCCTAAACCTTAGATGCTTGTATCACTTTCCATGAAATTCACCTATCAACGCTTCCTTAATCCTTATAAATTCTAAATGTCCAACCCCTGCAAGAAATCAGAAACCTCTTCCCTCCCTAGAAGCACCAAATACCTTCTTTACTCCTTTTTCAAGCCTAGTTACACTTGCATGTTTCAAGATTTATGGATATGAAGATAGATGTACGATTTCTTCTCTTACCTCTTGCAAAGTTTCTTTTCCCTGTCTACGCTTTTGCCATCCTCGCCGTATTCCTTCTCATTGTATCCATAAAAGTTCCGGTTAGTTTAGAACCAGCGAGGAGTTCTCTGCTCCGTGTTAAACTAATTGACTTTTCTGTTTCGGTCACAATATGTCTCTTATGTTTCATTTTCATGTCAACTCCACATTTTTGGATTGCGAATTTCTTTCTAGTTCTTTTCTTGTCTCATTGGGATAACTTGCTTGTTGAAATGGTGAATACGGTTTGGTGGTGGATATATCAGTCCCTTAGAAGTATTCATGTGCATGAAGTTCCATGCATTCTTAATCCTATTCATGTTGAAGAAGAAGCACAGCTGGGTGTTGATGAAAATTCTATCGTTGTAGACGTTATTAATCAACAAGAGGAGTTGAATGGGGAACCAGATACTGATGATCCTCTTGAACTTGCTTAGTCTTCATGACTTCATGTGTGCTAGCTGGAGTGCTTTCTTTGAGATCGATATGTTTCGGTTATTTTTTTTCCCTTGTTTGTCATATGTATGTATGTAATATTTATGTATGTCTGTTGTATGATAAGCTTGATCTTTCAATCGGGAGTGTTGTATTGGATTAGAACCCTTGCCTTTCATTCTATTATTCACAAATATTTATAGTACAAGGTAATCCCTATAATATGGGAAGAGATAAACATACAAATATATAAACAATCTATACTATAAATATGCTATGCTATTATACCCCCGCAGTCGAAGCAGGAGGAGACCGTATGCTGAGAGTTTCTCGAAAATCTTCAAATAGAATGCGCGGCAAGCCTTTAGTGAAGATATCTGCAACCTGATATCACGACGGCACATGGAGAACACGGACCTGTCCTCGTTGAACCTGCTCCCTGACAAAATGTATATCCAACTCGATGTGCTTAGTGCGCTGATGTTGTACTGGGTTACCCGATGAATAGATAGCGCTCACATTGTCACAATATACCAAGGTAGCACATGACAAAGGATGATGAAGCTCCAGGAAAAGGTTACGCAACCAGCAAATCTCAGCAACTACGTTGGCAACCCCATGATATTCGGCTTCAACACTGGAACGAGAGACAGTGCTTTGGCGTTTCGATGACCAAGAGATGAGGTTGTCGCCAAAATAAATACAATACCCGCTGGTAGAACGTCTAGTATCAGGACAACCAGCCCAATCTGCATCAGTGTACGAGATGAGGGATTGGGTGGAGGTACTGTGGAGAGTCAACCCGAAATCCGATGTGCCCTTAAGATACCTGATAATACGCTTGAGAGCGCTCCAATGATCCAAGCGAGGAGAGTGCATATGCATACACACCTGCTGTACCACGTAGGAGATGTCTGGGCAAGTGAAAGTGAGATACTGAAGGGCACCCGCGAGACTACGGTACAAGGTGGGGTCATGGAAAGGGTCGCTGATAGTGGAGCTGAGTTTGCTGTTGGTGTCAACAGGTGTAGCCACGGGATTACAGGATTGCATGCCTGCCCGTGTAATGATCTCTGTAGCATAGGTCTTCTGAGATAAAAACATGGTGTCTTTCGTACGAGAGACAGATATGCCCAAAAAATAACTGAGAGGACCCAAGTCCTTCATGGCAAATTCCCCTGCTAACTTTGCCATGAGAAAGTGACGGAGCTGGTCAGATGAAGTAACAAGAAGGATGTCGTCAACATAAAGAAGAAGATAAGCCGTGTGAGTACCCTGATGAAAAGTGAAAAGGGACGCATCGCTTTTGCTATGGTAAAAGCCAATGGACAAGACAAAATCCGTGAACCGCTGATACCAGGCTCGAGGCGCCTGTTTAAGGCCATATAGCGACTTCTTAAGTAAGCAAACATGATCCGGAAATTGTTTGTTGCGGAAACCTATTGGTTGATACATGTAAACAGTTTCATGGAGATTCCCATGAAGAAAGGCGTTGGTAACATCCAACTGGTGGATGGACCAATGCTTAGATAAAGCGATGGACAAAACAGTCCGAATGGTTGCCGGTTTAACAACCGGACTAAAAGTCTCGCCACAGTCGACACCCACTTGTTACAAACGACCATCACACACTAATCTGGCCTTGTACCGTTCCAAAGAGCCATCCGACCTGTATTTATGTTTAAATAACCACATACTACGAATAACATTCATGTCCGGTCGTCTAGGAACTAATTCCCAAGTCCCATTCCTAACTAATGCATTGTACTCAGTGGTCATGGCAGAGTACCATTCCGGAATAGTTAAGGCATCGGTTGGGGTTTTTGGTAGGGGGACAATGGATGTGGTAGTGGTGGTGTGAAGGTTAAAAGGTGTTTTGGGTTTAAAAATCCCGCACATGGAACGGGTATGAATGGTTCGGTTGGGTGGTGGGGGCGGTGGGGTCGGTGGTGGTGTGGTATGTGTGTCCATAGGGGTGATGGGTGTGGGATGGTGGGCCGGAAGTGGGTTTGGAGGTGGTGTGGGTGAGGTATTGGGTCGGTGTGATGTTGGGCCAGTTGGGGTGGGGGCTTGGGACTGTGGACGGGGGCTGCTAGTGGAAGGGCTTTGGCTAGTGGGCTGAGGTGGGGAAGTATTGGGGTTATTGGGCCGCTGGATGGTCTGGACGTGTGGGTACAAGTGGGCAGGAAAGGGGTCATCTAAAAATGCATAAGAGGGTGTTGGGGCTACGGACTGTTTAAAGGGATAAGTGGTCTCGTCAAAGGCCACGTGTCTGGAGATATAGATTTGTTTGGTTTTCAAGTTAAGACATCGTTACCCCCTATGGGTAGGTGGATAGCCGAGAAAGACGCAAGGATGAGCACGATGGTCGAGTTTGTGGATGGTGGTGGGAGGGGTGAGAGGATAACAAAGGCAACCAAAGACACGAAGGTGGTCATAGGATGGTGTGGACGCATAAAGAATTTCAGTGGGTGTTTTGTTTTTGGTATTTTTATTAGGAAGAATGTTAAGTAAGTAGGTGGCTGTTTCAAGGGCAAAATGCCAAAGGTGGGTGGGAAGGGAGGCGTGAGCAAGTAGGGTACGAATGACGTTGTTGATGGTACGGATTTTGCGTTAAGCTTTACCATTTTGGGGTGATCTGTAAGGGCAGGATAGGCAGTAAAGGATACCGTTGGTGGTGAAAAAATTTTGGAAGGAGGAATTTACGTACTCACGCCCATTGTCGCATTGAAAAGTTTTAATTGTGCGTTCAAACTGGGTTTTTATGTTAGCAGCAAAGGTGATAAAGGCATTGAAGACATTAGATTTATGGGTGAGTGGAAAAGTCCACAAGAAATTTGAAAAATCATCCAAAAACAAAACATAGTAATTATGACCAGATGAACTAATGACCAGGGAGGTCCAAACATCACTATGAATTATGTCAAAAGGTTGCAACACAAAAGTAGTAGAAGTAGCAAAGGGTAATCTAGTACTTTTACCAAAAACACATGGTTCACAAACATTATTATTAGAAATATTAAAAGAAATTGAACTAGTTTGTTTTAAAGCAGATAAAGACTGGCGCCCTGGGTGGCCAAGGCGTTGGTGCCATAGGTCAGCAGAGATGGCAGCAAAGGCAGTGGGGAAGGTTTAGGAGGACCCGAGCACCAGAGGGTAGAGGTCACCGCTGCTGTTGCATTGCAGGAGTGGACTCCGCGTCTTGAGGTCCTTCACAAGAAAACCAAACGGGTCAAATTCAACAGACACAGAATTATCCCTAGTAAAACGACGGACAGAAATAAGGTTTTTAGCAAGTTTGGGTGAAAAAAGGACATTTTTAAGGATAAAAGGTGGAAAAGGTTTGGGTAGGTATTTGGTGCCTTGTCCTAAAACCGGAATTGTATTACCATTACCTACAATAATATGTTGAGGAATGCAAGAGTTAGAAAAGGAGTGGAAATCACCTTGTTCATGAGACATGGTAGAGGAGGCACCCGTATCCATGTATTGAGTGGGATCGGGTTGCTGCAACGACATGGTGTATAAGGCCTGCTCAATATCCGTAGGGCTGTATGCGGCGTAGTTATTTTGTGATGGCCGAGCGCCTAAAATACCCGCTTGTTGGGCTGGACTGCTACTGTTGGGCCTGGTAGATGTGGGATAAGGGCATGGGGGAGTGGGCCAAGGGGAAAAGGGGTGGGCTTGGGAGTTGTAGTGTTGGGCCGATGAGTTTTGGGTATAGGCCGAAGGGTTTTGTGGGCTGAAGTGATTGTGTGGTGTCCAGGGAAAATAACGAGATGGCCAAAAGAAGGGTGTTGGGTACCGTGGTCGGCTATTTGCCCCACGTCCGCGGCCTCGACGGCCGGAGCGTCCCCGCACGCGGCCAGTGGAGCGGTCAGGTGGTGGGGGTTGACGGCTGGTGGTGGCGGATAGGGCAGAGGAGGCGGTTTGGGAGGAGTGACGGGCAAGTTCGGCTTTGTTGGTTCGGTTTGAATGAGTTTGGAGCGGGCGTTATAGAAGGAGGGTAGGGGATGTGTGTTTTGTAGGATTGTGGAGATTCCTTCATACTGTGCGTTCAGACCCGCTAGCATCTGTAGGACCAAGCGGTCGTTATCCACGGGCGCATCAACATTAGCGAGTTGGTCAGCTAAAGTTTTTTAAGGCCTGACAGTATGAGGACATGTTGGGGTACCCATCCAACCGGGTGTTCGAAAACTTGTTCATGAGATGAATGGCGCGGGCACATTTATTATCATGAAACAAGTCCTTGATTGCAACCTAAGCTTCGTGGGCGTTGGAGACGTTGTTAATAATGGTGTGGAGAAGATCATTGGAGATCGTCGTATACATCCATTGCAAAACAATGGCGTCTAGACGATCCCAATCATCCATGGGTTTAGAGGAGCTTTCGGCTAGGCTGAGATCGGCAGGAGGGGCATGGGGTTTAAGGTGGTCATCTACCAGGAACGCTTTACAGTGCAGTTTAAACAGGGTGGCCCATGTGGCGTATTGGGATGATTCGATCTCAAGAATAATAGGAACGTAATTCTTGATGTTCGATACAGTGGCTGCAGGGTGCACCTTCGAGTCAACAGTGATCGAAGGGACGATAGTTGAGGAAGGATTTGGATCAGACGACATGGTGAGAGGGGGACGAGCGGAAGAAGATGGTGGTCAGAGGTGCACGGCTGACAGTGGGTCAGTCGGAGCCGAGGGTTAGCGGCAGAAGGAAGAGGATCGATGGGAGGAAGAAGAGAAGTAGAGTTAATGGTCTCTTGATACCATATTGGATTAGAACCCTTGCCTTTCATTCTATTATTCACAAAATATTTATAGTACAAGGTAATCCATGTAATATGGGAAGAGATAAACATATAAATATATAAATATATAAACAATCTATACTATAAATATGCTATGCTATTTTGTTGATTAAGGACTACTTATCAATTAAGATCACTAGTTTACTCGTTATGTTTGTTGTTAATAGGTTGTTAGATATCTTTCAAATTTAGTTGCTAATTTTCGTTTTGAAAATTAGTTTCCAGATAGGAATATTAAAAATACAAGTGATAGTATTCTAACAAATTCCATAAAACCTACATTTCATCCTTAAATATTAATTAGATAATGTCGTGAGCATGGTAGAGAGCACCTTTGGCGCCCCAAATTATTTAAATTGATGGAGGGGAGCAGTGTTTGGCATCTGTCAGGTATGACGTGGAGGCTTTGGCGGCTCCACTAAACATGGTCTTATGACTCTATTACATTTTCACAACCAATCATCCGGTATATTCACAAAATGTACATATGATCATTACTATAACAAACCGAATCGATATAGACGGAATTCTCTCCGCAACTCGAAGACCAAAGGCCACTTGTTTCAAATCAAAGAATAAATACAATTCATTTGAAGCAAATAGAATACGCTTTATTGTGAAAGAAACTTCTACCTTGAATATCTTACTAATTATAATATCTGAGCCATGACCCTTGAACCCTTGGACTGAACCTTGGATACATGGTAAATACTAAGGCGACCGACTTTCAAGCAATAGACTATGCATATCTACTAATCATCATCATGATAACGTTATGTTCAATTAATTTAATATTATTATTAACGGTGTAATTAGTTTGAAGAAATCGGGTGATAATTTATGTATAGCAACAAATTTATATTGTAAAACTAGGTTATATTTCGGGATCTTCTTGAGATAGACAAATTTAATAATAAGACAAAATGTGTTTTACGATATAGCATATTAGGGGTTTTCATGGTCCGGATTTCACGGTTTTTGCGTCAAACCGTGAACCAAACCGTTAGTAACGGTTTTTTATTTTTGTAAACCATAACCGAACCGTATAACTCTTAAACCAATCCGAACGAAACCGTTAGTAACGGTTTGGTTCCGGTTTGGTTTCACGGTTTGAACTTCTTAGGCCTTTATACAAGATGTGTGCGTATATTTTTGTGAGTAGCCTCTATACATATGAAAGTTTTGAGATAAAGAAACAAAGGTTGTCTAGAACAAGTTTTACAAAAGCAAAAAAAAAAAGTTATCTATATTCTGCACTAAATTTAGAAAAGAATAACATAATACATCCACAATCCTCCAAAATATTATCATTTCTATTTTGAGTTTTCAAATATTTAAGCAAATAACAGTATGAATATATGAAAAATGTGAATATGGGCTTAGCCCACTTTTGATTTACTTTAATTAACTTAGAGTCACAATAGTATTGATTTTATTATCTCTAACAATATATATAGATAATATGAAGTATTTAAAAATTTAATATAATATAATATATTCCTGTGGTCCGGTCCGGTTTAGTACGGTTGGTTTTCGGTATAAACAGTAAACAAACCATTCGCTACGGTTTAAAATTATTGAAACCAATGGACCGAAACTTGAGTAAAAAAACCAACCGTGAAACCAAACCAATGACCGGTTTGGACAGTTTCACAGTTTGGAACCAAACCATGAACAACCCTATAGCTTATAAATTAATTTACTATAATATGATAAATCAACAATTTTAATCATGCGAATAAAAATGAAAATGAAAATGAGGTGCAAAGACAGAAGCAACCATTACAAGGCGTGATTGAGCGGTGATCTTGAAGATGTAACTTTTTTTATTAACAAAATATTAAATGATTTTTAATAAGCGGATATATATAAAAAAGAATTACTTAAGAAAATAATATTAAATAAATATAAGATAAACGTGAAATTATGATTTAATACTACAATAATTAGGGTGGGGACACATAGCACTTGATGAGGCTATCCCCCATTAATTCCCGCAAAAACACTTAGGTTATAAACACTTAGTTTTTATAATCATCATACTAATGGTGAACTGGTATTAACTGATAAGGGAATCAAGATAGAAAAGTTGAAGGGGGTAAGTAGGATCTTCATCGCACAAATGTTACACACGCGGAAGGGAATCGAGTAGGATCTTACACACGCACATATACGCATACATATAATAAGAGTAATATGATGATGACTGCATCAATTATTATTGCTTTGAAGGGTGGTCTTTGACTCTTTGTTAAAGAATGAAGATTGGAACGAAGCACAAACATAATGAATATTGAGTGCCTTTTGTTAAATAATTAGTTTGTATACATATTGAAAATTAATGGATTAATATAAAGGGAATTTGTAGCAGAAGCATCACTTTGATGTTACTTGCTCATACATAATCTTTTCATTAAGAGTATTTGTTTTGGCTTATATTGGATTATTATTATTATTATTTATTTGCATCTAACATGCTTTTGGAGAGTTTTTCATATATTTCAAGAGGTCAACCGGACATAAACCTTACTGTATTGTCTTTTACAGCTATGATTGCTCATTTATTTTCTTTTATTCTTTAAACTTAATCACTAATCGGTGTTGCCGGAGGCTTGGTCGGGGTGGTTCATGACTATGGATGGCGATTGGTAGTGCGCGGTATGCAGAACATGGGTAGGAGTAGTTACTTAAAATGGGACCTTAATTACAGGTGAAAGTTCCATGGGTGGGGTCTAAAGTCTAAACGGGTTGACCCGTTCAAACCAATTAAATAAATAAAAATAAAAAATCAAACCACTAACCCATTACAACACATCTAACCTCTAGATGACATCAAACAGTCGAGTGGAGCATAACATTTGAAAGAATCAGAGTGCTTAAGTTTATTTATTTGCAGTCCACATTTATTTTTTTGTATAGATCTGCATGCTTGCTTATCAACATGGTTCTCTAAATTAGCCTAGGTGGTTCCTTAATCCACCACAAATGCAGCACTTTTGTACATGACTTTTTCACATAGCTCCGTTTGCTTTATGATGAATATATATGAGGGATCACAGAGCTAAGTTGAGTGCAACACAAGGCTAAGTTGGGTGTTTAGGATGGTCATAGTGGAGTTTTGGTAGTTATGGTTTGTAATTTTTAAAACTTTTGGAGTCTATCTATGTTTGTATTTAAATTTTGTTAATGGTTGGTTTTTCCCGCCGCGAAGCGCGGGTACATTTTTACTAGTTTACATATAAATGCCATATATTTGTGACACGTGTCATAACCATATTCAGCTGCCACGTCACCGGCCACGTCAAATGCCATGTCATGTGCCACGTTATAATCCATCTTAACAAGTTGCTATACTTTTAACCACACATATAACATACTTTTACCTACATATGTATGTGTAGGTATAGCTTGTTGTATACATACACATAATTTATGTGTGGTTAATGATCTATATACACAGTTCTGTGTCTACACATCATCACATTTAATTTATGTGTAGGTAAATGCAAAACTTAACACATTATAGAGTTTTTCCCACACATACTATGTGTGGGTAAAGACCTATATTTCTTGTAGTGATATGAATTATGATTTTTGAGCCATGATCCTTGAACCCTTTTGGTCTGAACCCATTTTCAAGCAATAGACTCAGCACGATCTCCTTGTCATCATCATCATGGTATTCCTTCTGTTAATTTTCAAAAATTATTCACGATTTTCGATAATGGCTAAGGATGAAGGCATTTGGTTTACTGTTTTGGGCGCTGACGCTTGTTCTGTGTTTTGTTTTTCTCATTTTGAGTTGTAAGAACTTAATGGTTGTGGCTCAGGTAGCCTCTGGCTAAACGAGCCGGGGTGCACTTTGGGCGGTTGTAAATCGTTATTGGCTTTTTGAGGTTGGAATAAAATCCCGTTTGATTGTTAAAAAAAATATAAAAAGGGTCTTGAGAACACAAAGTGCATCATGTAGAATAAAGATCTCACCTTTCAAATGATATACTAAATTTAATCTTAAAAATTTAAGTTTGTGTCGTCATGGGAAAAGCACGTTATTTTAGTTGAAAGCTTTTACCTTTTTCATAATATAAATGTCGATAAAATGGTAAGTTACACAAAAATAAGCCAAATAAAGTTAAAGACTAACGGCATAAATGAAATTAGTTTCATGCATCAAATGAAAGGCGTGTGTAATATGTTGCGAGGGAGTGAGAGACCCTATATAAGATCCTTGAACCTGAACCTGAACCTGAACCTGAACCTGAACCTGAACCTTGGCCTACAAGTGTACATTACAACTTTTCGGCTGTTTAACTTATGGGGCCATGTTGGTATGCATAATTAATTAAAGTTATATATAAAGTCAAGGACCCTAATTGTGTGTGTATATATCCGACATGGGTTTTCAAAGGTTTTTTTAATTCAAGAGGGTTGAAGCACATATTCTATGGACACATATCAGATAGATGAATTTGATAAACCCTCATTAAATTTCCTATTCATCATAGTTACTCGTTTGTAGTGGCGCAACTTCATAGGAGGCCGGGGGGGGGGGGGGGGTGTTGGTCGCTCGACCCCCCGAAATTTTCGCTCAGAACTTCTGATTAATTATATATTATCTGTATAAAATTTTTTGGTATATACGGTTTTGACCCCCCGTGACCGGTGACTTTCGACTCCGGTCGGAATTTTCAAGCTTCGCCACTCCTCGTTCGTTGATAGTAAAGGGAGTAAGCTAGTGGCTCCTCCGATTGTTAAACATGCACTACCTACTTATTACTGATGGTTATGTTTAGAGGGAACGACACAATTCCGACACATCTGAAGACAATATATAGTTTGATTTCGTGGAGTAATTACTTTTACTTTTTACTTTTAAGTTTAGCGACATATTTAATTTTATATAGCCTTAGCTAAGGAACAAATGGCGTAATTAGCTAATCAGTGAAACAGTTAACTAACTTTATTTTTTGTTTTAGCAACAAAATTACACAAGTACAACTGATCATTTTAATTGTGTATACCTGATTATTATATTAATGTAATAAGAACATTATTCATTTGTTTTGTTTTCAACATATATTTCAAACCAAAGACTAAATAAATTATTTTGAACCAAATAGAATACACACTTTAGTACGAAAGAGACATCTTGAATGTCTTATGAATTATGATTGTCGAGCCTTAAGCCTTGAACCCTTGGCCTAAACCTTAGATACTTAGATCACTTTCCATGAAATTCACCAACCAACACCTCTTTAATCCTTATAAATACTAAATGCCCAACCCCTACAAGAAATCATGAACCTCTTCCCTCCCTAAAAGCACCAAATACCTTCTTCACTCCTTTTTCAAGCATAGTTACACTTGCCTGTTTCAAGATTTATGGATATGAAGATAGATGTACGATTTCTTCTCTTACCTCTTGTAAAGTTTCTTTTCCCTCTCTACGCTTTTGCCATCCTCGCCGCATTCCTTCTCATTGTGTCCATAAAAGTTCCGGTTAGTTTAGAACCAGCTTCAAGTTCTCTGCTCCGTGTTAAACTAGTTGACTTTTCTGTTTCGGTCACAATATGTCTCTTATGTTTCATTTTTATGTCAACTCCACATTTTTGGATTGTGAATTTCTTTCTGGTTCTTTTCTTGTCTCATTGGGATAACTTGCTTGTTGAAATGGTGAATACAGTTTTGTGGTGGATATATCAGTCCCTTAGAAGTATTCCTCTGCATGAAGTTCTATGCTTTCTTAATCCTATTCATGTTGAAGAAGAAGCACAGCTGGGTGTTGATGAAAACTTTTTCGTTGTAGACATTATTAATCAACAAGAGGAGTTGAATGGGGAACCAGATACAGATACTGATGATCCTCTTGAACTTGCTTAGTCTTCATTTTGTGCTAGCTGCAGTGCTTACTTTGAGATCGATATGTTTCGGTTATTTTTTTTTTCACTTGTTTGTCATATTTATGCATGTAGGTATGTATGTATGTAATATTTATGTATGTCTGTTGTATGATAAGCTTTATCTTTCAATCGGGAGTGTTGATTAAGGAATACTTATAAATTAAGATCACTAGTTTACTTGTTTTGTTTGTTGTTAATAGATTGTTAAATTAGATATCTTTCGAATTTAGTTGCTAATTTTCGTTTTAACATTTAGTTTCCAGACATGAATATTAAAAATACAAGTGATAGTATTCTAACAAATTCTATAAAACCTACATTTAATCCTTCAATATTAATTAGATAATGTCGTAACTGATAAGACCATGTGTAGTAAAATAACTAAAATGTTCACACTTAATTGGCATGTAATTTCCACGTCATAAGAAAAGTTCATACATGTGATCGTTTAATTAAAAATTAAATGGAAGAAAAAAAAAGTTTGATGGGTTGATAGACCCCTTGGCATCACTTCTCTCATGCTCGTCGTTGCAATGGTAGAGAGCACCTTTGGCGCCCCAAATTATTTAAATTGACGGAATTCTCTCCGCAACTCAAAGGCCAAATCCCACTTGTTTCAAATGAAAGTATAAATACAATTCTTTTGAAGCAAATAGAACAGGCTTTATTGTGAAAGAGACTTCTACCTTGAATATCGAATTAAATTTCTGAGCCATGGCCCTTGAACCCTTGGATACATGGATGGCTTTCTGTGTAAATACTAAGGCGACCGACTTTCAAGCAATAGACTTTGCATATCAACTTATCATCATCATCATGATACCTTTATGTTCAATTAGTTTAATATTATTACAAACGGTGTAATTAGTTTCAAGAAATCGGGTGATAATTTATGTATAGCAACAAATTTATATTGAAAAACTAGGTTATATTCCGGATCTTCTTGAGATAGACAAATCTAATAATAAGACAAAATATGTGTTACGATATAGAATATAAATTAATTTACTATAATATGATAAATCAACAATTTTAATCATGTGAATAAAAATAAAAATGTATATTAAAGAGAGAATGTATGTTTGCATGAGGTGCAAAGACAGAAGCAACCATTATAAGGCGTGATTGAGCGGTGATCTTGAAGGTGTAGCTTTTTTTATCAACAAAATATTAAATGGTTTTTAATAAGCGGATATATATAAAAAGAATTACTTAAGAAAATAAATATTAAATAAATATAAGATAAACGTGAGGTTATGATTTAATAATATAACGATTAGGGTGGGGAAACATGGCACTTGATGAGGTTATCCCCACCCTTAAATTCCCGTAAAAAATTTTAGGATATAAATAACCCAATATTTATTAATTTATATTTTTTATCTTTAACTTTATTATTTCTTTACTATATATATATATATATATATATATATATATATATATATAAAATAAAAATCATATCATTATCTTATTTCTCTTTCATATGAAATAATATTATTAAATCACAAGTTCATGTTTATCTCTTATTTATTTAATTTTTATAGTTTGTAGTTGGACCATTTGTTAGGTAATCCATCACAATTTTTTGTGTAATTATATTAGATACCAATCAAAATTATATTTTTGCTGCGGTTTCTTATAATGTAAACAAATTAAAAATAAAAACATGATAATAGATACAGTTACACAGATACCTAATAGATTCCGCCTCTTCATTTCTTGAAAGCTTGAAATCGAACAATTACGTGATCTTCTTTTACTTTATCAAAAGTTTCTCTTTTGACAGCACAAATTAAAACATTGTTCAAATAGTCCTCACCCATTCAATTGTGTAAATCCATCTTGATAAGCTTCATTTTAGAAAAAAAAAAACAACCTCTCAATGGTTGCGGTGCTAACTTTAATACCCGATAAACCATAGGAAATGTTTTATGTTTTTCGGTTGCCACCATTACACGAGTAAGGTCACACATTCCATTTAGTTTTGCAAATTTACAATCTTCCTTTAATGTGTAATAAAATACCGTAAAATCACCCGAAAGACACAATTACTAAATTCCTAATTATAACATTCACAAAACACAAATTATAATTTATAACATAAAAATCAATAATAACCACAAAAACTCAATTTAAAAAAAACATGTTAACTCACCTACTCACCTCACAGCCGTAGTGCATGGGGGCGGAAGAGGATTGCAGGGGGTGGTTCGGTGTTTCAGATTTGAGGGTAGGGTTTCAGGTCTGGGGGTTTGGGGTGCCGAAGAAGAAGAAAGACAGAGCACACAACAACCTTGTTTTTTTGTTAGGTCTTAGGGTGGGGTGGGGTGGGTTGGTTTGGGCTAACTTGTATGGGCTTGGTTTGAACTTTGGGTTTGAGTTTTGTTAATTTGGTTGAGTATTTGGTTAGTTTAGTTGGGTTTAGTATTTAAGTTCGAGTTCGATAAATATTTTCCGAAACGTAAAATTTATTTGGGGTAACATAAAATTTATTTTAGAGGTAACTGATGTGCGTGGGATATTTTAAACACTTAAACCACTTTTCTTAAAATAACAAGTTCCCAGCGTGGCCAAAAAATTGATGGAAAAGGAAAGTCCGTTAAAAACAGTGATGTAACACTTTCAAGTTTTAAATATATAAAGTAAAACGGTAAATGCTAGACGTTCTAAACACACACAATAGGCAAGTGTACCTATCAAGTATAGTATAGACACAAGCAAGTACATGGTTTTTTGAAGGCTAACTTTGACTATTTTATCTTTTAAAATCTCAATTCCTTTATTAAATTTTTGATCCAAACATCTCACCTCTTCTCATTAGAATTAATTCAAATTCCTTTAAATTACAATTCCATTTAAACATTCAAGTTCATTCCTACAAACCATACGAACCTTTATTGTAATTATTTATAATTATATAAAATATATGTTTTCGTACTCAATGATTTATGCTTCAATTTGGATATGATTTCAGTTTCAAAATCCCCTTCAAATGTATTTATTTTGATGTCTTATTTGTGAGAAGTTTGACCTGAGTTAGAAATTTTAAACGTTCGATTATGAAATTTGATCCCCGAAACTTCATGAAACTTGGTGATGAAAAAGGTGGTTTCTAAAAGACTATAAGTAGTTGACTTAGAAACAATGCATGCTTTGTCTTGGAAATGTAATAGCCAATTTTTGTGTTGATTGAAGGATGTTTTGGGAAGTCAAAATCACATAGGTCCATGGAATGAGAGGATAAGGTGTATTGTTAGTGAAACATATAGGTTTTTGTGATCATGGGATGGTGCTGGTGTGTTTGTTTGTGTAGGTCGGCTTAGGGCCGATTATGGGGAAGGGATTTGTGGTTTTTGGGTTGCCAACATGTGTAAGAATGAATTCTAGGGTGGCCATAGTTTTATGTTAGTGTATTACATAGAATTTTGTGGTGTGAATGTGTGTGTGTGGTGTATATAGATACATATATTGTGCGATGTGTATGTGTGTGTAGGCATGAGCCGTGTGTGTATATGAATGTTCATGGTGTGTGTTGTACATGTATCCATGTTCATATCCATATGTGTAGCCATGTATGTATACATAGATGTAGGTATCTAGATTGGTTTTATTTTGTCTCCCACATACATACGTATGTATATACATATATATGTTCAATTGTTTTGTTTTGAGAACATTTGCATTGATATTATATGAGACATAGAGTTACATGTACATGATGTTCATTTCGTGGATTAACCCCATGTTATCACATGTAGGGATGGCAATGGGTCGGGTTTGGGACGGGTTTAGGTAATCCCAACCCCATACCCGATTAGGTATGCTTGTCCCAAACCCGGCCCAAAACCCGTCGGGTTTGTGTCGGGTAATTACCCATCGGGTATCGGGTATACCCACGGGTTTCGGGTAAACCCATTAATTTTTAAAACTTACTCATTGAGTATATCCGACTAAAAACCCGACGGACATCTATTGAGTAACTATTAACCAATTACATTTACCATTATTAAATATATATGTAAATGATTACAATGTATAAATATAAAATACTTGAATCATATAAAAACAATCAAAGACATAGATAACAAATAGTATACATTAACTTTTTGGTAATTTTAGCACAAGATGACAATGTAGATGGAAAATTAGATATATTATGCATAAATATTTAAAAAGATATATTGGAAATTATATTGGGTATCTAATCGGGTAAACGGGTATACTTTATCGGGTAATCGGGCCGGGTAAACGGGTATATCATCAAATCCCAAACCCGTCCCAAACCCGCGAAAAAAATAAAAACTAATCCCATACCCGGACCCATACCCGATTACCCGACCAAAACCCGTCCCAAATATGTCGGGTTTCGGGTTTACCCATCGGGTTCGGGTTTGATTGCCATCCCTAATCACATGTGTTCATGTCTAGGCCGATTGCATATATGTGTGTATATACATATGTTTTCGAAACCCATTTAATCTACACACATGTAAGAATCAGTTGGTATGTGTTTGTGTGTATGTGTCCTTGTGTTTTGGCATGGTTAACACATATGTGATTTGTGAAATGTTATTGATATTGTGTTATCCACATAATATGTCACGTGTTAATTCACCTTTAAACTTATGTTGAATTGATTTGTTAATTCATGGTAAATATGTGTTGAGAATTCAATTAATGAATGGTGAAATTCTGTGATTTTATGTGTTGAGCATTCACAAAATGTTTCATGAATGTTCGGGTTTGCATGGGTAAACGGGTCATTGAAATGGATTCCTAAATTATCATGGGCCTTGCTAGACTCGGGGTGACACATTCAATGCAATGAAATGTCTAATGCATAACTAAAATGACAAAATAGTGCGAGTGTGTACGGATCTTGACCTGGAAATCTGGCGGGTATCACAGTGCACCTTTGAGGTTCCTTTGAATTGTTCTTCCAAAGAAGTCAGATAGTCCTTAGCAACTTTTGCTTTGGCAATGTGCTATATATCTAAGTGTTAGTTTGCAAACAATGAATGTAATACATCACCTTTGGGCAGAGGTGATACATTCAAGGTTTTAATGCAATACACTTAGTTCACTGAATTAATCTATAACACATCATCTTTAGGCATAAGTAAAACTTTAAGAAAGTTAGGTGAACTAAGCTACAATGCTTCACAATACTTAAATAATGTAGTATCATAATAATGTTATTTCAAGTTAAACAAGGTTTTGAAATTAATGTTTAAAAAATGTGATACACAAGGTTTTGTCAAAACTCATTATTTAATAGCAAACCACTTGTTAGCACGGATCGGTAAATAGTGGGTTCTTAAAAAAAGGGTTCCCGTGAAAAGAAAGTAAGTTCCAGGTAATGTTAAGAGTTCCTAGAATATTAATGTTTTCTACTTGCAGCTTTGCTGCGACATTTCGATGTTAATATTTTTACGTTTTTACTCATACGCTGTAACACAGGGTACTAATACTAGTATTATTATATTCTGCGTAAGCCTTTTAAATATATGACGTTATATATTATTAGTAAAAACATAGGGGTGAAAATGAGCCTAGCTGATCTCGACTTTGACCAGGCTCAAGCTTAAGCTCGTTTAACTTACGAAAGCTCGAGCCCGACTCGTAAGTATTTATTTCAAGCTCGAGCTTGGCTCGGGCCCGACTCATTTATTATTTATTTACTAGTTATTTTATATTAATCATAATTATTATTTTATATAGAATATATTTTAATAATTTTATAAATAACAATTAATGTTATTAAAATGTATATTTAATATATTAATTAGAAAATATATAAACAGTGGGCTCGTTTTGACTTGCAAGCTGGTTCGAGCTCAATAACCGAAACTCGGGCTTGAGCTCGTTTAAAGCTTTTTTTCGAGTCAAGCTCGAGTAGCTTACAATTAACAAAATGATAAAATCCCTAAAAGTAAAAACTTATAAACAAAATTTTAAATTAACGATAGTAAAGTTATTAATGCGAGCACACACGATCACCCCAATGACTTCACCATCTAGTGTCCACCTTTTCCTTGAACCTGAACCTTGGACCTAGTACTAGGGCTGGCAATTTCAGACACGGACACGATAACACGACACGAACCTGTCTGTTCTTAACAGGTTTCGTGTTTAACCTTAACAGGTTTCGTGTCTTAAACAGGTCGACACGTTAAGACCTGTTTATTTTCGTGTCTTAACAGGTTAAATACCTGTTAACCTGTTAAGACCCGTTTAGACCTGTTAGTTATTGGTGGGCCTTGCCTTGGGTATCATTAGACATTCCATATTTCCATTTAACCCTACAGTTCTTTGACCACTTTCCATTTTCCAACGCCTCCCTCATCTCCTCATTTCTTATCATACTCTCTTCACCACACACTCACACATCAACACCACCAACAATAACATCAGTAACCACCCTACAATTTATTTAACTTGAATCACCACCTAATTTAGCTGCACCTAATAGAGAGAGCGAGGGAAACGAGGCAGCGAGAGAGAAAGGCAAGGGAGAGAGAGACCCTACGGGTCGTTCATCGGGTCCGACCGACAGCGAGCAGAAGCCGCCCTTCTTTTTTTTCTTTGGGTCTCGGATCCTTGAGGTTCTACAATAACATCTCTCGGTAACCAGTTTCCTTATCGCGGCCAGTTTAGCTTCGGGTTGGGGGTTACGAGCAGCCACAGTGGCCGATTTGGGTGAGTTATTCGGATCTGGGGACCGATGGTGGGTTCATTGTTGTTGGATTCAGAGCCGGTTGTCATGGTAACCTGTTAAAAGATGTTAAGGTTTCTTATCGTGTCTTATCGTGTATTATCGTGTTAACCCGTTAAAAATATATTCGTGTTCGTGTTTGAAAAAATAGACACGATTAGTTATCGTGTCGTGTTCGTGTCTGACCATTCGGGTCACCGTGTCTTATCGTGTCGTGTCTGACACGATATGCCAGCCCTACCTAGTACCTCTTCATTATAGAAACTCCATAATATCACCCAAATGACATCACCATCCACCAAAGTTCTCTACTCCATATTCAATTGCTATTTCTTTCTCCATAATCTAGTTTTTACATAATTTTTTAAACTCATATAATGTTACAAAATTATAATAATTTCGTTAAATCAAGAATTTTACAACTTTTTTTTATTGAAATGATGTTTTTATTATTGAAAAATGTTGAAAAAAAAATGATCTAAGCTAGTCATAAGTGCACGGCTAAGTTACCGAATGAAAAATCAAAATTTGTTTTACCTACAGATTTTTCGATCTGTTCGGATTTCTTACGCTCTCTAGGCAACTTTTCGAGAAATGGTAAAAAGGTATTTTGTCTTTCTCTTTTATAATTCGTGGCATATGTTCTATTGATCAATTGTTAGATGACAATTAGTAGATTTTGTTTATTGAATTCACGGAATCATCTTTCAGTCGGTGATACTTAGTTTTCTAGTCGTTTAGTTCAATCACTCTTTGATTCCTCCAAGCCAATAAGCTTTATATTTTTTATACAAAACTAAGCCAATTTCTAGTGTCTCCTGGTAAATTTAATTGCTACATCTTGAAGTTTTTAGTGATTGATCATATAGTTCGTACCATATATATTTTACTTAATAACAGTATAAGGACAAACAACTATATTAGATACCATGATACTAATGATGGTAATGCCATCACAATTTGGAATTTCCCTACAAAAATTTTATACTGGTGACCACATTTATCGACAAAGATTAGTGAAATAAATTTTGCATCAGTGTTACTAATTATCCATTAAACTTTGTAGAGTTCTCAAATGTGAAGAATGGTCATTTTAATTAGTACAAGATTACTATACTTATTATTTAAGTATTCATTTAGTTTAGTTTTATATATATGTTCCAAGTCAATTGCTAGATACTATTCTTGAAAAGCAAATAAAACACGTTGTATTGTGAAAAGGACACCTTCCGTTTGGACCGTATCTTTTGATTGCTGAGCCGAACCTTGAACTGAACCATATATGGACAGAACCTACAGCTGAACCATGGACCGAACCTTAAACCAAACCTTGAACTGAACCTTGGAACCTTGACCACCTTACGTGTAAATTCCAATTCAAAGCTTTTCTTATAAATTCTAATTTCCAAACATGAAAGGTATCCCAAAGACAATAAGAACTCACACTTCAGCCATTATCACCAGACACTTCTCTTGGCTCTTTAATCCATTTCCAACAATTTCAAGATATACAGATGGATATGAACATAGATGTAAGGTTGCTTCTCTTACCTCTTGTATATATCCTTTTCTCTCATTACACCTTTGTCCTCATCATCATCACCTTATTCCTTCTAACTGTATCTATAAAAGTTCCGGTCAGCTTAGAACTAGAAACGAGTTCTTTGCTTTGTGTTCAAGCGATAGACTTGTCCGTTTCGGTGACAATATGTCTCTTAATCTCCTATGTTTGATCTTCATGTCAACACCACATTTTTGGTTTGTGAATTCCTTTCTAGCTTTATTATTGTCTCCCTGGGATGAGTTGCTTGCTAAGATGGTGAAGATAGTTTTGTGGTGGTTATATCACTGCCTAAGAAGTATTCCTATGCATGAAATTCTATGCATTTTTAATGGTAGTCATGATGAAGAAGAAGAACTGTTGAGGGTTGATCAACTAGATGAGCTGAGCTCGGAGCCCGATGACCATATTGTCGTTATAGACGATTATGATCAGCAAGAGGAGTTGAATGCGGAACCGAATGACAACATTAAGGTGATAGATGTTGATGATCAACTTGAATTGGATTAGGATATTGTTATTTGTTCATGGTAATAACTATTAAGTCTTCATGTGTGCTGAAGTATACAATTGTTTGTGTTATTTATGTGTCTGTTGTGTGTGAAAACATTATTTTTAAATTAGGAGTGTTGTATATAGATATTTATGTAGATCATAAGTTTCCAGTTTTGTGTGCCTTTTAATAGATTGTTCATGTAAGTTTAATCAGATATCTTTCAAACTTAGTTACTAACAAGCTAGTGTAATTCCCCTGTGTGATGCGATGGAAATTTGATTGGTATTAGTGCTGTTTGTTACGATATTCATAATCGAAAGAGAAAGCTCAACTTTCTAAAAGGATAGCGATCATGTGCATTACAAAATAACAAAAAAAGGGACAATTTTCTGTATAATAGCCAAAAAAACTCAAAAATAAAAAAAATAAAGTCCTAATATGCCCGAAAGTGTATTGGCATGTGTTTTACGTCGATCAAATACCCTAAAAATGAATATCAGTAACGGTTTTGATTATACTGATACGGGTACAACACTTGTTCAGTTGGAATCCACATGGTACTGACCTTCTTCGGACTACACTAGCTCGGTTTGGTACGATATTGAAACTCGTATATATTACTTGCGCTGTATTGTGAATAGAACTTGTTTTGAACGAAATATATTCCGAAAACCACAAAAATAAATACTACTACCACTATCAAAGATGTTGAGAAATATCGATTTGGTTCATCATGTAAAGAAGAAAAAGCTAATTATATTTTTGAACATATTCTATCAAAGTATAAAAAAAATTAGCACATCACAACGTCGCCGACATAAAAAATTTAGAAAGCATTACATTACATCATTTGAATAATGAAAATGGTAAACATTGCCAATATATAAAATATAAATGTGAGGCGCTTTCATAACATGTATGTTTGTGGTTTGATTATATGTACATTACTATTCACAACATGGTTTCGAAAATAAATTATACCTAGATGTAAATAAAATACGCACGTGGCAACGGAATAATCAGAATTTTATAAAATATAATATCTTAAACACTATAAAAATAAGGGACATTAGCGGCGATGGGAACAACAGTGATACCGACGATGTCACCCCTAATGCTTCTTGATTCAGTGATGGTTTTTAAAAGGTTTTAGCAATGTAACTTCAAAACCGGATCAGACGTGGAACTGGTCTCCTTGCTGCTTCACTGGTCCAACCAGATAGTCTCTTAAGTATTATAAAAAAAAAGTAGGGTAAATTTGAAAAACCTCAAAATTAATTATAATAATAAGATTTTTTTTCACGTATATATCTATAATATACATTATAAAGGAGGAGTGATGTACCATATTGGAATTTTGACATGGGTACAATTTTTAAAGCAACAAGTATAAGAGAATAAAGCTTATTTAATAAGGGTATTATAGGGATGTTGGTGACAATTAAGACACTTTAGAGGGTAATCTAGACATTTCACCCCTTACTTATTAGTTAAAAACAAAAATCACATTCCCTTGCTACCCCTCCCCTTTCACCTACCCGAACGTTCCACCATCAATTACTTCTGTATTCAATTCGTATTAACCCATTCTTTCTTGAAACTGTAACTCATTCCGATGGTACCCTTTCTTCTGTTTGGCCTATTTTTTCCCCTGCTTGCCCCTGCACATCGCATCTATCTCGCACACAATCTTAAATCAATTTTGATCGGCATCATGTATAGACCTCCAGGTATCTATATAGTCTTTTATATCGATGAATTCGCTGTCAGGTGAGATTCCTGGAGACGGGTTTGGTAATCTAACTGGGTTTTTGTTTCTTGATTTCAGTTTATTATAGGGTTTTAACTGTACTTTTGTTGTTTTGTTTCTGCATTTCAGCTTGCCTGAGTTAAAATGATTCTAGCAAATACTACTGTGTAAGTATTAAGTATTAAAAGTTTTTATATTTGTATGTTCCTGTTATTGATAATGTAGAATGATTCTTTTGCTTGTTTAGTTCATCTGGATTTGTATTTAATATGGATTTGTGAAGATTTGACTGTCAAGAATTTGTTGTGGTTTTATTATATAAAACAGCAAAATGAAGTCTTTTTTTTTAAGATCATGGAGTCTTGACCTGCTTCTTTGTGTGTGTGTGTTTTCTTTCTGCTTATGTTAATTTAACATAATAGTATAGTAATAGTTTTGATAAATATATCACATAATTAATGTTGGAAGTTAGGTATAAGATCAGTGATTATAGAAATTAGGATTATTTTTGTTATATAGAAAGGAATTTTTAACTTTATATGGTATGGTTAAATCTACAATATTGTATTTATGATTGTTTGAGCTCAAAGCTATACTTCAGTATAACATCAAGACTCTGTTGACTAATAGTCAACCACTTCCATTGGTAGTTTTAGACTTTTAGTTACCCAAATGAATTTTTGAAATTGTAGGTGATGGGATTTCATCTGGTGGAAGTTTTACACCTCACATGGTTACTGTTAACCCGGGCGAGGTATGTTGACTTGAAATAAAAATGCATACTATAGTCTTTGTGCTTTTTAATTTCGTTTACAAAAAGACGGGCCTCGATCAGTATGCATTCTCTCAGCCATCGGTGTTATTTCACATGTGACCCTGCGCCATGCCAGTTCTTCTGTAGGAACTGTAACGTATGAGGTGAGGAACAAAATTTGAATAATTTTATGAAAGTATTTCATTTTAACGGAAATATATGGTTTGTTGTAGGGAAGATTTGAAATTCTTTCATTATCTGGATCTTTCACACCTGGCGTGTTTGGAGTATTATCTCAAGAAACTAAGACGAGCATAGCGTTATCGAGCCCTGATGGGCGTGTGGTTGGGGGTCAGCTTGGAGGACTTCTCACTGCTGCTGGTCCTGTTCAGGTACACCCTTGTTTGTTTTACTTTTTTTTGTTAGCTCTTGGTCATACCTTGGTATAGTTTTATTTTCTTGTTTCCACTTCTCACTATTGTGCGTTGAGTAACGGGTCGAGTTGGGTTGACCAACGGACGCCTTTATTTTATTGATTTCCATACATAGTTAGCATATTAATTCTTAGTAATTACAGACGAAATGTACTTGCAGGTTGCTGGGTTAATCAATTTGTTCGCGGGTCACAAGTTAACAGGTTAGTTGGTCACGTTTGATGCGTAGAAAGATTTGGATCATGGAGCTGAGCTCGTGGGTTATATTATATGAATGAGTAAGCAAGGTAATTGTTGAAATGTTGAAATAGTTTTTAGTTCAATTTGCATGGTCAAGGTGAACGTTTGAAGTCCTTATTTAGCATGTTTTTAATTCCTTGCTTGGTCAAATGGTTTGTTGAGTCTATTGATTCATTAGGATGATTGAGTCATTTATTATTTGAAAGTCTTGTGTTTACGTTATATGTAAGTGCCTATAAAGTCAACCAACAGGTGAAGGCTTTATTTGGTATGGAATAAGGTGCAGCCTTTAAAACTTTTTTTCAACAAATATTTATATTAAATCTCTTGCACATTTACATATAGAAGCAAGTTTGTGAATTTTAAGTGGTTAAGTAGAGTCTGAACCAACATAGGTGCCTAACTATCTAGACTCTGGACGCTGCTAGGAAAGTGTTGACAAATACAAGGTTACAATATTTTACACTGCTCCTACTCTGATGGAAATGAGGTAAGTCGTATTTTCAACTGTCTGTAATTATAATCAAACAACTTTTACCCCATGAGGTATGTTAGTTGTTATTCTTGTAAATCTTTACGGGTCCTTGGTTGTGTGGCCGAGCCGATCAACCCAAGTGCGTGGAGGTTCTACATTTTAAGTCCACTTTCAGATAAAACGATGTTTAATTAGTTATGGTACTTCTCATGAAAATTTCTTTGTTGATTTAACATGTGGTTTCACAATGTAGTTGGAGATTCAAGGTGTCCCATATTAGATACCCGGTGGCAAACAGAGACTGGGGGTTTCATGGTACACATTATTTAATTATTTTTATCTTAACTTATCATATGATCTAATGCCACCGGTGGTCATTATTGCCTCCAGATTACTTCTTTACCTGGCGCGTGGCAACAAAAACCTGGTTCTGCCACCTTATCATTTTTAGGTGGCTGGGTGGATGTGATGAGGAACTTAGTTTACTTCTTTACAGAGGAGGTGTAAGTGAAGATGTAATAAAACAGCTGCAAGGAAAAGAAACCGGGCTCAGGGAACACGGCGAGCTGATTAAAGTGCATGTGGTTCCTTATGACAGACTTTGGCGTATGACCCCTGATGCCAAAGTATCAATGTCGATTGCCATATATGAAATGGCCAAAAAAGAAGGCTTGTTGCCTCACAAAAACTGATTTGCAGGTTTGTTTTCCAAACTCAAAGTAATTTACTTTCACAAATATTGTCACACATATACAACCTTGGTTAGAGCATCTGCCTTTGAGATTTTGTATGAACATAAGTACATAACTACGCTTCACAACACAAGATTTCATTAGAGAAGTGGATGCTTGCATAAGTTAAAAATAAGAGTTATACATTGTAACAACTAACAATTATCTGGGCTTGTATATCAGTTGCCTATAAACTTGAGGATCGGGCACACACGTCTGTAGCTTGACATGTTGATCTAAAGTAAGTTTAATAGGTTTATGATTGAGAACACCAGATTCAATAAAGATCCAAAGTAGTTCAGCTTTAGAGGTTTCCAAGCCCAAGAAATAATTTAAAATTCAGCTGGGTAGTCAAAGGCTCAAGTCACAAGGTGCTTCAGGGTGAGCTTGTTGCTCAGGCGTGTATTCGAGCCTATTTTAACTGTTTTTACTCTTTCCAGGCCGTTTTTGCTATTTCAGGCCAGTTTAGGCGCATAAGCGTGCCTTGCTGCACTCAATGTCTTTTATGCGAATATGTGATTTTATCTGATTTGTAGAGATTGACTATGCAGATGACAACTTCCACTTGCAAGCATGTCATTACCATAGGCTAAAACAACAGTAACCTCCCAAGTCTTGTTAGGATCTAAACTCTAAAGCACTAAGTTCTATATCCATAGCCTTACACATCCAGAATCTAAAACAACCCCTTTGAAATGAGTGTTCTAAGAGATCGCAAAATCTTTAAGCCAGCTAGGTGGTTTGGAAGGTCTAGAAGACTTTCGAGGACCATAAGTAGGAAGATCATGAGTAGGCATATATTGGGTAGGAATACTGGTAGCAGATACAGAAACATCGACCTCAAGTAAGAGAAATTCAGTAGGTGGCACATAGGATAAAAAGAACAAGTAGACTAAACGGGTTCGGGTTAGTTTGGATCACCCACAAACATGTTATGCTTAAACGGTTAAGTCTCGGGTCAGATTGAACCCATAAACATGTTTAGCTAAACGTGTCAGTCTCGGGCGAACCTTTCGGGTTGACCTGGTTTTTATTTATTTATTTATTTTTAATTATGGGGTTTTTTTATGTCAAAAACATAAAATTTAAAAGAGGAATGAGCACGAGGTTATATAATTTTAGCACAGTTGTTTTGTAGACATTTTTGTTTCTAGATCTAAATTTATCACTTTTGAGCAGTATGCAAAACAAACTTTGGAATATATCCATTCAATAAAACAAAAACCAAATTTCATCTGGAATCTGGATAATGGGTAAGCGAGCAACAAGCTGCACCGCTATCCCTTTTTTTAAATCGCAAAGCCTATTTTACTAAATACAAACCCTTGGTCCATCGGGCTCCGTGAGTCACTATGGACCACCTTCTGTACCCGCTCCAAGAAGCGAACCGCCTCAGGAGCTAGGGATCCAAATGTGGCAAACGGCAAGACCATGTGTTGATTCTCTAAACAGACTTAGGAAGTTTTTGGATCCATTTAGTCACGCCCTTGTCAACCCGCTTATATACCAGTACTGCCTGTGTTCAGGATTGACCCAACAGGCTAGCAATCTGTGAACGTGACCTATTTTACACCTATAATCAAACCTTATTGCTTTCGTTGTCTTATCTAAATAGTGACTTTGCAAACTTGGCCATATGACAAGACAAGAACACATCTGCATTATCTTTTCACAGACTTTGAAGATACATATGGAATGTGCTTCATCTTAGAATAATAGACATTGTCTAGCCCTTGGTTTTAAAAGGTGTGTGGCACTTAAGAGATTAGAAGTGCTAGGTAATAAGCTACTTAAAAACAATTGTAGGTTACATTTTCCATTTGTTAATCCAAATTCCATACACGTCAGAATAAAATAATAAATGAAATAAACAATTTAATATTAGTAAAAATGGGACTTATTTGATGTGTGATCTTTTTGCTGTTTTTATGTACAACAGGATAAGCTCCATTTACAAAGAAAGAAGGATAGGGAAGCAAAGTATTTCTATGTACAGCCAACTTAGCTGTATGTAGATTGTAGTTATGTACAACCAATGTAGCTCAAGTTATGTGTATTAAAAAAAGAGGCCCTCCTAACGAGTTGAAAGAACATAGTTACAAGATAACAAAACAAATCAAATAACATTTAGATTCGTGTGTTTGATTATAGATGCATTCTGAATAATGGCATCACCCCATGCAATCACATTCATTTACACACACATCACAAACCTTAACAAGAACTATGAGTCAACAAAACAAACGCACCCGCAGCAACGCGCGGGCATTCATACTAGTAATTTGTTAATGTGGGGTTTTTATTCAAAGTTTCCATTTAATTTGTATAAACTAATTTATTTTTAAATAATATGATTGCCATTAAGATTTTATTCTAAATAATTTGACTTTTCTATCATATTCAAAAGGAACAATTCGCTTTTAAATATAGATGTGGAGATGTTTGATATCCTAAGGGGTCAGGATTCAAGGCTCAAGGTTCAAATGTCCTAGGTCATGTTTGGAAGCATAGAATATCAAAGAAAATGAACTTTTATCCTACGATGATATTTTTAACAACTAGAATCAGATGGTTTTACCCGGGTGATACAACGAGTAGCATATAAATGTAGTTACAACAAAGGGCAAGAAAAAATGGTAGTATTTAAAAAAAAAAAGATAATGAAGCACATTTACCTTGGTATGTATTACTTTCGGGTACCAGCACTGCCAAAATGCTTTGATATATAATATATTGAAAGTTTGAAACCCACCCGAAAAAAAAAATACATGTATCGGTATTAAAGCACGTATGAAAGTCGTTTATGATAACAAAACTGTTTTATTTTGGATATAAAGATGGATACTGGATGCAATTTAACTCTACACACGTTAAATAAATCTAAAATATTTGATTGCTGAGTCATAGCCCTTGAACCCTTCTTTCTCATGGTTCCTACATACATATGGATTCAAGACCAAAACGTCTACGAAATAAACAAAGAGTATATTTATATCTATGTTATATCTTATAAAGTTCATTTATGTTGAATTTCTGTTTCTAAGAGTTAATGTCGAAACAAATTAAAATAAAATATTATTATGACATAAAAAAGTTACAAATTTTGTTATGCAATCTCGTCCGTAACTTCCTTAATCGGTAACTTTGGAGTCAAATGACGAATCCCACCTTTTCTTATCTCCACTTACGTCTTACCTCTAATACTATTTCTTTTTCAACTTCAATGGACTATTAAAAAAATAATTGTTTACGGCTACAGAGTTAACTATAGTCTTTAGCCTTTTTACTATTTTATTTAAGATACTATGGTTTCACTTTTATTATTTTATCATTTCACTATACATGAGTAATATTGTCCATTAGTTCATTTTAGATTTGTGTAATTTGTCCAAACTACATGACTTAGAAAAACAATAGGACCTAAGAAATACGTATATATAATTTAACCTTGGTCATCCACCCTAGCCTTTTTGCTCACACACCCTTTTTCTCCTCTCTTTGCTACCTGACCATTCATGATGTAAGCAGTCTGGTGAAAGATGTAATTGGCCATGTGCGTGTGAAATGGGCACTATCCTAAATAATTAGGATGTCATCAAATTATGTCTTCTTCAAATTAGGATTTTACAGAGACAAATAATAAGATTTGAGTGTTGATTTACATGTGCAGTAAGATAACTAAAGTTCAAGAATTGTGTTTTTTCAAACATGAGAAAATGAGGCCTATATGTGAAAATGGTTTAGAACCGTTTACATGATCATTTAACTAGTTAAAGCTTAGTTTTAGATGGATATTGGAGATGAAACAGAAATAGATAAAAAGCACGTCATTACAGATTCGTATTAATAAAAACTATTGCAGACACTGTCATCAATAGGTTAAACATCTACCCTCGGGGCCCGGGGAGATCGGGCATGATCTCCCCTAGAGAACTCTCAAAGCATAACTCACAATCTTAATGAAACTCAAACATGAGATTGCTATTAATAGACCATGGTGATGAAAACTCATTTGCACACTCAACCGTGCATAAGAGTCCATAACCGTGTGAATGAGTCAACATGAAAACTCATTCTCATGTTCCTAAAAACTGATTTATAAGAGTTCCATCAGATCCATAAATGCCCTTATGGATCACCACAATCTCATGTATTACACAATATTCAGCTACGACATAACCCTAGTCTATTCGACAACGACGACCACACATAAAATGCATCAACAGTCTCCCTCTTGGACGTTGTTGGCAAATGCTGAATACATCTTAGTCAATATCGCAGATCTCCCCATCAATACAAGCACCTTTGTATTGAATATAAATACATCATCCTTCATGGACCGACCAAGTAATGCACTGCGAACCCTCAACATCAATACTTAGAAAGTCAACTAGACCTAGTATATCATTTGTGAACCCAACCGGCATGCTCAGAAGAATTACAACCAGGTATCCTAGGTACGCTAATATGAAGTCCTCAATGTAATGCACTACAGCCTCGTAGCATCACTGCCCAGGGATGTCATCTTGACCGAGTACATCACGCGCAATCCAGTACGTCAATTGCTAGCTGGATTCTATAAAGACAGAACTGATATTCAACGTAACACGTAGGTACCACCACTCAATTACAGCTCCTACCTAAACTTACCCATGCAAAACCCTTTACACCGACTGGAGAAACTCTAGCTGCTGGTACACAATTAACGTTCTCAAATGTGATTCTGTGCAAAACAATCCACTTGGACACTAATGAATAACTCCATATGTGCTGACTGTGATTGCATAGATACACTTTTCTTTCTAAACATGTTCCCCCAATAACAATGGAACTGGGTTGATTATTCACAATTTGCGGAATAAAATCTATCTGTTTTGGCCCATGATAGTCATCTGAATCGGATCATCGTACCTCAGTACTCTTGATTCTTGTGACTACTCCACAATGTTAACATAATAACCATTTCATCATCATAAGAGCCTGACCAGAAGCTGTGACAATCACTGGATCTGGCACTATATTTCAATCTGACAAGCTTGAACTCTTGTAAAGAAGCAAACCGGAATAAACTCATATCCTAGATAAAGTGTTCCGAGTGATTAATCTCGAAACCTTATAATGAAGCAATCCCAATCACTCGTATCCCAGATGAAGAGCCAGAGCAACATCTTCCCGAAATATCACACTATAAATCTAATCCAGTGATTAACAGTTGAACACTCGATATCCAATCCATTTGATTCAAAGCTTTTAATAATTTATAAATCTGAAGTTCGTATCATACTCTTCCTATAACATCATTTCTCTTCAACAATTTGTATGTTCACCATCAAATTATCTAAAAAATCTCCAAGATAAAATTTTTGAAATTTTTTACCCCTCAAAATTCAAATTATAGGATAAATCCTTCCTTATCATCGATCATACGAATCGCCATACAAAATCTCGTTCGCATTTAATGAATATACAAATGAATTAATTTTATGATTAAAATATATGAATCCTTCTTCTTCCTTCATTCGCATAGTCAAACTTTCATTCGCGTACAAATCTTTTCATTCGTATAACATAATTCCCCGTTCGCATATATTCCCAAAACCTCTAATTCTCATTCGTATACCCGACCAGCCATTCGCATCTGCAAGTTCTTATTTCTTCTACTTGTTCTATCGTGCAGACCTAGGGTTTTTCAACATATCGATCAAAATAATCTTGTTGTTCGAATTCGATGATGAAAGATGAACGGAAAGGTTCAGAACAGAAACCCTAACCCTCGTTGATCCATTAAACCGTTGATAACATCAAAGAACATATTCGTGTTATAGATCTAGGGTTTCTACCTTTCAAAAATCAGACTTTAACGTCTAAAAGCCATGAAAACTGAGCTATGATTGATTCAAATGACTGTCAGATCATTCAAATCGGTACCACGACTCTGATACCACTTGTGAAAATGGTTTAAACCATTTACAGAATTTTTTAACTAGTTAAAGATCAGTTTTAGATGGAGATTGGAGACGAAACTGAAATAGATGAAAAGCACGTCATCGTAGGTTCGTATTAATCAAAAACGATTACAGACATTATCATTAGTAGACTAAACATCTATCTTGGGGCTAGGGGAGACCGGGCATGATCTCCCCTAGAGAACTCTCAAAGCATAACTCACAATCTTAATGAAACTCAAATATGAGATTGCTATTCATAGACCATGGTGATGAAAACTCATTTGCACACTCAACCGTGCATATGAGTCTATAACCGTGCATATGAGTCCATAATGGTGTGAATGAGTCAACATAAAAACTCATTCACATGTTCCTGAAAACTCCTTCTCATGGTCCATAATAACAATTCCATCAGATCCATAAAGGCCCTTATGGATCACCACAATCTCATGTATTACACAATATTCAGCTACGACTCAACCCTAGTTTATTCGACAGTGACGGCCACACATATTACTTTCTTGTCAAACTTTAGGAATTTCGGAATAATTGGCGAACTGTATGGGATATTCCTCATCTGAAAATATCTGATCGGAACCCTCCATCCGATAGAATATTTTCACCCCTTTCTCAGATTCCTTTGATGCATTCTTTTGAATTGATGATGCCAGTTTTGTTTTATCACCAACCTTGGGAGGAACCTGAACCGTAGGAGTTGGATCACACTCGTTGTGATTTTCCAATGGAATCTCAAGTACAGTTTTAGGTTTTTCCTCAACATCTGAGTTTGAGTCATCAGTGACTGCAACCACATTTTCATCATTGATTCTATGTATTGGTCTCACGTCTGAATACGGATCACCCACACTTTAGTTGGTTGATTCGGTTTCAGAAGTGGTATTTTCCTTTTCCACCATATCAAAATTAAGATTTTCAAAAAGCATGGGCGATGGAACGGATTTATAACCAATACTTGTGGGTACTCCTTCCTTGTTTGGTACCTCCACAATGTGGTCTATCACATATCTCATATTGAGATAACTTTCCAATTTCTTGTTAATTTTCTCATAGAGACATCTGACTTTTGCCATTTCTAGTTTTGTGTCTTCAATTTCATTAATGTATTAGTGGCTACTTGCTTATTAGCAAGGGTTTTGGTTAACTAACACACATCTTTCTTGTAACTTTTGAGAGTTTTATTTAAAACCTTTTCATTCTTCCTAAAACTTTCATTAAGTCAGATTTTAAGTTGAGAACTTGCTCTTCAAGTCTATCACACTTTCCTAGTAATACACAATCATGACATTTTGGTAGTGGGTTAGAACTTACCAGTGTTGACCATCCAGTCATTGCCATGATGGCGAAATGTGACCCCTTTCCAGAAAAGAATTTCGAATAGTCGATCCGAGTATAAGTAACGTCCACCATGCAAGACTTCTTGCTAATCAGAAAATCAGCTTTAGCAAGTAACTGATCCACATCTTTGTCAAGTGAGTTCAAGCTAGCTTCAGAATAACTTCACTTTCTGAATATGAGTAATCAGAATCTTGAACTTCTGATCCACTTCAACACTTTCTTCAATCACCTCACTATACTTTTCACATTCAACAACTGTTCCTTCAACAACTTCTATCACTTGTTCAGTGACTTCTTCAACGACTTTTTGAGCATAACACGTCACATTCCCACTAGATAGCTCTTCAACTCCCAACTGCATGTCATTTGTTATGGGATTTAAATTTCTTTTTTACGACAAATAGTTATTTCGCACGTTCATTTTAATCAAACAACTCCTCTTTATATGGTGTGATTCTTTTATGGAGTTATTTTAATCACTTAATGAAGTTATCATTGGTCATGCGTATTTGTTTTACAAAATCTCATTTTGTTTAAATAAAAAAATATCATAATTTATATATTAAAAAACAAGTATGCCTATTTATTTGCGTTTTGAAATTTTCAAAAGTAGACTAGACAAAAGTTGAGGAATTGTGTCATTATAAGTCATGTTTTGGTGTTAGCAAATAAATTATTTAGATACAACGGTTTTTTTAAGAACAAGGATAGTCTTTCATTGCATAATAATAAAAACTTACATCAATCAACTATACATAATAATAAAATCGATTCAATATATTTTTTTAAGATGAGAAAAATAACAACAACAACCTTACCCAGTGAATCCCACAATTAGCAAGGCTAAGAGTAGGGTCTGGGGAGGGTGAGATGTCGGCAAACCTTACCTCTATCCTTGCAGATAGAGAGGCTGCTTCCAGGGAGACCCCTGGCTCGACAACATACAATCGACAAGCAAACAACACTTAAAAACTAATAAAGGGCTATTGAATTTAGAGGAAACGTTGAAAATGTCACGAAGTAAAAATATATATATATATATATATATGCAATAAAAACAACATAACTCAAAAACACCCAAATACAAGTTACCCTTATAGGTCTCCTACCAGCAAAAGAAAAAGTCTAAGCTCCTAGAACCCCGCTGCGGTACAACCAAACCCTCCCTAATAATAATTAACCTTAATCTTGTGCCTCCACGAACCCCTATCCTCGACCATATCCTCCGAGAGGTGCATCTCTACTAAGTCATGCCTAATCTGCTCATCCTAAGTCAATTTGGGTCTCCCTCTACATCTCTTTCCCTCTACAGTGATGGTTTCCACTACTCTAACTGGGGCCGTCAATTCCCTCCTCCTTACATGCCCATACCATCTTAGTCTTCCCTCCTTAATCTTATCTGATAAACTAGTTATATTCAATTTAGTTGAGAAAAATAAAGAGAGATGTCAAATCTAAGGAGTTAAAAGAAATTATTGTGATGAAAAATAGAATGCGTGTGTAATGGATTGTGAGAGGGACCCCACATGAGAACCTTGAACTTGAACTTGCACATGAACCATGGACTTATAAATTGAAGTTGAATACCATCCACAAAGTTGAACTCTTCATGTCTTCCACTTTATAATATATTATATAACCTTTGCGCTTTCAACTTGATGGGGACAGTGGGACAGGTTTGATCTGTATGAAGTTGCATCAAGTTTTAACCATATTTGTTGGACATATATGGTAACGATAAATAAAGTTTTAATGAGGTTGTTTGTTACGAGTAGTTAGTCAACAGGGTCTTAATTGTAATAATCAGGATAGTTCAGGGACTATTAGTGTTAAATAGTGAAAGTTTAAATGGTTGTTAGAGTTAGTTGGTTAGGCGGGAAGATGTATGAGTATTAATATGTGATCGATCAGTAATAAACGGATGCTATGTTGATCGAATTTCTTCTCTCTGTTTTCTAATTCTATTATCATAGCTAACAATTGGTATCAGAGCCACCGATTCTCGGTCTCCGATCACCTTAACTACCATAACTACCTCCTAACCGTCATTCACCACCACCAACCACCACCTACTCCGATCATCTTCTCCGTTCATTTCAACCATTATATTCTGTTCTTCTGTTCATTTCACTTCCATTTTTCATTTCTTATTCCTATTTCATTCTTTAATCTGTTCTCTTTGTTCAAGCGTTGATTTAATCTTCTTGATTAGATCATTCCATTAATTGATCAATTCGTGATCAGTTATTTCTTCATTACTCTGTGCTTTCGTTTCATACGTAATTTGATCTTTCTTGATCAAATTAATCTATTAGTTGATCAATTCGTGGTCAATTAATTCCTTACAACTTTCAATATCATTCAATCTTTAACAACATGACAACAACTCGAAATCAGACAGTAGAACAAAAGTTACAAGATCATGATAATACCCTGTTAAGGCTGGAAACAGCTGCTGGTAAAAACTTGACTGAAATTGAAGGATTGAGAAGTTTTGCTCATCAAAACGCTGAGAATTTGGCTGCCATTAAAACACAAATGGAAGCACAAATGAATGAGTTGATACAAACTATTCAATCTTTGGGCAATAATAATAATAATCATAATGATAATAATAGTAACAGTACAAATAATAATAATATGTTTCATTTCCACAACAATGGAATGACTCATAATTCACATAACAGTCGCCTAACAAAGATTGATTTCCCAAAGTTTAAGGGAGATAATGTAGAAGGATGGCTATGTAGGGCAGAACATTTTTTTGTTATTGATGCTACTCCTGAGTCATTGAAAGTCAGACATGCCATTGTTCATTTGGAAGATGGTGCTCTTTTATGGCATCAATCTTTTGTCCAGTCAAGAGGAGGAACTATTGAGGGAGTAAGTTGGATTGATTACAAACGTGCTATTACTGCAAGATTTGGGCTCATGATTAATCAGGATGCCATGGGAGCCTTGGCTGCAATCAGGCAGACAGGTTCTTTAGAGAAGTTGAATCAAGAATTTGATATGGCCCTCACGAAAGTAACTATATGTGATGAATATGCAGTAAGCTTGTATTTGAGAGCACTAAAACCTGAAATTGGCTATCATGTGAGGTTGTTCAGGCCAAAAGATTTGCCTGAGGCTTACCTTCTTGCAAGAATGCAAGATGAAGCCTTAACTGCCATCCAAACTTCTACATCTAAACCTAATAAAACTACTTATTCTACTCATAATAATAATAATAATAATAATAATAATAATAAGCCATATACCATGGCAAACACCAACAAATTGTCCCTATTACCTAGTCCTAAACCAGTTAGTGCAAAAAAATGGACACTAACTCAAAAAGAAATTGATGAGAAAAGATCTAAAGGGGAGTGTTTTGGTTGTACAGAAAAGTACACCCCAGGTCATGTTTGTAAAAACAAACAGTTGTTTTCTATTGAATTGTGTGGTGAGGAAGAAGTTGAGACAGATCAAGAAGTGGATGTGTCTGAGTTTTTGCATCAGAACATTCAGGAATTGGAACCAAAGATATCATTGCATGCTATGATGGGAGTTCCATCATACTCCACTATGAGAGTGCAAGGCTCTATTGGTACAAAGACTCTGCACATTTTAAATGATTCAGGATCCACCAACAATTTTTTAAATGAATCATTAGCCCACAAGATTAAGTGTCTTGTTGAAGAGATTCCTGAATTCTCAGTAACTGTGGCTGATGGGAATAAACTAAAATGTACAAAGATGTGCAGGAATTTTCAGTGGATGATGCAGGGTATTTGGTTCAAGGCAGATGTCATTTTGGTACCCTTGCCAAATTATGACATGGTTCTTGGTGTTCAGTGGTTACAAACCTTGGATGACATTGTTTGGAACTTCAAGAAGTTAACTATGAGGTTCAAAATCAATGATCATTGGGTGGAATTGAAAGGGTTAGAAAACAACAAGGTGACTATGTGTTCTGCTGAAAAGATGGATGATCTGTTGAGTTCTCAGAAGGAAATTGCTTCAGCTCAGATGTTTAGCTTACAATCTTCCTCTGATGACTACTTTCAATATGAAACAAAAGTTGGTGATACAAGTGATAATGCTGCTTTACAAGCATTATTATCTAAGTATGAGGATGTGTTTGCAGTACCAACTACTTTGCCACCAAGAAGGGATTGTGATCATAAGATTAGGTTGAAAGATGAGAATGTGAATATCAACCAAAAGGCATACAGATATCCAGCTGGTCAGAAAGATGTTTTAGAGAAATTAACAAAGGAACTGGTGGACTCAGGGGTGGTAAGGGCTAGTAAAAGTGCCTTTGCATCTCCTGTAGTTTTAGTAAAGAAGAAAGATGGAACATGGAGATTCTGTGTTGATTATAGAAAATTGAATGATGCAACAATTAAAGACAGATTTCCTATTCCTTTGATTGAGGAGCTCTTAGATGAATTGGGAGGGGCAACTGTTTTTTCTAAATTGGATCTTAGAGCTGGTTATCATCAAGTGAGAATGGATGAGGCTGATGTGCACAAGACAGCATTCAGAACTCATCAGGGCCTATTTGAGTTTGTGGTAATGCCTTTTGGGCTTACCAATGCCCCTGCCACTTTTCAGGCATTGATGAATAACACTTTTGCAGCCTTAATGAGAAAGACAACTCTGGTATTTTTTGATGATATCTTAGTCTACAGCCCAAGTATGTCTCAGCATTTGATTGATCTTGAACAGGTACTTTCCTTATTGAGACAACACACTCTATATGCTAAGATGTCTAAATGTTCATTTGGGGGGGCTAGTGTTGAGTATTTGGGACACATTATTTCTGGGAAGGGTGTTCAAACTGACCCTCAGAAAATAATAGCCATTAAAGATTGGCCTGTTCCACAAAACCAGAAGCAATTGAGGGGGTTTTTAGGCCTTGCAGGCTATTATAGAAGGTTTATTAAAGGGTTTGGGGAGTTGGCAAGGCCTATGACAGAATTACTTAAGAAAGATTGTTTTGAATGGAATGAAGGGGCACAATGGTCATTTGACAAACTTAAAGAAGCTTTAACCACAGCCACTATCCTAGCCCTACCTGATTTCACAAAATTGTTTGTCCTTGAGACTGATGCTTCTTCAAAAGGCATGGGAGCTGTTCTGATGCAAGATGGCCACCCATTGGCCTTTGTCAGTAAAGCCCTTTCCATTAGACAACAGTCATTGTCTGTCTATGAAAAGGAGCTACTGGCCATCTTAATGGCTGTGAAGCAGTGGCATCATTACTTGATTGCCAAGAAGTTCATAATAAAAACTGACCACAAAAGTCTAAAGTTCCTTTTAACACAAAAGATTACAACTCCTCTGCAACAAACATGGTTAGCTAAACTGATGGGATATACTTATGAGATAACCTACAAACAAGGTTCTGAGAATTTGGTAGCTGATGGTTTATCTAGAATCCCTGATATGGCTCTCTTTGAAATGGCCATGAGCTCCTTGAGTCCCTTGCTGTTAGATAGAATCAAACAGTCTTGGGGGGGAAGATGTGTATATTCAGGGACTTATTCACAAATTACAACAAGGTGAGCTTGTCCCTAATGTAACATGGGATGGGCAGCTGTTGAAGAGAAAAGGAAAGATATGGGTGGGTAATGATTCAGCCTTAAAGAAGGATATCTTACAGCTATTTCACAATTCTCCCACTGGTGGTCACTCTGGCTTTGTTCCTACATTAAAGAGACTTAATAGTTTTTGTTACTGGAAGGGCTGCTATAAAGAAGTGTTCACCTATGTCAAAGAATGCCAGGAGTGCCAGCAAGCTAAGTATGAACCTGTGGCCAATCCAGGTCTGCTTCAGCCATTGCCTATTCCTGTTCATGTTTTCACAGACTTGTCTATGGACTTTATCTCTGGCCTACCTAAGGTTCAGGGTAAGGATACTATCCTAGTGGTAGTAGACAGGTTAACAAAATATGCTCATTTTTTACCCCTGTCCCATCCATTTACAGCTCCACAAATAGCCCAACTCTTTCTAGACACTATTTTCAAGTTACATGGTTGTCCCTTAAACATAGTGTCTGATAGAGACCCTCTATTCATGAGCTCTTTTTGGAAGGAGTTTATGAGGTTGCAAGGGGTTCAGCTATCCTACTCCACTGCCTATCATCCACAAAGTGATGGACAGACTGAAGTCCTGAATAGATGCCTTGAGTCTTACTTGAGATGCATGTGTATGCATTCTCCAAAGCAGTGGCTCAAGTGGTTAAGCTTGGCTGAGTGGTGGTATAATACCACTTTCCATAGTGCTATCAAGTCCACCCCTTTCGAAGCACTCTATGGTTTTCCACCTCCTACTCATATTCCTTTCATTCCTCATGATACTCAAAATGCAGCAGTGGAGGAGTTACATACAGAGAGAGAAGCTATGATTGTGAAACTTAAAGAGGCCCTAATTCAATCCAGAAATAGAATGAAACAGTATGCCGATCAAAACAGAAGTGATAGAAGTTTTGAGGTGGGAGATTGGGTCTATCTTAAACTCAGGCCCTATGTGCAAACAACAATGAGGCAACACAAGTATTCCAAATTGGGTCCTAAATTTTTTGGTCCCTTTCTGATAATAGCTAAAATAGGTCAAGTTGCTTATAAGCTTGACTTACCTGAGGATGCCCAGATTCACGATGTCTTCCATGTCTCTCTACTGAAACGTGCTCATGGTACTCACACCCCTGTCCTCTCACTTCCAATTGGTCCACGATTCACCCTGCAACCGAGAGCTGTGATTGATAAAAGGTTGGTCAGAAGGGGTAACAGATTTGCTCAACAATTGTTGGTACATTGGCAAGATTTACCTGTTTCCGAAGCTACGTGGGAATTTGCAGATGATTTCAAGCTCAGATTTCCCTCTTTTGATTCTTGAGGACAAGAATCCTTTTGGGGAGGGGAGTTATGTTACGAGTAGTTAGTCAACAGGGTCTTAATTGTAATAATCAGGATAGTTCAGGGACTATTAGTGTTAAATAGTGAAAGTTTAAATGGTTGTTAGAGTTAGTTGGTTAGGCGGGAAGATGTATGAGTATTAATATGTGATCGATCAGTAATAAACGGATGCTATGTTGATCGAATTTCTTCTCTCTGTTTTCTAATTCTATTATCATAGCTAACATTGTTCTTGAAACATATATTATTTAGGAAAAATGTTAGGATATATTATTTCTATTGAATGAGAATGTAACACCTCAAAAGACTCTACGTATGTTATGGATTTAATGATACAAAATGGGCCATTAATTTATTTTCGCGTGCAAAGTATAGTTTTCGCGTGATAGCGTTTTGCGTGAATGTTTTGCTTAGTACATTTCGCTTGTTTAGTAAGTCGATAAAACAATCCGCGTACCTTAAAATTATTACATTTAAGAACTTGAGAATACATTTGGTGGAATAATCTCTAAACCAAGTGTTCTTGTATAAATATATAATTTTGCGCTCAAAGCACTTGAAACAAGATCAAAAATAATCTTCCCAATATATTAGTGCATTCACTTTGTTTTTTGGTTTTAGCAACAAAATTACATAAATACGAACAGTCATTTTAATTGTTTATATGCTTTTATATTAATTTAGTAATATCGTTATTCATTTATATTTCTTTTTAACATGGCTAAGGCCATGTTTTGCTCTCCTTATTTGGCCTCCTTATAACTTATCTCCTTAATCAAAAAGTTAATAAGGAGATAAGTTTGTTTGGGTAATGGGTTGAAAAGGAGATTTTTGTGGGTTGAAAAGGAGATAAGTTATAAGTAAGAATTTATAACTTTTTTATTAAGGAGATAAGGAGGTAGAAGAAGGAGATAATGGTGGCCCAATGATAGAAGCAAAGCTTCTAGGAACACCTAAGGGGGAGGTCATGGGTTCAAGTCCCATAAGGAGTAGAAATTTGCCGTTCAAAAAAAAAAAAAAAGGAGAAGGAAAGCCAAACATGCTCTAAATAAATTCTTATGAGAAGCAAATAGAATAGTTATTGTGAAAGAGACACCTTGAATATCTTATGAATTGTGGTTGACCCTTGACCCTTGACCCTTGAACCCTTTATCTAAACTTGGCTAAATAAATTCTTATGAGAAGCAAATAGAATACGTTATTGTGAAAGAGACACCTTGAATATCTTATGAATTGTGGTTGACCCTTGACCCTTGACCCTTGAACCCTTTATCTAAACTTGGCTAAATAAATTCTTATGAGAAGCAAATAGAATACTTGGATCCAGGGCGGATCCACTCAGGAGAGAGGGTGGGCATGTGCCCACCGTACGCATCGACGGAACCACGTCTGGTTACCCTCCGGCAAACCAAAGCTTTCATCTAATATGAGTTTTTTCAAAGAGTTTTTTTTTTTTAGTTAAACCTTTACAAATTACAATTATATGTTGTAGTGTTGTTAAAGTAGAAAAGAGGAGAAAATAGGGAGCAGAGAAGAGGGAGTAAAGAAATCGAATTTTCCGGTGGTCTAGTTTGCTATGAAAATGGTGAACTTTGAAAGAGATTCAAAATTAATAAGATAAAGATGAAAAGGATGAAAAAACAATTAATAAAAAAGAACTAGTGCACAGCTAGGATAGAGGGAATAGGTGGTTAAGTCCAAAAATACTTTTCTTATATATCTTTTGTTTTATCATACACTTAAATACTGTTTTTAATTACTTAATTTTCTTACAATATAAGGGCATAGAAAGGGCACTACTAGAATTTGTTTTTTCTTTCACTGATTTTAACCGTTATTTTAGGTAGACGGTAATTAATTTATTACCATTACATTTATACCGTTGCAACCATTTGGAATCTGTACCGTTTCGGTTTGGTCTATAAAAACACCTTAAACTTCAATACAAAAAATCACACCACAAACCGGTTATACTTTAATCGTTTCGTAAAAATTGACCCGTGGAATACAAATGAGGATATCGTGTTAACGAGGGCATACCTGACAGTGAGAAACACATGGGTTCATGAAGTCGATACCCCAATTTCGTTTTGGCACCGGGTGTCGGGGATATTCAATAATTTACCCGGCACAAATGACCACTCTAAGGATTCGCTCGTTCGTAGGTGGATTCTTATCTGGTCCAGGTGTCTCTGTTGGAACATCCTCTATGAAGCCACGATGGAGAGGCACCCTAATGTTCAAGAAGACATTGCAATCCAACTCACTCGCGGCGACTACTACCGTGCACAAATGACTAACTTCACCCATTTTGCGTCATAGCAAATGTTGCGAGATTTATTTAATGATTAATGTTTACGGTTGTTTAATGTTTATTGTGTAATGCTGTTTAAATTTTTAATGAAAGTTAACCGTGTCAATTATGTTATGTGAAAGTATGATTTGTATAGGGGTAAAACATAAAACAAGGTCAAAATGTAAACGGTCAAAAATAAAACACGGTCAAAATATCACGGTCAAAGGTGAAGGAAAAACGTGGCATATTATCATTGGTCAAGAAAAATACCGTTTCTTTGTACCAGCACGGTAACAACAACTAGAAAACGGTCCACGAGAACCCTACTAGCACATGTGGCGACGGTATTACCGTGCTAGTAATGGGGTACCCGTGCCCAATTCTGATAGCGCCCCGTCCCCCTAATAAAGCTTTTACACAAATTCAATCTTCCTTGCACTATTTAAATACCAATGATCTCATTTTACGTTTGTAAATTTATTAATTATTGATATTAAAAAAAAACTTATGTTTATTGTAGAAAAGTTTTTATTAGAACATTTCAAAATTATTATTTTTATGTTATTATTTACTTACTATTATTTAGGTGGTTGCATTTTTAACAATACAGAGAACATTCCATTGAGTCATAAATGGTTAAATTGAATGGATAAGCGTTGTTTTATGTAGTAAGATCATTCAACTATTTTATAATTTTTTTTTAAAATTTTTCAAATATTCTCAAATTTATGGTCTTATTAAATAAATAAGTATGATTAGTCTTACAATATCATTAAGTGCAATAAGTATAAATTGTTTTTACCTGACCCATTTTGACCCAACGTGTTTTGACTCGTCTTTTTGACTTGACCAATTTGTGCCCCCGGTCAAAAAAAAATTCTGAATCCGCCACTGCTTGGATCTCTTTCCATGAAATCAACCTTACAACGTTTCCTTAATCCTTATAAATACTAAATGCCCAACCCTTGCATGAAATCAGGCACCTCTTCTCTCCCTACAAGCACCAAATGCCTTTTCTACTTAATTTCTAGCATTACACTTGCTTGTTGTTTCAAGATTATTGGATATGAAGATAGATGTACGATTTCTTCTCTTACCTCTTGCTTGTTGTTTCAAGCATTACACTTGCTTGTTGTTTCAAGATTATTGGATATGAAGATAGATGTACGATTTCTTCTCTTACCTCTTGCAAAGCTTCTTTTCGCTCGCTACGCTTTTGCCATCCTCGCCGTATTCTTTCGCATTGTATCCATAAAAGTTCCAGTCAATTTAAAACTAGCGACGAGTTCTCTGATCCGTGTTAAACTAATTGACTTTTCTGTTTCGGTCACAATATGTCTCTTATGTTTCATTTTCATGTCAACTCCACATTTTTGGAGTGCTAATCTCTTTCTAGTTCTATTCTTATCTCACTTGGATGAGTTCCTTCTTAAAATGCTGAATATAGTTTTGTGGTGGTTATATCAGTCCCTTAGAAGTATTCCTGTGCATGAAGTTCTATGCATTCTTAATCCTATTCTTAATCCTATTCATGTTGATGAAAACTTTGTTCTTGTAGGTGTGATTGATCAACAAGAGGAGTTGAATGGGGAACCAGATACTGATGATCCTCTTCAACTTGCTTAGTCTTTACGTGTAATAGGCAGCTAGCTGCAGTGCTTTCTTTGAGATCAATATGTTTCTATTTTTTTCCAGTTGTTTGTAATATTTATGTATGTGTGTTGTATGATAAGCTTTATCTTTCTATTGGGTGTGTTATTAAGAATTTATTTATAAAATTCACTAGTTACTAGTTTTGTTTGTTGTTCAATAGATTGTTTAATTAGATGTCTTTCTAATTTAATATCTAATTTTCTTTTTAACAATTAGTTTTCAAACAGGAAATAATAAAATACAATATTAATTAGATAATGTCGTGACTAATAAGAATAAGACCAAGCGTGGTGAAGTAACTAATATGTTCACATGTAACTGGTACGTAATTGCCACGCCACAAAAAAAACGTTTACACATGATGGGTGTAGTGGTTTAATTAAAATTAAAAAAAAAGAAAAAAAAGTTTAATTCGTTAAGAGACCCTTAGGCATCACTCCTCTCACACCCGTCGTTGAAATGGTGGAGAGCACCTTTGGCACCCAAATTTAAATTGACAGAGGGGAGCGGTGTGTGGCGTCGGTTTGATATGACGTGGAGGCTTTGACGTCTCCACTACACACGGCCTTTACATTTCCATAACCACTCATCCGGTCTATTCGCAAGATGTACATCCGATCGATACTATAACAAACCGAATCCATATAATTTCTCTCCGCAACTCGATGGCCCGAATCCTGCTAGTTTCAAATCAAAGACTAAATAAAATTCTTTTGATGCAAATAGAATACGCTTTATTGTGAAAGAGACTTCTACCTAGGATATCTTTTGAATCATAATTTCTGAGCCGTGACCCTTGACCCTTGGACTGAACCTTGGATACTTGGTTCGCTTTCCGTGTAAATACCAAAGCCAACCCACTTTCAATCAATAGACTTTGCATGTCTCCTTGTCATCATCATCATGATAACTTTATTACTATTGGTCTAGTTAGTTACAACATCGGGTGATACTTTATGTATCGTAACAAATTATTATATATAATAAACGTTGACCACCTTAAGAATAGTAGCTAACGGTTGACCGTTAGTTACTATTCAACTCCGTCAGTTACTATTTAACTCTGTTAGTTACTATGCTACTCCGTTAGTTACTATTCATCTCCGTTAGTTACTATTCAACTTGTTAAGTTACTATGCAACTCCGTTAAAATAATACTAACGAAGTTACTATTGAACTCCGTTAAAATAGTACTAACGGAGCTACTATTTAACTCCGTTAGTTACAATTCAACTCCGTTAAAATAGTATTCAACTCCGTTAGGTTGCTTTTCAACTCTGTTAACTTACTACTCAACTCCGTGAAGTTACTATATTCAACTCCATGACTATCAAACTCCGTTAAGTTGCTTTTCAAATCCGTTAATTTACTATCCAACTCCGTCAACTTATACTACCTAACACCGCCAAATTTTACATCTACTTTTGGTTCGCTTTTTACTGTTCCATACACCGGCGATGTGCGCTATTGGTGTTACTTCGCATGGTTGTTCGCCTTAGCACACCCAAAAGTCCGTTCCCGCGCGCGTATGTTGACCATCTTAGCAATAGTAACTAACGGAGTTAACCGTTAGTTACTATTACGTTACCCGCTGCGCGCCGCAACGCACGTGGGAAAAAACTAGTTGACAATATTCAATGATAACAAAAAACAGGGAAATGAAGTATTACAAAAATTATTTATTAATAATATAAAAAACTAAAAAAGTCTTGAGTTCATAAAGTGCATCATGTCGAATAAAGACCTCAAGATTCAAATAATATACTCAATTTTTGTTGCTATAAAAATAAATGAGTCAAACTATCCTATAAAGTGTAAAACAAATGAGAAGGGTGAGTATGATACAAAAAAACTTAATTTTTTTTTTGAAAGATAAACTTCATTCAAAGAAACACGACGGCGCAGTCCTCAGAAAAAGGACCACACACGCTAAATATTACAGCATATACAACGGGTTTTTAACCCAATCAGTCCATTCAATCCTATTGTACTTCGATCTATACTTTAACCAAATAAAAGACAATTTCATGATCAAAGCAACTACATCCGGCACCATAGGCTCGCCATTTTGAAATACCACCTTGTTCCGCTCTTTCCATATAGCCCAACTAGTAATCCAAAGAATCCCTCCAATGGTCTTCTTACCCTTCGCATGTCTGATCCTCAAGTTAGGCCATTTTAATACCGAGTCAAGATCCGAAAACTCAGCAGCATCCAAATTACACCAATTCCATATGTTCGACCAAACCGCTGAGGCGATTATACAGCTGAACAAAACATGGCTGATCGACTCATCTGCTGACTTACACATAGGACAAATAATACTAGGCAGATCAACTTTCCTTCTGGTCAACTCTACACGCGTTGGTATTCTACCTTTATCGATTCTCCATACCGATATGTTCACCTTGAGTGGAACCCAAGTGAACCAACGGAACAGATTGCTGGAACAATCGCCTGTGTGCTGCTGAATGTGGTCTTTAACCACTGCCACTGAGAATTCTACTGCAGGGTTTTTGTTCCAAATCCACCTATCTTCTCTATTGACCAACCGAACCTGAGATAACATATACAAAGCATCTTGTTTTTCCGAGATACCTTCAACTCATCAACTGTATGCACATTCGATGACCAATAGGGCGACATCTCGTATTGAGACCCGTTGTAAACAACCCGGGATCTAACTGAGCACTCCTTATTTTTTTCCAAAGCATATAACATTGGCCATCTTATATATAGGGGAGTCTCACCATACCAAACGTCCTTCCAAAAACTAATACGGTCCCCATTTCCCAGGCTGCACGAGATCAAACTTGCAATGGGCTGCCCATTTATGCGAAACGTCTCCAACAGATTAACTATCGCCTTCCAAATTCCCGGAAGAGACCTTTTGACCGGTAAAAACGACCACTTGCTCCGCCCTCCATGGATGCTAATCACCGTTTTTCTCCATAACCCTTCATGATTGGATTTGAATCTCCAAGCCCATTTTACCAATAAAGCCACGTTCACATCGCGCAATTTAGTAATACCCAACCCACTGCATTTTTTAGGCCTCGTGACCACTTCCCATGACACCCAATGAATTCCTTTACTAACTTTATTCCCATTCCACAAAAAAACTTAATAGATCACGAAATTTAACACAATAAGTTATAAAATATAACACAATGACAAAAAGTATAATACAATGATGAGGAAAAAAGTCACATTGAATCACAAAATGATATAATGAAAAAAATAAGAAAAAGACACCTTGTAAGACACAATAATCTAACACACATTTTAAAATAAAAAAGCTAAAAATCCAAAATGAAATCTTGTAAATGGAAGACGTGTGTAATGTAATGCAAGAGAGAGCGAGAGGCCCTATATGTGACCCTTGAACTTGAACCTTGGCCTATAAAATATAAATACATTACAGCTTGCAACTTTTCAGCTTTTTTACTTATGGAGCCATGTTGATATGCATAAATTATATTTAAGTTGGTCTTTACCCAAATTAGTGAATTACTCGTATATATTTGATAATGTGTTTTTTTTTTAATTATTGAACTTGTGTCGAAACACATATTCTATAATGACTGGAGGGAACAATGCACTTTGTCGTTGGACAATCTGTCGATAACCCGTCACTACTTTTTAGTATATGATTTTCGATTAGATCTCACTCAAAATTATATTTTCACGAATCAAAGGAATGTTATCCAAAATGTCTTATCCAAATTTTTGCGATGTAGATAGAGGCTAATGGGCTATTAATTAGTTGTTTTGTAATTCTAGATTTAGCGACTAATGATTTAAGAGAAAGTATACGGTATAAAGCTTGTTAACATAAAAAGCAATAAGAAGCCACCAGTGAATGCCAAGTGTCGTGCTAAGCAAACCACAATTAACCTAACCAAACTATAATTAATCTTAATATCAGTTAACCCAAGGTTATTCCAGACTTTTTCACACGTAATCAGTTACGTGATTTACGTTCGTTATTTTGAGAAAATTGCTCGAATAGTCCCTGTGGTTTGCTCAGATTTCACCTTTAGTCCCTAACTTTTAAAAATTACAGGTATAGTCCCGAAACAGTGGACTTTTTGCACTCGGATAGTCCCTGGAGCTAACTGACGTTAGATAATCCAGTTAAGTGGGTGTGAAATTACTAAAATACCCTTACTTTAATAAAAATAAAAAAATCAATTAAATAATAAGTCTCTGGGGCCCACAATCCTTCATCTTCCCCACCCCAATCACCTTCATCTTCCCCATCCCACCACCACCACCACCACCTCCACCACCACCACCTCTGCACACTATCCATCTCCGCCCTTCAGCACCACCGACATCCACCAACCACCACCACCTCTCTTTCTTCATCCCCCCTCCTCCTTTGCAGACAACATCCACTACCACCACCTGACCAGGCTACCTAACCCCACTTCCATCTCCGACCAACTACACTATTAACACTCACATATAATCTAGAGAGAGAGAGACATGGTGTGAGGAACTCGGTCGCCTTCTGCCACCGTCCTCGGCGGCACACCCAACACCATCCACCCCAACCTATTAAACCATCACACACTCACTTCACCCTTTTGATTTTAGAGAGAGAAATACAGATCTGGGAAAAAGGAAGGGAAACCGAAGCGAGAGATGGAACCGTAGAGAGAGCAGAAGAAAGAGGAAACAGAGTTGAGGGGTCGGTGGCCTTGGCCCTTGGCCGGCTGACCTGCACAGGCGACGCACGAAAGTGGCGACGGTGATGTGGAGTTTTGATGGTGGTTGCAGTGGTGACGTGTGATGCCGGTGACGATGGTACAGGTTGGGTTTTCTTAAGGTACAAGTTATGATTGGAAGAGGAAGGTGACAGAGCCGGTGGTTCATTAGGGTTCCGATTAAGAAAGAGAGGTGGTGGTGGTTGGTGGTTGGTGGATGGTGTGCAGAGGTGGTGGTGGGGATGAAGAAAGAGAGGTGGTGGTGGTGGTTGGTGGGATGAGGAAGATGAAGGTGATTGGGGTGGGGAAGATGAAGGATTGTGGGCCCCAGAGACTTATTATTTAATTGATTTTTTTATTTTTATTAAAGTAAGGGTATTTTAGTAATTTCACACCCACTTAACTGGATTATCTAACGTCAGTTAGCTCCAGGGACTATCCGAGTGCAAAAAGTCCACTGTTTCGGGACTATACCTGTAATTTTTAAAAGTTAGGGACTAAAGGTGAAATCTGAGCAAACCACAGGGACTATTCGAGCAATTTTCTCCGTTATTTTTGTAAACGATATTTTCAAATCATAATTTGAAATCATAACACACAGACGATCACACACACACATTACGTTTCATTCCAATTACGATTCAATCTCAATTTTGATTATCACGATTACAGTTTAATCGATCAATTCATCATGTTCGGTAAGTGTAGTCGTGCTTAATTAATTCATTTTTAATAGTTTTGTTTAATTTTTGTTTTTGTTTGTATCAGATTTAAACTTCTCTGTTGAAGAGCAGATAGTTGATGTTGAGAATTCGAATCAAGTGCCTGATTATAATCTTTTTCATGGTAGGATCATCATCCTCTATTTTTTAGTTTAAAAACAGAGCTGTGTGTTTCGATGTATTTCTTAACATGATGTTTTTATCTGTGTTCAGACTTGATCGAAAACACTAATCAGGATGTTGATATTCATAGTTTGAACCTCATTAACGAATTCAGAGTTCAAGGTATGTTTGTTAGTTTTAACCTGTAATATATACGAATGCGTCTGATTTTATATACGAGTGCGTCTGTTTTTAAACTGTATTTTTGATTATTTCTGATTCTGATAATATATGAATGCGTCTGATTTTATACATTAATGCGTTTGGATTGCAAACTTTTTTTTACTAAGTGCGTTTGATTTTCTGTATGAATGCGTTTGTTTTTTTGGTTTTTGTAGGTGTTGCAACTGATGTTCCTGTTGATGACCTAGCTAGTAACACATATATACCTGATGTACCTGATTCTCTCAAACCTGCAAAGGACATGGAGTTTCCCAGTATTGACCATGCACAAGAGTTTTATGCAAAATATGCAAAGGCTGGTGGTTTTTCTATTCGAAAGGGCACTTCAGATGTGCGAAAAGGTATTCTAAAACTTAGGTATTTTGTATGCTATAAGGAGGGTTTTAAGCCAGTCAAAGTAGGTGAAGAGAGTTTTAACAAAGATGTTAAGTCAAGGAAAAGGCCTTCTATCAGGACTGGATGTCCTGCACATATCAGGCTAGGCTACATTCTGAGGATGAAAAAAAATTCAAGGTTTATGGCTGTAAGGAATGTCATAATCATCCATTTGTTCATGAAAGTGACATTCATTTTCTAGCAGCAAATAGGAAGCTGACACATACTCAAGAAGAGATGATATGTGAGCTGTCTTCATTGAATATGGGTCCTGTCAAAGCTTTTAACATTATGAAGACCAAGTATGGAGGTTTTGAGCATGTAGGTGCAACTGCAACTGATTGTAAGAACTTTAAAGGTGGCTTAAACAGCTTCATTGGTGAGTTTGATGCAGATATGATTGTCTCTAGGCTTAGGGATAGGAAGAAGTTCCTGCCAGATTTTTCATTTGACTATTATGTTGATCAAAAAAGTGCATTAACCGGATTATTTTGGGCGGATGCTTTATGTAAGAGGAATTACATGGAATTTGGAGATGTGATTTCGTTTGATGCAACATTTAACACTAACAAGTATGTTTTAAATTTTATTTTTTAAGCTTGCTATCCAAATATTATATGTTTTTATTTTTTTTTAAACTTTGTTTTATTGGTTATTTGTAGGTACAAGATGGTTTTTGTACCATTCACTGGAATTGACAATCACTGTCGGAATGTCACACTTGCGAGACAACTGAATTTTATACATGGTTGTTACAATCGTTTTTCAAATGTTTTGGAAAGCATCCCAAAGTGGTTGTAACTGATCAAGATCCTGCTATGAAAAATGCAATCCAGTTGGTTTTTCAAAACAGCAGACATAGGTTGTGTATGTGGCATATCATGAAGAAGGTTTCTGATAAGGTTTGTATCAACTTTTTTTTGTTTTAAATTATGAGTGCGTCTGTTTTATATAAGAGTGCGTCTAAATAATGTCTTTTTTTTGATGCATTGCATTGAGTGCGTCCAAACTTATCAATGAGTGCGTTTGTTAGATGATTTTTGTTTTCTAATGTGACTGCGTCGAAATACTAACTAGCTGCGTCTGTTTCTATGTTTTTTGTAGGTGGGTAGTGCATTGTGCAGTAATGATGAGTTCAAAAAGAGTATTTGTTCAATTGTCTGGACAGATTCCATCAGTCCGGAGACTTTTGATTTCGAGTGGGGTGTACTTATTTTTTATTACAAATTAAATGAGAATCTTTGGTTGTCTGACATGTTTGACTTGAGATCGATGTGGATCCCTGCTTTTTACCGGGATGAACCTATGTCTTGGCTAATGAGGACAACATCAAGATCTGAGAGTGAGAATCATTTTTTTTGCCAGGTGGCAAATTCTCAGTTGACTCTTGTTGAGTTTTTCAACCATTTTGAGACGTCCCTTGAAGCTCAGAGATTTAATCATATGAAAAATGACCATGACTCAAGACATACAATTCCTGATATGTGGACTCAAAACCCTATTGAACAAGAGGCTGCTAAAATATTTACCCGGACTAACTTCTTTGATATCCAAGAAGAAATATATGCCAGTTATGAAGGATTAATAAGTGTTCACATGCAAAGGGCTGATGAAGAAGGGTTTTTAAAGATTTATGTTGATGATCCACAAGCACAGGGACAAGGCTTTATTGAGGTATTTGTTTTTTTATTTTGGTGTTTTTTAACAAATGAATGCGTCTGTTATGGTTATGAGTGCGTCCAAACTGCATATTATTGTTTTTTTTTTGTTTCTTTTACAATGAATGCGTTTGTTCTATTAATGAGTGCGTCTAAACTGCACATTAATGTTTTTTTATCCTTTTTTACAGGTTCTGTTCTAAAAGGAACTTGTTGATGGTGTTGAGGATGTGACTACATTATGTACATGTAGGAGATTTGAGCAGTACGGGCTTTTGTGTAGGCATATTTTTTTCATATTAAGGTTGATGAAAGTGTATAGATTCCCGAAAAGATACATTCTGAAGAGGTGGACAAAAGATGTTCCAAATGAAATCAAGTATTCATTTGAAACAGGAGAGTTTGGTGATGACAAGACGAAAGAGGCAAGGCGTATTGCACGGGAGATCGTTTTGGGTGGTGAATATCTTGCAAACTCTCTAATTTCAGATTTAGCTGAGTTAACTTTGGTTAATGATAAAATCAAAGAGATGGTTAAGAAGGTTGATGAGGGCAGGTTTAAGAGACCTAGTCATCAGAGTAAGCATGACAGGTATGCTTCTCTTCTTGGGTTTGAGAAACCATCAAATGCTGAACCCACTATTCGGCTTCCGAATGGTATAAAGAACAAAGGACGTGGCAAGCAGAAGTGAATAAAGTCCAGCAAGGAAGTAAAGGTTAGCTGATCCGGCAAAAGAAAGAGGAAATGTGTAATATGTGGAGAAAGTGGCCATGATCGACGAAAACATGCCAAAGAGGGTGCTTCAACGCATACGAAGCAGACGCAAGGCGAACAAGATGATCAATTTGCTGAAGATGATGTTGATGATAATGAAGAGATAGATTTAGAAGTTTCTGATGATGATGAGGAATTGTGTTAGATAGTTTGCAGTGGATATTTGTAAACTTTTTTAGACATGAGGGAGTCTGAATTTTTTTACAAATGCGTCTGTTTCATGGTTTTTTATTTTAGTTACTTTTTATTTTTTTTACAAATGCGTCTGTTTTATAATATGAATGCGTCTGTTTAAAAATAACTAAAAACTTCATAATATATATTCAAAAAAGGTAGTACATATTAAACTACCACTATTACACCACCACCACCACTACCATCACCATCACCACCACCACTACCATCACCACCACCACTACCATCACCACTACCAACACTACCACCACCACATAAAAAAAAAGACATATAAAAAACCACCAAAAAAGCACCATCACATAACCACCACCATCAGTTGCCACCCAAGATTGCATCCCTTGCCTTCTATTTGTTTGACATGTTCTTCAAGATGCAGGTCTGGGTGTTGCTAAGTGACTGGGAGATGAGGTTGTCAAAAGATGCTTGAGTGTGTAGTTGCTCAATAGCTGCATCTGTGAATGGTGTCTTTTCCTCCTCCTTCATCAGTTTGTCTATGAGGTCTAGGTTCTTCATGTATTGTCTCTGAACCTCATTTTGTGCACCCATAACCACACAAGATGAGTTGAGGTCACCCTTGACCTCTGAGATGCAGTCCACCATGACAACTGTCTTCACTTGTAGGTTGTTTATTGCTTCAATTTGATTTTCAGTCATTTTTTTTGTGTTTTGTAGTTGTATCAGTATGTCAAGACGATAGTGTTTATATAGACTAAAAACTAAAAGTTAATTAGGTGGTAGTTGAATATTGAAGTTCAAGATTTATCTAAATTTACTACCAATCAAATCATAGTTAATACACAGTAAGATTTTTTAGTTTTTTAGCAATTAAATAAACATGTAGGGATTTACTGATTATTTTATACAATTAATAAGATATGCAACTTGTATATGTAATCATTACATGTACAGTTTTATAAAATTGAAATAAACCTGTGAGTGCGTTTGATTTTTATACGAGTGCGTCTGATTTTTATACGAGTGCGGCTGATTTTTATAGTGAGTGCGTCTGTTTTTTATACGAGTGCGTCTGATTTTTATAGTGAGTGCGTCTGTTTATGCATTCTTTTTTACCCAGTGTTTTAATGTTTTTTGTTTAGACGCACCTTTAAAAATATGAATGCGTCTGTTTTTATGTATTCAAGTGTTCTTAATCTGAATGTTTTTGAAATGCATTTTTTTCTTTAATTGTATTTATATTTATTAAAATTCTATGTTTTTTTGTTAATATTATATGCGTTGATTGTGTTTTTTGAATAGGATTAATGTGATTTTTAAACTATCGAATGCAATGCTCTATTTTTCTTTTTTTCTGCAAATCACTAACTGTTTATGATTCAAATCAATGTTTTTGATTGTTTGATGATTCGGAACATTTAATCGATTGCAATTATTTGCTTAATTGTTGAAATAATTTTGTTTTGATGTTACGTTTCGATCAATTGTTGTATCTCTGTTCTTACGTTTTTCTGCAAATTAAAACGCGTTTTACCTAAATTACCCCTGGTTAGGTTAACTTAAGTGTGATTAAGGCTGTTAATTACGATCTTGCCACCGCTTAAATCCAATGGCTCAGATGGCTTCTTATGCTTCGTATTTTTAGACGCTTTATACGTTATCTCTTCCCAGTTAATAAGCTTTTTTAACTTCTTTTATATTTAAAGATGTAACACTAACTAATTTATTTTTCAATTTTTTTTATTTATATATGTTTAGGGATATAATCAAAGATCAAATTAATAATTTAATCCATCAGCAATTGCGTACTGTCCAATTCCTTTGCAACTTAGGGTCTGTTTACTTATCGAATTTCTTAAATTTCACAAATGTCAAGAATTGTCACTTTAATTAATTTGTACATGATTATAATATTTGTTATTTAGTATCCATTCAATCTTGTTTTTAAAATATATTTAAAACCAATGACTAAACAAAATCTTTTCAAGCAAACAATAATACTTTGTATTGTGATAAAGACGGCTTCATGTCTTTTGAGCACTTGAACCCTTGGACCCTTGACCACCTTGTGCTTAAACCCCAAGGCTTCTTATAAATGTCATACACCAAACATAACCTAGCAACAAATAAGAAATCTTCTCTTCTCTCACCGAATACCTTCTCTACTCCATTTTCAATATCTCTTATGTATCCCTTAAAGTTCTTGTTCGCTTACAACTTTCTCTACCCCGTTTTCATGCAAAAGACTTGTCGGTTTCATTGGCAATATGTCTCTTATGTTTAATCTCCAATATGTCAACACCACAATTTTGGTTTGTCAATTCCTTTCTGGTTTTATTCTTGTCTCACTTGGATAAGTTGCTTGCTAAGATGATCAAAAAAGTTTTGTGGTTGATATATCACTCCTTTAGAAGTATTAATGTAGTTGAAGTTGTGTGTATTTTAAATCGTAGTCATGTTGAAGAAGAAGCACAACTGGGTGTTGATGACATTTGTTGTTGTAGACGTTAATGATCAACAAGAGGAGTTGAATGGGGAGCCCGGTGACAACCTTGCCCAGATAGATATTGATGAACTACTTGAACTTGATTAGGGGTTTGTCACGTGTTGTTGAATATTCACCATTGTAATCTTCATGTGTGCTAAAGTATGCTACTGTTTGTATTATTTATTTGTGTATGTTGTGTGTGAAAACATTATTTTTAAATTTGGAGTGTTGTGTTAAAAGATATTTATGAAGATCATTAGTTACCAGTTTGTTTGCCTTTTAATAGATTGTTCATGACTTGTTAGTTTAATCAAATATCATTCAAATTTTGTTGCTATTTTGTGTTCTAATAATGTTTTTGAATGAAGATTTAGTAAAACAAACTCCTAAAGATCTAGAAACCTCCAACTTAGGAGTGCTATAGGTTGTGTTGGTTAACGAAGATGTTAGTTTTTCTTGGAAGGCTTCTCAATACTATATAGAATAATTAGTAATTTGACTTTTAGGTTATATTCAAAAGAAACAATTTGGTTTAAGCATTGATGAGGATATGTTTGATGCAACATGAGGGTCAAGATTCTATGGTTCAAGGTTTAGGTGTATAGAATATTAATACGTCAACGGATATTGTGAATCCGGTTAGGAACCAAATTCGTGGATCGAATACGCATAAACAACTCGGTTTCAGACGGGAGATTCGAGACGAGACAGAAAGTAACGATAACAAAGTCATCACAGATTCGTATTACTACAGAAACGGTTACAGACACTGTCATCAGTAGGATAAACATCTATCTCGTGGCCGGGGGAGGTCGGGCATGACCTCCCCCTTGAGAGCATTCTAAGCACAAACTCAAATCACCAAATGAAAACCAACACATGAGATTGCTATATATAGTCCAACACCCAAAGTCCACGTTCGCCCCTTGGCAAAGGTCGAATGTGGAGTATTTCCACATTCGCCCCTTTGTAATGGTCGAATGTGGAAAACTTCCACATTCGCCCCTTGTATAGAGGTCGAACCTGGCTTTGTGTATTGTCCTATATTTTACAAATGCGTCAGATCCATAAAATGCCCTTATGGATCACCACAATCTCATGTAACACAATACAAAGACACAACCCTAATCTATTCGACAGTGACGTCCACAAAAAGTGCATCAACAATCTCCCCCTTGGACGTTGCTGGCGAATCCACAAATCTCTTGCACATCAACAGTCATAATCACAGGTCTCCCCCTCAATACATGCACTATTGCATTGAGTTAGAAATACAATATCCTTCGTGAACCGACCAAGTAATGCACTACGGACCCTCAGCATCAATACGCAGGAAGTCAGCTAGACCACGTATGTCATTTACGAATTCAGCCGGTCGCTGAATTACAACCAGATCACCTAGTTACGCCAATGTGAAGTCGACAATGTAATGCACTGTAGTCTCGTAGCATCAATACTCAGGAATGTCATCTTGACCAAGTACATCACGTGCAATCCAACTAGCCTGATAAGACCCCTACTAGAAGGATTCCATACTGACCGATCAGATATTCAACGTAACATGTAGGTACCACCATGTGGAAAACTTCCACATTCGCCCCTTGTATAGAGGTCGAACCTGGCTTTGTGTATTATCCTATATTTTACAAACGCGTCAGATCCATAAAATGCCCTTATGGATCACCATAATCTCATGTAACACAATACAAAGACTCAACCCTAATCTATTCGACAGTGACGTCCACAGAAAGTGCATCAACAATCTCCCCCTTGGACGTTGCTGGCGAATCCACAAATCTCTTGCACATCAACAGTCAGAATCACAGGTCTCCCCCTCAATACATGCACTATTGCATTGAGTTAGAAATACAATATCCTTCGTGAACCGACCAAGTAATGCACTACGGACCCTCAGCATCAATACGCAGGAAGTCAGCTAGACCACGTATATCATTTGTGAATTCAGCCGGTCGCTGAATTACAACCAGATCACCTAGTTACGCCAATGTGAAGTCGACAATGTAATGCACTGCAGTCTCGTAGCATCAGTACTCAGGAATGTCATCTTGACCAAGTACATCACGTGCAATCCAACTAGCCTGATAAGACCCCTACTAGAAGGATTCCATACTGACCGATCAGATATTCAACGTAACATGTAGGTACCACCACTAATTTACGTCTCATATCTGCACTTAACCTTTGCATCACCCTTCACACCAACTGGAGAAGTCTAACTGTCAGTACCCAATTAAACATCTCAAATGTGACTATGTGCAAAACAATCCACTCGAACACTAGTATTTCTATGAAATTCTTCATCTGTGCTGACTGTGATTGCATTAACACATTTTTCTCTTTGAAAGACAAATAGCATCTTCAGTCAGTTATTGTTGAAGTATCAGACACATTTTTACACCAACAATTATCTCCCCCTTGACTGATGCTTCACCAAGTTTCTCTGAGATCTCGTATGATAAATCAATCATGTTCTTGAGTAACTTCATCTGTTCGACAGAATACAAGCCGTAGACGAGTGGATCAAGCAATCAGAAGTTTTCAGCGGGAACTACCAATAGCTCTTGAAACTTTCGTTGAACCTACGTGCCACATGACTCCTACTAGGATACCTCATTACTTTCAGAACATTGAAATCTCAAACTTGATTTCCTTCTTCATAACAACTCTTTAGAACAAGTTCCTTCAAACATACTGGAACTGGGTTGACTGTTCTTATCTTGCGGAATAAAATCTGTTCTGTTTTCTGGCCCATAATAGTCATTTGAATCTGATTATCATACTGTTGATTCTCATGACTACCCCACAATAAAACGTTTCATCATCATCAATGCTTCAACAATTTGGGTAAACCTTATCACCATTCTCCCAAAAATCTTCAAAAATTAACGTTCGAAATTTTTTACCCCTAAATTCTACATTCGCCCTTGGGAACTTCACTTTCGCCCAAAAAGATGACCCGAATGTAGAAACTAACAAACAAAGTCCACTTTCGACCAATAAACTTCACTTTCGTCCCTCACAATTCCACGTTCGCACCCCCGATGGCCCGAAGGTGGAAACTAACACCCGAAAGTGAAAATTGTCATAACAAAATTCCAGGTTCGCCCTAAACCTCTCCACGTTCGTCCTAAAAATGCTACATTCGCCCAGTAGAATTCCACATTCGCCCTCCCGATCTTCTGAAAGGGGCGAATGTGCAGACAACACGTGTTCTTGTTCAATATTTTCTTCGAATCAGTCCATAATCACTCTAATTCTTTGAATTTGATGATGAAACTTGTTCAGAAAGGTGCGGAAATGAAAACCTAACCCTCGAATTCACAAAAACATGGAGAAATCACTTGATTTCGGGTTCAATTAAGAATCTAGGGTTTCTAGGGTTTCAACCTTTCAATTATAATCTGATTTTAACATCTGAAAACAGGAAAAACGAGCTGTGATTGATTCAAACGCCTGTTAGATCGTTCAAATCGGTACCACGGCTCTGATACCAGTTGTGAATCCGGTTAGGAACCGAATTCGTGGATCGAATACGCATAAACAACTCGGTTTCAGACGGGAGATTCGAGACGAGACAGAAAGTAACGATAACAAAGTCATCACAGATTCGTATTACTACAGAAACGGTTACAGACACTGTCATCAGTAGGATAAACATCTATCTCGTGGCCGGGGGAGGTCGGGCATGACCTCCCCCTTGAGAGCATTCTAAGCACAAACTCAAATCACCAAATGAAAACCAACACATGAGATTGCTATATATAGTCCAACACCCAAAGTCCACGTTCGCCCCTTGGCAAAGGTCGAATGTGGAGTATTTCCACATTCGCCCCTTTGTAATGGTCGAATGTGGAAAACTTCCACATTCGCCCCTTGTATAGAGGTCGAACCTGGCTTTGTGTATTGTCCTATATTTTACAAATGCGTCAGATCCATAAAATGCCCTTATGGATCACCACAATCTCATGTAACACAATACAAAGACACAACCCTAATCTATTCGACAGTGACGTCCACAAAAAGTGCATCAACAATCTCCCCCTTGGACGTTGCTGGCGAATCCACAAATCTCTTGCACATCAACAGTCATAATCACAGGTCTCCCCCTCAATACATGCACTATTGCATTGAGTTAGAAATACAATATCCTTCGTGAACCGACCAAGTAATGCACTACGGACCCTCAGCATCAATACGCAGGAAGTCAGCTAGACCACGTATGTCATTTACGAATTCAGCCGGTCGCTGAATTACAACCAGATCACCTAGTTACGCCAATGTGAAGTCGACAATGTAATGCACTGTAGTCTCGTAGCATCAATACTCAGGAATGTCATCTTGACCAAGTACATCACGTGCAATCCAACTAGCCTGATAAGACCCCTACTAGAAGGATTCCATACTGACCGATCAGATATTCAACGTAACATGTAGGTACCACCATGTGGAAAACTTCCACATTCGCCCCTTGTATAGAGGTCGAACCTGGCTTTGTGTATTATCCTATATTTTACAAACGCGTCAGATCCATAAAATGCCCTTATGGATCACCATAATCTCATGTAACACAATACAAAGACTCAACCCTAATCTATTCGACAGTGACGTCCACAGAAAGTGCATCAACAATCTCCCCCTTGGACGTTGCTGGCGAATCCACAAATCTCTTGCACATCAACAGTCAGAATCACAGGTCTCCCCCTCAATACATGCACTATTGCATTGAGTTAGAAATACAATATCCTTCGTGAACCGACCAAGTAATGCACTACGGACCCTCAGCATCAATACGCAGGAAGTCAGCTAGACCACGTATATCATTTGTGAATTCAGCCGGTCGCTGAATTACAACCAGATCACCTAGTTACGCCAATGTGAAGTCGACAATGTAATGCACTGCAGTCTCGTAGCATCAGTACTCAGGAATGTCATCTTGACCAAGTACATCACGTGCAATCCAACTAGCCTGATAAGACCCCTACTAGAAGGATTCCATACTGACCGATCAGATATTCAACGTAACATGTAGGTACCACCACTAATTTACGTCTCATATCTGCACTTAACCTTTGCATCACCCTTCACACCAACTGGAGAAGTCTAACTGTCAGTACCCAATTAAACATCTCAAATGTGACTATGTGCAAAACAATCCACTCGAACACTAGTATTTCTATGAAATTCTTCATCTGTGCTGACTGTGATTGCATTAACACATTTTTCTCTTTGAAAGACAAATAGCATCTTCAGTCAGTTATTGTTGAAGTATCAGACACATTTTTACACCAACAATTATCTCCCCCTTGACTGATGCTTCACCAAGTTTCTCTGAGATCTCGTATGATAAATCAATCATGTTCTTGAGTAACTTCATCTGTTCGACAGAATACAAGCCGTAGACGAGTGGATCAAGCAATCAGAAGTTTTCAGCGGGAACTACCAATAGCTCTTGAAACTTTCGTTGAACCTACGTGCCACATGACTCCTACTAGGATACCTCATTACTTTCAGAACATTGAAATCTCAAACTTGATTTCCTTCTTCATAACAACTCTTTAGAACAAGTTCCTTCAAACATACTGGAACTGGGTTGACTGTTCTTATCTTGCGGAATAAAATTTGTTCTGTTTTCTGGCCCATAATAGTCATTTGAATCTGATTATCATACTGTTGATTCTCATGACTACCCCACAATAAAACGTTTCATCATCATCAATGCTTCAACAATTTGGGTAAACCTTATCACCATTCTCCCAAAAATCTTCAAAAATTGCCGTTCGAAATTTTTTACCCCTAAATTCTACATTCGCCCTTGGGAACTTCACTTTCGCCCAAAAAGATGACCCGAATGTAGAAACTAACAAACAAAGTCCACTTTCGACCAATAAACTTCACTTTCGTCCCTCACAATTCCACGTTCGCACCCCCGATGGCCCGAAGGTGGAAACTAACACCCGAAAGTGAAAATTGTCATAACAAAATTCCAGGTTCGCCCTAAACCTCTCCACGTTCGTCCTAAAAATGCTACATTCGCCCAGTAGAATTCCACATTCGCCCTCCCGATCTTCTGAAAGGGGCGAATGTGCAGACAACACGTGTTCTTGTTCAATATTTTCTTCGAATCAGTCCATAATCACTCTAATTCTTTGAATTTGATGATGAAACTTGTTCAGAAAGGTGCGGAAATGAAAACCTAACCCTCGAATTCACAAAAACATGGAGAAATCACTTGATTTCGGGTTCAATTAAGAATCTAGGGTTTCTAGGGTTTCAACCTTTCAATTATAATCTGATTTTAACATCTGAAAACAGGAAAAACGAGCTGTGATTGATTCAAACGCCTGTTAGATCGTTCAAATCGGTACCACGGCTCTGATACCAGTTGTGAATCCGGTTAGGAACCGAATTCGTGGATCGAATACGCATAAACAACTCGGTTTCAGACGGGAGATTCGAGACGAGACAGAAAGTAACGATAACAAAGTCATCACAGATTCGTATTACTACAGAAACGGTTACAGACACTGTCATCAGTAGGATAAACGTCTATCTCGTGGCCGGGGGAGGTCGGGCATGACCTCCCCCTTGAGAGCATTCTAAGCACAAACTCAAATCACCAAATGAAAACCAACACATGAGATTGCTATATATAGTCCAACACCCAAAGTCCACGTTCGCCCCTTGGCAAAGGTCGAATGTGGAGTATTTCCACATTCGCCCCTTTGTAATGGTCGAATGTGGAAAACTTCCACATTCGCCCCTTGTATAGAGGTCGAACCTGGCTTTGTGTATTGTCCTATATTTTACAAATGCGTCAGATCCATAAAATGCCCTTATGGATCACCACAATCTCATGTAACACAATACAAAGACACAACCCTAATCTATTCGACAGTGACGTCCACAAAAAGTGCATCAACAATCTCCCCCTTGGACGTTGCTGGCGAATCCACAAATCTCTTGCACATCAACAGTCATAATCACAGGTCTCCCCCTCAATACATGCACTATTGCATTGAGTTAGAAATACAATATCCTTCGTGAACCGACCAAGTAATGCACTACGGACCCTCAGCATCAATACGCAGGAAGTCAGCTAGACCACGTATGTCATTTACGAATTCAGCTGGTCGCTGAATTACAACCAGATCACCTAGTTACGCCAATGTGAAGTCGACAATGTAATGCACTGTAGTCTCGTAGCATCAATACTCAGGAATGTCATCTTGACCAAGTACATCATGTGCAATCCAACTAGCCTGATAAGACCCCTACTAGAAGGATTCCATACTGACCGATCAGATATTCAACGTAACATGTAGGTACAACCATGTGGAAAACTTCCACATTCGCCCCTTGTATAGAGGTCGAACCTGGCTTTGTGTATTATCCTATATTTTACAAACGCGTCAGATCCATAAAATGCCCTTATGGATCACCATAATCTCATGTAACACAATACAAAGACTCAACCCTAATCTATTCGACAGTGACGTCCACAGAAAGTGCATCAACAATCTCCCCCTTGGACGTTGCTGGCGAATCCACAAATCTCTTGCACATCAACAGTCAGAATCACAGGTCTCCCCCTCAATACATGCACTATTGCATTGAGTTAGAAATACAATATCCTTCGTGAACCGACCAAGTAATGCACTACGGACCCTCAGCATCAATACGCAGGAAGTCAGCTAGACCACGTATATCATTTGTGAATTCAGCCGGTCGCTGAATTACAACCAGATCACCTAGTTACGCCAATGTGAAGTCGACAATGTAATGCACTGCAGTCTCGTAGCATCAGTACTCAGGAATGTCATCTTGACCAAGTACATCACGTGCAATCCAACTAGCCTGATAAGACCCCTACTAGAAGGATTCCATACTGACCGATCAGATATTCAACGTAACATGTAGGTACCACCACTAATTTACGTCTCATATCTGCACTTAACCTTTGCATCACCCTTCACACCAACTGGAGAAGTCTAACTGTCAGTACCCAATTAAACATCTCAAATGTGACTATGTGCAAAACAATCCACTCGAACACTAGTATTTCTATGAAATTCTTCATCTGTGCTGACTGTGATTGCATTAACACATTTTTCTCTTTGAAAGACAAATAGCATCTTCAGTCAGTTATTGTTGAAGTATCAGACACATTTTTACACCAACAATTATCTCCCCCTTGACTGATGCTTCACCAAGTTTCTCTGAGATCTCGTATGATAAATCAATCATGTTCTTGAGTAACTTCATCTGTTCGACAGAATACAAGCCGTAGACGAGTGGATCAAGCAATCAGAAGTTTTCAGCGGGAACTACCAATAGCTCTTGAAACTTTCGTTGAACCTACGTGCCACATGACTCCTACTAGGATACCTCATTACTTTCAGAACATTGAAATCTCAAACTTGATTTCCTTCTTCATAACAACTCTTTAGAACAAGTTCCTTCAAACATACTGGAACTGAGTTGACTGTTCTTATCTTGCGGAATAAATTTTGTTCTGTTTTCTGGCCCATAATAGTCATTTGAATCTGATTATCATACTGTTGATTCTCATGACTACCCCACAATAAAACGTTTCATCATCATCAATGCTTCAACAATTTGGGTAAACCTTATCACCATTCTCCCAAAAATCTTCAAAAATTGCCGTTCGAAATTTTTTACCTCTAAATTCTACATTCGCCCTTGGGAACTTCACTTTCGCCCAAAAAGATGACCCGAATGTAGAAACTAACAAACAGAGTCCACTTTCGACCAATAAACTTCACTTTCGTCCCTCACAATTCCACGTTCGCACCCCCGATGGCCCGAAGGTGGAAACTAACATCCGAAAGTGAAAATTGTCATAACAAAATTCCAGGTTCGCCCTAAACCTCTCCACGTTCGTCCTAAAAATGCTACATTCGCCCAGTAGAATTCCACATTCGCCCTCCCGATCTTCTGAAAGGGGCGAATGTGCAGACAACACGTGTTCTTGTTCAATATTTTCTTCGAATCAGTCCATAATCACTCTAATTCTTTGAATTTGATGATGAAACTTGTTCAGAAAGGTGCGGAAATGAAAACCTAACCCTCGAATTCACAAAAACATGGAGAAATCACTTGATTTCGGGTTCAATTAAGAATCTAGGGTTTCTAGGGTTTCAACCTTTCAATTATAATCTGATTTTAACATCTGAAAACAGGAAAAACGAGCTGTGATTGATTCAAACGCCTGTTAGATCGTTCAAATCGGTACCACGGCTCTGATACCAGTTGTGAATCCGGTTAGGAACCGAATTCGTGGATCGAATACGCATAAACAACTCGGTTTCAGACGGGAGATTCGAGACGAGACAGAAAGTAACGATAACAAAGTCATCACAGATTCGTATTACTACAGAAACGGTTACAGACACTGTCATCAGTAGGATAAACATCTATCTCGTGGCCGGGGGAGGTCGGGCATGACCTCCCCCTTGAGAGCATTCTAAGCACAAACTCAAATCACCAAATGAAAACCAACACATGAGATTGCTATATATAGTCCAACACCCAAAGTCCACGTTCGCCCCTTGGCAAAGGTCGAATGTGGAGTATTTCCACATTCGCCCCTTTGTAATGGTCGAATGTGGAAAACTTCCACATTCGCCCCTTGTATAGAGGTCGAACCTGGCTTTGTGTATTGTCCTATATTTTACAAATGCGTCAGATCCATAAAATGCCCTTATGGATCACCACAATCTCATGTAACACAATACAAAGACTCAACCCTAATCTATTCGACAGTGACGTCCACAGAAAGTGCATCAACAGATATGAACTTTTTTCTTGTAGTATATTTAATAATTTAATTTCCTATATATAATAGTTGTTTCAAATGTTTATTTTAAACAAATAACTCTTTTTTTATTAGAAGTTGTTGAAGAGCTCTTGAGGTACGTAAATGGAGGTGAAGTGCAATGGTTTTTCCAACGGCTAACTTTGGGTATTTTATCTTTTAAAATCTCAATTCCTTTATTAAACTCTCGAACTAAACATCTTACATCTTTTCATTAGAATTAATTCAAATTCCTTTAAATTGCAATTCCATTTAAACATTCAAATTCATGTGAACCATACGAACCTTTATTGTATTTGTTTAAGATTGTAGAAAATATATTTTTTTCTTACTCAATGATTTATGCTTCAGTTTGATATATTTTTAGTTTCAAATTCCCTTTCATATATATGTATTTCTTGTGATGTCTTATATGAGAGAAATTTGACTTAAGCTGAAAATTTTAATCATTTGATTATGAAATTTAATCACTGAAAATGCACACATAGACACTTTTTGGGGTACACCACTGATATTAATGATGGAAATATATCAATACTTACAAAATACTGACAAAGATAAAGCATTTGGGTCCAAGTAACACATGTGACAAAATTACAGAATTCACCGTAAAAAACTGATATATTTGATACATGTATACTAAGTTTGTTTTATAAAAGTTCAAACTAAATGTTGTTTAATCATGTATAGGAGTAATTAAGAAATAGAAACAAAAAATGAGACTCGGAACCAAAACATTTTTTTCCCATCAATCTAAAAGTCCTCGTTCCTATGGGTTATAGAAACTTGATTCATGCTGAAAGTCCTCTTTCTCTTCTTTGGATTAGCAGTCTCCAGGTAAGCAACATCAGTATTCTCAAGCTACTTCCGCTCTTCCTCTTGCACACACATAGCGATCAACTCCTACATTATCCACTTATGTTTCTGTGTGTTGCACTTGATCTTGAAAGTGTCCCAGGCAGAAGGAAGAGAGGTCATGATGAAATGCACTAGGAAACCATCACTGATCTCCATGTCTAATCCCTTAAGCTTATGGGCCGTGTCGTTTATCATCATGATGGTTCACGATACCGCTGCTTCTATCATATTCTAATGTTCTTCCAAAGAAGTCAGATATTCCTTAACAACTTATGAGTCTGGGATAGATCCTCTTATAGGCATGCTTAATTATGGAATTCTTAACAAAAATTAGAATCATTCGGTTACACCTTTCTCATTTCTCATGGACAATTTTACCAGCAGTAGTGCTTTTGTTAGTGAGATCTGGAGGAGCATCTCTCCTCAGTGCATTATCAAAATCCAGTAATGAAAGATTCAGCATTAGAGAGTGTTTCCAAGCAACAAAGTTCTCACTAGTCAAGGTTTGGATCCCGCATATAGGAGTTGATAGTTGATGAAAATAGTAAGATACTACATGTAACACCCCAACCGATGGCGGAAACATCGAGGTGTCACATAGTGACGATTGTTCAATAGCTCATGGTACTAAAGTGTAAATTTGAATACATTGAATTAAATAGTTTATTTCATTGAAAGGAGAAATACAATAATTCTAAAGTGTCAAGTCTATCTAAAATACAATAAAATCAAAACTTATATTAAATCCAAAAGCTTAAAAGAAGCGTCTCAAAATCAACCTGAAACATGTACAAAATAATTTTGTCAACACTTATAATGTATTGGTGAGCATACCCTGTTTTAGTTCAAGAATCGTTTGTAATATTTGTGCCATGATGTTTGCTAATATGTAATTAGTAGAATAAAAGCATCAAAACCAACCCTAAAAGTTTCAAGTATCAAGTATCACCCCAAAAGTTTCAAGTTTCAAGTTTCACATAACAATGACCAAGGCTCAAATGAAACCATAATCACACAAGGGATGTAAATCGTAGTACTACTCATTGTTATGCTCGGCCCATTGGTTAATGATTTTGATTACGTTTCAATTCACACAAATCACATAAGCATCACATAAGGCACATTAAGTTTCAAAGTCTACATAGTTTAATAATAATAATGGTACATGAATCACCCCAAAATAGTAAAACATGAAAAAGAAGAAAGATATACTCACAGTTTGCAAAAGCGATCTAACTTAAGTGATCGTGAGCTAAGTAATGGAAATTCCGATGAATTCAACCTATAACGTAATAGAATACTAATAAGGGAAAAGTCTAAGAGTCTAAGGTAACTAGGGTCTAAGGCATTAGGGTTTGCTAAGTCGATTTGGGGAATTAGAGTTTCTTTTATGATAAGTCGAATTCATATAAAAGTTGTATATTGAAAAATAATATACCAAAGTTTGTAAATATGATTTAGGTAATATAATTATTACCAATTAAATATTTAGATAAAAAAGAATATGTTTGATTAATTACGACAAAGTAATTTAATTAATTACTTTAACTAAATTAAATAAATATAATAATCATAAATGTATAAATAAATAAATAATTATGAGTTACACCATAAACCAACAAATAATAAATAAGACTTCAACATAAGACTATCTCTATTTTATAAGAAAAGTATTTATAAAATAGATGTTAAATAATATAAATAAATAAATGATTAATTATGTCTAATTAAACATAAATAAGACTAAAAATATAAATTATGATCCAAAAATATTATTTTTATAGTAAATGAATGCATTCTGGTGTAAATTAATTAAAATAATTTTTCCATAATTTTTCTAAACTTATTTGTATTTAAAACTGATTCAATGAGATTAAATCATGTTTAAATGATTTAAAAATAGGAAAATTAATAAAAATAAAAGTTTTCTGAACCAATAATTTTTATTTCAGATTAGAATGCTTAGAAATAATTATCCTAAAATTTTGAGATCAAAATCATTAAAAACGAATTTTTAATTAATTAATTATGATTAAAACAATTTAAATTAATAAAAATATGAAAATAAGACATTTTCCAGAAAATAAAAACGTGGTAATTTTCTTTATGATGTCAAGATGCAACTCCTAAATTTTTATAATTTTTGGAGTCAAAAAGAATTTATATGAATATTTTAATATATAATGTATTATATATATATATATATAGGGTAAGGTTCTATAGAAAACCTCAAATATTTGAGAAAACTCACTAAACCCTATCACAACCATTGATCAAGCATGATCAATGGTTGTGATTCATGGTCCCACCTTTTGGCCCACATTCTCATTAAAATATTACTAATAAAGTACAAAAAGGGTATAAAGGTAAAATGGATTCACCTTCTCTCTCCATCTTGTCACATTCTCTCTCCACCTTTTCATCTTCTCTCTCCACCTTTTCTCTCTCCACCTTCTCTCTCCTACTTTTTTCTCTACCACTTATTTCACATATTAATTTAAAGATCCAGATTTATTAATAACGTATGTCACACGAGCCCTTTAACACATGTTAGTTGTTCCCTTCAAACAAACTTCTTTTACACACATCACTGACACGTGTTATTGGTTCAGATAATTATCACGATAATTTTGGACTAGTATATCAACATAAAAGAACACATGTATATAAAAATTTATTGCAATCAACATTGAGTGTAACAAATTAATTTCATGTAAATCTAAACAATTAAAAAGATGATACAAAACTATCATAAACTAACATAAAAAACACATTATGCTTCATTCTTTAATAGTCGTCTTCGGCGTTATGCTTCATTCCTTATTAAGCATCTTCGGCTTCTGTTTCAATCCCTAGCACTCCATCTCTAGTTGATCCTTGTGCGGAGTCGCCGGCTTGAAGTCCAGTGGCTGTTCATAGAACCTCCTACATTAATTATTTTTAATAATTAAACATTTGTAACTAGCAAAAAGTTAATTGGGTCAATTTGGGAGTTAGTTGGACATATACTAACATGTGTTAGCATCACTAACACATGTTAATTGAACCCTAACACATGTCAATTGAAATAGATTCATCAGTAGGCACCATATACAGACCTGTGTTAGTATCACTAACACATGTCAATTGAACCCTAACACGTGTTAGTTGGGCATATACTAACAGGTGTTAGCATCAGTGACACATGTTGATTGAACCCTAACACATGTCAACTGAAATAGATTCATCAGTGGGCACCATATACACCCTTTTTAGTATCACTAACACATGTCAATTGGGATAGATTCATCAGTAGGCACCAATACAAACATGTGCTAGAATCACTAACATGCGTTAAATGAACCCTGACACATTAGTAAACGCCAATACAAATATTCAAAACCTTCACCAAAATCAAACCTTTACTTTAATATATACAAATACATACATTTTTATGAAAAGATATAAACAGTCAAGTTATATTTGAAAAAAAAAAGTTTAGTGATGTACCAAGTTATATTATGCAATAAAAACACATTACCCCAAGAAACAAAAAAAAAATTAATTAAACTAGTAAAACAAATTAAAAGATATACCAAGAAAATAAAAAACACATTTGCTATTTAACACATGTTAATTGGGATAGATTCAGCTCCTAATTCAGAACTAAAAGACCTTAAAACAAAAAATATGCAATAAAAACACATTACCCCAATTCAAAAAATATGATCTTTTTAACATCCAATCTAACATAAAAAAAATAATAATAAAATAATAAAAAAGGTTAATATAAGTTTTTTAATTTTTCTAAATAAAACATTTTTATTCTATGATTAAATAAATATTTACATGCAAATTCAATTCGAATAAATTCATCGGTAAGCACCATATACAAACATGTGTTAACATCACTAACACATGTTAATTGACCCCTAACACGTGTCAAATGGAATAGATTTATCAGTAAGCACCAATACAAACATGTATTTGCATCACTAACAGGTGTTAATTGAACCCTGACACATCAGTAAGCACCAATACAAAAAAAAATCAAAACCTTCCCACAGAATAAACATATATATAAGAAATAAAAAGTAAAATTATTAGAGAAAAGTCAAAAGATATACCAAGAAAGTAAAAAACACATTTGCTATTTAACACATGTTAATTGGGATAGATTCAGCTCCTAGTTCAAAACATATCAGCTTAAAAAAAACATAACAGCGAAAAACAGTTTGGAAAAACATAACGAATCAAAACACAAGTGCAATCTCTTGTTTCAAGCTTTGTATATAGTTATTAACCAAAAAAAAACTATATATGTATATAGTTATTAACAACAGTAAAAAAAATGCTATCAGTGACAAATACCACTTCTCTATGAATAATTCAAATCCCTTTTTAACTTCACTTTACCCTTAATCCATCAACAAGGTGGGGGGGGGGGATCTAAAAATACCCAAATAACCTTGTTAAATAATATGGAGGTAGCCGGAGTTCCATTACTTCCTCGTTTTATAGTGTATGGCATAGACGTAAATTTATAGAAAACAAAAACCATACAACTCCAAAATTCTTTGAGTTCATAAAATAATATTATAGTTCAATTATATATGTATGTTATACTTGCAAAGTAATAACTCAAAGTGAAAGTTTTAGAAAACAAAACAGAGTGTTCGGATTCTAAATATTTCTTTTCCATAAACCAATGCAAATTTCAAATTCCAAATCCCAAATATGTTTTTTCTTCTTATTTTTATCTTTTTGTTTTTTGTTACAGTAAGGGTTGTAATCATGAGCTTTTGTTTAGCATGTTATAGCGACTAAAAGGCACAAGGAACTTACTAAATTGGTTGCGGAATTTAGTGAGAACAGAGGTAGCTGGAGTTCCATAACTTCCGACGGGTTCTCGGTGTGTAGCAGACGAGAAAAAAAGAAACAATTGAAGTGGTGGCTGGTGATGGTGGTGAGAGATAGAGAGAGGATGTGAGAGAATGTGATATTATGTGTTTATATAGGGGGAAGAGGGGTGAAAATTCAAATATTAAAAAGGGGGGAATGTTTAAAAGACTAAAATAACCTTAATGGCATAAAATAATATATTGGTGAATAGGGTATGTGGATGAATCTTAGCCACTAGATGAGTTTCTTAGAGTTTTCTCATTTTGAAGGGTTTTCTCCCAATACTTCCCCTATATATATATATATATATATATATATATATATATATATATTTTAAATCTCTAAGTGATAAAGAAAAAAAAATGAAAGAAAACAAGGACAAAACCCGCCCCACATGGGAGTCGAACCTGAGTCCATGCCATAGCAACACATAGCCTCAACCACTTCTCCACCACATATGTTTGTTATAAATCTTGAAAAAGTATAACTTTGTCTAGTAATCCTAAGACACCTATCTTCCCCAAATGAACAAAGCTAAGAACCCTAACCCTAACCAAATCCAATTAGCCCGATGCAACAGAATTAACTTACGATTTTATGGGGCTTTCGAAGGTGGATACACAAGAATCAAAACGGCATAACAAAAGGAGACTCACGATGCGTTTAGAGGTCCGAAACTTTGATGTGCAGGTCCGAACTTGAGAGCCGATTATCAAGGGTTCTGGCACGATCTAGAACAAGTTTTTAAGTGGGTTTTGAATGAGTATATGTGCAGAAACAGAATGGCGAGTTCAATTTATGTAATGGATGTGTAGAAATCGAGTTTATTTGCGATATAAATTTTCCGGCGGTTACCTTATTTAAACCCGATTAATTATCAGTTTTATTGCTCGTTTTTTTACGTATTTAAGTATTGGAATAGTCTTGACATGATGGAGAAACGTTTATTACCCATTAATAGGTGTTATAATGCATTAACTCGATAAAAAGAAGGTGGCCCGAGCTTATTCCGGTCGCCGGAATTTGTTTGCCGGAAAAAAAACGTGGGACAATAGGGAGGCAAGGAGACTTGTCTAAAAGTTTTGAAATTTGTCAGGAATAGTCCCTGAGGTTTATGTTGGTTGTATCTTATGTTTAACACTTATAAATCTTACCCCAACATGTAAATTTTTGAACCTTTTATTAACTTTAAATGTTTAACTAAAAGTTTGAATGTTATATATTTTAATCCAAGAAAAACTATCAACGAGTCCTTAAAAATAACATCACTATAAATTTCTCTACATAAAAAGTCAAATTTATAAGATGTATAAAATGAAACGTATTTGTACATTAATTATTAATAAGAATATGATAACATTGTTTGATAAGATAAAAGTTGGGATAATTGAAATATATTGAATGTTGAATAAAACTCGAGTTAGAATTAACAGATAATGTTTTCACAAGGATTGGAAATGAAGCATCCTGATTACACGAGGGACTAGGATTGACATCTTGCTAGAAGATGGGGGTGTAGGTTGTCACACTACAGTAGAGAAGAACTTAGAGTGATCTATGGGAAAATTAATTATCTAAGGCAGACAAAAGTAATGGCCACTGTTCTAATGAAGATGTGATAACTAATTATAGCACCAAATTCAGTTACTTAAATAACATGCTTTCGCTTTGGCTATGTGTTATTTATTTAAGTGTTACTTTGCAAACAATGAATGTAACACATCACCTTTAGGCAGAAGTGAGAATTCAATGTTTTAATGCTATACACTTAATTCAGTGACGTAATACGTAACACATCACCTCTGGGCAGAAGTGAAACCTTATCAAAGTTATGTGAACTAAGCTACAATGCTAAACGAGACTTAAATTAAGAATGTTATTTCAAGTTAAACAAGGTTTTGAAATTAATTTAAAAAAAATGTGATACATATGGTTTTATCAAAACTCATTATTTAATAGCAAATCACTCATTAGTGCGGATTGGTAATTATTGGGTTCTCGAAAAAAATAAGGGTTCCGGGGAAAGAGAGTAAATTCCCGATAATGTTAGGAGTTCCCAATCTGTTAATGTTTTCTACTTGTGGCTTTGCGGTGACATTCGATGTTAATATTTTCACATTTTTACTCACGTTGTAACACGGGGTCTTAATACTAGTATTATTATATTCCGCGTAAGTCTTTTAAATATATGACGTTATATATCATTACTAAAAAGTAGGGGTGCAAATGAGCCGAGCCGAGCCCGAGCCAGGCTCGAGCTTGAGCTCATTTACCTTACGAAAACTCGAGCTTGGCTCGATTCAAGCTATGTTTTAAAGCTCGAGTTTGGCTCGTAAGTATTTTTTTTTTCAAGCTCGAGCTCGGCTTGGGCTCAACTCGTTTATTATTTATTTATTATTTTATATTAATCATAATTATTATTTTATAAAGAATTTATTTACATTTCAATAATTTTTAAATAATAATTAATATTATTAAAATATGTATTTAATATATTAATTAGAATTTATATAAACAGTGGGCTCATTTAAGCTCGTGAGCCGGCTTGAGCTCGATAACCAAAGCTCAGGCTTGGGCTCGTTTGCTAAACGAGCTTGGTTTTAGGTCTGGGTTCGGGCTTGAGCTCAAGCTCGATTACGCTCGACTCATTTAGATTTTTTTTAAGTCAAGCTCGAGTAACTTACAAGTAACAAAATGATACCTTCGCTAAAAGCTTAAAATGGAATTTTTTTATCAACGATGGTAATAAAGTGATTAATGTGAGCGACATCTTATATACACCTTTTGTCTTGACCCCACACAATCAACCTAATAAAATCACAATCTAATATCCACCTTTTCCTTTGAAGATGAACCTGGACCTAGTACCTCTTCATTATAAAAACTCCACAAGATCACCCCAATGACATCACCATCCACCAAACTTATCTACTCCATACACTCTATATTCGATTGTTATTCTTTCATCGCAACAGAATATTTTAAACTCATATAATGTTACAAAATTATAAAATAATTTCATAAACCAAGAATTCTAATTTTTTATTTATTTAAATGATGTTTTTATTATTGAAAAATGTAGACAAAAAATATCTACGCTAGTCACAAGGGAGGTTAAGGGAGGACGGGGCGTCACCAGATTTGCTCATGAGTATCCTACTACTAGCATGGTAACTCCGTTGCCGGTAGTTCTGGTAGGGGTCCTGTGAACCTTTTTCTGGTTTCAGTTAACAGGACAGTAACACTGATCTCTCTCTCCCTTTCCGTCAAATCACTAATACACATACATATATTGCAATACTAAAATTGTAGATAATAAATATTCAAAGATTTTCTCTTCATCCTCTCGTGATGGAGATGATGTACAGAGACAGAGATAATCGGTGATGTATGGAGATGGGGGATACGATGGTGATGGTTACGGTGTACAGAGAAAACGACGGTGATGGTTATTTATGTACAGAGACAGAGATAAATCGGTGATGTATGAATCTGTTGATGGAGAGGATGAATCGTTGATACGATCGGTGATGGAGGTCAGTGGCGGATCTAGGATTTTTTTTTCAGTGAGTTCGCTGTTTTAAATGGTTCAATTTCATGGGATCGGACATAAAATTTTCGAGTCGGTTCGACGGTATGGGTCATATCGACGGTACAAATCGGGTATCGATGTATGGTTCATCACATGCAAGTTTCAACAAATTAAAATCCCTAATTTTCTAATTTAAATTCATTTTTTCAACTAATAATTCAACTTCAACAAATTAACAATTGAAAACCACTAAATGCTAATTGTCTAAAGCCCCCAAAAAAAAAGGATCAACAAGCTATTATTAAGAAATAAGAATAAAGCCTGGTCCAAAAGATATACATCAAAACTAGATCAACTAAGGGGCTGTTTGGTAGCCTCTTAACCATTCAGGTCTGAATCATTAGTATTCAGACTGTTTGTTTCAGCATCTGAATGAAATGATTAAGTGCTGACCATTAAGCTAATAAGGGATGCTGAATGATTCAGCTCTTAACCATTCAGAGGCTCTTAACCATTCAGGCCATCTTAATGATTCAGCACTTAATCAACCAAACAGCCCATAACTATTATTTAAAATAGGTAACATAAATTACATAATAAAACCCTAGTTAGGGCCGGGCCAATTTTAAAAAGAAAGCAACAAACACCATATCCAACAATTGCATTAAATAGTTGCTCATGAACATAAAAATATTTGAACTTTAAACAAACTAAAGTAGAATTTGTTGATGGGTTCAAGCTCAAGTGAAAAGGTAGAGCAATGTGTATAGTTTAGAAATTTACTGAAATCTCAATTCAGATCATATTCGTATCATTATTATATTACTATTTGTAATTGAACTAGTTTTCTACCTGCCGCCTGTTGCGGCGGCGAGGAAGTGAAGATCGTGTTTTTTGCTGTAACTTACGATTAGGATGCATGCACACACATATTTGGCATGTTTTTGTAATCATTCTTTAGCCCCTAAGTAATAAAAGCAAGCAAAAAAGTTATAATAGATTCAACCTATTGGCTGAATTGACATGTTTAATAATAATAATATCCTGGAGACATAAGAGTTTTGAAACAACAGAAGTATATACATGCTCAAGAAACCAAATCAATCCAATCCAATCCAATCAAATTAAGCTGAGGCAGGTACCTGCAAGCAATTTAATTGATCCAACAACACCATAAACAAATGGCATGGAATCACCTGCAACAATCAAGTGAAACCCGACTTCGTGCGCCCGATGCTATGGCCGACTTAAATTCAATATTAAGATTTGGAGGAAAATCAACCCTTCTTTTAGACTTATGTTGCAACGATTTTGGAGGGAGCTCGATTCCAACTTACATTGGGTCTCTTCGAAACTTGACATACCTGAATGATTACAAAAACACCGTAAATAAGCACTGCCGTCATCGCCCAAACCCAGCGCTGCTATCGTACAGTGTAAGTACATGACAATGCACAAACGATCCATAATACTCGACAAAGGCAATTCCTAGCAGCACAAATACATCAAGGATAGTGTGAAAAGCAACGAATTCACACAACAAATTACAACAATGCCATTCACAAACAAATATACTAAGCAAGCCGTGTGCACCATCAAGGCATGGCATGCCATGACAGTAGACGGCTGAAGCAACAATAAACAGACGTTTAGTGTCGGATTAAGGACCGTGTAAGCGTTATATAAAATAAATGCACCGATGAAGACCGAGTAGCAGGTTGCAACTGTTGGGGGTAGCGCCCTTGTGCTTGCACATGCGTTTGAAGGTGACTTTGAGGCTAAAGGACTCAGAAAATGTAATGCGAGCCGTGTAGCTCGTCAACCGGTTGCTATACGACTAGGCCATCACAGTTGACGGCCACGGCCAACACCGTAAACAGGCACTGTCGTCATCGCCCGGAACCAACGCTACGACCGTAAAACATAAATACATGACAATACACAAACAATCCATAATATCCGACAAACGCAATTTGCAGTAGCACAAATACAGCAAGGATCATCGAAACAAAAGAGGGACCAAATACCAGGACCACAATGACAGTTGCCTACAAACCAACCCACTGTGCAAGGCAACCTACAGCGGCCCATAACAGAAGGTATAAGACAGGAAACGGAGTACCTACAAAATGCATGTCGAGCAACAGCAGTGCACGAATGTTATTACAATTAAAGAAAAATATTCAAATGAATCTCAGTGGAGGATACAACGAGACTAACCTCATGTGAATCAGATTGTTCAAGTTGAGGAATGGTCTGCTTTCTTTGATCAAGCAAAGAAACCTCATAGCAGTAATCAATCAAAGAAACCATCCCATTTATGCAAACAAAGATACAAAGTTGATCAAATCAAACAACTTTATAATTTTCCAAACCTAAACTAATTCGATTTGAAGCCGGTGGATTTAATCTTCATATTCTTGCCATAAAAACGATGTTTGTATACTGTAAATTTATATAAATCAGTAAAAACAACATGAACGGAAAAAAGGCCATATATGCGATTTGCAAACCAATAAGAATTCGACAACATGAACGGAGAAAAAAGGCCATATATGTGGATCAGCCCTCATCATTTTAGGCCTACACTGAATGTTGCGTATCCTGCCATTTGATGTCATTTTCTTGATAATACAAAACAACCTCACTATTATTTAATTAAACTGAAAGTGTCCCGAACCATGATTACTTAATCGATGAAAAAAAAAAACAAAAATCAATTTAATTGAATTGAATGGTTTGCTTCTGTCAATTCAGAAACCCAAAACAAAAGGACTTGGACTTGAGTGATGTATACCTTCAAAAACTGGAAGGCTTGAGCCCTAATCGATTGACAACATTTAGGTGTGGCGGAGATGTTGAAGAAGGAGCAAGGGCTGCGATGGTTGACGGTGAGGTAGAGAATACCTGGAAAAAAGAAGCCGAAAGAAGCGGATGTTGTCGTCGTCGTCGGTAACAGAGGATAATCAGCCACTCTTTCTCTCTCTCTGAAGCATCTTTTGAGAGAGAAAGATGAAATGAGAAAAAGACATCTTCGTGGAAAGAAGCAGGCTAGGGTTGAGAAACCCACGCACCACACGCAAGCACCACTTGTACACAACGAAAACAGCGCATAAAAATGTTGTACAATCTGCAACAGTAAAGCTCCCTTACCTAAGAAACATAAGAAGTTAGTAATTGTATTCGAGTTAATAGCCAAAATCGTCCCTGAGGTTTGGTCACTTTTGCCGCTTCAGTCCAAAACCCAAAGGTTTTAAATATGGGTCCGTAGGCTTTTGATTTTTTGCCACATTCGTCCCTGACACTAACCCAGTTAACTTATCTCGTTAAGTTGGGGGGTATTTCTGACTTTTTGCCTACAAAATCGAGGGCATTTTAGACATTTTATATTTAAAAGCTAAATAAATAAAAAATAAAAAAATAAAAACATACTTTAAGGGAGAGAGAGAGAGCAGAGATAGAAAGAGAGGAGAGAGATAGAGAGAGAGAGCAGAGAGGGAGAGAGACAGAGAGAGAGAGCAGAGAGGAGAGAGAGAGAGCAGAGAGAGAGACAGAGAGAGAGAGCAAAGAGGAGAGAGAGAGAGAGAGCAGAGAGAGATAGAGAGAGAGTGCAGAGATAGAGAGAATAGATCGAAGGAGGAGTGGGTGTTTAGGGTTACGATTATGGTGGTTTAAGGCGGCGGAGGTGATGGTTGTTTAGGGTGGTTGTGGTGGCGGAGGTGATGGTTGTTTAGGGTTGAATCGCTGCCTCCCTCTCTCTATTTCTCAGATCCCTCGATTCCTCTCTCAGATCCCTCTCTCTCTTTCTCTCGTCTGTCTCCCTCTCTCTCTCTCTCTCTCTCTCTCTCTCTCTCTCGTCTGTCTCTCTCTCTTTCTCTCGTCTGTCTCTCTCTCTAGAATAGGGTGGTGGTTGTGTGAGGGTGGTGGTGGTGGTGGTGTGTGATGATGGCAGGTCTAAATGGAGAAGAAGGTAGGCAAAAAGTCATAAATACCCCCCAACTTAACGAGATAAGTTAACTGGGTTAGTGTCAGGGACGAATGTGGCAAAAAATCAAAAGCCTACGGACCCAGATTTAAGACGTTTGGATTTTGGACTGAAGTGGCAAAAGTGACCAAACCTCAGGGACGATTTTGGCTATTAACTCAATTGTATTCTATACAAGTTTGCCTTTCCTGAGACTTTTGGTTTAGTCACCCAAACTTTATGTTTTGTCATTTTTTCGGCCCAAACTTTGTGTTTTGTTATTTTTTGGCTCACTTTCTTCACATGTGCATAAGTTTGCCTTTCGTGTACTTCTTTGCAAATAAATTGTCAAACTTACTGTGACTATTTTTTTTTTTACTGATACATCATATGATAACTGGAGCTACAAATAATTTACGTTTCCTATTTCACCTAAATACGTGTACTCAAAGCTTCTAATAACATGTGAACACCTAAAATTTAACATGATTAAAATAAAACGTATATATAAATAACCTAAATAGTAAATACTAGAGTATTTGTTACCCGTGCGTTGCCGCGGGACGCGCGTATAATCACTATACTGGTACGGAATCAGTATCGGTTCCCAAAAAATGGTTAAATTGGGCATCAGTAACTGTATCAAAAAATGATCGTCACGGTACGGTACCGATATTCAAAGGTAAATCAACAAAAAAATTGTTACCTATGCGTTGCTGCGGGTACACGGTAGAAATTACCCCGCGATTCGCGCGCGGGGCGCGTTTGTTGTTCAGGAGTGTTTAGTAGTCCTATGGGTAACGATTTTTCGCATTCATTCACACGATGCAACAATTGAACCCTTCACTCACGTGCTAAGGGGAATCATATATACAGCTTTGTGGGTTATTTGGAACGAGCGTAATAACCGGATTTTCAACAACAAGAGTAGGAGGCCTATTGAGATTGTGGAGACGGTGAAAACTACTTCGGTTTTTTGGTTTTGTAATAGAACTAAAGGTGACAATGTAGATTGGAAAAAATGGTGTATGTATCCATTGGATTGATGTTTCTCGTCGGTCCTTGATTTGAGGACCTGTCGAGTTTTGTGTTGAATGAAGTATACCTTTCAAAAAAAATTCATTTTATGAGTTTTATAAAGAACCTTGTTAAAACCACTAACTGGAAAACCAAAACCATGAGCACATGGTCAGGTATTTTAAAAGTCAGATTCCTTTTTTCTTTACCATTTCTCATAGTTTCACACAACCAAAGCAAGCAACCACCACCATTAGAAAGACAGAGTCATGTACAATACGTCTTCTCTTTAAACTCTCTAATATATTTCCACTGCCACTATCGATATTGCATCTCCGGCGAACACCGTGGTATCTCGACCACAACTATCGTGTCTCCGGCGATTCACAACCACCTCCGTCACCAAATAGTGGCGGCCACCCACCACAGTATCATCAAATATAACTTTGCTAAACAATTCACCAAGATTTTCCCACATGCAGTGGTCGAAACCCGTCGCCGACGCCGGTAGACCCATGATAGCGGCTCCACACTATCACCACGCTATCGAGCATATACCATCCCCGGTTAACTGTAACCAATTCTTGCAAAATCTGGGTGGTTTGGAGCCCTGTTTTTGGGCGTTTCATGCTTTTGATCATGGCCGTCGGATTAGAGGACAGCGACACGTGGAAGCAGGTCGGCTGTGAGATAGCTACAGTAACAGCCTCTCACAGCCAACTTTGCTATTTGTATCTTTATATAATATATAATTATACTAGTAGGAATGGGATCATATGAAAACTCCCCTTAGTTGCGAGAACTAGAGAACTTCTCAAGACCAATAACAAATGGAAACATATGCTACTAAGCATTATAATATTAAGGGGTAACATAATAAATTACTATCTCTCAACCCCACCCCACCCCACCCTCACCCCTATCAGCCTTTATTATTATAATAGTTTCTGATTTCTTTTTTAAAAATCATTATTTCAGAAACACACACATACACTCTCTCTCTCTCTTTCTCTCTCTCTCTCTAAAAAACAAAAAGAAAATCCAGATCTGCAGATCGATGGTTGATGGTGGTGTGGTTTATGTCCGGTGATGGTAAGCGACGGAGGGGACGGTGGTAGGCGATGGTGGTTCGATGGTGTTTGCGTTTGGTGGGTTTCGTTGAAGGTTCGATGGAGATAGACGGTGGAGGTTGACGATCGGTGATGGTGGTGGTTTGTTCAGGAATCAGGTGGTTTTTTTGAGGTGTTGTGAGGTCTGGTGGCCATGATGTTGGTCGACGGAGATAGACGGCTGGATAAGGTCTTGGTTTGATGTTTGGTGGGTTTTGGTCAAGATAATGGTGGTCAAGGATGGTGACAGCCGGTGGTGGGTTTTGGGTTCGGGACAGATCTGTGTCGGGTTACGGTGGTCGTACGGCAGCTGTGGTGGCCTGGCCGATGGTGGGTTCCAAATGTGGTAATGGGTGTTTGGTGTTTGGTTTTGGTCGATGGTCAGATTTGTTGTTTTGTGTCACGACTCGGGTTTGGTTCGGGTCAAGTTTTGGGTCTCGGGTCATAAGGGTTTTAGGGAACGGTGGTTGCAGGTGACGGTGATGGTTCTCAGGGGACGGTGGTTGCAGGTGGTTACAACATGGTGGTTTTTCAGGATGGCCTTCGTTGGGTGGTTTTTCATGGGCTGTGGTTTTCAGGGGCGGTGGTGATGGTTTGACCGGTGGTGTCAATACGAACAGATCTGAAGAAGATGCTGATGTTCAGGTATATATTATTATATATTTTTTTCTTTTGATTTTTTTTGTTAATGTAATACAATTTTTGTAAGATGTAATACAGATCTTGCTTGATTTTTTTTTTGTTGATGTAATATAAGATTTATTTTTTTTTCTTTCTGTAAGATGTAATACAAAGTTTGTTGATGTTGTGGGGGCGTTAGAGTAGTGTAAACACGAAAGTTGTGATGGTTTGGTTGTTTTTTACTTTTTTTACACTAGTTTATTTTTTGCAGAAGTTTATGTATGGTAGATTTACATTAGTGCAAAATAATTACACCAGTGTAAATCATATCATCATATGTTTGTTTGGGTTTTTACACCAAGTTATTTTTGGGTTTTTAAACCAAGTTATTTATGCAAAATTGGTGTATGGCAGTTTTACACTGGTGTAAATAGTGTAAATCATCCTCATCATATATTTCTTTGGTTTTTTATACTAACGTATTTTTGTAGAAGTTTGTATATGGCAGATTTACACTAGTGTAAATTATTACACCAGTGTAAATCATGGTAGATCATCCTCATCAGATTTTCTTTAAAAAATGATTTTTTTGAATAATTAAATAAAAAATTAAAATATTATTATATTAATCATTTCTCTTTTATGGTGGTTTTACTTAAATACCCCTTAATGTACTTTTTTGGATTAAAATATACTAATGCATATTTAATTAGCATGTAAAGACAAAAAACATCAAGATTAAATCTCAACCATAGGATCATTAAAATCAATGGTCCATAAGAGTTCTCTAGTTCTCACAACTCGGTACAGTTTTCACATGATCCTAACCATATACTAGTATCTATTAAATTCCCATGTGCGGCTTCCTTTTACTTTTGAGGGAATTTTTTGAAAAAAAAAAGACATATAAAGTCATAAATAAACACAAAAACCAGTACAACGGGATTTGAACCAAGGACCTAGCATTTGGAAGGTGGAAGCCTTACCCATTGTGTCACTCACATGATCTGTGAATGGGTTCATGGCTCATTTTTCTTATAGGTTCATGGCTTATTTTTCTTATATATTTCTATTAAAAATCGAAAACCGACTGGGTTCGCCTAATGGAGGTGATACAAAGGATGGATCTGTTAATGGAGAGGATGGATATTGTGATGGATGTGAGGTGATACGATCGGTGATGGAGATGGTGATACAAAGGTTGATGACGAGGATTTTGGGCTTTTGTTTTCTTTTGTGTGTATATATATATATATATTATGTGTGAAAATAATTGATTGTTGGGTAAAGAATCAGTGAAGGGTTCCATCCAAAATATTGTTTCAGTGAAGTGAATCAGTAATATATATATAGGGAGTGGATAATATGGAAACCCCATCTATTGTAAAAACCCTAGAAACCCTCTAGTGACCATTGATCAAGTTTGATCAATGGTCCATGATTAATTTCAATTTAATAATCAAAAGCAAGTGGGCCACTTGCTTAAAAAGGTGAATTAAGGGCAATATGGTAATCTTACATTTATTTTTTATAATTCAATTTTCTGAATCCTAGGTTTAAAAAGGTTGATTTGACTCTTGTCAAGTCACCTCTCTCCTACTTTATGACACTTTTCCAGCACCAAATATTAATGTACGTTAGTGTTGTGATACAAAATTCTGACCTCGTGTGAGACATTGCTAACATGTGTTAACATGCATATACTAAAAGAACAAAATAAAAGAACACTAAAAATGTATATTTATTTAAGAAATGGTAAAAACGATCAATACAATCAACACTAAAAACGCATTAAAAACGTTTAATACAAACATAACTATTTGTGAATGACAAAAAAAAAAACTATCATGACAACATAAAAAAGATCTAGCTATGCTTCGTTCTTGATACCCATTTTCATCTTTAACACAAAACATCTCTTCACCTACAAAAAAAAAGATAACACGTAATAGTTGGGCTCTCGAAAACACATAATGAGACATCACTAACATGTGTAGTGTATTCTAAAACATATGTTTTGCTGAAATAACGTATGTCATTTGAACCCTAACACAAGTTAGTTGGCATATACTAACGTATGTCATATGAACCTAACAGGTGTTAGTTACGCATATACTAGTATGTGTTAGCATCACTAACATCTTCTTCCTAGCCTATTCATGAAAAGCAACACTAGAACAGATACACATGTTAGTTGGGATCCTCACACACATAATGGGACATCACTAACATCTGTTAGCATATACTAACATAAAAAGACTACACATTTATTCATCAATCACATGTGATCTATCAACCTCATGTCCCCAATTCAATAACAATCTAACATAAACAAAACAATAATATAAAAAAAATGTTAACATAAAAGACATTAATAGCATGCGTTAGCATATTCTAAAACATTGTTTTACTGAAAAAAAAACAACATAAAAAGACTACATATTTATTCATCAATCACATGTGATCTATCAACCTCATGTCCCCAATTCAATAACAATCTAACATAAACAAAACAATAATATAAAAAAAATCAAAAAGGTTAACATAAAAGACATCAATAGCATGCGTTAGCATATTCTAAAACATTGTTTTACTGAAAAAAAAAACGTATGTCATATAGACCCTAACATCTGTTAGTTAGGCATATACTAGCATGTGTTAGCATCACTAACGTATGTCATATGAACCCTAAAAAGAATAAACCCTTTTTCAGTTTTCATAAACATGTGTTAGTTGGGTATATACTAGCATGTGTTAACATCACTAACATGTGATAAGGCGTATACTAACATATTTTTCCTGAAATAATGTATGTCATATGAACCCTAAAAAGAATAAACCCCTTTTCAGTTTTCATAAAGCCAAGAAACCAATTTATTCAAGCTAATTTAAACACCTCATTCACCAAAATATTAAAAATTTATAATCTTTATAAAAAAACATCACTTACCACAGCCACAACACCAACGCCGCCTTCTTCCTAATAGCTTATTCCTGAAAACCAACACTAGAACAGAAACACATGTTAGTTGGGCATATACTAAAACACATGTTAGTTGGGCTCCCCAAATATATGAACCCTAACACCTGTTAATTAGGCATATACTAGCACGTGTTAGCATCACTAACATGTGTATAAAAAAATATCACGTACCACAGCCACATCACTAACATGTGTATAAAAACACATGTTAGTTGGGATCCTAAAACACATAATCAAAAAAATTTAATCACATGTGATCTATCAACATCATGTCCCTTATCCAATAACAATCTAACATAAACAAAATAGTAATAAAAAAAAATAAAAAAAAGGTTAACATAAGTTTTTTTTTCATTCAAGCATTTGATCATACACTTGGTGTGCAACCAAAAACTATCCCCAAAAAATATTATTATTATTATTATTCTAGCAAAACCCAAAACCTATTTCACTAAACCCAAAACATAACAGCTTATTATTTTTATTATTATTATTTTATTATTTTTAGAAAGATTCATTTTTTTGCAACAGTTTTTTTGGAAACTTCTTCTTCACTGAATCATTGACGTGATTCATTTTTTTGGCAAACAAGTTTTTTTTGGCAACAATCTTGTAGTTTTATTATTTATTAGATCCAGATCTAGATCTCAACTACAACTCCAGATCTAGAAAAGAGAGGGAAGAGGAGAGAGAGAGAGAAATTACATTTTACCTACTTTAAAATCTGAACAGAGCATCACTCGAAAAGTCTGAAATAGAGCATCAGTTGTTCTTTGAGATGATTATAACGAGATGATGACGATGGTGGTTGTTCTAGTGGTTGGAGGCGATGCAGGTGGTGGCCGGTGGTGGTTGTGGTTGTGGTGGTGGTGGTTCAAGAGAGAGGATGGTAGAGAGAGAGAGAGAGATGAGGGTATGATATTATGATCTGCATTTGAATTTTGAAAAACAAATGAAGAGAGAGAGGTGGGAAACATATATATATATAGGAAGAGAGAGAAGGGGATGGTAAAATTGACTAAATTGCCCTTTTGAATATTATTATGTACTAGGTGATGTGGCTTAATATGGACCAAGGAATGGGTTTGCTAGGGTTTTTTCATTTGGAAGAGTTTCTTGTCTATACTTCCCCCATATATATATATATATATATATAGGATTGAGATCAAATAGAAACCACTACCTTAGTTAGGAACCTTAGGAACTAATCTAGACCACTCATCTTGTTGGCTTTTTATTTATTATTTTTTAATTGAAAAAGGGTATAATAGGAAGATAAAAAAAAAATACATTCCTTAATTTTCTCTCATTCTCCTTTTATCTCTCTCCACAAATATAACTCCTTTTATCTCTCTGCACATTCAGAATACACACACTTATGTGTGTTGTCGAGACTCCTCAGACCAAAGGTCACTTGACCGGTGACCGGTACCGGCGCCGACGCCGCCTTCGTTTGTCCTCCGGTAAGCTTCAACTCCAGCGAACCCTTTCCCCTTTTCTGTTTTGATGAACTGAATTAGGGCTTCATCTTGAGTTATCATCTTCATCTTGAATCATCATCTTCCTGCAATTCCAACATCAGTGTTCTAAAAAAATATATTTTGATGTATATGACTTGCACTATATAAATATAAATTAAAGTCATGTTAATACATACAATCCATTACCTTTATGAAATAAATAAAGCCTAGATATAAATCTGGAATAGAATATTAGATTAATCCAATAGGTTCATGAATGAAGAGCAATCTTATTCTCTGTTCTTCGATGCTTTCTTTCTCCTCTTTAATAACATATTAGTTTGTAACTGATTTGAAGATATTATGCATTTTTTTAGGGAATGATAACGGTTGTTAAAAAATCCCGTAGTGGATTTTTGTCTATATGTACATTCCTGAATATATATACGTTTCAAAATATACAATTCTTGTAATGAATATACACAGGTGTATTATAGTAAAATGATTGTTCGGTGTTCAAATGTTCAATTGGTGTAATTCATATACACAGGTGTATTCAGTTTCATATAGGTTCCAGCCTAGATATACACCAATATATATTTCGTTCATATATAAAAAGGAAAAAACCTCAACATCTACGTACTATAGTGTATTTAACTTACATTTAGACAAAAGATATACACTAATGTATATGTGTGTCCAAATTATAGTCATGTAAGCTGGAAAAAAATGGATACACACCAATGTATATCTATCTGTGTTGATGATGATGAATGAAAGAAAAAAAAGAAACTGATATACACCAATGTATATCTTAATATACACATGTGTAATGTCTGTTCATATACATCTTTGTACAATTGCAATGATCAAAGAGAAAAAATAACTGCTTTGCTAAAATATTGAGATTATATTGAAAATAAAAGGAAACTAATTAAACATGTGTTGTTAATAGTCAATATACAATTACCACATTGCCCCTTGATTTAATTAAAGATTTAATTAATGTTTTACTTATTTACAATCATGTCATTAGAGATCAATGGCTAAGATTTAATATATATATATATATATATATATATATATATAGGGTACGGTTCAAATAGGAACCACACCTTTAGTAGGAACCATAGGAACCAATCTTAGCCATTGATCTCTAATGGCATGATTGTAAATAATGTAAAGACTATTTAATTGTTTATTTTAATAAAGGGGTATTATGGTACTTTTAGTGTTCAATAAAATACGTAGGTTACACCTTTTTGAAAACCCTATTTTCATTATAACTGTATACTAATTCGTTTCCATCAAATCTTTATCATACTAGCATTGATTAAAGGCACCAATTCTTATACAGGTTTGTAAAATTAATCAAATACTATTTCCTATTGTTAATCTTCGATGCCTCAGATGTTCTCGTTGTTTAGTTTATAATCAATCGAATTTTTTTTTGGTGTGCTTAGTTTTCGTTGTTATGTCGATTTGTGTATTGCTTACAATATGATAAGTAAATGATCCAATATGATAAGAAAAGACATGAATGTTGTTTGCAGTGCACAACATCGAATGTGCAGGGGGTATTGTTTTCACGTATAGTTTGATATTATACATCTGTGTATAGTACATATAAGATGTTTTAGGATTTTAATGTATAATAAAAGTGACAATTTATTTTTATTAAATACATATACATCAGTGTCTAGTATGCAAAGTGGTATATAACTGTTGGTAGTTAATGTTATAATAATAATAATAATAATAATAATAATAATAATAATAATAATAATAATAATAATAATTAAGGTGATATACACAAATGTATTATAACTTATTACCTTTGTTTATACTGATGGTGTAATTTTTTTGGGGTGCTTATTATACATCTGTGTATAGTACATGTTAGAAGTTTTTTTTGGGGTGCTTATTATACATCTGTGTATAAACAAAAACATGCTGGATCTACATGTATATGTTAGTATACACTGGTGTACTTTGATGTGTTAAGTCCACCAGTTTAGGTATGTGTTAGTATACACTAGTGTTCTATGTATAATCAAAGTCTATGAATCTAGGTATATGTTACTATACATTGTTGTACTGTAGTGTGTTAAGTCCAGTAGTTTAGGTATATGTTTGTATACACTTGTGTACTTGTAACGCCCCGAAAATCCATTTTTGCTTAGTTACGCTATTAGGCGCGATTAGCAAAATAATAAACGGGGCTTAGAATATAAGAATGTGGGTTATGTTCTAATATGGAAATAACTTAGTGAATGTTATTATCTATATAATAGAGAAATAACACTAGAAACTAACTTGGTTAGTTGAGTTTTTTTTTAACAAAAGGCTTTGAGGTAAACTTGAGGGACTATAGTTGACAACTAGACAAACATAACTAAAATTCTGCATTTTAAGATCAAAACACACATTTTTGTGTGTGTTTATGTTGACATTAACAAGGGAAGAGGAAAGGAGTAACCTAGTTCATCATCTTCACAAATTGATGGAATTCTCCACCAAATTGAAGTATTCGAGGCTTGATTCTTTGGGTTTTAAGCCTTATCTATTCATCTAAGACAAGGTATGACTTATATTCATGTTGGTGAAATGAGTTTTGTGGAGGAATTAGTGTATACACCAAGAGGTGTGAAATTGGTCATGTTTTGTTGTTCTTGTAAGTGTTTAACTACTTGTTATACTAAATACATGATTAATTTAGAAGTTTGATGTTGGTAGTTGTCAATCTAGCAAGAATCAAGGGTTTATAAACACTTGGTAGTGTTAGAGAAAATTGATGTTGTGTAGTGCCTGCAAGGTGTTTGATAAAATGCCTACATGAATCTTGAATTGAGTCAAATGGTGTTGAAATTCGTCACTTTTGACAGCTTTAGATAGTCATCTTGTAAAGGGCATATCTCATTCGTTATTAGGAGTTAGAAGACGAGCCTTATATCGTTGAAAAGCTTGTTGCACATATTACGTTTTATATTTAGTCATAAGAAGCTGATTCTGAGTTGTAGTGGGTCAAAACAGCATCTAAATTCAACATTTCAATTTTGACAGCAAAGCTGTTTGGTCAAAATTATGTTTCTGACCTGATCTTAAAATATTCATATAAAATCATAGAAAAATCGTTAGGAGTTGTTCTTTATATGCTTGGAAAGGTCTTTGAATGAGGCACATTTTGTATTTGATAGTCAAGATCTGATTCCGAGGTTTAGAAGGGGAAAAACGACCTTGAACAGCAGCTGCGCGGAAAATCGCTGCACATTTATAATGTAATCTTTAATAAGAAAAGGTGTAAGAATGTACACGCTTGTAGTACTCTTGGAGTACGGATTGTAGGGAAAGAATAGCGTATTATGTGGCATTCAAAAAGGTGTCTAAAAACACTTACCAACTAGTTCATGCAAGTCACTAACGGGTCGAACGGGTAGTATATGGAAAGACTTATTGAATAGAACTAGTTGTTGAATGTATTGATGTCATGTTTGAATGATGTAGAATGAATACTAATGTTTGAATAGGTATGTTCCAAATTAGTATTCTAACACGGCATGTTGACTTGAAAGTAAGCTAGGTACAAGAAGCTTAAAAGTCAACTGGTCAAGTGGATATGATCTCGAGCTAGGTAAAAAGCTTGGGACTATAAGTCAAACACGTATAAGGCGAAAACACTCCTACGGGCAAAGGTGAGTGACTTATGATGCAAACTCTTGGTTTAGTAACTGTATGTTTATGTATAAATATAGAATTGGAACAAGTATGAAATGGTAATTTATAACAAGGTAAGCAAATTGATGTTGTTTGTGAATGGGTATAGTTCACCATAAAACAATGAAAGTAGTTGGGATAAATGGGCAACAAAGATAAAATGAAGTGAGGGTAATTAAGCATGAAACAAACCCGAGATTAACAAGTATGGAATAAGAATGAATGGTAAAATCTACGGATTGATGTGTGTGTATATATAGATGGCTACATTTTATCATGGGTTTAGCTATTTAAATTGAATTGTATAGTTATGCAAGGTCACACAAATGGTAAACTGTTTGGTAAGTAGAGTTATCACGCGTCGGATGATTGTGTAATAGAATGTGTGCATGGGTGCTTATGCCCGGGTATGTGTGAAGGTGTTTTGTATGTAAAGGTTGGTCGTTATGTGTAGATTGAGTATAGGTTCGGAAACGTCATGTTTATCCTAAAGAATACACGAAGGAATAATAGTATGACGGGTCAAGATAACTTGTACATGGGATTTGTACGTGCGTGTGTATTGTAGTCTTACTAATCTTTTTGTTATGAGGATGGTAATAAAGATGCAGGTATGTAAGCATGAATATATGGAAATTGGAGGATAGGATCCGGAGATCGGATCCGAACTTGCAAAAATGCGTTTGGATATGATCATTGAGTATTGTTGATGTTATTTCCATATTTTGAATATTTGCATGAAGTCACTTAATGAACTAACGAAATAGTTATGTGGTAGTTGCAGGTTGTCTAGTCTAGCTCAACAAGCAAGAAATGGTTGGAGGTCGAGTGAGGACGCGGATTGTATGGGGTCGCAGTCACTAAACTAATAAAGATGAGTTGTATTTGTTGTAATAACAAACAATAAAAGAAGAAACACCTATAATATCTTGTAGCTATGGGTTCCAAACATAAGATAATGTTTTTATAAAGCAAGAAATTTTCTTGTTCGAATTTCCGCTGCGTATTTTCAGTTTGAAAGGTTTAGGGTGTTTCAGTACTATGGTGTATTAAGTCTATGAAGTTATGTATATGTTATTATACAGTGGTGTACTGTGGTGTATTAAGTCTATTAAGTCAATGAAGTTATGTATATGTTATTATACACAGATCAAGGTACTATGTGTGCAAAGGAACCAAACGTTTTTCAGACATCAGTGGAAAAAAACAGTAAGCGTTGGTGTATATTTTATTTTACACGGGTGTACGGTGGTGTATTCATTCCTATAAATTTAGGTATATGTTATTAAATTGTTTTTTTTGTATACACAGATGTATTCAAGACAAAAAAAATAAATCATCTGCAGAACAAGGTACTATGGGTGCGAAGGAACCAAATCTTTTTCAGACGCCAGTGGAAAATAACAGTAAGCATTGGTGTACAAGTCTATAAACATGTTATACATTGGTGTATATGTTTTGTACATGGTTGTATATATGTTGTACAATGGTGTATTTATGTTGTACATGGGTGAATATATGTTGTACATGGGTGTAGATAACTATTCAAGAATATGTATTTTGTCGATGGTTTACACAGGTCTATACACATGTTTGATATATATATATATATATATATATGTTGTACATGGGTGTATATATGTTGTAAAGTGGTGTATATATATTGTACATTGGTGAATATATGTTGTACATGGGTGTATATATGTTGTACATTGGTGTATATTGTAACTTATTAACACTTCACATATGTGTATATCCATTGATTATTGTGTGTTTAATGTGTAGGTTTTGGTACCGTCATTTCTGGTACAGTTGGTAAAAATAGGAGTTGGTAAAAAAAAGGAAGGCAAAAGCAGATGTAAGTCAAAAGTCAAGCAAGCAATACAAAGAGAGGATTTTTGTATTGCATTTTGAAAGTTCGTTGATTTAAATAGAACTGATGACATTATATATAATACTAAGAACTAACGTCGGTGGCCGTCCTATTTTTACAATCGTTGTTTGCCACGTTTCAATAAATGGTTGGATATATAACTAAGAACTAACGTCGGTGGCCGTCCTATTTTTACAATCGTTGTTTGCCACGTTTCAATAAATGGTTGGATAACATCTTTACGTTATTCTTTTCTCTTGTCGGTGGCCATCCTTTATAATATCATGGTTTGATTTCTTTTGTCAAAATATTGGTATGCAGACACCAGGCACTTCCGATCGTCGGACTGCGTTGGCTTCTGTCTTAATAACGTCGTGAATCACTTCCGATCTCTTTCACTTGGCCGTTGATTGATCAGCTCACTCGGCGGTTTCACCGCCAAACACGTGGTCATAGCCGCTTAATCACCGTTTATATACTAACACATAACGTCGGTGCCTACCGGGTCAAACACGTGGTCGTAGCCGCTTAATCACCGTTTATACTAAAGAAGTAACATCGGTGTCGACCGTAGCTTCATTGGTTTGTACGTCTCATCTTACATTACACGTCGTCGTCTCGATTCTTCCCGACCAACACCGGAAGCAAGATTTCGAACCCTACAGGAGCTAAGTCGGTTGTCAAGGAGTCTGAGGCGGTGCTAAGGTTTAAGGTGAGGTAAAGTGAAGAAAACCGATAGTGTGGTGCTGTTGTTGCGCGGGATCTTAGCCGGTGGTAGAGGTCAGAAGGAAACAGCAAGCGTAGGCATGGGTTGAATGGAGAAAGATTCTTGCCTATGGCTCCATGAAGATGATGGTATGAATAGCTTATTCTTATATATACTGGATGTATATTGTCATTTGCATATGACATGTTTATACTCTTGCCTATATATAGACACTATTCTCATTTTCAAAAGTGTAAAATGAGATAGTTTATAATTGGCTTTTTGCGAATCGACGATACTTTTAACAACACAAGTGGTGATCTATATAACCTATATGTTTGTGCTAACGTACCTATAATATGGAGCGTTGTCATTGCCTAACACGCGACAAAGTGTTTTAAACGGCTTAGCGCGCCGCAACGCGCGCGCGGGCGTAAAACCTAGTTCTAATGATAGTGTAATTGATGTTCTGAATAAATGAAAAGCATCAGAGTATTTGTAAAAGTTTACATTGAATTTCAATTTACATAATTGTTATATATATATGTATGCTTGTGTGTGGTTTTTAAAGATAAGAAATAGTAGTAGATAAATGAAAATTAGAAACCAAACACAATGTATTGAACTAAAAAACAACAGGCGTTCACATACGTAAATGTATTAAACTAGGAATTGCTTTATATTTACTGTATTATCATTTAACCAAAGTACATTGGTGTACATAAAAGCATTACACGTTTTAGTACAATGCTGTTGGATATATGTATTCATAACTAAACAACAACTTTGGTTCCATTTCGGTGACTACAACTTTGGTTCCATTTCGTACATTATAATAGCTTCATCCAAAGAACTAAACCTGGCAACTACATAGAGTTTAACTTCATCTAGTACACTTAGCGTCCAATATCTCGTCCCGCTGGGAGATTCATATACGTTGCTGGAAACGGGACCTACAATGTAAATAATGTAATTAAAAAAACATTACAATATACAAACAACCGTTATACAAAATACCAACTCAGATATGATACACCTGTTTATATTCATTACCCCATTTAAACTATAAATCACTGTACTGACATTTAACTAATATGGTACACCTGTGTATACAATAGCCGATTTCCAATATCTAAAAACCATTACAGTTGAACATTAGACTACTGTACAATCATTTAACTACTATGATACACTTGTCTATACAACAGCTGTGCAAAAATACCAACTCACATATGATACACCTATGTATACAATAGTTGTTCAAAAAATACCAACTCACATATGATACACCTGTGTATATTCATTACCACAGTTGAACATTAGACTACTGTGCAATCATTTAACTACTATGATACACCTGTGTATCAGAACCTAAAAGAAACTACCAACTCAGATGTGAAACACCTGTATATATTCATTACCACATTTAAACTACACACTGCTCTATAATGATTTAACTAATATGATACGCTTGTATATATTCATTACCACATTTGAACATTAGAATACTGTACAAGAGCTGTGAAAAAAATACCAACTCACATATGATACACCTGTGTATATTCATTACCATATACAACAGCCTTTATACAAATAGCAATAAACAGATGATACACCTGTGTATATTCATTACCTAGATAAAACTATAAACTACTTGTATTATCATTTAACTAATACGATAACATCTGTTATGAATATACACCTGTGTATATTCATTACCATATACAACAGCCTTTATACAACTAGCAATAAACAGATGATACACCTGTGTATATTGATGGAGAAGACATACCTTTCACTTTAGTTTTCTACAATCAAAATTAAATATTATACGTTGCAAAAACGATCAAATAACAATATACCAGATCCTAGATCTAGATGCAGAATCCAACTGAAGTCTCAATAATATCATAACTGAACATAATTAACGATTCAACACATATCCATTTCATTATGACGAAGAAAAGCAACAATTTTTACAAAATATAACAAGATCCATGAACTAGGGCACAAATCTTGAATCAACAGCAAGCAAGAAAATTAACAAAATTAAAGGAAGTAAAGTAAAGAAAGAGTTAGGGTTTAAGAAGAGAAGCATACATTTACCACCACCGAATACTTTATGAACAGGTTTTTCCCTACCAAAGAGGTGAAAAACCTTGGATTTCATGGCTGAGATCTTATCATCATCATTTGAATCAGAAGATGAGGAAGAATCGTTCTTGAGATCGTGTATTTTGTCTGATATCTTCTCCATCAACGACTCAGGTTTGTGATCTTCTTGATCTGACATGATGATTTGAAATAGAGAAGAAAACGTTGATTGTTGAATCGAAAATCTATGGATTGTGAATGGGTGTGGATTGTGGAGTAGTAGTATTATTTAGGAACAAACATATTTAAACAAACTATTTGATTAAAAATAATTAAATGATTTGATTGTTATTTTATAATTTTACCCTTATGGTCAAGATTGAAGATGGATGGTCAGGATTGGTTCCCAAGGTTCCTAACTAGGGTGGTGGTTCCTATTTGATCTCAATCATACATACATATATATATATATATATATAGGGTCCGGTAGAAAAATTGTTTTGTGTAAGAAGTGTAGGAAGTATTTTCAACCATTACATCAAATCTGATTAAATCTTTAGATTAAAGGCATTATAGACTTTTTGTCCATTTTTTTATTTATTACAAACCCACTAAATTAGCAAGTAACATCTAGATATTTATGAAGATTAATCATCCTAAATTAACTAATTATTCATTATTTTTCATAAGAATCATATATTCATATCAAATAAGTTGATCAATACCCAAAAACTTGTTCGATTCTTCAAACATATGACCCATCTCTATCACTTTTTCGATTATTCAAGTCATGACAGAAGGTTAACATCAGGAATGTTTTATAATTAAGAGAAACTAGTATGCATTAATAAGGAATGTTTTATAATATCATCGGGAGTGTTTTATAATAACATCAATAGTGTTTTATGTTGAAACTAAACACAGTAGAAGTGTTTTAACAGATACGAATCATGTTTAGTAAAAAAAACACTATTATTCGGTTAGATCAGCAAAAAAAAAAAAAAACACTATTACTTTAAACCCACTATTATAGAAGATGAAGAATAACCGGTGCAAAGAAGGTTTTGTGGTTCTATTTGTTTTCTTCTTTTTAGAAGATGAACAAGTTTGAATGTATGGGAGAGATTATAATCACTAATAATATTTAAGACCGAAATTAAGATGAGAGAGAGAGGGGGCATGATTTAAGGGTGAGAGTCAAATGGTTTCTATATCAAAATACAAGAAATGACATTAATACCCTCATTTAAAACACATATTGGACCATCCTACCCTTAATTATTAAAATATAATTAGTAGAATCTTAACAAACCCAAACTTTTAATCTCAACCATCAATTTGTAGATCCAATGGTTGAAAACACTTCCTACACAAATCAATTTTCCTACAGGAACCTTACCATATATATATATATATATATATATATATATATATATATAGGTACAGGATCCTATAGGAAAATTATTTTGTGTGAGAAGTGCGAGAAGGATTAAGAATTCACATGTAGGGCAGGCGTCATGTTTTTTTATTTTGGAATGATGTATTTGGTTGTTTTGGCTTGAGAAACACTTAACACAACAATATACAAAAATTTAAAACACAATCCAATGTATTATAGTCATTAAATTTAAATTACAGATAAAACACCATAGTAATTACTTAAAACACTCTGTTTAAATGTTCTTGACATAGTGTTTTAAGTTTTAAGCCTAAAATACATTGTTTTCGGTTAGAGTTAAATGCCATTTTCGTCCCTAGGTTTGACCATTTTTGCGAGTTTCATCCTGTAGAGGATGTGATTCGACACGAAAACAGGATTATATGATCATACAAGTTGCTAAACCAGGTGCGGAAACCCTAGCTTAGAACAAACTGATATAAACTCAATCAAAACACAATCAAAGTCATTTTAAAAGCTTTTCATAGATTAACTTGTTCAAATAAACGCTTACAGACTGATTACAGTTAATCTATCACACAAACTATCACTCTCAATCCTCTCAGGAACACACACACAAAACACACACTCTAAATGACTCGTTATCCATTACAAAAACCCAATTTCTATTTATAGCAACTGTACGTTCGCCCAGTCACACTGGTCGAATGTAAGCTTGTCCCACATTCGCCCATATCTTATGGTCGAATGTATCTTCCTTCAGTCTTGGTTCCAGATTCGTCCCTGTACAAAACTACCTTCGCCCACACTTTATCACCTTCGCCCACTTCTGCTCTCATTCGCCCCTTTTAACTTTTCTAACACATGTTAACGTCTAATCATTAGTCGCAAAACGGCATCTACAAACTCCCCCTCGACTATTGATTAGATCGTTTTCTGTCTTCGTCCATGGCTTTATTCAGCAGCTTGATTCTAAGTATACTCTTCTGTTCTTTCGTCATTTCCGGCTCTAACTTTCTCTTTACCGGCTTCGACACATTAGCCATCTTCACCTTCTTGCCAAGTTTCCCTTCCAGATTACTTCCAGCATTGATATCATAAGCAAAGCAAACACCCACAACTTGTGTGTATTTCCTTGCTTGATCAGCATCGTTTGGCTCATGATGAATCGGATTATAGAATAACATGATGATGTCTTCGAAGGTGCAATTTATCAACCACATAGGATCAAATACATGCACATGCTTGTATTTATCCTTTCCATCTCTCAACACAATCACCGCTTCTGCCTTCCTCCAATCATAATACCAAAATATGAAGTCAGCACTGAAGTGTTGAGGCATAGGCATTAAAGGTATCTTTCTCATAACTTCAGGTGCCTTATATATCAAGGTAACCCTTTTCAACTTGGTTCTGGGATCAACATCCCTGTGAACTTTCCTCCGGGGATATTGAGGCTTGAATCTATTCCATCTCGTCCTACTCTCCCAAACCAATTTGTCTGCACACCAACCAACATGAGTATTATTCACTGAAGCACCAGACATAGGGAATCTGCATAGATCTCTAACCGCCCAGTACGGTAGAGTTAGCAAATCAATGAATCTGTAGAAATACAAGATCCCTGATTCCCACTTAGCAGCTAAACACTTCAGCCTGCTTAAGTATGTCCACCCAAGAGCTCTTCCTCTGAACTTTGCATTATGAAATCTATAGAAGTTTCCTTGAGCTTCAGGCTTTGGTCGGTTTTCATCCATCAATCTTAATTTCTTCAAATACTCTTTCAACTCATCAGACTTATTTGAAGATTCTGGCAAATCAGCTCCAAGTACTTTCTCAACAAACTCAGCACTTCTTTTCCTTGCCTTTCTTTTAGCAGACGTATTATGCCTTTCAGTAAAATCAGGAAACACCACGTCTTCATCATTTTGTCTGAAGTACTGTGGATATTCCTCATGTGTAATATCCTCTATCTCAACTTCCTCAAACTCAGGGGTTTCTTTGTCATCAGAGTGAGTTCCAATATCCTTTTCAGGAATAGGTGGAATCGACTCATCAACAATGAACTCTTCAAACGTTTTCCCTACTCTCTGTGCAAGACCATCCAATATCTCTTTTGCCACAGAAGCAGGTACTTCCCCTTCTTCAAGATCAGGATCGTTATATTCCAATTCATATCTCATGTCATCTGTTTGGAATATTTCTGCAAAACGACCTGTGAACTCAATGGTCCACTCTCTCTTCTCTAACATGTCTTTGTAAACTTGTTTTGCATCATCAGATAAGGACCTCACCTTCTCATTCCAGAACACAGTTTCATCATCTACATTCTCTCCCTTCTTCTTTGAACTAGACTCACCTGTGTCTTTCTTCTTCTTAGAAGGTGGTCTTTTCTCAAATGTAAACTTAGAAGAATCATCTCCTCCATCATTATCATCACTGCTACTATCATCATCATCCTTTTGACTTCCTGAACCTTCAGCATCATCATCATCATCATTGTTATCATCTTCATCATCACTTTTATCTGATTCTTCATTCTCATCATCCTCATCCTCCTCTTTATCAGATTCAGATGGTTCAAAATCTACTTGTTCAACCTCTTTCTCTGCATCTTCCTCACCCTCCTTTAGCTTGGGTGCTATGTTGTACAAATCATCAATCAGATCACTAAGGCGTTTGTTTTCAGCCTTCAGCTCTTTGTTATCTTCCTTAATTGCCTTGTATCTGTTCTTGTTTCTCAGAACCTTACTTTCAAGCTTCTTATTCTTTGCTTCAAGCTTCTTTACTTTCTCATCTATTTCATCTTGATTAGATTTAGAAGCAACAACAATCTGAAGCATTTTCTCTTCATTCTGCTTAAACTTGGCAATCTCAGCTTGTTGAGCCACAAGCATCTTCATCATATCGTCCATTCTTTTGTTCATTTGCTTCATCACTTCATCATCCACAGTAACCTTCTTAGACTTGGACTTAGACTTAGATGGCTCAATCTCAGCTTCTTTTCCCTTCTGAGGCTGTGTAAACATGTTCAGAACATTATCCAGGGCAATATTGAACTGATCCACTGGTAATGTTGTAGCCTCCTTTGTCTTTTGTTTCTTAGCTGCTGGTGAAGATTGTTTAGATGATGTTCCAGCATCAGGTAATCTCTTTCCTTTCAACAATAAGTTCAATTCTTTCTCTCTAAGCTGCTTTGTGCTTGTTTTCTTAGCCATAGATTTGTGTTTGGGCTTGGGCAAATTCACTACAACTGTTTCTCCTTCATTCAATTCATCCAGATTAACAGTCAACCCTTCATCTTCAGCATCAACAGACTGCTTACTCTTCTTAGCTTCTTCTATTGATCTGTTCAGTGATTCAGACTCACCAACCAAAGTGGCCTTTTGTTTGGTAGTCCGGACATTTTCAGCATCCGAATCCCACTGTTCTTCAGTCTCTGTTTCCTCTGAATCAACAGACTCCTCATCTACCAAACTCGTACCCTTCTTAGCAGTAGTCTTCTTCCTCACCGCTTGTTGTTTTGAACTACCCTGATCTGTCTTTCCTTTGCCCTTCCCTTTGGCTCCGGGATTGACAACTTGCCTTTTCCTTTTCGTGCTTGCATCAGCATACACTAGTGGATCATCATTGTCACTATCACTGTCTGGATGTCTTGCTAGATTCTTTCCAGGATCCACGTAATCCTCTCTAGCCAAAGCTCCAAATAACCTTCTGTAAGGTGGTCTCTCATTTTCAGGCACACCTTTGTAAGCTTTCATTCTAGCTAAGGTTCTAACATTCATATGATCCATAGCAAGTATCTGTGTTGGATCCTTCTTCAAGTTTGGATATTTGTGATCGAAGATCATCATCAAAAATCTTGGATAAAGCATAAAGTATTTCTTCTTCAAACCCTTCAACATCTCCAACATGTGATCTAAGATCATCCCAGCAACGTTAAATGGTTTATTAAGAGTCAATGCAACCATTAACGAGCTTAAACTCTTTCTCATCACGTCATAACCCCCACTAACACATCCAAATACTAGTATGATGACGTGAGCAAAATACTTGAACTGTACACTCAGTTTTCCTTTATACATCGAACCATCAGTAATCGGTCCTTTGTATTTCATCCTCAGGAAACATGCTTTCTGCTCAGTCCAGGACAATTCCCTTGGATCCTCACTTGTTTCAAATTGAATCTGGAGAGCTTCTCTGATATCAGCTTCAGTAATAAACATCTCCATTCCTTGAATTTTGCTTCTGATGATAGTCTGATTATCAAAGTAATCATACTTGGCATTGTTATAAAAATCCTCAACTATATCCTTGTAGATAATAGTTGGTGTGGCCAAAGCATAAACCACTCTGCATCTCTTCAAAAACTTGATGATCTCAGTAAATTCCACATTCTTCTCCACGTCTCCAAGGTATGCGCAACAATTATGAGTCTTCTCAAACGGCCATTTAGTACCGCTTGATGATTCTCCTTCTTGCACAGTCTGTGGAACTGGATCAGCAACTGTAGTCTCCACAGGAATATCAACAGTTGTTTGTTCTTCAGCCATCTGAAATGTAAAATCAAAATAAAACGTCAAAACACAAAATCGTCAAAATTCAAAATTTTAGGTTTTTATAATTTCACATTCGCCCATATTAAAGTGGTCGAATGTAAATAAATGTGGCCGAAGGTGCAATTTTTCTGGTCGAATGTACAAAGATTTTGAATAAAAGATACATTCGCCCGTTTATTGTTTCCTTCGTCCGTTCCACTTCACCTTCGTCCATATCGACGAACCGAAGGTGAATCTGGTTCATACCCAAAATTTGAAAATTTTTCAATCTTGTTTTTAAACCTTGATTTTGATTAAAACCAATCCTAATAAGGCCGACTAAGCATCGTCTATCATCAATTGCCCTTAACATTCATTCTATATCAGTTTTTAAACGAAATTAGGGTTTTTCTTGTTTTAATCGAACAATCAGTAATTAAACCCTGTTAATAACCTAATTCCTAATTCATTCTCCCCCTAAAACTGATGTGGGATGAATGTGAATCAAAATTATGCATTAAAATCCACTCAATCAACAAAAACACTAAACCCTAAGTCCGGTTTAGAAAACAATCGATTCCAGCTTCGTTACTTGTCCATTACCTGTAAACTTGATATAAAAATGATCAGAACGAAGCAAGGATTAAAACGCACAAGCAGAAGTTTCAAAAACAACAAGGTCTGGTATTGAAGAAAATTTTGAAAAATTTGAAGTGTTTGGTCGAACCTGGTTTGGCTTATTTATAGGCTCCACATTCGCCCGTTTCATCCGGACGAATGAACAAACTTTCCACCTTCGCCCCTAATGAAAGGCACGAAGGTAAAATGGTTTTACCCGAATGTGAAATTTGGGTAAAAGCCACATTCGCCCAAACTGGAACGGTCGAAAGTGAACAAAAATCCCACATTCGTCCCAAATTAAGGGCGAATGTAAAATGGAAATTTTGAAAAATTTTACCAAATTACAAATTCGAATCCCGTTCAACATTTTTCAATCCGTTAAGCTTCCAAAACACAAATTTTCACTTTTAGAATGATACAAAGCCCAGATGGTGTTGTCAAATCTCAGAAATTGACTATCAAGCATCCCCGGTTATCAAAAATAAAGCAGAAATGCAAAAATTTTGGATTTTTTTTTCTGAAATTTTATCAAAACACACCTAAAATCTTTTTGGATTTTGTATCTTTTTGACATTAAAAGTAAATAACAACATAATAAAATGCGTCAAAGTAAATGAAAGCAGTAAACATTTTGTGAAATCCGGTCAGAGGATCATATCAGCTTTCTGAGAAATCTGATCACAGCGTTGATCTTTTTGTTTAATATTATCATTAGAAACAGTATGTGATACGGCAATTGCTGATATTGTGGTCCACGTAAGCTCACATGCAGACAATTACGCAATGCTTTAAAATGATACGAGTTAGGTGTATTAGACTAACACGATGTGGTGCCCACACCCACGACATACTCCCGTATCAAGTAATTGCACAAAGCTTCGTCGTAACGCGTGATTATGCCAGAGTTATCCGTAAAAGTTACAAAGTATATAGCACAGAGGTGTACAGGTCAGCAAACGAATGCAGCAGAGTAACATGTGCGTATACACTAGGTTGAGGCTGATATTAATCACTGATTTGCATCAGATGATCAATACGATGTAATAATGATCTATGATCAATTAAAACATAAAGTTCCTCAATTCGGTAACTTCCGGTTTTGGCAATTAAGCTCTTTTAGCAAATATTCTGATAAAACTAGGTCCGTAAATCAATACGACAAAAGTTTATCAGAATATCCCGGATAACCATAACATAACGACCCGAAACCTCAGATTTTGGCAATCCTATCAAACGAAATTACGGTACTAAGACCATATGCCCATGAGGTGTTCAGCCACGAACGCGTAGTTCGTTATGTTTGTATCACTAATGCACGCAATATTTAGTCTACGAAGCCTATCAGCATATCACACGTAATCAACACACGCCTCATAAACTATATAATTCTTTAGCCTGTGTCAGATTCCCACTGATGTACTATCATTTCCTCTGTTTTACCAGGAAATCATTTTTGATTTTCTAATTTTTTATGTCTTTTTGAATTTTATAATATTTTTGGTTTTTCTGATAAAATGGCTCCCTCTAAAATAAAGAACATATTTTTTTGGATTTTCATTTTTTTCTGAAAAACAAAATAAAGACAAAAGTTAAAAGAAACAATCCACTCGAAAGCATCAACTTCTTTGAGGATTAGACAATCCCCTCGAAAGCATCAACTTCTTTGAGGATTACGATAGTAAAGAGAAATTCCCAATTAGCAAAGAGAAATTCCCAATTAGCAAAATATAAAAACTAAAAACTAAAAAACGATAAACCGAGGTGCCGATTAGTCTTGTTTTTCCTTTATATTGTTTACTTTTAAAAGATATTCAAAGCGTGAACGATCAAAAGCTTTAGTAAACAAATCTGCACGTTGGTAGTCAGTATGAATTTTGATCATATCAATCAATTCCTTAGCGTAACAATCACGGATAAAATGATATTTGATCCGGATGTGTTTCGCTTTAGAATGATTTTCCGAATTTTTAGTTAATGCAATTGCGGCTTCGTTGTCACAGTAAATAGGAGTTTTAAGAAACTGCAAACCGTAATCCACCATTTGTTGTTGAATCCAAAGTACTTGCGAACAGCAACTCGAGGCTGCAATGTACTCGGCTTCACAGGTAGATTGTGCTACGGAAGTCTGTTTCTTGCATTGCCAGGTGATTAACCTGCTCCCGAAAAACTGGCAACCAGCTGTAGTAGATTTGCTATCTTTGTCACATCCGCCCCAATCTGCATCACTAAAAGATATGAAATCAAAATTATCATCATTAGGGTACCAAAGTCCTTTTGAGGGACAACCCTTCAGATATCTAAGGATACGCTTGACCGCCGTCAGATGACTTTGTTTCGGCTTCGATTGATAACGGGCACAGAGACATGTTGCGTACATAATATCTGGTCGAGACGCCGTCAAATACATCAGAGATCCGATGATTGCTCTGTATGTAAAAGGATCCGTCAGCTCCCCCTTAGCGTCCACTCCAATCCCGTGATTGGGTTGAATCGGGGTATCCATCGGCTTTGAGTCCTCCATCTGGAATCGGCTCAAGATGTCGGAGACATATTTCGTCTGGTGAATGAAGATCCCGTCGGGTCTTTGGTCCACCTGCAAGCCTAGGAAAAACTGCATCTCCCCCATTGCGCTCATTTCGAACTTTTCCTGCATGACAGTTTCGAACTCCCTGCATAAAAGCTCGTTAGTTGAACCAAATATTATATCATCAACATATATCTGCACTAGAAGCAAGTCATCTCCCGTCTTTTTCGTAAAGAGGGTGCAATCGACGAGGCCGCGCTTAAATCCTTTGGTGATGAGGTATGTACTTAGCTCCTCGTACCACTGCCTCGGAGCCTGGTGCAAGCCATAAAGAGCTTTGTTCAGCACGTAGACCTTATCCCGGTGGATTGGGTCCTCAAAGCCTGGTGGCTGCCCGACATACACCTCTTCCTTGACTTTCCCGTACAGAAATGCGCTTTTCACGTCCATCTGGTAAACTTTAAATTTCTTATAAGAAGCAAACGCAAGGAACATCCGAATAGCTTCGATTCGTGCTACCGGCGCATAGATTTCATTATAATCAATCCCTTCGATTTGATGGAAACCCTGCACGACCAATCTGGCTTTGTTTCTAACAATTACCCCACGATCATCCTTCTTACACTTAAACACCCATTTGGTGCCAATCTTCTTTCTATCTGGCGGCAAATCCGTGAGCGTCCAAACTCCCAATTTCTGAAATTGTAATAACTCCTCCTGCATAGCTTCCACCCAGGCATCATCCTTCAAAGCGTCCTTGTATTTCCTTGGCTCTACCTGTGACACATAACACGCAAACGACCAATCATTTTGACTACCAGATTGTTGAATTTTGGCATATAAAGCTAAAGCACCAAAACTCTCTGGCGTATTAACGCTTTTAAGCTGCCCTCTGGTCATAACACTACTTCCAGGATCACCGATAACTTGCTCCAGCGGGTGAATACGGTGAATCCAAGATTCCGGATAATCAGGTACTTGCACTCCCGTCTGAACAGTCAAGTTCTCTACAGCATCCAGATCATGACCCGTATTTGATGATGAAGCCACATCAGAATTTGGAGTTGGGTTCACTGGCGGTGCCTCCTGCTCTTCAGCTTGATCAAGAATAGCTTCTTCAAATTGTTCATCTTCAGATTCTGAAGTGTCTAATGAAGTTGAAGCCTCTTGAAAAATCTCTTCTTCTTGGATAGGAGCATTGGTATCATTAGAAGCTGGTAGGGGGTTCACGGTGATCGGACGCACCAACGGTGAGGTTGTTGCATTTTCACACTCGTAGAGTAGTCGAATAACAGCTTCTTCAACCAAGCTATCTAGATTGAATGATTCAAAGAAATCTTTGTAATCAAACATCCAATCAGGACCCGTGCCTTGAATATTTTGAGTATATCGTTGAACATCCACGTTAGCCCAGTCTTCCACACGACGAGTTCGTTTGTTGTATACCCGTTTGAGTGGGGTTGCATATCCAACAAAGTAACCCTCCTCGGCTTTAGGACTAAACTTTTCGCTTGGATTCAACATAGTGCAAGGCGCCCCGAAAGGTTCTAGATACTCTAAGTTCGGCTTCCTTCGGTGTAACAGCTCATAAGATGTTTTTCCAAACTTCTTCACTGTTAGAACCCGATTTAGTGTGTAATTTGCTGCATAAATCGCCTCATTCCAGAACATTACTGGAAGATTTGAATCAGCAAGCATTGTTCTAGCCGCTTCAATTAGAGTCCTATTCTTTCGTTCAGCAACACCGTTCTGTTGAGGGGTGTACGGAGCCGAATATTCATGATGTATCCCTTTGTCTTCACAAAGTTCATCCATCTTGGCATTTTTGAACTCCGTCCCATTGTCACTCCGAATTCTCTTTATCTTCACATTGTAGAGATTCTCCAATCGAGTGAACAGAACTTTTAGATTGATAAAAGTGTCGCTCTTATTCTGCAAACACATCACCCATGAAAATCTTGAGTAATCGTCAGTGACGACTAAACAATAAAGCTCTCCAAGATGACTATGGCGCTTGACCGGTCCGAAAAGATCCACGTGCAATCGCTCTAGTGGCATCTCAACAGAGTTAACCTTTTTCACTTTGTGGGACTGTTTGTGTTGCTTCCCCTTTTTACAACTCACACACTTGTCATTGAGATGGAAATGTTTCACGTTTACTCCATCGACAAGTCCATTTCTCACGAGTTGATTCATTTTCTTCAGATGAATGTGCCCCATTCTTCGGTGCCACATTATCTATTCTTTCTCAGTCGCTTTGGACAAAAAGCATGTTATTTGCCCCTGTGATGTCATCGCCTTGGACATATCAAGAATGTATAGATTGTTGACGCGAGGTGCCTTCAACATTATCCACTCTTTAGGAATTGTAAAGCCCGGTTTCAGAATATAGCAGGATTTGTCATCAAAATGCACAGTAAATTTCTTGTCACAAATTTGACTGACACTCAACAGATTGTAGTCTATCTGCTTCACATACGAAATCCGCTCGAAACTCACTATCCCATTGCTCACACTTCCTTCCATCGTGATATATCCACCTTTGTTTCCCGCAAACGCTACATACCCTCCATTGATGTTCTTCACGTCGAACAGCAACGCAAGATCCCCTGTCATGTGGCCTGAAGCTCCACTATCAACAATCCAAAGACTGCTAATAGGGCCAGCTGAAGCTCCCTGCACACAAAAAGTAAATCATTTAGTGCTTTCGGGGGACCCAAGCCTGAGTCTTGGGTCTTTCAACATCAGGTTTCACAATAACATTTTCACAAGCATTTTTAACAACATTTTGATCAATCTTTTTCTGATTGCTCAAAATCGTTTCCTTTCTCTCATTAACCTTTGAAGATGAGGCTCCTGGAGTGCCATTGGGTGTTCAAGATTGTTCAGTCCTTTTCAGGATACGAATCTGAGACTTTGGATTCTCAGTCGGTTTCTGAACATTGTTAGCAAAGGTAACTTTCTTGGTAACCTTATCTGATTTAACAGACTTAGGTCCAACATTTGATTTAACAATCGGTTTTGGAGGAACCTTTTGCCTATCAACTGTTGAGTTCACCACAGGCTTCCTCCATGAGTGTTCCATAGCGATCCGATTCCTTCTATCATAGTGCATTGGACGAGTGTTCCTCATTTGAAAATTGTTATAATTATAAAACGGTTGTTGTTGTTGAGGAACAACTCTCCTATGAGGTGGCACATAATGATCAATCGGCTTTCTCATAGAATTCCTCACTTCAACTTCGTGCCTCTTGTGCCTTACATATGGGCACTGAGCAAGTAAATGCCCACGTTCCCCACACTTAAAGCACGCACGGTACTCTTCAAAAACATTTGGAGCGTTTGGTTGAGCAAATGATCTAACTGGGTATTGATCATTGTACTGTTGCTTCCTTAAACTCTCAGGGAGTGGCCCTTTTGAGTAAGTAGGCTCATTGAAACCATTAGCTCTGTTTTTGGGTTTAACAAACTCTGTGACATGGACCTTTGGTTCTTGAGGAACATCCAAGTACAACTTTTTCAACAAAGCTGGTGGAATTTCATTTGTTCTCTCATGTTTTGGGAACCAAATAGTACTTTCTTGCCAAATCTTTTCAATTTTAGCATAGTTGGCATTTTTAATTGGAAAGTCCTCGTCAGAGATGATCTTATCGGATCCTTCCATCCGATAAAACACCTTGACAGGTTTGTCACATTGTTCGTTCTTCTCATTCTTTTCAAGATCTTTCTTAACCACACTAAGATCTTTCTTCACAACATTCTTCTCAGACTTATTCACATGATGAATATTTCTCATTGGAACAATTTGAGATGATGAAACTGGTTCATTTGTAATGATGTGATTTTCTTTTGGAATTTCACATGCATTAACAGTTTGGTTACAACCAGTATCATCACTCTCTGAATCTGAGTCAACACTTTCAGCAATAACACCCTCATCATTGATTCCCAAAATCGGTCTAACATCGGAATTTGGATCACCAACACTTGAAGTGTTAGATTCATTTTCCGATGCTGAATCAGATTTTACCGAACTCTCCGGTGTCACTTGGTGACAATTATGGTTTTCAAAGAGAACCGGAGATGGTACAGCCCGATAGTTGGTTGTTTTATCATCAATGATGTGGTCTACTACATAAGCAACATTCTTGTAACTTTCCAACTTTTTGTTTACTTTTTCAGCAAAGCATTTGATGGCGGCCATTTCCAACTTGGTGTTTTCAATTTCATTGATGTAATTGTTTATTGCCAATTGTTTTAAGGACAAAGTATTTTTCAAGTCGGAAATGTCCTTTTTGTAGCCATCTAATACTTTGTTAAAAGCATTCAACTCTTTGCGAGTAGATTGACTGTTCATGATAGCACTATCACGTTGAATACGGAGTTGTTTAACCTCCTCAGTCAATCTATCACATGTACCACAATATTTTTCACTAGTATTGTCAGTACTACAAGCAGAACTTACAGGTTTTGGTGGGTCAGTCATGGCCATCAATGCGAAATGAGCTTCCTTTCCTGCAAAGAATCTGGAATAATCAATCTTTGTGAAAGCATCATCTGCAATGCACGACTTCCTAGTCATCAGAAAATCTGCTTCTGCAAGTAACTGATCAATATCTTCATCAAGAGAATTAACACTAGCTTCCGTATCCGAGTCACTGTCTGAATCAGAATAAACCGATTCACACTCCTCAGGAATGTCAGAAACAGTATCTATCACCACTTCTGAATTAGTCTCTTCATTTTCAACCTCAACATTAACCTCAGAATTATCCTTGACAGGTTCAAAATCTCCATCCATCTCAGCCTCAGAATCATCACTATCAACCTCAGTTTCAACCTTCTTCTCCATCGTCACTGAATCTTCAAGATCAACCTGATAGGCAACACACGCCACATTTCCTCCAGTTGTGATTTCCTCAACACCTATCTGAATACTCGACCAGTCAAACCTCTCATCTTGTTGAGTAACCAATGCTTGATTGGTATTCTGTTGTTCAGCTGGTGTAGTGATTGGTATGACTGTTCGGTTAGTATTGTTTGGTGTTTGGTTTTGTGTCTGGTTTGGTGTAGTTGGTTGTCTATTTTGGTTGTTATTAAAATTGTTTTGACGATTTTGGTAGTTGTTGTTGTTGTTTTGGGAAGAAACTTGGTTTTGGTTTTGTTGTTGACGGTTCTGATAGGTGGCATTGAATGGATTTCTGTTGCCTTGTTTTGGTGGTTGTGTGCATTCACGTTTAAAGTGACCTTTACCCCCACAATTAAAACAAGTCACTTTCTCCTTATTGAACCCGTAGGTTGTGTTAGGAGAAGTTCCCCAAGTCGGTTCTACCTGTTTTCTCAATAAACTCTGTGGCTCTTCGCATTATGCTCGCAAATGCCCATTGAATATCAATGAGTTCCATCTCCTCCTTATCAATCTGTGCGTAGTCTTCATTGGTCAAGTTGTTATTACCAATTTGACTAGCAACTAACCCATTGTAGGAAGAAACCATTGCAGAGACTAATGCAATGTGTTGCTGAGCAACTTCAACGGTTACATTTCCAAGATTGGAAGTCTCCAAAACCACAGTTGGTTGATTAGATTGGTTCATTGGTTGTGGTTGAGATTGACCAGCAGTATAAAAGGCTGCTTGTTGTTTTGGGGAGAATGGTGGAATGTATGAATATTGATATGGAACTTGTGGTTGTGGTTGTGATAAAGATGAAGTTTGTTGATGGTAATTAATGATAGGTGATTCTACAGCATTGGATATACAAGCAACATGTGGTGTAACTAGCCCTCCAGAACTTGTACTTGCTGGAACTAAAGATCCTCCAAAGTATAAGTTTGGATTCTGAGGAATCTGTGCTCTCCTAGCCTTCCTCTTCTCTTCCAATTCTTTGTTTTCCAGCTTCTCAACAAACTCTTGAAGAGACCAGTATTGAAAAGCATCCTTCTCCTTTAAAACATCCACATGCTGATCCCAGTTAGGTGGTAATGCTTCAGCAAACTTGTCCACCTGTTTTGCCATAGGAATCTGTACACCATAGCTAGACAATTCAGATATCAAATGATTATATCTAGGAGTTAGTTCTTTCAAAGTTTCATTTCCAACATAAGAAAAATTCTCAAACTCCTTAACAAGTTCTTCCATCCTCAAATTTCTAGTCTTTTCATTTCCATCATGCTTCCTTTTAAGCATATCCCACAATGCCTTAGAAGTTGTGCACGTCCCAAACTGATGCAAAAGATCATTAGTAATAGCTTGCGTCAGTTGAGAAAACGCCTTCTTTTCCACAGCAAACTTCTTTTTCTCATCCTCCGCCATGCTCTCCAATGGCACTGGTTCACCTGTGTTCTCCAGAACTGGTGGTGTGTATCCTTTAGCTATCATGTTCCATGCTTCAGCACCTTCTACTCCCATGCCTTCCAAGTGTATCTTGAACTTTTTCTGCCACTGATTGTATTCTTGAATCTCCATGAGCTTCGGTGGCCGAGTCCCGCTACCTGAAGACAAATCATTAATCAGTGTGGAAATAGCATTAGTAGTTTGAGTGTTTACCACCGCTGCTGCTACTCCCCAGTAGTCAGACTGTGGTACTGTAGGTGCACTCTGAGTCATGTAGTTAACCGGCTGTGAAGACTGTGTGCTCGTCTTCTGTGCTGCTACTGTCCATGGGTCCATCACCTGCTGTTGTGGTTGTGTAGTTGCTGGTGTAGGAGTAGTCTGATAACGCCACATAATCACGAACTTCGAGAAAATCAACACTTAGAAAAATTTTCCAAAAACTTATCCTAGGTTCACCCAGTTGTAATCAGGTTCGTCCCTTTTGGTACAGGTTCGCCCAAAACAGTCACTCCCGAAGGTAAGATTTCACTAGAATGTAAAAATACACCATCACTTTTCTACTTTCGTCCAAAAGATCCTAGGTTCGTCCGTTTGAGTTCTACGTTCGTCCGCCCGATCTCCCGAAAGTAAAAGATTTGACCCGAATGTAAAAAATTCAAGTGAAAAACTCTACGTTCGCCCTAAAACTTCTAGGTTCGCCCAGATTTCCACTCACCTTCGACCTAAAACCCACACGTTCGCCCACAAACTCCAGGTTCGCCCATATCTGATTTTTGAAAAACGGTTACACTTTGAAAAACGGTTATTTTGATCACTGATTTTCAAAAGTTTGTGGATTTGATTGATCTTGATCAGGTTATGCTTCGGAGATGATTTGGAACAACTTTAATACTTGGAATTTTGAATTTTAACCACAAAATCACCTCTAATTCTTTCAAAAACACACAAAAACCATTTTTAGTTGAAAACAGATGTGAATTGATGAAAATTATGTCCAAATCAGCTCTGAGTTTATCAATTTGTTGTTGTATGATCCTCTATGCTCTGATACCACTTTGTAGAGGATGTGATTCGACACGAAAACAGGATTATATGATCATACAAGTTGCTAAACCAGGTGCGGAAACCCTAGCTTAGAACAAACTGATATAAACTCAATCAAAACACAATCAAAGTCATTTTAAAAGCTTTTCATAGATTAACTTGTTCAAATAAACGCTTACAGACTGATTACAGTTAATCTATCACACAAACTATCACTCTCAATCCTCTCAGGAACACACACACAAAACACACACTCTAAATGACTCGTTATCCATTACAAAAACCCAATTTCTATTTATAGCAACTGTACGTTCGCCCAGTCACACTGGTCGAATGTAAGCTTGTCCCACATTCGCCCATATCTTATGGTCGAATGTATCTTCCTTCAGTCTTGGTTCCAGATTCGTCCCTGTACAAAACTACCTTCGCCCACACTTTATCACCTTCGCCCACTTCTGCTCTCATTCGCCCCTTTTAACTTTTCTAACACATGTTAACGTCTAATCATTAGTCGCAAAACGGCATCTACACATCCAAAAGTTTATTTTTTCTCATCTGAATCCAAAAGTTTTCAAATTCTTGTTGGTTTCGTCCAACTCGTTAACTCCATCCATTTTTTGGTATTTTACAATATAAAATATAGAATATAAGGGTAGTTTGGTCTTTCTATAAAAAGTTAACAGAAAAAATGGATGGAGTTAACGAGTTGGACAAAACTACCAAGAATTTGAAAACTTTTGGATTCAAATGAGAAAAAATAAACTTTTGGATGAAACTCGCAAAAATGGTCAAACCTCAGGGACGAAAATGACACTTAACTCTTTCGGTTATTAATTGTTATGTTTTGTGTTTTTCTAAGCAAAACAATCCAAAACATCATGAATACGTCCAAAACAATATGCATACATATCAATTTTTAATCCTTCCTACACTTATCGCACAAACCAAATTTCCTACAGGAACCCTACCCTGTATATTTATATTATGTGTGAAAATAATTGATTGTTGAGTAAATAATCAATGAAATGTTGCCTCCAAAATATTGTTTAAGTGAAGTGAATCAGTAAAGTGATATAACAATATAAGATTGATAGAAATCAAAGAATTGAAATTTTTTCATTGGGGGTGCCCCTTCCCCTAAGTTACCGAATGACTAATAAAAGTTAGTTTACCTATAGATTTTTCGAATACTGTTCAGATTTCTTAAAACCTCTTTGCAATGTTTCGAGAAAAGGTAAAAGTTTATTTTGTCTTTCTCTTTTATAATTCGTGCCTTCGTGGTATGTTATCTATTGGTTAATTGTTAGATGGCAAATATTAACTTTTTTTTTTGAATTCACAGAAATATCTTTCCTTCAGTGATACATAGTTGTCTAGTTGTTTGCTTTAATCACTATTTGATTCCTCCAAGCCAATAAGCTTATATTTCTTTTTTTATAAACTTTAAATTTTGAAAATGTTTGTCTCTGTATTTTTATTATTGATGTTAGCTTTCTTGCGTCTCCTGGTAAATTTAATTGTTACATGTTGAATTTTTACTGATTGATAGTTCGTACCATATATTACTTAATAATAACGCTATAAGGAATAAGGGAAATACCATAAAAAACACTAAAATTTCAGTTTTTTCTCATTAAAGTCACTCAACAATCTTTTACATACAAAAAACACTACACTTTCAGTTTTTTCTTACAAAAGTCACTCAACATTTTTTTTACTTAAAAAACACTAAACTTTTTTTCTTTTCTCATAAAACACATTACCCCCTCTCTCTCTCTCCTTGATCGCTTTTCCGGCCAAAAATCCGGCCAAAATCCGGCGAGGACACCCGATCGCTTTATCGGGACCGGTCGGAGAAGGGGACCGAACCGTATATGGAGATAGGTTACGGTGGTTGGTTGTCGGGAGAGGGTGATCGGGACCGGAGGGGGTCGCCGACCAGCGGAAACAACCGGACACCTTCCTTCCCTCTCTCTCTCTCCCTCCTTTCTCTCTCAGTTATGTATGTATTTAAAACAACACTGACCAGGTAGTAAAGTTCTTTAATTTTGATAATTCATTTTAGTTTATTATGAAAAAAAAAATTATAAGAATGAATGATATGTAAACTTTGTTGATTTTAGCTGTTAAAAAACATGAGTGATCTATTCGTTGTGGATATAAGGACACAAAACAATAGATATAGTGATGTATAACGTAAATCTATATTAAGCTTTACTAAACGAACAAAGATATCACTTTCATTAACTACAACTAGTGGCCGGATTTTGGCCGGAAAAGCGACCAAGGAGAGAGAGGGGGTAATGTGTTTTAGGAGAAAAGAAAAAAAGTTTAGTGTTTTTTAAGTTAAAAAAAATGTTGAGTGACTTTTGTAAGAAAAAATTGAAAGTGTAGTGCTTTTTGTATGCAAAAAATTGTTGAGTAACTTTAGTGAGAAAAAACTGAAAGTTTAGTGTTTTTTATGGTATTTTTCCCTAAGGAATATATATATATATATATATATATATATATATATATATATATATATATATATATATATATATATATATATATATATATATATGATTAAGATCAAATAGGAACCACTAGCCTAGTTAGGAACCTTAGGAACCAATCTTAGCCATTCATCATTAATCTTGATCTAGGGGGTAGTTAGGTAATTAAACAATTAAATATTATAGTTTAATTTAATTAAAAATTATTTATTTGGCAGTTATTACTTTCCTTGCTATTAGTTAGTTAGTTTCCTTAAATCCCTTATCAATAACAAAAAAAAAAAAAAAAAAAAAAACCATCGATCAAAAACAAATTGATCTCCATACCACAACATATTGTAATCTACGATTTACGTTTCGTAATCTCGAGAATGGAAAACATTTTTATACATGAAAACATTGAATCACAATCTCATTCGATAGAAGATCATGAAACAATCTCACAACCTTTGTTTCTAAATAGCGTTGAAAATCAAGGTATGTAGTTTTAGTTTTTTAAAATTGAATTCCATACATGTTTCTATTGTATTTGGACGTGCTAATCGATTGAAATGAGAAGCGTTTTTTTTTCAATCTTCAGGTTTTGGTATACGTAAAGTATAGAACGGTGAAGTGTTCATCGTTAATATACACTGTAGTATACTAAGTGGTTAAAGGATCCCTAAATTATCAAATGTTTATGTTGATGCAAATGTTTATACATTACATATATCTTTTGGACGTGCTAATCGATTGAAACGAAAAGCATTTTTTTTCACAAGTCAGTTTTTCTAACGTCAGTGCTTGTTATACGTAATATACACTGTTGTATATCAACGATTTTAAAGGAACGTTACTAATATTAGATGTTTATGTTGAAGTAAGGATTATACACATGTGTACCATGGATATCAACTGACTATACAGTATTCTAATGTTTTTAAATTTGAAGATGATTGTACACATGTGTATAAATGATGAGAGATTTGATCTGTGCATTATTATATAGTCCATGGTTTTTTTGATGTATACACAGGTGTACCAGTTATGAGTTGAAATGTGTGTGACTTCATTGTTGTAAATTGGATTGTTTTTAAATTGTCAAATTTCTTTATTTGCAGCGTCTTCATCGAGCAATGTATATGAATCCCCCGGTGGGACGAGATACTGGACGCCAGTTGTACCAGATGATGTGAATGTTAATACGGTTGACTGCTTGATCCAAGCGTTTTGTTTGGAGAAGAATGTTTTGAAAGGGTATGAGGTTCTTCGACATATGTTAGATGATGGGTATGTTGCACTGATATTATACTCTTATATTATACACCAATGTATATAGGTATATTTACCTTTAATATGGTTGTTGTTACTTTAGTTTTAAATAATTGTACAGCACTCAAAATGTTCAATTGTGGTAAGAATATACATAGGTGTATTATAATAGTTAAATGATTAATGTTTCAATTGTGGTAATAAATATACACAGATGTATTATAGTAGTTAAATGATTGTACAGTATTCAAATGTTTCAATTGTGGTAATGAATATACATAGGTGTATAGTTAAATGATTGTACAGTAATCAAATGTTTCAATTGTGGTAATGAATATACACAAGTGTATTATAGTACAATGTATATAGGTATATTCACCTTTAATATGGTTGTTGTTACTTTAGTTTTAAATAATTGTACAACAGTCAAAATGTTCAATTGTGGTAAGAATATACACAGGTGTATTATAATAGTTAAATGATTGTACAGTAGTCAAATGTTTCAATTGTGGTGATGAATATACACAGGTTTGTATACACTGATGTATAAAAGTGAATTGTTTTTTCTTTTGTATTCTCAGATGTATCCAAATCACTAGATAAATCAGCTGCAGAGAAGAGGAATATGTATGTTGCAAGAATCATCCGATGACGAGAATGAAGAATAACATTTAATTGCATGTACTAATGTATAACACACTATATAGACATACGTATATCATTTTTTTAAATAGTTCACATTTTACGTCGGTGTTCTCACGGTTCTTCCAACTCGAGCTAGTTTTCATTTGAACCTAATCCTATATATATATATATATATATATATATATATATATATATATATATATATATATAAGGGCCGGTTCAAATACAAATTAATGAAAACGTGCGAAGTGTCACTTGTACATGATAATTACGTAATGTTTTTGTATGTTCATGAAAGCATTACGTAATTATAATGTACAAAGAGCATGATAATTACGTAATGATAATTACGTAATGCTTTCATGAACATACAAAAACATTATGTAATTATCATTACGTAATTATCATGTACAAAGTGACACTTCGCACACTTCGCACGTTTTCATTACTTTGTACAATAACCGTCCCCTATATATATAGGGGGTGGATAATATGGAAACCTTATCTATTGGAAAAACCCTGGAAACCCTCTAGTGACCATTGATCAAGTTTGATCAATGGTCCATGATTAATTTCTATTTAATAATCAAAAGCAAGTGGGCCACTTGCTTAAAAAGGTGGATTAAGGGCAATATGGTAATCTTAAATGTTGATGCACTTTCTGTGGACGTCAATGTCGAATAGACTAGGGTTGAGTCTTGTATTGTATTACATGAGATTGTGGTGATCCATAAGGGCATTTTATGGATCTGATGCATTTGTAAATATAGGATAATACTCAAAGGTCAGGTTCGACCCAAGGTAAAGGGCGAATGTGGAAACATTCCACATTCGACCTATACAATGCGGCGAAGGTGGAATTTGGTGTTGGACTATAAATAGCAATCTCATGTGTTGGTTTTCATTTGTAGATTTGAGTTTGTGCTTTGAATGCTCTCAAGGGGGAGGTCATGCCCGACCTCTTCCGGCCCGAGATAAATGTTTATCCTACTAATGACAGTGTCTGTAACCGTTTCTGTAGTAATAGGAATCTGTGATGACTTTGTTATCGTTAATTTATGTCTCGTCTTGAATCTCCCATCTGAAACCGAGCTGAATTCGCTTATTCGATCCGTGAATTCGGGTTCTAACCGGATTCTCATTAAATTAATTTTTTATAATTTAATTTTCTGAATCCTAGGTTTAAAAAGGTTGATTTGACACTTGTCAAGTCACCTCTCTCCTACTTTATGTCACTTTTTCCAGCACGAATATTAACGTACGTTAGTATTGTGATACAAAATTCTGACCTCGTGTGAGACATCGCTTACATGTGTTAACAGACATATACTAAAAGAACAAAATAAAAGAACACTTAAAATGTATATTTATTTAAGAAATGGTAAAAACGATCAATACTAAAAACGTATTAAAAATGTTTAATACAAACATAATTATTTGTGAATGACAAAAAAAACTATCATGACAACATAAAAAAGATCTAGCTATGCTTCATTCTTAATACCCATCTTCATCTTTAACACAAAAACATCTCTTCACCTACAAAAAAAGATAACACGTGTTAGTTGGGCTCTCCAAAACACATAATGAGATATCACTGACATGTGTAGTGTATTCTAAAACGTATGTTTTGCTAAAATAACGTATGTCATATGAACCCTAACACATGTTAGTTGGGCATATACTAACGTATGTCATATGAACCCTAACACCTGTTAGTTAGGCATATACTAGCATGTGTTAGCATCACTAACATGTATATAAAAAACACCAAATCTGCAGTGCCAAGTGTATCATACTCAATTTTACAACTATGTTAATACAACTACTCAAATACGATTAATAGGGTTTCAAATCCAACAATAATAAATTTAAAGAAATCAAATCAGAACTAATCCAAATCCATATACCAAAAAAATATCGTCATATTCATGAAATATACAATATAATAAAAGACATCAATAGCATGCGTTACCATATTCTAAAACATATGTTTTACTGAAAAAAACGTATGTCATATAGACACTAACACCTGTTAGTTGGGTATATACTAGCATGTGTTAGCATCACTAACATGTGTATAAACAACACCAAATCTGCAGTGCCAAGTGTATCATACTCAAATTTACAACTATGTTAATACAACTGCTCAAATACGATTAATAGGGTTTGAAATCCAATAATAACATGTGTTAGGTCGTATACTAACATGTGTTTTTTCTAAGATAAGATATGTCATATGAACCCTAAAAAGATTAAAAATTTATAAACTTTATAAAAAAAAAACATCACTTACCACAGCCACATCACCAATGCCACCTTCTTCCTAGCATATTCATGAAAACCAACACTAGAATAGATACACATGTTAGTTGGGATCCTCAAACACATAATCAAAAACTCAAAAAGGTTAACATAAGTTTTTTTTTTCATTCAAGCATTTGATCAAACACTTGGTATGCAACCAAAAACCATCCCCAAAAAATGTTATCATTATAATTGTCTGTTGAGCCATGGTTTTTACACATAATCAAAAAATCAAAAAGATTTAATATTATTAATATACTCAAATCTTGTTGTTTTCTCACTGTTCTTTCCCATGGCTCTCAAGAAATGGATTTAATATTATAAATACATTCTTTTTCAAAACCCATTTTTTAAATAATATTATTTGGTTAAGAAGTGAACCTTTGACAGCTTTAAAACAACTTGCTATTAACAGTTACATAAATGAACTTGAAGAAACAAAATTAGAAATGGCCACCATCAAATGCTTTGCTGAAAAGGTCAACAAAAAGCTAGAAAGTTATAAACAAATTGCTTATGCGGTTGACCATATCATTGAAGAACCATCACAACCCAGTAATGCAAATTACAAGGCTGTTCCATCTCCAGTGTTATTTGAGAATCACATTTTACACTCAGTAACACCGGAGAGTTCAGTCAAATCAGACTCTACATCGGACAATGAACCTAACACTTCTAGTGTTGGAGATCCACATTCTGATGTGAGACCGATTTTAGGGTTGAATGATGAGGGAGTAACCGCAGTGACTGATGATTCTGAGACAGAAAATGAGGAAACTGAGAAAGTGAGTGATATTCCTAAGAAAAATCACATTATCACAAATAAACCAATATCACCTTCCCAGGTTTCACATCTGATGCCAAATGCGCATCGAGTGAATCAATTAGTAAAGAAAGAAGTGAAAAATGAATCAGTTGACAAACCCGTCAAAGTATTTTATCGGATGGAAGGATCCGATAAAATTATCTCTGACGAGGAGTATATGATAAAATTTGTAAATTATTCAAAAATCAAAAGATCTGGCAGGAAAGTACTATTTGGTTTCCTAAACATGAAAGAACCAATGATGTACCTCCAGAAATTTTAAAGAAAATATATCTGGATACTCCAAAAGAACCTAAGGTTCACGTCACTGAGTTCATCAAGCCTAAAGAAAAGGCTAATGGTTTTCTTGAGCCGGCTTACTCAAAGGACCCAGCTCCTGAGAGTTTGAGACATAGATGTGAGGATGTTCAATATCCAATCAATTCCTACGCAAAGCCAAATGCCAAGATTGTTTTTGAGGAATACCGTGCGTGTTTCAAGTGCGGGGAGAGAGGGCATTTACTTGCTCACTGCCCGTACGTGAGGCATAAAAGACACGAAGTTGAGATGAAGCAATTGTATAGAAATCCGGTTAATAATCATAGTTATCCTCAGAGATGCTTTGTCCCTCAACCAGCACCATTTTATAATCAAAGTCGTTATTTTCAAAGGAGGGATAATCGTCAATTCACTTATGATCATCGAAACCGGATTGCTATGGAAAAACCTTTGAAGAAACCAATGGTGAACTCAACTGTTGATAAACAAAAGGGTCTTCCAAAACCTGTTGTTAAGTCATCAGTTGGACCTGTCTCTGTTAAATCAGAGAAGGTAACTAAGAGAGTTTCATTTAAGAATGATGCAAAGAAACTGACTGAGACTCCAAAATCTCATATTAGGATTCTCAAACGTTCGGAACAATCTTGGTCACCATCGTGTTCTTCGGGTGCTTCTACCTCAAAGGCTAATGAGAAACCTCAAAGTGAGAAAGGTTTGATAGATCAGAAAAAGGTCGATTCAAAACCTAATGATTGTGTGAATGAATCTTTGAAATCTGACGTTCAAAGACCCAAGACCAAGCAGGCTTGTGTCCCCTGAAAGAACTAATGTTTTCCTTGATATGTTCAGGGAGCTCCAGCTGGACCTGTTAGCAGTCTCTGGATTGTCGACAGTGGAGCTTCTGGTCACATGACTGGTGATTTGACGCTGCTATTCGATATCAAAAACATCAATGGAGGATATGTAACGTTTGCTGGTAAAAAAGGCGGCTATATCACAATGGAGGGAAGTGTTAGTAACGGGATTGTGAGTTTTGAGAAGATTTCATTTGTGAAGCAAATTGACTATAATCTGTTAAGCGTGAGCCAAATATGTGAAAAACAGTTTTCTGTGCACTTCGATGATAAAGCTTGTTATATCCTCAAACCCGGCTTCGTTATTCCAAAGGAGTGGATCATGCTGAAAGCACCAAGAGTGAACAATCTGTACATTCTTGATATGTCTAAAGCTATGAAAACTCAGGGCCAAGTTGCGTGTTTCCTATCAAAGGCTATAGAGAAAGAATTAATTATGTGGCACAGAAGGATGGGACATATTCACCTCAGAAAAATGAATCATTTGGTGAAGAATGGACTCGTTGAAGACGTTAATGTGAAACATTTTCATCTCAACGACAAGTGTGTGAGTTGCAAGAAGGGGTAACAGCACAAACAGTCCCACAAACCAAAGAAAGTGAACTCTGTTGAAATGCCACTTGAACGTTTGCATATGGACTTATTTGGACCTGTCAAGCGTAAGAGTCATGTCGGAGAGCTTTACTGTCTTGTGGTTACCGACGACTATTCAAGATTCTCGTGGGTGATGTGCTTACAACATAAAAGTGACACGTTCAACAACTTAAAGGTTCTGTTCACCCGATTGGAAAATCTCTACAGTTTGAAGATTAAAAGAATTCGGAGTGACAATGGGACGGAGTCAAAAAATGCACAGATGGATGCTCTTTGTAAAGATAAAGGAATTCATCATGAATATAGTGCTCCGTATAACCCACAACAAAATGGTGTCGCAAAGAGGAAAAACAATACTCTAATAGAAACGGCACGTACAATGCTTGCGGATTCTAATCTTCCAGTAATGTTCTGGAACGAAGCCATTGACGCAGCTTGTTATACACTAAATTGTGTATTGACAGTGAAGAAGTTTGGCAAAACTTCTTATGAACAGTTGAACAGAAGAAAGCCGAATTTGGAGTATTTAGAACCATGTGGGGGCACCCTGTACGATGTTGAATCCAACTGAAAAGTTTAGACCGAAAGCTGAAGAGGGATACTTTGTTGGATATGCAACCCCACTCAAACGGGTATTCAACAAAAGAACTCGAGAGGTTGAAGAGTGGGCAAACGTGGAAGTACAGTGTTACACCCAGAACGTACAAGGTAGTGGTCCTGACTGGATGTTTGATTACAAAGATTTCTTTGAATCATTCAATCTAGATAACTTGGTTGAAGAGGCTATTCTACGACTTTATTATGAATGTGAAAACGCAGTGACTTCACCGTTGGTGCGTCCGATCACCGTAACTCCTCCAGCAGCTTCTAATGATACTAACATTCTTGCAGCTGAAGAAGACGTTTTCCAGGAAGCTTCAACTACTCTTGATACTTCAGAATCTGAAGATGATGAAGAAATTATCAGTGAAGCTATTCTAGATCATGCAACAGAGGCACCACCAGTGAACCCAAATCCTGATGTTGCTTCATCGTCTAACACGGGTAATGATCTGGATTCGGCAGAAAATCTGACTACTCAGACGGGAGTTACAGTACCTGATCATCCGGAATCTCGGATTCATCGTATTCACCCGCTCGAGCAAGTTATTGGTGACCCTGGTAGCAGTGTCATGACTAGAGGACAACTTCGTAGTGCAAACTCACCTGAAAATCTTGGAGCCCTAGCTTTATATGCTAAAATTCAAAAATCTGGTTGTCAGAATGATTGGTCCTTTGCTTGTTATGTTTCGCATGTTGAGCCACAGACTTACAAGGATGCTCTTTTGGATGATGCTTGGGTTGAGGCGATGCAAGAAGAATTGTTACAGTTTCAAAAGCTGGGTGTTTGGACACTTACAGATTTACCGCCGGGAAGGAAGAAAATAGGAACCAAATGGGTTTTCAAATGCAAGAAAGACAATGGAGGCGTAATCATGAGAAACAAAGCTCGGTTGGTAGTTCAAGGTTTTCATCAAGTTGAAGGAATTGACCACAATGAGATCTATGCATCTGTGGCACGTATAGAAGCTATCCGTATGTTTCTAGCGTTTGCCTCATACAAGAAATTCAAGGTGTATCAAATGGATGTTAAGAGCGTGTTTCTATACGGTGTGGTCAAGGAAGAGGTATACGTCGGTCAACCTCCAGGCTTTGAAGATCCTATCCACCGGGATAAGGTTTAAGTTCTCAACAAAGCACTTTACGGGTTCCACCAGGCTCCACACAAATGGTATGAGGAGCTAAGCACGTACCTACTGTCCAAAGGATTCAAACGAGGCTTGGTAGATTGTACACTGTTCACCAGAAGAACAGGGGATGACTTGCTTCTCGTCCAGATTTATGTTGACGATTTTATTTTTGGGTCTACTAACGAACTTTTATGCAGAGAATTTAAAAAAGTAATACAGGAAAAGTTCAAGATGAGTGTGATGGGAGAAATGCAGTTTTTCCTCGGCTTGCAGGTGGATAAAAGACCAACGGGCATCTTTATTCACCAAACCAAATACGTATCTAAAGTCTTGAGTCGGTTCTAGATGGAAGATTCGAAGCCGATGGATACCCCGATTCAACCTAATCACGGGATTGGAGTTGGCGCTAAGGGGGAGCTGACAGATCCTTTTACATACAGAGCAATCGTTGGATCTCTAATGTATCTCACTGCATCTAGACCAGATATAATGTTGGCTACATGTCTCTGCGCACGTTTCCAATCGAAGCCGAAACAGAGTCACCTAACAGCTGTAAAGCGAATCCTTCGATACCTGAAGGGTTGTCCGTCGAGAGGACTTTGGTACCCTAATGATGATAATTTTGACATTGTTGCTTTTAGTGATGCAGATTGGGGCAGTTGTGACAAAGATAGCAAATCCACAACGGCTGGATGTCAATTCTTGGGGAGCAGGCTCGTGACCTGGCAGTGTATGAAGCAGACAGCAGTCGCACTATCGACCTACGAAGCAGAATATGTAGCAGCTTCAAGTTGTTGCTCACAGGTTCTGTGGATTCAGCAGCAGATGGTTGATTACGGTTTGCAATTTGTAAAAACCCTTATTCACTGTGACAACGAAGCCCCAATTGCATTAACTAAAGATACGGTCAATCACTCAAAAGCTAAACATATCCGGATTAAGTATCATTTTATCCATGATTGTTAGGCAAAAGAGTTGATTGATATGGTCAAAATCCACACTGATTATCAGAGGGCGGATCTTTTCACAAAAGCTTTTGATAAATCCAGATTTGATTATCTTTTAAAAGTAAATGGTATAAAAGAAGAACATGACTGATCAACACCTCGGTTTATCACTTTTTGATTTTAAAATTTTTAAGTTTTTATTGTTTTTCAGAAAAATCCAAAAACCCAAAATATGTTCTACATTTTAGGGGGAGTCTTTATTCAAAAAAACCAAAAACATTGAAAAATCCAAAAAGCCATAAAAATCAGAAAAGGAAAATGATTTCCAGGAGTAAAAGAGGAAATGATAGTACATCAGTGGGGATCTGATAGATGCTAAAGAAATGTAATGCAATATGAGGCGTGTGTTGATTTTGTGTGATGTGCTGATAGGCTTCGTAGACCTATTACTGCGTGCCTTAGTGATACAAACATAACGAACTACTCGCTAGTTGCTGAACACCTCATGGGCATATGGTCTTAGTACCGTAATTTCGTTTGATAGGGTTGCCAAAATCTGAGCTTTCGGGTCGTTATGTTAATTGTTATCCGAGGTATCCTGATTGATCTTTTGTCGTATTGATTTACGGACCAAGATTCAATCAGGACATTTGCTAAAAAGAGCTTAATTGCCAAAACCTAAAAGGTACCAAATTGAGGAACTTTATGTATACTAATGATCAAAGATCATTAAATGCATCGTATCAATTCACTGATGAAAATCTGTGATTAATATCAGCCTCAACCTGGTATATATGCACATTTTACTTTGCTACATTAATTTGTTGACCTGTACACCTCTGTGCTGTATATCTTGTAATATTACGGATAACATTTGGCATAATCACGCGTTACAATGAAGCTTTTTGCAAATTCCTTGATACGGGAGTATGTCGTGTGCGTGGGATCCATAAGCGTGTTTGTATAATACACCTAATTGTGTATCATTTTAAAGCACTGCATAACAGTCTGCATGTGAGTTTATGTGGACGACAATATCAGCAGTTGCTGGATCACACATTGTCTTTAATGATAATATATAATTAAGATCAACGGTGTGATCAGATTTCTCAAAAACTGATATGATCCTCTTACCGGAAATCACAAAATGTTTACTGCGTTATGTTTACATTTTTGCATTTTACATGTGTTTTTACAAAATATACAAAAACCCAAAAAGATTTTAGGTGTGTTTTAGCATAAATTTCAGAAAAACCAAAATTTTTACCTTTCTGCGTTATTTTTTATAACCGATGGTGATTGATGGTCGTTTTCTGAAACTTGATGCACCAATTTGAGTTTTGTATCTATCAAATATGAAATGATGAATTTTTGAAGCTTCAAATGTGTGAAAATGATTGAACGGGTTTCGATTTTGAGATTTGGTAAATTTTCAAAAACTCCAATCTTCATTCGCCCTTCGTTGGGTCAAATGTGGAATTTTTCGTACATTCGTCCTTTCAAATTGGTCGAATGGGAGTGTTCTAGTGTATTATTGTACATTCGAACCCTATATCTACATTCGAGCCTTTCAGTAGGGTCGAATGTAGACATAGTTTCACATTCGCCCTATTTAAGTGGTCGAATGTGGGATTCTATATATACCCTAACCCTCAATCGAACCCTCATTCTGAAATTTTCAAAATTTTTCTAAGACACCAAACCTTGTTGCCCTTGTTTCTTTGATCTGATTTTATTGCTCTCTACCCTTTTCTAATCATTTCTATACCAATTTTACAGGTAATGATCCATTAACAAGGTCAGATTAAAGGGTTTTTGTGTTCGAACCCTACTTATGGACTGTTGGATCATGTTTAGACTGTTTTAATACAAATTGATGTTTGATTTTGAGTTTAGATAGTTTTAGGGGGAGAATAAACAACAATCTAGGTTAATTTCAGTTGGATTGTATGTTATTGATCATTCGAAAGTTATAAGACCTAGATTGTAATTAAAAACTATCTAAAACAAAATTATTGAATCACTTGATGGTTTAGAAGTCTTAATCGGTCATATTAGGTGATAATCAAATGAAACTAACAAGTTAAAATGATCTGGATTGCATTTTGAAGTTTTGGTCATATGAACAGGTACGTTCGACCAAAAAGAAGGGTCGAATGTGGCCTTGATTGGTCGAATGTGACTTTTCTGGTCGAAGGTGACTTGTTCATAGGCTCGAATGTGAGTGAAATGGTCGAAAGTGGAGTTTTGTTCATAATTTTTCACATTTGAGCTCAAATAACCACATTCGAACCTCATAAATTCTTCATTCGTACCCCCGATGGGTCAAATGTGGAATTTTCAAAATCAAATTTCAATTTTGCAAATTTTTGTCCGTTTTTAATGAATTCCTATGTTTCGTTTTTGCAGAATTATAAATGGCAGAACCACAGAACACTGAAGTACCAGCTGGATCATCTGGAAAAACCACTGAGAAGCAGAAAGAAGAAGAATTGCCATTCGAGGAAGCTCATAATTGTTGTTCGTATCTTGGAGAAGTGAAGAAGCATACAGGATTATGTGAGATTGTAGACTTTTTAAGGAGAAGAAGAGTCGTGGATGCTTTAACTACACCAGCTATTATTTACAAAGACCATCAAGTGGATTTCTGGAGGAATACGAAGATGGATTTCTGGGAAGATCGAACATCAATAGTGTAACATCCCGTTTTTGTAATATAAATAAAATGTGTTGGTTCATATATATTAGCAAATGAAACGGGCCATTAAGTGTCAAAACGAACCAATAACATGTGGGATAGATATTGTGTATTTAAAATTAGTTAACGAGTAAATGACGGACAGTATGATTATTTTAGATGAGAGATCTAGCCGATTAATTACTCTTATAGGAGACCGTCTGGTAACAATATAAAATATTACATTATATTTGACCCTACTCCGTTATTAATGAAACTTAGGTCAAAATGTAGAGAAAAATAAGTTCTTCTTAACAGTATATTAGAAGTTTTATAAAACGTTATAATTTAGAAGTTATAATAGAAAAATGAGTGAAGCAGATGAATTAATAATAATAATAATAAAAAAAGAAAAAAAAATGAAAAGGCACGAGAATGTTCATGAAGTTGTTGTATAATATTACTTCCACAAAACCGACTCATGAAAGTCGGCCAATTTATAGCAATATTAAGGGGGCTATTTAGCACTTAGATGGTTAATTAAAAATCAATACACTTTAGGTACTGTCTCGCCAAAGTAGCAGGTAATTTTTTTAGCTTAACTAAATTTTAAATTTAGTAATTTTTGCTTAATATTAAGAGTGGGGCTTAGATTTATAACCAGGGTAGGTATGGGGTAACTTGACTCTAATTTAGGTATGAATTGATCACTCATGCCTAACTAGGATAGGTTATCCAACACCAACCATAATAATGACCAGTTCATACCCACTCTTTATTTTTAGTTAGTATCTAAGATTTGTCATGGTCTTGACCAGGGAATCAAGTTTGGATTAACTAGACTAAACCTCTATAAAGCAAGGGTGAGTGTTACATACCTCTGGAAGTATATATATATACATGATGTGCTGATTATGTGTTAGAACTGTATGAGTGTTAATACAGTTCTTATTTGATTACATATATTTGGATGTGTATATTAGTATATGTTGAATCAGATTGGAGTTTTCTGATTTGACATGAGGTCGCAGGGAGTTAGCGATCTTGGTGGATTATTGGATTCAGATGGGAGTTTTCTGTTCCAATAAATAATAGCGAAGGAGTTTCGCAAATTTAAACCATATGGGAGTTTTATGGTTCTAATTGATTGTGTGTCAGAACTGTGGTTACGTGACATGGTGATCTAATGTACACTCACTTAGCGAAAGCTAACCGGTAGTTATATATATACTTTCAGGTGGAGTATCTAGTCAGGAGGGCTGAACCAGGTCAAGTCTTGCAGTAAAAAGGGATCGAACATGTTTTGTAAAATATCAAGAATGGTAGTCAAACTTGTTTTGACAAACTGATGGTTGTAAAATAGTTCTTATAATGAAATATAAGTTTGACGTTTTGTATAATTAAATTGGGACCTTCCGCTTAAACTATGATATAAGATGTGCTTAAAATAAATAAATATATAAAATAAAGATGGGCGTTTCAAATAGTAAGCAATATTCAGGGACAACTTGCTATTATTACTGAAAGTGACATACGAGAAGCATTAAGATTGCAAGATGAACCGACTGATCCCAGAAACTTATCTTGGATAGAACAAAGGTTGTGTTTTCTTCGTATGAAGTACAACGGACCATTAACTGATGGAGCTTTGAACAAAGGAAAGTTATGTCCACAGTTTAAATATTTGGCACATGTTATTATACATGTTTTTGGATCCGTTAGTAGTGGGTATGGCGTTATCAGGAAAAGCATTAGTTCGTTGATGGTTTCTTTAGTGCTGAATAAGACGTTTAATGTTTCAGGGATGATCTTGGATAACATGCTTTAACCTTTGAAAGGGTTGAAGACGAAGAAGTTCTTGATGTACCCCAAATTCTTACAGATGATATTTGATAGGAAGTATCCTACACTGAAGAAGGATCCTACTCAGATATTAGTTCAAGATCACATGAATTTGAATACGTTGATAAGGATGAAAGGTTATAAAGGAGTTCCAGAAAATGAAAGACCACCTCACAGAAACTTGTTTGGACACTTAGTGAATCCAGGTTATAAGGATCCGGGTGAGAACAAAGCAAGGAATGTTAATAGTGAATCAGATAATGATGATCCTTTGTTTCATGTTAATCCAGGATCAAAGAGAAAACGCCAAGTTGTGAATGTTGGTGCAAAAGGGAAGGGTACAGCAAAGGTTATTGAAGTTGAATAGACAAAGAAGCAAACAAGAAGAAAGAAAAGTATGGCAAGAAAAGGAACGATGTTAGTTGATGAAGAGTCTGCAGATTCTGAGGAGACTCAAGAAGATGAGAGATGGGATTCAGGTGATGAGACGATCAAACAAACCAAGCCCATGGCCACTATGGCTGGTGAGTCTCAGAGTCTAAACAAATCTATAGAAGAACAGAGACAGAAAAGTCCCATTGAGTTAGATGAGGATGATTTGGATCTTGGTGTGGGAGCACAAGATTTTGAAGGTTCTCCTGTAGTTGCTGAGAAACAAAAGAAACCAAAGTATAAGACAATGTCTAAGAGAGAAGAAAAAGAGAATCCAAAGGAAAGATGTGCAAAAGAAGTTGAGATTTTGCTTAAAGGAAAGAAAGTTCCTGATGTTGGCACTTCATCCAGAGTTACTTCTCCAGAACCAAAGAAGCAGAAGAAGTCTGATAAAACAACTGAACCAGAACCAGTTCCTGATTTTAATGTGTCTTTGCAGAATGTGTAAAATATGTTTCAAAAGAAGAAGAAAACTCCAGAAGCTGAATCATCTACTCCCAAGGTTACTGTTTCAGATGATGTGATGGAGTTAGTGAACAAACGACTTGAAGAGATGATGAAAATCATCAATGCACAACAATCAGAGATTGAGAAGTTTAAGAAGAATGAAGAAACTATGTTATAGATTGTTGTGGCATCTAAAGCAAATCAGGATGAGTTGGAGAAAAAGCTTAAGATGCTTGAAGAAGAAAAAGAGGAGATTGAAGCACGTAGTAAAAGAAATACCATAAGAATCAAGACGATTCGAACTGCAAATCAGAAAATGCGTGAAGAGAATAAGAGGATGAGTAAGTTGTTAGATAAATTGTATTCAGAAGCTCCCCAACTTAAAGAATGTGAAGAGGATGAGGAGGAAGAGGAAGAAAAGGTTGACTATGAAGATTCACTAGAAGAAAAAGATGATGATGAATTAGATGATAATTCTGATGACGAAGATTCGGATGGTAAATCTGGTGATAAGAAAGATGATAATGAGGATAGTAGTAGTTCTGATGATGATGATGATGATGATGTCAGAAAGTTTAGTTATGAAGAGAGAAAGAACAAAAAGGGAGATGCAGGTCAATCTAGCTCGAAGAAAAAGTCTGGTGAAAACGTTGATGATGATGAAGATATATTCTGGACTGAGAAGATTAAAGCTTTGTCTATTGATGATAAAGATTTATACAGACAGATGCTGAACAGGAAAGTCTGGATGATAGAGTTGACTGGAAAGTTTCCAGAGATATTTGAAGCAGATGATATGAGATATGAGTTGGAATACAACGATCCAGATTTAGAAGAAGGTGAGGTATCTGCTGCTGTGGCCAAAGAGATTCTAGAAGGCATTGCACAGCAGGTGGGTAAGACACAAGAGGAGATTATGAAAGAACAGGTGATTCCTGACATTCCTAAAAAGGATGTAGGAAGTCATTCTGATGAACAATCGTTTGATAAAGAAGAGGTAGAGATTGAGGATATTACAAACGAAGAATATCCAGAGTATTACAGAGACAATGAAAATGAGGTATTCCCAGACTTGAATGAGATTAACTTGAAAGAAGCTGAGTATCGAGCTAAGAAGAAAAGTGATGCTTTTGTGAAGAATGTGTTTAAAGAAGGGAATCAGAAACCAACTGCAGAACAGAATGATAGTCTGAAGACATTATTGAAGAATTTGAAAGAATTTGATGATAAAAGACCAAAGCCTGAAGCACAAGGTGGATTTTTCAAGTACCATAATCAGTTGTTCAAAGGTAGAGCCTTGGGATGGAAATATCTGAGACAACTGAAGTGCATTGGGGTGAAGTGGGAGAAAGGAATCCTGTACTTTTACAGATTCCATGATATTCAGACTCTACCGTACTGGGCGGTGAGAGAAATCTGCAGATTTACAATGTCTGGTGCTTCAGCTAACTGTGATGCTGTGGGTTGGTTTGTTGATAAATTAACTTGGGAAAGTAGAACGAAGTGGAAGATGTTTAAACCACAATATCCCAAGAGGAAGGTTCATAAAGAGATTGATCCGAAGACAGGATTGAAGAAGGTGACCTTAAAGTATAAACCTCCGGTTGTGATGAAGAGAATTCCTTTCGTGCCGATTCAGCAGCATTTTAGCTCTGAATTCGTAATGTGGCATTATGATTGGAGGACGGCAGAAGCTGTGATTGTACTGAAGGATAAGAAGGATGCTTATAAGAAGATTCATGTTTTTGATCCGATGTGGATCATTAACTGTACATTCAAAGACATCATCATGCTCTACTACAATCCAATTTACTATGAAGAGAAGGATGCTAATCAAGCAAGAAAATATCAACAAGTGGTTGGAGTTTGTTTTGCGTATGATATCAATTATGGAAGTAATTTGGAGAAGAAACTTGGTGAATGAGTTAAGATGAACGAAGTGCCAAAACGATCGACAAAACGAAAGCTTGAGCCTGAAATGACGAAAGATCAAAAGAAGCAACTCAGAATTAAGCTGATGAACAAGGTGATGGATGAAAAGCGAAGGCAATCCAGGCAATAGTCGAGGGGGAGTTTGTTAGTGCACGATTTGCGACTAATGCTTTGGATTGCAAATACAAAGTTGTTTTGTTGATTACGTGGGGGCGAACGTGGAAATTAAGGAGGTCGAATGAAGAATATTTGGGCGAATGTAGAGAGAGACTGGGCAAATGTAGAAGACTGATATATATTGTGCTGATTCGTACCATGTTAGTGGGCGAACCTGCACATTCGACCCTATCGGGGGGGGGGGGGGGGGCGAATGTGCAGTAGTATATAAACTTAAAGTTTGTTTTAGTTTGTAACTTTTGCCATTTGTCATAGTGTGTCAGGTCTAGAATCTCTCTCTAGGTTTTGATCTTTCTGAAAGTGTTTTATTAACTTGTTATCCAATTGTAAGGATCTTTTATCAAGTTAATTAATGAGAATGATGATTGAAAAGGTGAATTTGTGTGTTTGATTCATTTACTATCATTTTGTAACTGATCTAGGGTTTTCGCACCTAGATTAGTAGACTTGTATGATCAACTAAACTGTTTTTATGAAAACGATTCTCTATAGGGAAGGACCATTCTTAATTGATTCTGAGGCTGGCAAAGGAGCATATTGGCTCTCAACAATGGAAGGAGAAATCCTCCCAAGGTCTTGGAATGCGATTCATTTGAAATACTACCATGTGTAAGAATTCATATGACTGATCTCCCTGGAAGAGAAACCATGGTTCGGATTACTGGTAAGATGAAGGTGAAGGCTGACAGAGATGAATCATCTCCATATACAGGTATCTACCCTTAACTTATTTCAATAATTTCATCGATATTATAACTAAACATAGTCTAGAAATAGTCCATCCTGAAAAATTTTGCACTACCATCTTGAAGATGGAAACTTTGAAGACTAGAGGGTTGGCCACCCTCTCCTACCTTAAGGTGTCTGACACCTTCCTAAGGTTTAAAGGTTTTCACCTTTCACATTGGGTTAGGCACCCCGCCTGGAGCGCAAGTTATTCATGTATATCTTCAGTATGGTGGGACCAGTTCATTTAAAAGTGGCGGACAATCTCATCATTTTTGGAGTATACATTGAATCCCTAAGGTTTAGACATTTTGCAATGTCTCTTTCTCGTATTTGGCCTACTCGCCAGTGGCCTTGTCGCCAATGGCCTTGTCGCCAGTTATTCTTATAATATTACATTAGGCCTTGTCGCCAGTTATCCTCAAGATGCTATATCTGGTCTTGTCACCAAGTTATCCTTAAGATTGCATATGGGCTTGACCACAGTTTATATACGGCCTAGTCGCTAGCATAATAACTACGTTTGCCTTTTTACAGGGTATTATCGAAAATGGTTAATCCTCTCTTGAAAAGATATAAAGACTTTAAGTCTATCCTAAAGATACGAAACTGGGGACATCCTCAGGATGATGAAGACCATCCCGAGGATGACAAAGGAAAGATAAATGGGGACATCCTTAAGATGTCAATATCACTAAGAACGATCTCAACATACTGTGAAGACTAATTAAAGAAAGCAGATAAAGGTATCACTCATATCATACTTTTACACTTATCATTTGCTAGTGTTTGCAGGATAACAAAAGAGTAAAGAAGAAAACACATGGATATAGCGACAAAAGGGTTACCATGTTATTTATTTATCATAGTCAAAAGTAATGTCAACCCCTGGCTTCATCCAAAACCAGGACCATCCACCAGGGGTCAACATCTGTGGTCTAGGTCATAAAAAGATTTGGGGCTTCGTCTTGAAAGGCAAGATCCCTCCACCCCAAACCTTTCATTGTCTTAGACTGTTACATACCAAAATAAAAATTGTTTGAAATTGTTCAACCACAAACTACTACCATAACCACTACCACAAAAGATTTAAAAAAGTGGGCTCTAGCCTAGTCATCATATCCTTCATCGCCCACTTGAAGCTCCTTCACCACCTCAGCCACCTTAGCCTCAGCCTCTTTCACCTCAGCATCCTTGGGTGTATCCTTAGGTTCAGCAACAGGAATAGGCTCATGAACCACCTCCTTTCCAACAAGGCTCCTTATTTTTTCCTTCCAAGCTTTGCCATCCCAATCTTCCTGTTTGAAGCCAGGATCCTTAACTTGGAGAGCCATTTTCACGCTAGCCTGTAAAACAGAAATGGTGGCAGATTTCATAAGCCCATCCCTGTATTCCTCCACTTCTTTCTCATGATTCAGCACCACTTGGGCATGCTCAGACTTCACCTGCTTCAGTTCAGCCTCCACCTAGTCCAACTTCTTCTCGAGATATTTGCTCTTATCACGAGCAATCTTTTGTACGTCCTCAAGTTTAGACTGGGTGTCATAAAGCTCTTTGGCAAATCCATCCAAGGATTTCAGCAGATACTCATGTCCCTGCAAAAGGAAGAAAAAAGGTAAGAATTCTATCTTAATTTTTTTTAAAATGAATATTTCAATGCCATCCTCAGGATAGCATTATACCTAGAGAGTGAACTGTGAAATCTTGCTCAAGACATCCTCAAATCTTAGACCTTCAAAAGGAGTGGCTTACAAGGCTGAAGCAGAAGCAGTAGCAGTTTTCCTCTTTTTAGAGGAAGTAGCAGCCCTTGACTTAGGAAGGTTAGGAGGAGGACTGGCCATCTTGGAACTTGATGGTGAGGTGATCTTGGTTGCCTTCACATCCAGGCTGTCAATGTCATCCAGGTCAAAAGAGGCAGGCTTCTTTGCTGTGGAAAGGCAAACACAGAGTTAGTTAATGGTTAACAGAGAAAACAACCTCAAGTAAGTCGAATACTTACCAGACATCTCAGTTGCTTGGCTAGCGGTATGACTTTCTTCCACTTCAAAGGTTCTAGCAGAAATAGGTAAGTTGAATACTGCTTTACACCTCAAGTAAGCGTCGTTTAGAGGGGAAGAAAGCTTAGCAAATGAAGCACCTATTAGACAAATTTTTTTTTTCAGAATATTAGTAACATCTTCAGGATGTAACTACAAATTTTTTTATAAACATCTTGAAAAAGCTTTACCACTCTTTAACCAAGAAATAGAAATCTCATCCCCAAAAGGAATGGAATTTCTTTTCACAAAGAAAAATTTTGATTTACAAGATTTTTCAGACTTGATAACATTTAACAAGAAAGGAGACTCTTTGTTAATAAGTTGAAGAACATAGCGATTTGAGCCATGTGTTTTCAGCTTGTATATATGAGACAGGTCTCCTATTTGAAGATGGATGTCGTGGTTCTCAATGATCCTCTTACAGACCATCAGGATTCTCCAAATTTCAGGCATGGCCTGGGCATAGGCCATCCCTATCACATCAAAGAAATCTTTGATGAATGAAGGGAAGGGATACCTTAAACCCAGGGAGAAAGGCAGGTACAGGAAACAGACCCATGTGGAAGATGCAAAATCAGATTTTGCACTTGGATCGTAGCGACGAAACTCAGCAGAACTTGGGAAAGCCCCTGAGTCCTTTAGATCTTGGATGTCCTTGTCGTTAAAGGAACAGACTTCCTGACCAGGGTGGATCAATAGGTTTTGGGGAATGACGTCTTTTGAGGGATGATGCTATCTTGACATCCCCCAAAAAACCCTAGACATCCCCCCTTATGGATCGTGGAGTCCCCCACGGCCCGTTGTGGCTAAATCAGTGAAAAAAGACTGGTCGTGGGGGCCTCCAAGGCCCGTCATTATACAGAAAAGTGAAAAAAGACGGGCCGTGGACGCCCCCACGACCCGTCCTAATACGAGGTACGAGGTATCACTCTGAACCCCCTGTAAAAGCAGGGGGTTCAGACTGAAAAGGTCTGAAAAGGTGTTTCACCACGGGCCGTGGGGGGCCCGACGGCTCGTCAAAATGTATTAGATTGGACATTTAATGCCTCCACGGCCAGTGGAGGCCTCGACGGTCCATCAAGATTTCAGATTTAACCAAAACGTGATCAACTTCTTCCTCACTTGAACCAAACCTCAAAACATCACCACCACAAAAACCCTCAGACCATCTCGACTTCCCGGTCTCACGATGTCATATTTACATAGCTATTCAACGGTTGACCTGTCTGAGAACGAGTCTTACGTATCTGATAGCGTAGGGTATGAACCCGAGGTTCATGTTGATGAAGAGGAGGTTAAATGCCGGGTTCGTGGTAATGACGGGAAGATGCTGCCCGATCTCAACCAGGAATATGTAGAGGAAGAGGAGTCATTTTTCGTGCCACCAAGCTACCCGCAGTACACGTACGGGACTTACCATTCGCGCGAGAGTGGTATTAAGGACTTCGAGGAAGATGATAACGGCTCTAAGGAAGATGATGACAACCAGAAAGATGCTTCTGAAGGTGTTGAAACCAATCAGGTGCATTTATTTATTTACACTAGTATATCTTTACATGTTATAGGGTTTGTTGGATTGAACTAGTATATATTTACAGTGGTATATAATTTAGACTAGTATAAATTTAGACTAGACTCTTATATAAATTTCCAGGTATTCGGGTCTGTTGAAGAGTTGAAACAATGGGCTTACGATAGAGCCCTTGCTAGCGGTTATGTCCTAGTGACTGGACGTTCTGTTTCAAAAGGCACAGGAAATAAAGCAAAAAAATTAGGATATGGCTGAGATGCGACCGTAGTGGTGAATACCAAAGGACAGCCACTGTACGGGTTTCGGGTAGCAAAAAGATTAACTGTCCATTTAACTTAGTAGGGAGGCTACGTAAAGAGGGTTGGAAGTTGGAAGTGAGTAACCAGAATCATAGCCACGACCCTTTTAAACATGTTGAGGGTCACGCTTTTGCTAGGAGGCTGACACAACATAAGAAAATATGGTGAAAACGCTTTATTTTCAGGGCCTGGAACCAGCAAACATACATTTGGCCATTAGAGAACAATACCCGAATAATGTATGCAGTCTACGAGACATACACAATACCATTAGCAAGATTAAACACAGAATGTACGGCGACAAAACTCCAATGCAGGTATAATTATTACTTACTATTATTGTTAAATATTATTATTATTATTATTATTATTATTATTATTGTTAAATATTAAATATTGTTATTATTATTGTTATGCAGATACTCGAGAGTATCTTGGTTGAAAAGAAATTTACTTACTACACCCAGCAGAATCCGGAGACAAATGTTGTTGAGAATATTTTCTTTTCACACCGGGTCTCGTACAGTCTCTGGCGTGCCTTCCCACATTTGTTGTTGATCGACGCCACCTACAAAACGAACGAGTATCGCCCATGCATTTATCATTAAAGAGAAAACGAGTAACTACGTATGGGTGCTAGAGAGGCTCAGAGATTTGCTGGAGGAGTGTATGGAGCCACGAGTAATTGTTACAGATAGGGATCTGGCTCTAATGAATGCATGTGCTACAGTTTTCCCAAATGCTTCGAAGTTGCTATGCATGTAGCACATCTCACAAAATATTGCTGTTATTATTATTATTATTATTATTATTACTATTACTGTTATTGTTATTATTATTATTATTATTATTATTATTATTATTATTATTATTATTATTATTATTATTATTATTATTGCTTTGCAGGTATCATATTCAACAAAATATTGCAAAGTATCATAAAGCAGGATTTTCAAAAGAAGAATGGGAAATATTTTTGCAGTCTTGGGCTTGACTGTGTAGATTTGCTGACCCAGATTCTTACGTATACAACCTTGACCTACTCTACAAATGACTGTGTCGGGACGGTCGAAAGGGTATATATTTTAATTTTTTGCTTTACAAGCGTACATATTTTCTTTATTTACATCGTTATTCTATTTTTTACAGCGGTTTATGACTACATGGATAAAAATTGGCTCCAAGATTATAAAGAAATGTTTGTGGAAGCATGGTCACATGCAAACCTTACATTTGGTCAGGTTATGACCAATAGAGTCGAGAGTCAGCATGCTTTGATCAAGAGATACATAAAAGGCTCGAACAGCTCGCTCCACGCGCTTGTGATGAAAATAGACAAAGTTATGGAGTCACGGCGCATAGCAGTAAACCACTCGTTCGAATTCAGTCGATCAACAAGAATGTGGCACCATGAACTACCGATGTTTCAAAACGTACTCGGTAGGGTTTCCCATACAGCGCTCGATATGTTGGTCAGGGAGTTCAATAAGATACAGTATTTAATAGAAAAAAACAAGTCTTGTTATCACCGACTTAAGGCGAGTTTTGGATTGCCATGTGCCTGTCAACTGCAATCATATGATAGAAAAGGTAACATATTTTTTTAGACTTATTATTATTTTTTAGGATATAATAGTCAAATTTATAAATGTTTGAAGCGTTTTGTAGACGACTTGTGTTGTCTGGTTCATACAAAAACAGAGAAAACTTTGCCGAAATTTTTATAAAAATCCGACACGTTTTTATTTTGTTCATGAGTTTTTGTAGATTATTGATTGTTGTTGTGATTGAACATATATTTATATCAGGTATACAAGTGTCACTGGCTGATATCGACGTATTCAGGACACGACTTGACTATTTGCCAGAAGCAGCTAAGACTCCCGAGTATGACTTTCAGCAGGAAATGAATGCATTCACTGAGCAACAAAGGTCGCAACCGCCGCAAGTGAAAAAAAGCATGTTGCATAAGATGAAGGAGGTGTTGAATCCGATAATGACTAAACATAAACCTCCTGAGGTACAAACCGATACTCGGGGGCGGACAACAAGTGAAAAACAAAAAAAGGAAGATAAGGCTGCGGTTAGTATTATTATTATTATTATTATTATTATTATTATTATTTTTATTGTTATTATTATTCTTGTTGTTTTTGTTATTATTGTTATATAAATTTTTCAACGTAGGGGAAAAAGCCGTTTAGAAGAGATAAACAATCAAAGGACAAACCGATTGTTTACGATAAACATTTTCCACTGTTGGTAGGGGAAAGGTACAAACTAATGATATACACATTCATACATGCATACATATTTATACACATATTACATCTCACTGTTTGAGGGTCACAGGTACAAACTCGACATCGACACGTTTAAGATATGGCTTCCATCTCAATATCGTGGAGACGGTAATTGTGGGTTCCGATCCGTAGCTATGTGTTTAGGGTGGGAAGAGGATATGCGGCACTTCATCCGCAGACAGCTTATGGAGGAGATGGATGATAATGCAGACCGGTGGATGCCAATTTTAAACAGTGTAGATCACAGTTGGTACGACAGACTATACACGTCATTAGATTTGAATGGAGTGAGACCAGCCCCGGAGCAACATTGGATGGAGATGCCCTCCACAGGATTGCTGATTGCTCAGAAATTTAGGGTGGTTGTTCAACTTCTATCTCCGGGTGGTCACAGTGAGACTTACTTCCCTATGTTTGATGGTCCAGGCAATATTGAAGACCATGCGTTCGTATCGTTTGCTTTTGTTAACAAAGACAATTACATCAAGATTGAGTTAACAAAAGGCGCTCCAATGTCAAAACTGAATAGAACATGGAGTGACTTTCGATCTGAAGAGGCAAGTGAGTGGGAAACGATATATGATGACCGTATACAAAGGGTCCATGTTCCACCGCCTCAATACTTCGACTTAACCTAGCTTATCGTATGTTACTGTTTTTATCATGTATACTAAAATATTTAACGGAAAAAAATTGTTGTATACGCTAATTTATGATTATGAGAAGAATGTACGTTTTATTTCTTATATAAAAAACACAAATATTAAGCTTATAATACATAAAACGCGCTAAAAACAAAAAACAAAAAAGGTTCATAAGGGTCGTGGAGGCCAAAAAATTGGAAAAAGACGGGCCGTGGAGGCCTCCACAAGCCGTCCTCCACAGCTCTCCACGGCCCGTTGAGGCCACCAGGGCCCGTAGAATAACAAAGCTTCCAAGGGAAGCGTCCTTAAAAAACTAATTTAAAAAAAACCAAAAAAAAAAACCACGTACCGTTGAGGCCTCCACGGTCCGTGGCCAACATCAGATTTCCCCCAAATCAGACGAGAGGGTTCAAAATTTTCATTATCCCTCTTTTTCTCCCACCTCTCGTCCACCAACCACCTCCCTCCTCCCACCTCCCTCCTCCACCTATCTCTCTGTCACCGTCCTCCACAACAACCGCCTCCCTCCGCCATCTATCTCTCTCTCGTCCACCTCTCTCTGCCCTCCTCCTCCTCCTCCTCTACATAATAAGTGCTTATCATATTGTTATTATTATTACTGTTATTATTATTAGGGTTTTTTTTGTGGTGGTGGTGGGGCTGTCGTTGGTGGTGGTGGGGCTGTGGTGGGGTGAGTGAGGTGGTGGTGGTGGTGGGGTTGTGGTTGTAGTGGTGGTGGGGCAGTAGTGGTGTGAGGGAGGTGGTGGTGCTGGGGCAGTTGTGGTGGGGCTGTGATGGTGGTGGGGTAGTGGTGGTGTGAGGGAGGTGGTGGTGCTGAGGCAGTTGTGGTGGTGGTGGGGCACTGGTGGTGTGAGGAGGTGGTGGTGCTGGGGTAGTTGTGGTGGGACAGTGGTGGTGTGAGGGAGGTGGTGGTGGGGCTGTGATGGGGTGAGTGAGGTGGTGGTTGGGCTGTGGTGTTGGTGTGGCAGTGGTGGTGTGAGGGAGGTGGTGGTGGGGCTGTGGTGGTGGGGTTATTCTTGTGTTATCGTTGGCACGCCTAAACTTAAAGGCGCGCATTTACGTTTACGCGCGCCTTTATGTTGGCGCGCCTAAACGTAAAGGCGCGCCTAAACGTAAAGGCACGACTATACATAAAGGTGCGCCTAAACATAAAGGTATTTAGTTGTTTAGTTCGTTTATTATTATTATTATTAATGGTATTTAGTTCGTTTAGTTCGTTTATTATTATTGTTTTAGGATTTTTTAGTCTACTTGTGTTGTCTGGTTCGTACAAAAACAGCGGAAACTCTAACGAAATTTTTGTTGTGATAATGATCTTTCTTTGTTTTGATTTGTTTTGCAGATATGGCAACTAAAATGAAGCGCGCTCCCCAGTCTGAAGATGGGGATCCTCTAGCGTTGGATGATATGGCTAGCTGGGCATACAGGTTCAACCACGAGGTTTATGAGGTCGCCCGCTGGGAGAGGATGGAGCCGCATCCTGTACACCCATCACGCGGCATTGACTGGGCTGCACTTCGGGCGATCGGTGCGGTAGATATGTTTCCGGAGTGGATCCCCGATGACAGCCCTTGGGGGCGGATGTTTGCTGACCTCCACCGTGATGTCCCCTTACGCTCGAGTTCATCTCCACATTTTGTTATACGGTTCAGGTTGTTTGGACAACTCTACACATATTCGATGGACGATTGGGCTACGAGATGTTTAGGGTGGTACAGAGAGGATGAGCTCGTCCAGGATATGTACGTTGCAGGCTTGACCAGATTGCCTGACGACATGCTGACTGCGTGGTGGCCCATTATCGGTGGTCCAGTGTATACGGTGGAGGGCGAGAGGTATTATTATTTTCAAGTTTTAGGTTCATTACTATTACTATTGCTATTGCTATTGCTATTGCTGCTGCTGCTGATGATGATGCTTCTGCTGATGCTGCTGGTGTTGTTGTTGCTGGTGTTGTTGTTGTTGTTGTTTTTAGGTCCTTGGAATGGATTGATACAAGCTTAGATCAGATCTATCAAGGTGCGGAATCCCTTGATAGATGTTTATGCAAATCGATGAATCGAACAAACGTTGAACACGATGAATAACTGTTACAACCCGCTTGCCTATTGATAAACTTTCAGTGGAATGATATCAATTACAAGCAACAAAAGACCTAACCCTAGCCTACCCCCCAATGCACGTATTTATAGTGCATGGGCCAAAGTCAGACTAAGAAGATATTAAAGAAGATGACTATCTTCTTTAGTATCTTCTTTAATATCTTCTTTGATATCTTCTTTTATAACTTATTTGTTATCTTCTCTGACTACTTTGTTTGCTAGGGTAAAATGTAACAGACTATCTTCTTTTATAAAATGATACTAATCTTGAGAAGCGTTTGTCACATAAACATGCACTAACAAACTCCTCCTTGACAAATGCTCTCTAGATCTTCAACCTTATGCAGTCTTCAGTCTTCCATAAAATTTGGAATAATCTCACCTTCTTCTAAATCATACACATCTTCACTGTCTTATTCTTCAGAAAGTAATCCAGTCTCTTTGAGGTTTTTGGCTGCATCTTCAAAGTCAAGTAAACTCTCAAAGGTAAACTCATCGAACCCTAGAAACAACTCCTCAAGTAAATCCGTAGGTGTAAAACTATCTGCAGGTTGAGGCATATCATCAACAAGCCTCTTCCCTGGATTATCAGCACCAGTTGTCTCCACTCCAGTACCCGACTCCCCCTGAGTAGTAGCTTGCACACCAAGTGTTGTTGAAGCACTTGGAGGCTCAGTCCCGCAGAGCGGTTAGGATCATTGTCAGTATCATCAATAACGCCTCCCTGACCTCAAATCATCACCATTACACGTCACATTCTCCCCCTAAGCCTGCAATTGCTTCATCAACTCAGCATTCTGTTAAAGAAACATCCGTATCAAAGCTTTGTCTTTTGGTCTGTAAGGGGTGGTGGTTGTGGTACTGTGATTGCTAAAGTTTCTGATGGCATCTGAGCTTGGCTCACAAAAAACTACTCCTCCTCTCTTCCTCGGACGAGTCCGGAGAGGTGCAATAACATCATCGCCATCATCATCATAATCCTCTGGCTGATAGTCTTTGTCAGTCTCATCATCATCTCTCTTTCATTTCTCCACCACATTGTCAGTAGGAGGTTCCAACCTCTGTGGTGAGTCTGCAACAATCTCACATTCCAAACATTAACAGAACAACTTAAATATTCATTAATTAGAGTTGGGCGTTATGGATTGAAGACAATTTTTGAACAACTTAACCCAATATTTTTTTAGAAGTGGGCCTTGAACATAAATCCATGCCCGAAAAGTTTCTGTTTGTAGAGATTTGTAACGAAACAATGACTTGGCTTTTGAGAAAAGTTGGTTAGTACGAAAACAAAACGTTTTTCGGAACAGTACGAGTACTCCCTTAAATGACCATTTCCCGTGCATTAAGACCTAAAGTGAAAAAATAGAAAATCTTTTTGTCATTTTTGATAATTTAATTTTTTTTTAATAAATAAAAGAAACAAAAATGTTGATAAAGTGAAAATTCAAAAGCAAACACTCTATTCTTTTTATGAGATGTCACCGGTGAAAGGATCATATCAGCTAGAACAAGACTAAACACACATGTTAGAATTGTTAAAAGTGTATTATTATAAGCACAGTCGCAGTCCAAGGCGATTACCAGTATATTGATCCGCTTAAACAAGCTTACATCATTGTCTTCAAAGCCTCACTTTTCTTTTTACGATTATGAGCATTTGACTGTAGGTATTGCGTGTCCCACAACATGACATACCCCCGCGATAAAGGTATGCACAAAGCTTCATCGTAACTGGTGAGTATATTGCTGGTATCCGTATAATTTACAAGGTACGAGACACACGGGTGTACAGGTCAGCATATATCTGGATGCAGCAAAATGACCGGTGTGTTCTCAACCACGGTTAGGGCAAATACCATTTTGGTACGAATTTTAGCTTTGGGCTTTTTGAGATAGCCTTTTAGCATATAAGGTTTTGACATTTATCCTTTGGATTTGCTCTTTAAGATATCCTGGTTGTGCCTAGGTCAGCATATATCTGGATGCAGCAGAAGGACAGCCAGGTTATCCCCAGATAGAACAACAATATAAAGACCCGAAACCTCTGATTTTGGCAATCTATCAACGCAAGAATTAAGATCATAAAATCGTACGCCGATGTTATGTTCCCCACATGTACCACAATCCTGTTACATTATTATTATAATATGGACCGAGTACGCGTTGTAGGTCTGCCTACTGGTATATCACATGATGGAACTGTGGTCGCACTTAGCAGTTTAAGTTCTCTGTTCTATTTTAAGTGCGACAGTCAAGCAGTTGATGTACTATCATATCCTTTCTTTTACACAGTGACAGCTCGTTTTTTCTGAGAAAAAATATTTACAAAACTTCAGAAATTTATGGGAAACGTAAAATCATTCAGGATTCCTCATCCCGTTCAGTTGCACCAACAGTTCAAAACGAGCCCTGTCAAATGCGTTGTGTAAAGGTCTGCCAAATTATCTTTCGTGTCAACTTTTTCTAAATGAATCATTCTCTTTTCAAAACAATCCCTTATAAAGTGATGTCTGATATGAATATGTTTAGTTTTAGAAAAGTTGGTTATGTTTTCAGTTACGGATATGGCAGATTTGTTACCAATCACAATGGGAGTATTTAGAAAATTCAAACCGTAATCTCGCATTTGTTGCTGTATCCACAAAACCGGTGAACAGCAGCTACAAGTTGCAACGTATCTAGCCTCACATGAGGACACCGCTACAGAAGTCTACTTCTTGCATTGCCAGGATACGAGTCTCCCCCCAAGTAGTTGACATCCGCCAGTTGTCGATTTTCTGTGCTGGTTGCGTCCTCCGTAGTCTGAGTCGATGTAGGATACGAGATCTAATCCACCATCTGATGGATACCAGAGACCAAATTTGGGTTTCCCCTTAAAGTATCTCATTATTCGTTTGACCGCAATCATATGTGACTCCTTTGGATCCACCTGAAACCTGGCACAAAGACAAACTGGAAACATAATGTCCGGTCTAGAAGCAGTTAAGTACATGAGTGAACCAATCATTGCCCGGTACTCTGTGGGGTCGACATATTTGTCGCTTTCGGTATCTGGACCGAGACCGTGGTTGACCGGTAGAGGAGTATGATAAGGTGTGCAATCATTCATCTTGAAACGAGTCAGGATGTCATGCACATACTTGGTTTGATGGATAAACATTCCATCTGCCTTCTGATCCACCTGTAGACCAAGGAAAAACTTTAACTCACCCATGGCACTCATCTCGAACTTCCTTTTCATGACCTGCTCAAATTTCTTGCATAAGTCGTCATTTGCTGACCGGAAGATGATGTCATCAACATACACCTGTACTAGCAGAAAATCTTCTCCTTTTCTCCGAATGAAAAGTGTACTGTCAATCTTTCCTCTCTCAAAGCCATTGTTCAAGAGGTAAGAAGACAGTGTCTCATACCATGCCCTGGGTACCTGATGAAGTCCATAAAGGGCCTTGTCAAGTTTGTAGACCCGATCTGGATATTCTGGATCAGTGAACCCCGGTGGTTGGGAGACATACACCAGCTCTTGGACTTTTCCGTACAGAAAGACGCTTTTAACGTCTAACTGATAAACCTTAAATCCTTTGTGAGGCGCGAATGCTAGAAAGAAGCGAATTGCCCCTAGCCTAGAAATTGGTGCAAACACTTCATTGAAGTCTATCCCTTCCTGTTGATTAAACCCCTTGACCACTAGCCAAGCCTTATTCCTGACCACAACACCATTATCATCTTTCTTATTTCGAAAAACCCATTTGGTTCCAATTTCCTATGCACCCCGAGGGAGATCAACCAACTCCCAGACTTTGAGCTTCCTAAACTGAGCCAGCTCCTCTTGCATTGCCTCTACCCACGAGTTGTCACGAAGAGCCAGTTGATACGTCTTCGGTTCGATCTGTGAGATAAAGCATTTTAAACATTTGTTCATAATCCCCGAGTCTTTAATTCTTGCGTACATGCAGTTGGCAGTCGCAAAGCTTCTCCTTGTCTGAATTCCCACAGTAGGATCTTCCAGTATATAGTCAACTGGATGATCTTTATTTGCACGTGTTAATACCACGGTGTCAACAGTTAATTCATCATCTAAGTTGGAGCCAATTTCTCCTGCAGCTACTTCTTCATCAGTAGAATATGTCCCGAAAGGGTTCGTGAAAGGTTCTTCTTCAGTTTCGGTGGCAGGTTCTGTAGATGTAGATTGGTTGTTTCCCGAGGAGCTTCCTTGAGCATCTGTCTTATCCTTTTCTGCAGAAATTGGGACTATTGAACGAGGGCGAAACAAAGTCGTCATTGTCCTCATAAACAATCACTGGTTCTTCATCTAGTTCTGCATTAAAGGTATGAGGAACATTAAAGGACTTAAAAACGGAATCATAATCAAACATCCAACTTGGTTCCTGTGCACTATCCGGTGGTGAGTAACTTGTTATTTCGATATTAAAAGTAATTTCTACTACACCTTTGGATTTATTAAAAACATGTTTGTTTGGTGAGGCGGGAACATAACCAAGGAAGAATCCATCGTCTACCACCTCACCAAATTTAAGTTGGTTTTTATTTTTCAGAATAGTGCAAGGCATCCCAAATGGTTCAAAATCTTTGATATTTGGTATTCGACCGTTCAAGAGTTCATAACATGTTTTATTGTGTTTCTTAACGGTCAATACCCTATTCAGAACATAGCAAGCTGTATTCACAGCCTCCCCCCAGGATTGAACTGGAAGCTTAGAGTCAGCGAGCATTGTCCGAGCTGATTCAATCAAAGTCCTACTTTTCATTTCCTCGACTCCATTCTGTTGTGGCTCATAAGCAGCACTAAATTGATGTTCAATTCCCTTGCGAATGCAAAAGATTGAAAATGTGCTGTTCTTGAACTCCGAGCCATTGTCTCTCTGGTGTTGAATAGATTCTCTGCTTGAAGAATGAAGTTTGTTAAGACTTCTCCTGTCTCATCCTTCGAACCTAAGAAAAACACCCACGAGAATCTCGAAAAATCATCAGTAATCACAAGGCAATAGAATTTACCACCAATGCTTCTAACGTTCACCGGACCTAATAGGTCCATGTGAAGTAGTTCAAAAGGAGCAGAGATGGTGTTAATAGCTTTAGGGTGATGAGGTTTCTTGTATTGTTTTCCCTTTTACAAGGGACACATTTATCCTCAACCCCAAAGTTTTTTAAAGGAACACCTGTCACCAATCTGTTTTTCACAGTGTAGTTCAGCTTTCTGAAGTGAATGTGTCCCATTTTCCTGTGCCATAACAGTGAATCCGATTTAGATGCTCTTGAAAGAAGGCATGTGGTCTCCTCTGAAGTGTCGTTAGGCATACTCATGTCCATAATGTATGTCTCATTTCTTCTAGGAGCCCTCATAATTATCCACTCTTTTGGAACTACCACCCCTGGTTTCAACACTAAAGCTTCAGACTTGGTGAGGTGAACTGAATGCCCCTTGTCGCAGATTTGTGAGACACTCATGAGATTGTGTTTGAGCTCCTCAACATAGTTCACTCCTTCTAGGGTGATCTTGCCATTAGTGACCTTCCCCTTTCCTGAGATATGCCCGCCTTTGGCGCCAGCAAAGTTCACATAACCTCCATCACATTTCATAACTTCAATCACCAATCTCAACTCCCCTGTCATATGCCTGGAGTAGCTGCTATCAACATACCACCAGTTGATAACCCTCCTCAGCAGCTCCTGCATTTACAAAGAAGATTAGTTAGAGTATGGGACCCAAGCTGTGAAAGTCTTGGGTCATCCCATTTCATCGACAACAGTGAACTCCCTCCAATATCCATCACTCCCCACTGGAGTCTTGGACCTTGATGGGCTATTTTTGTTCATTTGGTTATAATGTCTGTAGAGCCTTTGATTCTGAGGATTGTAATATCCTTCGTGATTCACTGGCCCATTATTGTTATTTTGAGGAAAACTCCCTCTGTTGAAGTATCCCTGATTGTAGTTATGTCTAGAAAAGTTTTGGTTATTTGAAGATGGTCTATCCCTATAACCATTTTGATTATTTTGATTATTATCAAAATTAAATTTGTCACCTTGTGGACTTTGGTGACGTTGTTTCCTATGTGGTGGTTGGTGTTTGTTGGTATTAGCATGAGGTGCCTGCTTTGGAGGAACAGCACTAGAAGTGCTTGCCTGGCCAACACTCACCTGTCTAGGGACAAACGCAGGCTTTTCAAAATTTTTGTTAACTAGTCGTTTGCCTGGATCCCTAGACCCACCATCATGTTCCTTCTCTAATTGCCTTTGTAAAGATTTCTTTGCAGAGTTGCTCACCTCTTTCCTGCTTTCAGACTTGGTAGGATTTTCACCTTTCTTTGGATCAGTTGATGCAGTGTTCTCCTTCTTCTTGGTAGTACACATGCTAGCTACATGACCTTTTTGGTGACATTTAGAACAAGATCGCTTCTCAAGAGGCTTGTTGTACTGTCCCCTTGAAGTCGATCCCTCATTGCTAGCAGATTTGGGTGAAGTGTTACCAGAACATTCAACATTACCCTGTTTGATTTCTTCTGTTTTGGCTTCACCTTGTTTAACAAATTTAGGATTTTTCAAAATAATTTTTCGTTCAGCCTTTTTGGGTTGAGTCTTTGATTCAGTTGGGTTAGTTTTAACTGTATTAGTTTTATTAACCCCCGACCCTTTATTGTTCTTGAACATTTCACCTGTTTCTTCATCCACAGACACATTGGATGAACTACCATTTTTAGTACTAACCACATTTTCACTCACATCAACTTTCTTCTCATCTAGCTTAGGCTTACAAATTTCCTCATTTACCTCCTTCTCAGTTGGTAGAAACGTATAGTTCCCTGTTAGAGGAGGAGGCACATCTTGATAACCTAAGCCACCATTTTCATCTATAAACTTCTTGGTGTCTCTTCCAGAGTCTATTAGAGCACTTATAAGATATTTTGAGCTACGAACTTGATCTATTTGTCTGTTTAGATCGACTAACTTAACCTTAAGTTGGTCTATTTCAGCATTTTTCTTATCAATCTCTTCTTGTTTATCAACTAGAGCCAACTGTGTTAGACTAAGATAATCTATCTTTTCACTAAGGGTATATTTGAGTTCTTTTAGATCTTTCTTAGCAGCACTAAGGGAAGTTTTTAGGTTCCCTATTCTAATCTTATTGCCTATGTTAAACTCTTTTTCTTTCTCTAGAAGCACAACTAATTCAGTATTATGCTCAGCTACTTTATCATTCTCTTTCACTAGTTACAAAATACGCTCAGCATAATCAACACACTTATTACAAGCTTCTACAACTAAAGATAAAGGAAGGAGTACCTTTTTCTTATTGGATGACAAGTCTGCCATGTATGCCATGAATTCTTTAGCAGACATCCCCTCAGTTGATGCTGTCAGATCTAGCACCTGTGTAGTTGACTCCTTATCAGCTTCCTCTTCAATCTTTGTTGCAACAGCCTCTTCAGTTTCACTTTCCTTCACTTTTGTCTCGGCACCAGGTTTTACCTCATTCTTAGTCTCTTTCTCTAAAATCTCAGCCATGAATGCTTGATTGCTTGATCCATCAGTACCATCGAGCACACAACTCCAGTCATATGTACCATCAGGTTTTGCTACCATTAGGGCCTTAGAGCTAGTGTTGCTCTGAGATGGTCCCACTAATGAGCTTTTCCTGACGGTGTTACCTTGGTTCTGATTCTGGTTTTTCGGTCTAGAACATTCCCTTGCAAAATGACCGTAGTTGAAACAGTTGTAACAGTTGTAACATTTCACTTTTGACTTATCAAATCCGGCTCGACCTCCCACAAGTTTTCTTCCAGTCCTGTCCATGAACCTTTTTGCTCTTCAGGAGATCATAGCGAGATTCCACTGCAAATCCATTTCCTCCAAGTCATCTGGATCGATTTCACCATAGTCATCATCAAAAACTGCCGGTTCATTTATCTTCCCTTGTATGTAGTTTTCGTAGAAAGCTACAAAAGAAGACAAAACAGCAAGCTATTGTTCAGCTGGTTTGACACTCATAGGCATTGACTTGTTTGACTTGTCGTTACACCATGAGTGTTCATCTGCAGAACCAGAAACACTTTTTCCTTTGTCCTTTCCTAATGGAATATTTTTAACCTTGGTCGACTCAACTAAAACAGAAACAAAACAAACTTCACCATCAGAGTCCAAAATTATATTTCCAGTGTTGTCACCTGAAAAGAATGCTGTTGCATTCCCACTACTGCTGGACGAGTCCTTGGATGTCAGTTTTGCATAGTAAACTCCCGGATCTTGAACCTGATCATATGTGGCATCCTTTCTCTGCATGGCCAAGTCCTAAGCCCTCAGCTTCCCTATCACATCATTAAGAGTAGCACTTTCAAACTCTGGATTCTCTTTTATTAGAAGAGTATAAACCTCCCACTTTGAGGGTAGAGAATCTAGAATTTTTGTACTCAGTTCAACCTCAGTATACGATATACTGTGATTCCCTAATTCAGTCACAAGATGATAAAATGGTGTTATAATTTCCTCAAGAGTTTCTCCTTTCAATCCCCTGAAGACAGCAAATTGCTTCTTCAGTAAATCAGTCTTATTTTTCTTGACATTGTCGTTTCCTTCAAATCTTCTCGCAAGAGCATCCGATAATTGTTTTGCCTCGTGGTATTTTTTGAAGGTATGCAGAATCTCCTGAGGTAGACTCATTGTGATGGCAGCATGAGCTTTGTTTTCAGCTTCAAACATAAGCTTATCTTCTTCTTCCATGTCCTTAAAGGCCGCTTCCACAATTCTACCTTCTACAATTATAGATGATTTGAAATATCCATCTCTAATGCAAATCCAAATTCTCATGTTGTAGAAGCGAGCCCATTCTTCAAACATATCCTTCCACCAGTAATAATCGTTTACAGATATCAATTTTGGTGGAGAGTTTGACTTTCCAACCTCGTGGTCCATTTCTAAAAACTTATTTAAACTTGACATTTTAATTAGTTTAATATGATTTAAATTGATTTTAAATGTCCAAGATTCAAATGTATGTCTAAAGTCCAAGTCCAAGACAAAGTTGAAAGTTCAATAATAAGGTTCAAAGTCGAAGTTAGGAAAGCTAGTAAAGATATTTACTTTCAGCGACTACAATAACTTTCAGCGACTACAATAACTTTCAGTGACTTGCTTCTGCTGTTGCTGTCGTCGTCGTCGTTGTTATTGTTGTTGTTGTTGATCTTGTTGTTCTCGTCGTCGTCGTCGTTGTTGTTCGTTTAGTTTGTTTATTATTATTATTATTATTTTAGATGACTTGTGTTGTCTGATTCGTATAAAAACAGAGGAAACTCTGCCGATAACTTTATAATGTTAATGGCCAGCAACATCCGGGACCCTATGATTCGTTACCTATACCCTTCGATTACCTGGTCTATTTCCGGATGGTGTACATGTAACGAACGGGTCAACCGGATCGACCTTTTCTGTTCGTACTGCATCCTTAGAGGGAGGCCGGTTGCGCTGCACAAGTGCTTTGCTGAGTACGTTGCTAGCTACCCTCTTAGGCATTCAGCGGGGGGTATTCCGATTGGGAGGATGGTCACCGCCATAGCGTTGCGTATTTGCCCGACCGACTTGTGGATCCATATTGAGGACCAGAGATTACCACTTCCGATGTTGCCGATGTATGATTATTATTTATTTATTATTTATTATTATTTAATATTATTATTATTGTTGTGTGTTTCAGGCCGCTAAATATTACGACTATGCAGCAGATGAAGGTGGCCAATCCACCCGCATATTTCCAGCGCGTTTTTGGTGCAGCTGGCGAACGTGGTGAGCATTTTGTACCACAGCCGCTGGTACATATTGATTGGCCACTTGCTGAGGAGGTTCAGATGCCACACGCTGGCGACGGCGATCCACCGGAGGATGTATAGATGCCAGAGGCTGCCCCTGATCCCGACAGCTTGCTGCCCGCGTTTATCACGCCGTTAGGTTGCCTGATACCACGACCCAGCTACTTCAGCAGGTTCTGGATCAGATGCGGTCGATTCGGGCTGATATGGGGTCGATGCAGGCTGATATGGAGGTGATGCAGATGGATATACGGTGGTTGTTGGAGAGCGAGAATGAGAGGCGAGTACATTTAGGTATGCCGCCGCGTACAACAGTCAGCCGGGAGGGTCGGGTCCTTAGTTGTTTGTTCATTTGGATGTTTTATTTTGAATAGTATTGTTTCTTTATTTGAACAGTATGCTTTATTTTGTATGTAAATGTTTGAATATTATGCTTTATTTTGTTTTATTGTTCGTATCTTGGGTTTTGTTTAGTTCGGCAACATAAACGTTAATAAAAAACCAAACATTCATTCATATTCATATTCATATTCACATCCATATAAAAAAAATCATATTATACAATTAAAAAAATAACATTTATAAAAAAACAAACATTTATATTCACATCTCTAACCCGTCTTAAACACCCACACTACACTTATAAAAAACCAAACAAACATCACCCAATCATTGCCAATGATTACCCATGATTGGTAATCATTTGTATTCTAGGGGACGGGTCGTGGCGGCCTTCACGACCTGTCATTGTTTCCCTGGTTGGCCATCCACGGGACGTGCAGGCCACCACGGGCCATCATTTTTTTCTGGTTGGCCTTCCACGGGCCGTCGAGGCCTCCACGGTCCGTGGAGGGGGTGTCTAGATAAAAAACCCTAATGTCTGGATATCCGGAGCCCTTTTGAGACTTCTACACTCCCAGAAGCCCTAGTTGCTCTCTTACCCATGTTCATAATGTTTCGAAAATTTTACAGGTTTGAAAGAAGAAAAGAGAGAGAAGAGAAAGATATTACCTTCTTTAAAAGATCAAATGTGATTATAAAGGAAGAAAAGAGCTCTAGATATAGATGGCAGAAGATGACCTTGTGTAACGGTTACCACTTGATTATAGCCGAAAAAGTAGCCATTGAAAATCCTGACAGACGTCCAATCAGGATTATCAGATAAGTTTTATGATTAAAAAATATTATAACCGTGTAAGATATTAACGGTAACATATTTTTTGGGGACAATTGTTGGTGGTGAAAATCCTTAGGATGATTTTACCTACTATACTTTATGTGATATCCTCAGGATGCTGAAGGACTAAGCAGGGTTCAGGATGTAGTTGTATTTTAACATGTGTACATCCTGAGGATGAACTAACAGATTATCTTTCTTTGACATTATTGCAGGTTTAATCAACCAATAATATGGACTTGTAACTCTTCTCCAACGTCTATATTATCATAATCAGTCAAAGAGGACAAGGATAACAGGGCTATACGTACATGGCAAGTCCAAGTTCAAAGGAGGAGTCAAACTTGTAACCGACGTGCATTGAATATAGGCGAAGAACCAGGAAACCGCTACAACAACGACTAGCTGAGTTGAAACAGCTACAACGGTCACCTGAACCATTCAAGAAGCTTAACTAAGATAGCGGATTACATGGGATCTTCTATTTACTTTCGTGTAACTATATATAGGGGATGATTGACGAGTATAGGACACATTAGACTACCCTGATCAATACTGGACACTCTAATACTCTCACACACACTACACAATCATTATAATCATAGAACACTCGTCCATCATTCATCCAAAGTTGTACTACTTTTTACATTATTAATATTAACAAACAAGGCAGGGGCCTAGACTCCTCCCGAGGTTTTGTGTCGGTGATCAACAACTGGTCTAGGGCTTTCCTCGTAGATCCAGTGTTGTTCTTTGCGTATTCATACTTATTTTACTTGTTTCATCATTTTGCTATACAGTTACATCCTCAGGATATAACTGTCCATCCTCAAACTTACCTTTGCCATCCTGAGCATAGTTGACATAAAATTAGAAAACATGATTATTTTTACTAAGTAATTTTTGACCAAAACAGCAGTCTGTCAACAAAGGATAGCCAGAGCATACGATAAGAATATAAGGATACGAAGGTTCAAAGTAGGAGACTTGGTTCTAAGAAAAGCTTTTTAGAATACTACCAAACCAAATGATGGTAAGTTAGCTCCTAAATGGGAAGTACCATACTTGATTGATTTTGAGGCTGGCAAAGGAGCATATTGGCTCTCAACCATGGAAGGTGAAATTCTTCCCAGGTCTTGGAATGCAATCCATCTAAAATACTATGACATATGAGGTATGAAACAATTTATCTTTATTTATATTTCATTTCATTTTCCTACAATTTCACAACTAAACATGGTCTAGTATGTAGTCCATCTTGAGAATTTTACAGAACCATCCTGAAGATGGAACTTTGAAGACTAGAGGGTTGGCCACCCTCTCCTACGTTAAGGTATCTGATACCTTCCTAAGGTTTAAAGGTTTTCACCTTTCACGTTGGGTTAGCAACCCGGCCTGGAGCGCACGTTATTCGTGTATATCTTTAGGATGGTGGGACCAGTTCATGTAAAAATGGCTGACAATCTCATCATTTTTGGAGTATACATTGAATCCCTAAGGTTTAGACATTTTTCAATGTCTCTTTCTCGTATTTTGCCTAGTCGCCAGTGGCCTTGTCACCGGTCATCCTTAGGCTGTAACGCCAGTTTATCTTCGGCCTTGTCGCCAGTTATCCTCAAGATATTACATTTGGCCATGTCGCCAGTTATTCTTAAGATGTTGCATCAAAATGGGCTTGACCCCAGTTTCTATAAGGCCTTGTCGCCAGTATGATAACTTTATTTACCTTTCTAAAGGATATCCTCAAAAGTTATTGATAAACCTTCTTTAAGTCTATCTTAAAGAAAGAACAGATTAAACACTGGGAACATCCAGAAGATGATGAAGACCATACTAAAGATGAAAAAGTAGAAATCCTAGGGAATATCCAAAGGATAAAAAAAGAACTTAGGAGATATCCTATGGATAAAACAGAAAAAGACTTTGGGAAACATCCTAAGAATGATCAAAAGAGATCCTAGGAAAAATCGTAAGGATACAACAGGAACTGGGGACATCCTCATGATGTTATTATAGAAACTTTTTATCAAGATACTTTAAAGACCAATTGATGAATTAGGAATAAAGGTATAACTCTATAACTTGTATCATTCTATTCTATGTTTGTTATTTAACAACATTGCAGGATATCAAAAGAATAAAGAAGGAACACAAGGATGTAGAGTCAGAAGATTGATAGTTTTATTTATTCATAAGGGAAGTCAACCCCCGGCTTCATCCAAAACTAGGACCCATCCACCAGGGGTCAACATCTAAAGGTCCAGGTCTAGAAAGATTTGGGGCTTCGTCTTTAAAACCAAGATCCCTCCACCCTAAACCTTTGATTGTTCATACATACATAAAAAGTAAATTGTTCATAATTGTTCAACGAAAAGACTACCATAAAAACAACCACAAAAATTCTAAAAAGTGGGCTCTGGCCTAGTCATCACATCATTCATCGCCCACTGGTGCCTCAACCTTGAACTCCTTCGCCACCCCAGCCTCCTTCACCTCAGCATCCTCAGGCTCCTTTGGTTCATCCTCAGGATATGCAGCAGGAACAGGCTCATGGACCACCTCTTTTCCGTCCAGGCTCTTGATCTTCTCCTGCCAAGCCTTGACATCCCACTTTTCCTGGTTGAAGTTAGGATTCTTAGCTTGCAAGGCCATCCTCACCCTGGCTTGAAGAAAAGAAACTATGGTAGACTTCATGAGACCTTGCCTGTACTCCTCTATCTCCTTCTCATGACCCTGCACCATCTTAGCCTGCTCAGATTTCACCAGCTTTAGCTCTGCCTCTACGTTGGCCAACTTCTTCTCAAGGTGTTTACCATTGTCATGGGCAATCTTCTTCACATCCTCAAGTTTGGCTTTGGTGTCACTGAGCTCTTTGGCGAAATTTTCCAGGGACTTCAGTAGATATTCATGTCCCTGCAAGGCAAGAAAAACAGGTAAGTGTTTCATCCCTAGCATTTACTTAAAAATTATTATTGTCATCCTCAGGATAACACTATACCTGGAGAGTAAACTGGGAAATCTTGGCCAAGACATCCTCAGAGCGGAGACCCTTAAAGGGAGAGATCTCTTGGGCTGAGGCAGAAGCAGTCTTCCTCTTCTTAGAGGATGCTTGGGCCTTAGGTTTAGGAAGAGGAGGAGGACTGGCCATCCTGGAGCTGGATGGTGAAGTGATCTTTGCGACCTTGACATCGTGGCTGTCAATCTCATCCAAGTCAAAGAAGGCAGATTTCTTTGCTGAAAATAATAAAAAACAAAGGTTTAGACAGGGATACATGACAGAAACATCCTCAGGATGTAAAGGGTAATACTTACCAGACATTTGTGTAGCTTGGCTAGTGGTATAGCTTTCCTCTACTTCAAATGTCCTTGCTGAGGGAGGTAAGTCAGTTACGTCTTTATACATTATAAAAGCGTCATCCAGAGGAGGAGCAAGTTTAGCAAAAGAAGCACCTGTAACACAAAAAATTTCAGAATGTTAGTAATATCCTCAGGATATAACTATACAAATTTTTCATTCTTAAAATAAACTTTGACATCTTAAAAAATTTATACTACTTTTTAACAAATACATAGGGATATCATCCCCATAAGGAATGGAATCCCTCCTCACAAAGAACAGCTTTGACATCCAGGACCTGTCAGATTTTATGACATTGAACATAAAAGGAGGTTCTTTATTGATAAGCTGAAGAACATAACGGTTTGACCCATGTATTTTCAACTTATATATGTAAGACAGGTCTCTAATCTGAAGCTGGATGCCATGGTTCTCGATGATCTTGTTACAGACCATCATGATCCTCCAAATCTTCGGTATAGCCTGAGCATATGCCATCCCAGTAACATAAAAAAAATCATTGATAAACTTGGGGAATGGATATCTTAGGCCAAGATGGAATGGCAGGTACAAGAAACTGACCCAAACAGAGGATGCAAAATCAGATTTTTCACCATGATCATAGGGACGGATAACAGCAGAACTAGGGAAGTCCCCTGAGTTCTTTAAGGTCTGAATATCCCTATCATTGAAGGAGCAAACCTCCTGTTCAGGCTCCTTAAGTAGGTTTTGGGGGATTAAGTCATTAGGGACTCCAACACTCCCAGAAGCTCTTGTTAACGTTTTGCCCATCCTTAGAATTTTTTGTTTAAAAAAGTTTTGAAGGATTAAAGAAAAGCAGAGAAGAAGAGAAAAGTTACCTTTCTAATAATCTTGTTGTGATTATAAAGGAAGGATCAAGGTCTAGATATAGACGGTGGAAGGTGATGATGTGTAACGATCATCACAAAATTATAGCTGAAAAAGTAGCCATTGTCATCCTGACAAACGGGTCTAATCAGGATTATCAGAAAAGTTTCAGAATTAAAAAAATATTATAACCATATGAGATATTAACGGTAACATATTTTTTGGGGATAATTGTTGGTAGTGAAATCTTCTATATGATTTTACCTTGTATTTTCTATGTGACATCCTCTGGATACTAAAGGACTGAGCAGGGTTCAGGATGTAGCAGTGTTTTGCCTCATGTGCATCCTAAGGATAGTCTAACAAATTATCTTATTGTTATATAATCGCAGGTACACTTAATCAATATTAAGCCTTGTAACTCTTCACTAACGGCTATATTGTCTTATTCAAGTAGAAAGAGCTGAGCATGGAAGAGCTATACATATGGAGGAAGTCCATCACTAAAGAATAGGTCAAATGTGTAACCATCCAACGATAAATGAGAGGCGAAAAAAAAGGAAACGGTTAACCCACGTCTATATTGGTTAACCTCACTTCAAAGCTGACTTGAAACAGTCCAATGGCTCAATAAAGAAGGAGGATATCATGGGATCTTCTATTTATTCACTTGTAAATTATAAATAGGGGCCTGATGAACGAAATAGGACACATGCTTGACACCACTTGACACTAGCTTACTCATTATAGAACATCTGATACTCTCTACTTACACACACAACATAACATTGTAATCTTAGTAGTTTGTTCATCATTCTTCCAAAGTTGTAATCTTTTTACCATATTAATATTAACAAACAAGGTAGGGGCCTAGACTCCTCCTGAGGTTTTGTGCCAGCGATCAATATTGATCAAGGGCTTTCCTCGTATATGGAGTGTTGTCCCTTGTCTTATCATTCTGTCAAACAGTTGCATCCTCCGGATATAACTGTCCATCCTGACTAATTCCTTTGCCATCCTGAGCATAGTTGTCAATTATTGTTTCTTTGATATTCTAACATGCCATCTCGAAGATATAACTAAGCTTTTAACATATTTCACAGTTTTAGCACTCTACCTCACATTTTCTAAATTATTTTTACTAACTAATTTTTTACCAAAACAATATCCATTCCCCACTTTATGAAAGGCCATGGAGAAATAATAGGATGTAAGGCTTCAGCAGGCTGGTGTAGAATGTTACTGTGCCTTTGACATGCATCACATCTTTGAGAATGTAGATGCATATTGTGCGACTAATGCTTCGGATTGAAATAATAAACATGTTTTGTGAAAACCGTGAGGGCGAAGGTGGCATATTATGGGGCGAATGTAGAGAAAAAGGGGCGAAGGTATAAATGTGCTTAAGAGTATTCCAGGTTCGAGCTGAAAGGAAGGACGAATGTGGAAAACTTCCACATTCGTACCCACATAAGGGGCGAACCTGCAGAGTATAAATATGTGAAGTTTGTTTTAATTGTTAACTTTGATCATTGTGTGTTGTCTAGGTCTGAGTAGAGCTCTCTAGAGTGTGTGTTATTGAAGTGTTGATCAGATTAACTTGTAAACGTTATTATCATCATATTTTGACAAGTTATCTATGAAAATGAGATTTGAAAAGCGTAATTCGTGTGTTTGATTCATTGATTATCATTTTGTTATCTGTTCTAGGGTTTCCGCACCTGGAATAGAGACTTGTATGATCTGATTTACTGTTTTTACATAAAACGATCCTTTACAAAGTGGTATCAGAGCCAACAGAGATCATACAACAACAAATTGATGGTTTTTGAACTGATTTGGACCCAAATTTGATCAAATTTTCTCTGTTTTCATAGAACAATGGTTTTTGATGCAATTTGAAGGATTTGGATTAGATTTCATGGATAAAATCAATAATTCGAAGTATTAAAGTTGTTCCAAATCAATTCCGAATCAAAACCTGATTAAGATCATCAAAATTCATTAACTTTTGAAAATTTCAGATCAAAATAACCGTTTTTCAAAGAATAACCGTTTTTCAAAATGTGTGGGTCGAACCTAGAGAGCTCAGGGGTCGAAAGTGGGGTTTTAGGTCGAACCAAGTATTTTTAGTGGTCGAAAGTACATCTTTTTGGTCAAACCTAGGAGTGTGTTGTGTTGTTTTTCCACTTTCGGGTCAAAGTTCCACTTTCGGGTGATCGCGAGGTCGAAAGTGAAAAAGAAAAGGGACGAAAGTGAGAAGATACAGGTCGAAAGTGGGTTTGTTCATGAGATTTCTACATTCGTGTTAGCTTTTGAGGACGAAAGTGAAGGTTTTTTTCACATTCGTACTCACGATCTCTATGACAAGAGCGAACGTAGAATTTGTTTGGTGAAAATTTCAAGTGTGTCGTATTTCCAACTTCGAGAACAATATGTGGGGATTTCCGACTACACCGAGGTCGGGTACAACACAACAACAGCAAGTTACCATGGACCCGTGGACAGTAGCTGCTCAGAAATCGAATACTCAGTCTACGCAACCAATCAACTCCTTAGCAATGACGAGTTCGATTCCTCAGAGTGTTGCATCATCTTCACAACAACCAGCAGCTGATTACTGGGGTGTAGCAGCCGCAGCGGTACACACTCAAACTACTAATGCTATATCTACTCTAATCAATGATTTATCTTCAGGTAGCGGGAACAGACCACCCAAGTTGATGGAGATGCAGGAGCATAACCAATGGCAGAAGAAATTCAAGATTCATCTGGAAGGAATGGGACTTGAAGGAACTGAGGCGTGGCAGATGATTGCAAAAGGATATCTGGCACCAGTGTTAGAGAATACCGGTGAGCAGATTCCACTTGAGAGTTTGTCTGATGACGAAAAGAAGAAGTTTGCAGTGGAAAAGAAAGCGTATTCTTAACTAACCCAAGCGATTACAAATGATCTGTTACATCAGTTTGGTTCGTGTACAACTTACAAACAACTATGGGATATGTTGAAGAATCGTCATGATGGTAATGATAGAACGAGAAAGCTAAGAATGGAGGAACTGAGGAAAGAATTCGAGAATTTCAGTTATGTTGGGAATGAAACACTGAAAGTGTTGACTCCCAGATACTGTCACTTATTAACTGAATTGTCAAGTTATGACATTCATATTCCAATGTCAGATTTGGTGGATAAATTTGCTAATTCTTTACCACCATACTGGGATCAACACATTGAGGTACTTAAGGAGAAAGATGCTTACAAGTACTGGACCATCAATGAGTTTATCCAAAAGTTGGAAAACAAAGAGCTTGAGGAGAAGAGGAAAGCAAAAAGGTTGCAAATTCCTCAAAATCCAGAGTTGTATCATGCTAGTACAACATCTACTGCGGGTAACTCAAGTCTTGGTGGAACAGTTGCTCCTCATATAGCATGTGTTTCAAGTGTTATGGAACCACCCAAACAACCGATCAATTATCTAGCTCAAACCTCATCTTATTCACCACCATCATATACACCACCACCACAAACATACCCAAATTCTTTCGTTTTACCATTTTCTCCTATGCAACAAGCAGCATGGTATTTTGCAAACCAACCACAACCACGACCTCAACAACAACAATACATCTCTCAGATGAATCAGGCTAATCAGAGACCAGTAGTGTTGGAGACATCCAACATGAATAATGTCACTGTGGAAGTTTCTCAACAACACATTGCTTTGGTTTCAGCAATGGTTGCCTCGTACAACGGTCTAGTAGCTAGTCAAATTGGTAACAACAATCTAACCAATGAAGACTATGCTAAAATCGATAAAGAAGAAATGGAGCTTATCGATATACAGTGGGCTTTCGCAAGCATTATGAGGCGAGCAACAGAATTCATTGAGAAGACTGGGAGAACTGACTTGGCCACTACACTAAATACAACATATGGCTTCAACAAAGAGAAAGTCACATGTTTCAATTGTGGTGGTAAAGGGCACTTCAAGAGAGAGTGTACACAGCCTGCAAAACAAGGTAACAGAAACCCATTCAACTCAAACTACCAGAATCGTCAATCTCAAAACCAAGTTTCTTATCAGAATCAAAACAACAACAACTATCAAAACCAAAACAATTACCAAAACCGACAAAACACCTCTCAGAACAACTATAATAGACAACCAAATACACCTAATCAGACTCAAACACCAAATAACCCAAACAGAACTGTCATTCCTATCACCACACCAAATGATCAACCACAGAATACGAATCAAAATCAAGCTTTGGTGATTCAAAATGATGAGGGGTTTGACTGGACTGATATTCAAATTGGTGTTGAAGAGATATTGAGGAGTCGGAGATAGTTGAGAAAGTTGAAGAAACTGAGAGTGAGAATGAGAAGTCATTTGATGAGATGAATGTTGAGATGATTGATTCAGTTAAAAATCACAATGAAGAGAAGAGTTCGAGAATCATTATTTACTCGGTCACAGATATTCCTGAAGAAAGTGAATCAGTATATTCAGACTCGGAGAGCGAATTAGACTCAAAAGCAAGTGTAAATTCTCTAGATGATGACATTGATCAATTGCTGGCTGAAGCTGATTTTCTGAAGACAAGGAAGTCGTGTATAGTGGATGATGCCTTTACCAGAATCGATTATTCCAAGTTCTCTGCTGGGAAGGAATCTCATTTCGCTCTCATGGCTATGACAGATCCTCCGAAAAAGGTAAGTTCTGAATCTACGACTGATATACATAGTGATAAGTACTGTGGTACTTGCGATAGATTGACAGATGAAAATAAGCAACTCAGAGTACAACTTGAGAGTGTTGTGATTAACTGTCAATCTTCTCGCAAGGAAGTTAGAGAGTTTAACAAAGTACTTGATGGTTACAAAAGGACATTTCTGACTTAAAGAAAACACTTTCTTTAAAACAATTGGCAATAAATAGCTACATAAATGAAATTGAAGAAACTAAGTTAGAAATGGCCACCATCAAATGCTTTGCTGAGAAAATCAACAAGAAGCTTGAAAGTTATAAACACATTGCTTATGTTGTTGATCACATAATTGAACCTCCATCACAACCCAATAATGTTAATTACAAAGCTGTGCCATCTCCAGTGTTATTTGAAAATCATAATTTTCATCAAGTGACACCGGAGAGCTCAGTAAAATCTGACTCTGCATCAGAAATTGAATCTAACACCTCTAGTGTTGGAGATCCAAATTCTGATTTAAGACCAATTTTGGGTGTGAATGATGAGGGTGTAACTGCTGAGACTGATAGTTCTGATTCTGAGGATGACCAACCTAAGAAGGAGTGTGATATTCCTATTGCAAATCACATAATCACAAATGAACGGGTGTCTTCATCTGAGATTATGCCTATGGCTAATGCTCTTCGAACGAATCAATCAGTCAAGCAAGTTGAGAAAAAAATGAACAATGTGACAAACCTGTCAAGATTTTCTATCGGATGGAAGGATCTGATAAGATAATCTCTGACGAGGAATATCCAATAAAATTTGCCAATTACTCTAAGATTGAAAAAATTTGGCAGGAAAGTACCATTTGGTTCCAAAGCATGAGCGAACAAATGATGTACCTCCAGAGGTCTTAAAGAAAATTTATTTGGATACTCCTAAAGAACCAAAAGTTCATGTCACAGAGTTTATTAAGCCTAAGGAAAAGGCAAACAGTTTTCTTGAGCCGACTTACTCAAAGGACCCAGCTTCTGAGGGTTTAAGGCGCAAATGTGTGAATGACCAATATCCAATTAACACATTTGCTAAGCCGTTTGCTCAAAACGTGTTTGAAGAATACCGTGCATGTTTCAAGTGCAGGGAGAGAGGGCATTTACTTGCTCATTGCCCGTATGTGAGACACAAGAGGCACGAAGTTGAAGTAAGGCAATCCTTTAGAAAGTCGGTCGATCATCAGTATCATAATCAAAGACGTTTTGTCCCTAATAATCAAGAATTTTACAATCAAAATAATTTTTATCAAAAGAGGGATAATCGTCAATTTAACTATGATCGAAGAAACCGGATAGCTATGGAGAAACCATTGAAGAGACCGATGGTGAACTCAATAGTTGATAAACAAAAGGTTTCCCAAAACCTGCTGTTAGGTCAACTGTTGGACCTGTTTCTGTTAAGTCAGAAAAGGTAACTAAGAAAGTTTGAAAGCCGATATTCAAAGACCCAAGACCACACAGGCTTTGGTCCCCCGAAAGAACTAATTGCTTTACTTGATGTCTGCAGGGAGCTTCAGCTGGCCCTGTTAGCAGTCTTTGGATTGTTGACAGTGGAGCTTCAGGCCACATGACAGGTGATTTAGCACTATTGTTCGACGTGAAGAATATAAATTGAGGGTATGTTGCATTTGTGGGAAACAAAGGAGGTTACATCACAATGGAGGGAAGCGTGAGTAACGGGATAGTGAGTTTCGAGAGAATTTCCTATGTGAAGCAGATCGACTACAATTTGTTAAGTGTCAGTCAGATATGTGACAAGCAATTTTCTGCGTATTTCGACGACAAATCTTGCTATATCCTCAAACCAGGCTTTAAGATTCCAAAAGAGTGGGAAATGTTGAAGGCACCGAGAGTCAACAATCTCTATATTCTAGATATGTCAAAGGCGATGACGTCTCAGGGCCAAGTGACATGTTTTCTATCGAAGGCTAAAGAGAAAGAATCAATCATGTGGCATAGAAGAATGGGCCATATTCACCTCAGGAAAATGAACCATTTGGTGAAGAACGGGCTTGTCGAAGGTGTTAATGTCAAACATTTCCATTTGAACGACAACTGTGTGAGCTGTAATAAAGGCAAGCAACACAAACAATCCCATAAACTGAAGAAAGTAAACTCTGTTGAGATGCCACTTGAGCGGTTGCACATGGACCTATTCGGACCTGTCAAACGTAAAAGTCATCTCGGAGAGCTTTATTTCTTAGTGGTTACTGACGATTTTCACGATTCTCATGGGTGATGTGTTTGCACCATAAAAGTGACACGTTTAACAATCTGAAAGTTCTGTTCACTCGACTGGAGAATGTTTATGGTCTCAAGATCAAAAGAATTCGGAGTGATAATGGGACGGAGTTTAAAAATGTACAGATGGATGCTCTTTGTGAGCCAAAGGAATTCATCATGAATATTCTGCTCCGTATTCCCCCTCAACAGAATGGTGTCGCTGAACGGAAAAACAGGACTCTCATAGAAATGGCAAGGACAATGCTCGGAGACTCAAATCTTCCAGTAATGTTCTGGAACGAAGCGATCTATGCAGCAAATTATACATTGAATCGGGTATTAACAGTGAAGAAATTTGGCAAAACTTCTTATGAGTTGTTGAACCGAAGAAAGCCGAACTTGGAGTATCTAGAACCTTTTGGGGCTCCGTGTACAATGTTGAATCCAGGAGAAAAGTTTAGTCCAAAAGCTGAAGAGGGATTTTTTGTTGGATATGCAACCCCGCTCAAACGGGTATTCAACAAAAGAACTCGACAGGTAGAGGATTGGGCAAATGTTGTCCGATCACCGTAACTCCTCCAACAGCTTCTAATGATACCAATGCTCCTGTACCAGAAGAAGAAATTTTTCAAGAAGCTTCAACTACACTGGATACTTCAGAATTGGAAGATGATGGAGACTTTGATGAAGCTATTCTTGATCATGCAACAGAGGCACCGCCAGTGAACCCAAATCCAGATGTTGCTTTATCGTCCAACACGGGTAATGATCTGGATGCAGTGGAGAACTTGACTATTCAGACGGGAATGACTGTACCTGAACATCCGGAATCTCGGATTCATCGTATTCACCCGCTAGAGCAAGTTATCGGTGACCCTGGTAGAAGTGTTATGACGAGAGGACAACTACGCAGTGTCAACTCACCAGAATGTTTTGGTGCTTTAGCTTTATGCAAAAATACAAAAATCTGGTTGTCAGAATGATTGGTCGTTTGCATGTTATGTTTCGCAGGTTGAGCCGCGGACATACAAAGAAGCTTTTTTGGATGATGCTTGGGTCGAGGCGATGCAAGAGGAGTTGTTGCAATTTCAGAAATTAGGCGTCTGGACACTTACAGATTTACCTCCGGGAAGGAAGAAGATTGGTACCAAGTGGGTATTCAAATGTAAGAAAGATGACAGAAGCGTGATCGTAAGAAACAAAGCCAGATTGGTAGTGCAAGGATTTCATCAAGTTGAAGGAATTGTCTACAACGAGATATATGCACCTGTGGCACGCATAGAAGCTATCCGAATGTTTCTAGCGTTTGCCTCGTACAAGAAATTCAAGGTGTATCAAATGGATGTCAAAAGCGCGTTTCTCTACGGTGTGGTCAAGGAAGAGGTCTACGTCGGTCAACCTCCGGGCTTTGAAGATCCTATCCACCGGGATAAGGTCTACGTTCTCAACAAAGCACTGTACGGGTTGCACCAGGCTCCACGCCAATGGTACGAGGAGCTAAGCACGTACCTCATGTCCAAAGGATTCAAACGTGGATTGGTCGACTGCACACTGTTTACGAAGAAAACAGGGGATGATTTGCTTCTCGTCTAGATTTATGTAGACGATATTATTTTTGGCTCAACTAACGAACTTCTGTGCAGAGAATTTGAATGTGTAATGCAGGAAAAGTTCGAAATGAGTGCGATGGGAGAAATGCAGTTTTTCCTCGGCTTGCAGGTGGATCAAAGACCAACGGGGATCTTTATTCATCAAATCAAATACGTATCTGAAGTCTTGAGCCGGTTCCAGATGGAAGATTCCAAGCCGATGGACACCCCGATACAACTTAATCACGGGATTGGTGTTGACGCTAAGGGGGAGCTGACAGACCCATTTACATACAGAGCAACCGTCGGATCTCTGATGTATCTCACTGCATCATGGCCAGACATAATGTTCGCTACATGCCTCTGCGCACGTTTCCAATCGAAGCCGAAACAAAGTCATCTGACAGCGGTCAAGCGTATCCTTAGATATCTGAAGGGTTGTCCGTCGAGAGGACTATGGTACCCTAATGATGATAATTTTGACTTTATCGCTTTTAGTGATGCAGATTGGGGAGGCTGTGACAAAGACAGCAAATCCACAACAGCTGGATGTCAGTTTTTAGGGAGCAGGCTCGTGACCTGGCAATGTAAGAAGCAGACTTCGGTCGCATTATCTACTTGTGAAGCAGAGTATGTAGCAGCCTCGAGTTGTTGCTCACAGGTTCTCTGGATTCAGCAGGAGATGGTGGATTACGGTTTGCAATTTCTTAAAACCCCTTGATAATGAAGCCGCAATTGCATTAACCAAAGACACGGTCAATCACTCGAAAGCTAAGCATATCCGGATTAAGTATCACTTTATCCGTGATTGCTATGCAAAAGAGTTGATGGATATGGTCAAAATCCACACTGATTATCAGAGAGCGGATCTTTTCACAAAAGCTTTTGATAAATCCAGATTCGATTATCTCTTAAAAGTAAACGGTATAAAAGAAAAACAAGACTGATCATCACCTCGGTTTATCGCTTTTAATTTTCAAAGTTTCTTTATGTTTTTACAGTTTTTCAGAAAAATTCAAAAACCCAAAAATATGTTTTACATTTTAGGGGGAGTCTTTATTCAGAAAAACCAAAAACATTGAAAAATTCAAAAGGCCATAAAAATAAAAAAACCCAAAATGGTTTCCAAGATAAAAAGAGGAAATGATAGTACATCAGTGGGGATCTGACACAGGCTTAAGATATGTAATGCAATATGAGGCGTGTGTTGATTTCGTGTGATGTGCTGATAGGCTTCGTAGACTAATTACTGTGTGCATTAGTGATATAAACATAACGAACTACTCATTCGTGGCTGAACACCTCATGGGCATATGGTCTTAGTACCGTAATTTCGTTTGATAGAGTTGCCAAAATCTGAGGTTTCGGGTCGTTATGTTATTGATTATCCGGGATATTCTGATTGAACTTTTGTCGTATTAATTTACGGACCTAGTTTCAATCCGAATATTTGCTAAAAGAGCTTTAATGCCAAAACCAAAAGTTACCGAATTGAGGAACTTCATGTTTATTATTGATCAAAGCTCATTAATTGCCTCAACCTGGTATATATGCACATGTTACTTTGCTGCATTCGTTTGCTGACCTGCACACCTCTGTGCTATATATCTTGTAACTAAACGGATAACATTGGCATTATCACGCGTTACGAGAAAGCTTTGTGCAATTTCTTGATACGGGAGTATGTCGTGTGTGTGGGAACCACAACGTGTTAGTATAATACACTTAATATCGTATCATTTTAACGCACTGCATAACAGTCTGCATGTAAGTTTATGTAGACAACAATATCAGCAGTTGCCGGATCACACATTGTTTCTAATGATAATATAAAATAGATCAATGTTGTGATCAGATTTCTCAATAACTGATATGATCCTCTTACCAAAAATCACAAAACATTTACTGTTTTTGTTTACATTTGTGCATTTTATTTTGGTTTTACAAAAATATACAAAAATTCAAAAAGATTTTAGGTGTGTTTTAATATAAATTTCAGAAAAACCAAAAGCTTTACATTTCTGTGTTATTTTAGATAACCGATGGTGTTTGATGGTCATTTTCTGAGATTTGATGAATCAATCTGAGCTTTGTATCATTTAAAACTAAAATAATGCATGTTTGAGGCTTAATATGTTAAAAAAAATGTTTGAACGGGATTCGATTTCGTGATTTGGTGAAATTTCAAAATTTTCCATTTTACTTTCGCCCCTTAGTTGGGTCGAAGGTGGAAAATTTGTCCACATTCGAACCTTTAAAATGGATGAAGGTGGGTGTTTCAGTTAATAACTTTACTTTCGTACTACATTTCCACATTCGGTCTTTAATTAGGGACGAATGTGGAAAATATCTCACATTCGCCCATTGGAAAAGGTCGAACGTAGGTCCCTATATATACACCATTTCAGGTTCGAACTCTCATTCGAACAGTTTTTCAAAAATTTTCAAAATCCAAAACCCTTGTTGCTTTGATTCCTTTTGACTGTGAGTCTTGTTCCTGACGTTGTACTGATCATTTTCATCCTAATTATACAGGTAATGATCCAGTATTGAAGTCAGATTTGGGGTTTTTCTACCCAAACCCTAGCCGTGTTCATCTGGACAATTTTGGACTGTTTTAGTTTGTTTTGTTGATAAGGATTCAGTCCTTATTGATTTTAGGGGGAGAATGTAGAAAAACTAGGGATTAATTCATTGGAATTGAGTGTTAATTGTTTGATTGAAAGAGCCGAACCCTAGTTTTTCTTTTAAAATCAATAATAACTGAATGAGTGATATAATTGATGGTTATAATAGCTTAGTCGGTTGTGTTAGAGTACATTTGAATCAAAAACAAAGTTTAAAACATATCAGAAAAACAATTTTGAATTTTGGGCAAAAACAGGCACATTCGACCTATTTCTTTAGGGCGAACCTGGAATTAACTGGTCGAAGGTGACTCTTAATGGACGAAAGTGAAACAGTTTGGATGAATGTGGGATTTTATTCCACTTTCGAATTGATACTTTCACATTCGAACCTGTTTTTACACTTTCGAACTTATAATTTTCTACATTCGTACCTATTTTTGGGCGAATGTGGATTTTGAAAACTCAAAATTTTCAAATTTTTGTCGTTTTTGACGTATGTTTATTGATTTTGTGATACAGATTAATCTAATGGCAGAACAACCAGCAGAGAATGTAGAAGATCCTTTACAAGAAGTTCCTGTTCAAGAAGATCAAGTACAAGAAGCTCCAGTTGAAAATGTACCTCAAGTGTGGTTATTCGAACCTCCTCACAACTGTTGTGCGTTTGTAGGAGACGTTCAGAAGAATACAGAATTTACTGGGATTATAAACTTTCTGAAAAGAAGCTGGATTATTCATGCTATTGCTACGCCTGCTATCATATACAAAGATATTGTGGAAGAATTCTGGAGAAATGCACGCTATGACTTCTGGCAAGACAAGACGGCTATTGTGAGTAATATTCAGGGGAACTTTGCTTTAATCGCAGAAGATGACATCAGAGAAGCATTGAAGATTAAAGATGATGATTGCACTGATCCTATATGTTTATCATGGATTGAGCAAAGAGTTTGTTTTCTAAGAATGAAGTACAACGGTCCGATTACTGATGGAGCGTTACATAAAGGAAAGCTGAGTGTCCAATTCAAGTATTTTGCTCATGTCATCATCCATGTGTTTGGGACAGTAAGTGCAGGTTATGACGTGATGAGAAAGAGTCTGAGCTCGTTGATGGTTGCTTTAACATTGAATAAACCATTCAACATAGCGGGGATGATTCTAGATCATATGTTAGAGATGTTGAAGGGATTAAAATCAAAGAAATTCTTGTTATATCCAAGATTTTTTATGATGATTTTTTATCACAAGTATCCAAAGTTGCAGAAGGATCCGACAATGGTTTTGGGACAGGATCACATGAATATCAGAACATTGATTAGGATGAAGGGGTATAAGGGTGTTCCTGAAAATGAGAAGCCGCCGCATAAAAATCTTTTTGGTTATCTGATTAATCCGTGTTACACTGACCCAGGAGAAGATAAAGCTAGACATGTTGACAGTGAATCTGATACTAATGATCCACTGGTACATGCTGATGTAACTACCAAAAGAAAACGTCAAGTTAAAAATGCCGGAGCCAAAGGGAAGGGCAAGGCAAAGACTGATGAAGCTGAACCTGCTAAAAAGCAAAAGATGAGAAAGAAAAGTACTGCAAAGAAGGGTACTAATCTGGTTGATAAAGAATCTTCTGTTGATTCTGAAGAAACAGAAGAGGATGAACAATGGGATTCTGATGCTGAATTGTTGAGGAAGAACTCCAAATGCAAGGTCACTGCTGCTGGAGAGTCTGAATCACTGAATAAAGCTGTGGAAGAACAATTACAGAAAGAGCCTGTTGATTTGGAAGGAGAGTTAGGGCTTGATACTGAAGATTTTGATGGATCTACAATGGTTGTGAATTTGAAGAAGCCTAAGCATAAGTCAATGGCTAAGAAAGAGAGCATGAAGAAGTTGAGAGAGAAAGAGATTAAGAAGTTACTAAAAGGGAAGAAAGTCCCAGAAGCTGGCACATCCTCACAGGTTTCCTCACCAGCTACCAAGAAGCAAAAGAAGTCTTCTAAAGAACCTGAAGTAGTTTCTAATCTGGAGTCTACTTTAGAGAATGTTTTAAACATGTTCAAGAAGCCAGAACAAGAGTTGTTGCTGAATCTTCCAAGTCAAAAGTCACAGTTTCTGACGATGTGATGAAGAAAGTGAACAAACAGTTGGAAGATATGATGAAGATGTTGACTGCACAACAAGCTCAAATAGATAAATTCAAGAAAAATGAAGAAAAGATGTTGCAGATAGTTGTAGCTTCTAAAACAAATCAAGATGAACTTGAAAAGAAGTTGAAACAACTTGAAGATGAAAAGAATGAGCTTGATGAGAAATGTAATGGAAATAGGAGAATGATCAAGAGTGTAAGGAAAGAAAATAAAGAATTGAAGAAAGAAAACAAAAGAATGAGTGAGCTACTTGACAAGTTATATGGAGAAGCTCCTAAGCTAAAAGAAGGAGACGAAGACAAAGAAAAAAGAAGAAGAAAAGGTTGATTTTGAAGAATCTTCTGATGATGAAGAAGATGATGATGATTCAGATGATGGATCTGATGATGATGATGATGCTGAGGGGAGCCAAGTAATAAAAAGAATAATGATGAGGAGAGTAGTGATGATGATGACGATGATACAAATAAGTTTACATTTGAAGAAAGATAGACCAAGAAGGGTAGTTCGGGTCAGTCAAGTTCGAAGAAAGCAGGAGAGAATGTAGATGCTGATGATAACATTTTCTGGACAGAAAAGATCAGAGCGTTATCAGATGATGCAAAGAATGTGTATAAGGAAATGTTGAACAAAAGAGAGTGGACTATTGAGTTTACTGGGAAGTTTGCTGATATATTCCAATCTGAAGATATGAGATATGAATTGGAATATAATGATCCTGATTTAGAGGATGGTGAAGTGTTAGCTGCTGTTTCAAAAGAAATACTTGAAGGTATTGCGCAGCGTGTTGGTAAAACACTGGAAGAGATCATGGCAGATCAAATGATTCCAGACATTCTTGAAAAGGATGTTGGAAATCATTCTGATGACAAGCAGACTCCAGAAACTGAGGAGATTGAAATAGAGGATATAACACATGAAGAATATCCTGAATATTTTAGAGATACAAATGATGATACTTTCCCAGACTTTACTGAAACACACATGAGGGAAGCTAAAAAGAAAGCAGAGCAGAAAAGTAAAGATTTTGTGAAGAATGTGTTTGGTTATGAAAATTAGAAACCATCGACTGAACAAAGTGATGAACTGAAGACTTTGTTGCAGAGATTGAAGGAGAATGATGAGAAAAGACCAAAACCAGAAGCACAGGGAGGATTTTATGGATATCACAACCAAAGATTTAAAGGCAGAGCACTTGGTTGGAAATATTTGAGATATCTAAAATGTATTGCTGTGAAATGGGAAAGGGGAATTCTATACTTTTATAGATTCCATGATATACAAACTCTACCGTACTAGGCGGTGAGAGACATTTATAGATTTCCTATGGGTGGTGCTTCGGTAAACAATGATGTGGTAGGATGGTTTGCTGATAAGATGCGATGGGAAAGTAGAACAAAATGGAATATATTCAAACCCCAGTACCCGAAGAGGAAAGTTCATAAAAGCATTGATCCAAAAACAGGTAGAAAGAAAGTGACATTGATTTATAAAGCTCATGTGGTGATGAAGAAAATACCGCTAATGCCAATACAACAACATTTCAGTGAAGATTTTATTGTTTGGTATTATGACTGGAGGAATGCTGAAGCGGTGATTGTGTTGAGAGACGGGAAGGATGCGTACAAGAAGATACATGTTTTTAATCCAATGTGGCTCATAAACTGTACCTTTGAAGACATCATCATGTTATATTACAATCCGATCTACAGTGACCCCAATGATGCATCACAAGCAAAGAAATATCAACAGGTAGTTGCAGTATGTTTTGCTTATGATATCAATTCTGGTAGCAACCTTGAGAAGAAGCTTGGTGAGAAGGTGAAGGTTAATGAAGTGCCAAAGCGTTCAACAAAGAGAAAGTTGGAACCAGAAATGACGAAAGATCAGCAGAAACAATTGAGAATCAAGTTGAAGAACAAGCAGATGGATGCTGAACGAAGGCAATCCGAGCAATAGTCGAGGGGGAGTTTCTAGATGCATATTGTGCGACTAATGCTTCGGATTGAAATAACAAACATGTTTTGTGAAAATCGTGAGGGCGAAGGTGGCATATTATGGGGCGAATGTAGAGAAAAAGGGGCGAAGGTATAAATGTGCTGAAGAGTATTCCAGGTTCGAGCTGAAAGGAAGGACGAATGTGGAAAACTTCTACATTCGTACCCACATAAGGGGCAAACCTGCAGAGTATAAATATGTGAAGTTTGTTTTAATTCTTAACTTTGATCATTGTGTGTTGTCTAGGTCTGAGAAGAGCTCTCTAGAGTGTGTGTTATCGAAGTGTTGATCAGATTAACTTGTAAACGTTATTATAATCATATTTTGACAAGTTATCTATGAAAATGAGATTTGAAAAGCGTAATTCGTGTGTTTGATTCATTGATTATCATTTTGTTATCTGTTCTAGGGTTTCCGCACCTGGAATAGAGACTTGTATGATCTGATTTACTGTTTTTACATAAAACGATCCTTTACAGAGAATGCAACATAACATCATTCTTCATGGTTGGCCAATAATATCCTGTCCTGAGGGTCCTCGAGTATAGACCTCTTCCACCTGTATGGTTTCCACAATCTCCTTTGTGGATATCCGTGAGAACTTCTTTAGCTTCTTCCTTGTTGTGACATCTTAAGTATGGACCTACAAGAGATTTTCTATACAATATATCATTTAAGACGACAAATTTCGATACCTTCATCCTGAAAGCCCTAGCATTTTCTCCATCAGGGATGTCGCCGTCTTTAAGATACTTCATTATGGGGGTCATCCGAGAAGAATCATCCTGATCCTGAGTAACAAGACTGTGTCATCCTCAAGATGCAACACTTCAGTTGCTGGTTTCACGATGTGGATGATTGGAATTTTGGATCCTTCTGGTAGATTCAAGGAGGATCCTAAATTAGCCAAGGTATCAGCTTCAGCATTTCCTTCCCTGGGTACCTGTGTTAATGTAAAATTTGCAAAGGAAAATGCTAATTTTTTAACTATTTCAAGATAAACAGCTAATTTCTGACCTTTAACTGCATAAGAACCATTAAAATGGTTAGTAATCAACAAGGAATCGACAAATACTTCTAAAATTTTAATATTCATATCCTTAGCAAGATGTAAACCAGCAATGAGAGCTTCATATTCTGCCTTATTATTGGTTGTTTGAAATGCACATCTAATTGCATGGGGTATTATGTCCCCTTGTGGTGATTTCAGTAGTATCCCTAATCCAGTACCTCTTACATTTGAAGCACCATCTGTGTATAAAATCCATTTTTCCAAACTTTCATTTAGTTGTTGTACTTCTAACTCTACTTCACATAGGATATCACTACTGAAATCAGCTACAAAATCAGCTAGAGCCTGTGATTTAATTGCAATTCTAGGTTCATAGACCAAGTCATAGGCACTCAATTTTACTGACCATTTTGCCATCCTTCCTGACATTTCTGGTTTCCTAAGTACATTTTTAATAGGATAGTTAGTTTTAACATGAATCCTATGTGTTTAAAAATAGTGCCTTAACTTGGTTGATGCCATGATTAAAGCTAAAATATATTTTTCAAGATGTGAGTACCTTGTTTAAGCATCTAGTAGAGTTTTACTTACATAGTATATACGATGTTGTTGACCTTCGAAGTCTTTTACTAGAACTGCACTGATTGCGTTACCTGAGACAGCAAGATAGAGTGATAGAGGTTCACCAGCCTTAGGTTTCATCAGGAGTGGAGCTGCTGCAAGATACTCTTTTAATTTTTGCAATGCTTCCTCATGCTTCTGTCCCCACTCGGATTTTTTATTCTTTTTGAGGATGTCGTAGAATTCTTTACATTTCTCCGAGGATTTCGAAATGAACCTATTTAAGGCTGCTATCCTACCAGTCAGTCTTTGTACATCCTTAAGATTTGCTGGGGATTTTAGGTCCACGATGGCTTTAATCTGTTCTGGACTTACTTCTATACCCCTCTTGGTTACTAAGTATCTAAGAAATTTACCAACACCAACCCCAAAGTGACATTTTGCTGTATTCAACTTCATGTTGTATGCATCCAGGATGTCAAATGCCTCTTTGAGATCCTAAAGATGGTCCTCTGCTCTTTTAGATTTGACTACCATGTCATCGATGTACACCTACATTGTGTCCCCAATCTTGTCTTTAAACATCATATTCACCAACCTTTGATATGTTGCACCTGCATTTTTTAGTCCAAAAGGCGTGGAAATATAACAATAAATACCTGAAAGGGTCATGACTGCAGTATCCTCTTGGTCATCTGGTTCAATCTGGATTCATTGAAATCCTGAGGATGCATCCATGAAAGTTAACATCTCGTGGCTTGCTGTGGCATCCACCATCGAGTCGATATGTGGAAGAGGAATAGATCTTTAGGACAAGCCTTGTTGAGATCTGTGTAATCTACATATACTCTCCATTTTCCATTTTTCTTTTGTACTACAACGACATTGACCAACCATCTTTGGAATTATTCCCTTATCATCTTGGACTTTAGTAATCTATCGACCTTTTCTTGTATGATAACATTCCTCTCAGATGCAAATTTCCTTCGTTTTTGTTGTATAGGCATGAAACTTTTATCGATTCCAAGCTTGTGTGTAATGACATCCTTGGAGATGCCTGTCATATCCTCATGTTTCCATGCGAATGTTGACATCCTACAATTCAAAAACGAAATTAGAGATTGTTCAATATCTTTGGGAATGTTTTTACCAATTTGTACTGTGATATCCTGATTCTTTTCATTGATGCAAACTGACTTTACATCCTGATCAGCATGTGCTTTAACATCCTTCAGGATATCATGTGCATCATGTTGTGATTGCTATGCTTGTCTTGACTGGGATGAAGCCTTCATCAATGTTGTATAGCAATTCTTTGCTTCTTGTTGGTCACTATTTACTTTAACAACTCCCCAAGGAGTTGGTAACTTCACACATTGATGGTACGTCGATGGAACTGCCTTCATGCCGTGTATCCATGATCTACCTAGGATAACATTATAACAGGATAATGAATCTATAACACAAAACCTTTGTATAGAATTTACCCCTTTGACATATATGGGCAGTTTGATTTCTCCAACTGTGCTTTTGTTTTCACCACTGAAACCAACCAGGATGGATGACTTACAAACTATCTCAGTTTCTGGGATGTTCATACTCTTGAGAGCTTCTAGCTGTGTTATGTTTACTGAACTTCCTCCATCTGCTAGTATTCTGCGAACAAAATGGTTAGCAATATATAAAGTAAATACCAGACTATCATGGTGAGGATCTAGAATATTTTTTCGATCATCTTCTTCAAAGCTGATCACTCTTGCAATCGTCAGCATGGTAGTCTTTGTAGGTCTTTCTCCTTTTTCGGACTTGGTTTATCTTGCATGTCTTTTTGCTGCAGAGTAGGATGTACCACATATGCCCGAACCACCAAAAATGAAGTTGTTAATACCAGCATCTCTAAGTGGGGATGCTGCTCTTTCTGGGATGCTAGTGCTATCCTGAACCTTAGCCTTCTTTTTGCCTAAGAGATCCTTAAGATGGCCTTTACTGAGAAGATATGCTATTTCCTTTCTCAAGGCAATGAAATCCTCTATAATGTGACCAAAATCTTCATGGAAAGCACACCATTTTGACTTGTCCTTCCATCCTGTTTTGTCATTCTTCCTTGGCCATCTTGCTTATCGCCTAGATCCTTCATAACGTACATGAGACCTATTACATCCACAGAAAAACAATAATCTGAAAGTTTAGGACAATCCTTATCATCGTCATCCTCAACCAAATTGACCTTTTTGTTATCATTTTTAGCATAAGGTTTATGCTTATAAGGCTCATATGTGGGAATGGATTTTCGATTAGGATTGCTGTATCTTGAGGATGCTTCTATCCTCTCTTGAATCTTCTTATAATCCTCAAGACGAATGAATCTTAATGCTCTGTTTCTAACTTCATCAATATTTCTACAAGGATTATCACCAATTCTTGATAGAAAGGTGAATCTTTCTGTAATCCCATCTAAGTTTGGGATGTCAAGTACTTCCTTCCCAAACCTGGTAATGAACTCCTTTAATGATTCTCCCTGTGGTTGTGTTACCGTGTACAAATCACTTGTCAAACGTTCAAATGTTCGACTACATGAAAATTGATTATTAAACATATTAATTAAGTGATCAAAGGAAGTAATGGAGTAAGGTGGAACACTTAGCAGCCATTTCAAGGCTGGACCAGTGATGGTGGAACCGAATCCTTTGCATAAGCATGCTTCTTTAAGGTTGGCAGGAATGGGATTTATTTCCATCCTTTCCCTATATTGTGCCACGTGCTCTTCAGGATCTATGGATCCATCATAAAGTTTCATGCTCATGCTCGGTGCAAAACCAGACACCCTATGACATGTTGAGGATACTTCAGGAATGGGTTGGACTATCCCTGGTACACTAGACACCATGTCATTGATCTTTTGAAGTTCTCTTGCCAATTGAGGGCTAATACCTGTATCCTACATGGAAGCAAAATCATTAGTAGAAAAAGTATTGTTATTCACATTGTTACCATAGTTGTATCCTCGAGATGGTTCAAATGTGCATCATGTTTCTCTGATAGTTGTCATCCTAACTGTTGAAGTAATTTCAGGAGCATTAGATCCTGGATGCATGGGGATAAAGTCTCCCTCATGGTTTCCCCCAGAATGAACATATACAAATTTCTCAAATGAAGTATACAAAAGCATTATTAGAAAATTTTTGAATGAATGAATGTATACAAGCCTCAATACCAATTGAGTTTCACTTAAAGCTACACAAAGACACAAATAAAGAAGATGTGGATTGCACTTTATACAGGAGTCTAGTGGAAAGTCTAATGTATTTAACCAGTACAAGACCAGACACAATTGTTTTGGTCAAAAATGACTAACTAAAAATAACTTTGTATTCCAAATTAGAAAATGTGAGGTAGAGTGCTAAAAGTGTTTAATATGTTCAAAACTCACACTACAAAAAAATAATGTCATTTAGTGGCACACACTCTTAACAGCATTTAGCTTTTGTGCCACTAATATAAGGCTCTAGTGGCACTTTACGTGTACTACATTTACTTGGTGCATAGTTTTAGTGGCATTTTATCATTTATGCCATAAAATTAAGCTTCTAGTGGCACATGATCTTAGTGTCATTTAACTTTGTGCCATTAATATAGGTTTTAGTGGCACTTTATATGTTCTACATTTGCTTGACCTATAATTTTAATGGCATATATCACCTATGCCACAAAATTAATCTTTTAATGACACTTTAAGTGTGCCACTTTTACACAACATACCAATTTATGGCTTTTAATTATATGCCGCTAAATGTATCCAACGTTTTTCACTAATAAATAAACAAATTATTTTTTTCTACTCACAAAAAAATTCACTAAGTTAAAATTAAAGGTAAATACGTGTATAATATATATACATATTAAATAAACTTCTACTTTTTGTTTAATAAGATCAAACACAAGTACACAACTATATATTTTTTTAATAAAACCAACTATATAAAAGAAAAAAAAAAGTAACTTAATCACTTCAAAAAATTTTGACAAAATTTTAGATCTAAATTTTGTTTCCCGCATGTCTAGAGAACCAACACGCTTTTGTGCCATTTGCTTTTGACACATTTGGAGGGCTAGCCCCCGAGGCAATCCGGTTCTTAAAAAGAGTTCAAAAGGTGGTGCAGAGCAACTCTCCAGCGACTAAAGACCTAAGTTTTATTTTTAACAGAGTAGGTTTTTCTATTCAAAAGAGGGTAGCGGCGCAACTTGTGGCCCGTTTACCCGCCTCCCACTTGTAAGAATTATTTGTTTATCTATTAATTAAAAGTTATATAAAAGAGAATCGTTCAATTTCTCCCCCAAACCTGCTACTTCTCTACCCTTCCCAATAATCACCATCCTTTCCACCAATTTACAGCCAACAACTACCATTCCTACCAACTTGCTGGCCTATTCACCTCCACTCACCAATCGACAACCATCGCTTGCCTTCCACTTCCGATCAGCCACTTTTCCCACCATCCATCGGTCACTATCCCAAGTACTTCTCTTTCCCTAACCTCGTCGATTTCTACCCTCGTTGCACTTTGAGTAACCTCATCGATTTCTTCCATCTTGCTGGCCTATTCTGCTAATCTCTTTCCCTAACTAGGCTCAGTCCCTACATGTTTAGATTATTTGTATTTGTGTGTGTATGTGTAGGAATTTAGTTGTTTATTTAGGTATTTATTAGTCTTTTTTAAGAAGTTTATGCCTTTATATATCTTTATACGTGTGTATATGTCTCTGTGTATGGGGTATATTTTTATCATAAGTTTTATTATTTCATTGGTAGAAGAAGAAATTAGGGTTCATGTATAGTTATTGAAGATTGTTTGACTTTAAAAGTCAAAAGTTGATCTAATATAATCTATTTTTTATATATATTTATGGACTTGTCTACTTAAATTTTCTCAACTGTTATGCTTTTGTTTGGTTGGTATTTTGTAGTTCTATTCTTGCTACATGGTCTATCATGTTAAGGATCTTAAATTATCCGCTTTCTAACATGGAATATAGTTCAATCACATTTTCGTGTTGGTACGTTATAAACAGGTTATGGACAATTGGGCCCTGCAAGTCAGATCTAAAACAGGTAATTCTCGATATTGCGTATTTTTTGGTTACTAATAGTGAAACATTCTGTAATGCGAAGATGAATTTTAGAAGATTTTTTTAATCCACATTAACATATTGTAGGAGATGAGGGTCATGGCCGAGGCGTGCGCCTCGAGGCAAGGACGCCAGGAAATGAGTGTGAGGCTGCGCCTCATGGTGCTATTTTGATTGTGGTTACTGAAGATGGGTATGAGGTTTTTGAAATACTTGAAGTTTTTAAGTTTATTAAACTATATGGTACCTTATTAGCTATTAAATGTAAAATTGTTTATGGAACTTTGCAGCCTTCTAATAATATTTTATGAACATGGAAGATGTTGGAATAGAGGCTGCATTTTTTGTTGTACAGGTGGTGTAGTATAGTTGAGAGATATAGACGTAAATTGTTGTAAAAAAAGTCCATAAATGGCTCGCAGATTTTCAGCATAGGGGATGTTATACTGTTAAGAAATACAGCGTACGGGTCTGTGAAATACATGTGTTCATCGATGGAAATAAGCCTGCATTGGGCTGGGAATACACGTGCATCGGGCTGGGTATACGGCTGGGCATTTCGTATGTTATAAGGTAGTTTCTAAGAAGATGCATGCTTTGATGTTAATGTTTCCATACAGTCATATTGTCATAAAGAAAAAAATAAACACTTTCCCCAATGGACACTAAAAAGAAAACTACAATTTGCTTATCTGTTTGCAACATAATGGTTCAATTATGTTTAGAGGTAGTTTAGAAATGCTTTTTATTACAACCGTAAGAATACCATGAATATTAGTGTTAATTTTTTCGACTTTGATGCATAAGAGGCTATGTAAATGTATACTCAATCAAAAGAGTTGCTAGATGGAACACTTTGTGGAGCTCACTGTTGAAACCATGATGCTTGATTTTACAGAATCTCATCTTATTAGAGCAGAAAGGCCTAACGTATAATTAAAGTTAATGCATTTTTTCATGTTATTTTATTGGTTCATTACATCCTTTTGTTTTTTCAATATTTACGGGCTGATAAATGAAATTTGTTGAATAGAGGATCTGGGAGACGGTGGTTCACCAACCAGAGCCGCGGTGGCGCCAAGGTGATGAGGTTATGGTCTTATGATTAGGATGATGATGATGGTGAGGTAATGTTGTGGCGGTGTGGTGACGTAGGAGTTACGACGATGGTGGTGGTGTTGATTTCGATGGCGGTGGCGTTGTCGTTCCGCTGACGGTTCACGATTGAACGGTTGCTGAAAGTGGTGTTGGTTTGAGCTCTCCAATAAATTTTCACAGGCAACTGACCGGTTTGTTGGTGTATCAGTGAAGACGGCTCAGATTTCGGTAAGTAGGCTAAACATAAAAATGGTCAAAAATGCCTTATATATGTATCAATGCGCGGCAAGTATTTGAACAAGGTCTGTTCAACAACGGCTAAAAAATTGTTTGTATTACAGATTACTTAACGCCCAGGATCAGTTCGACTGCTCGTTTTTGTTCTTTCAGCTGCAGAACTGGACAGGATGACATTATTGTCCCAATGGTAAATATGTAGTTTCTTTATTTTGAATTTTTATTATGTTTATAAATCAAAATATATGTTTTTTATATTCTTATGTGGAAACTTATGGCTCAACGAGGAAGGCATCTATGAATTGAACTTTAACTGTTGATTGCTATGTATACTGTCTTTGTTTTTTTATTATTAATTTGGCATCCTCATGATATGTAATGCTTCTTGTTAGGCATATGCTTCTATGTTGTGCCTCAGAAAGTTCAAAAACTTCAAAATTATCTTGAGGGGGAAACCCGTAGATCAGTATAATATAGCAGATGATTTGAGGAACCCACAAGTAAACATATACCGACCACATATTGCTTCTATTAAGGAGGTAACACTGCATATAATGATATGTTTTTACTTTTTAGGCTTCCTGTTACAGAATTTGGTAGAAACTATATATTTATTCTCACATTAATTTGTTTTAGTAATTTATTTTCACATATGAGTTGGAAGTTAGACGTATAAAATACTTGTACCGTGTACGCCATGATCTAATATGTGCTACAATCCATTCACCTATTGCCCCCTGACCCGTTTGAGTTTTCTTATACATCGCCAGTGTCAGATCGCCTTAGGTAGCATTTGTGTTCTCATATTAGTAGGATAAGTGAAATAAAATTGTGATGCATGTAAACTGTTAGATATATGTTATAATGCTTTTCTCATATTAGATGTATTGATGCTTTGTAATAATGCTTCTGTCAATGTTTTATGTTTATTGACTAAATAGATATCTTATAAATGCTGTGTTATATGTAGATTAATTAACTATTTTTAGTGCTTTTTCTATTGATTTGTTGGTGGCGGTGTGATCATGTTTATGTCTGTCAACTTGGTATTTGAAAGCCGATATTTTGTGTGTTGTTGCTTAATGACAATATGTATGGTGTGCCTTTATTAATTTAAAGTTGGTCTATCATGTTTACACCACGAACATAAAAACATAGCAAATAATGGCTAGGATTTATAAAAATATTGGACAGATCTGCAGCGCTAACTACTGTGAGTTTCTTTTGCTTGTTGTTAGTACAATTGTTTTTATTAATAGTGTTTTTTTTTGTTGGTCATTTTTTAGGTCACTCGTCTTGGTTCTAGTAACGGATTATCTTCCAGTGACGCCGGTGAAAGAGTTAACAAAAGTTGAATCTTTGGTTAAATAGAAATGAGAAGAATCAAGAATGTTTTGGGAGGGAGTTAACAAACCGAAAGATCGTTTTGGCTTCTTTTTTTGTGAACACTTGATATTTTTGGAACTTCTTATGTGTTTGAACATTTGGGATATATTTTGGATTGAAATTATAATTAAGTTATTATATTATAATTTTACATGTTTTATTTTTAGTTTTATTGACATAAAATTTGAGCAAGAATAACTTTTCTAATTATGGCACATAAAAAAGTGTCGCTAAAAGTAGTGTTAATATTTTGTAGTTAAAATTGTGGCACACAAAAAGTGTCACTAAAGACCCTTGTAGAAAATGTGTGGCACATAAAAAAAGTGCCACTGAAAGTTTTAGTGGCACCGTTTGTAGTGGCACTTATTTTGTATGCCACACATTTCTGCATTGGCATTCAGTGGCACTTATTTAGCTTTTGGTGACACTTTATGTATGCCACCATATGACATTTTATTTGTAGTGTCAGTTATATCTTTAGGATGACACGTTTAGGATATCAAAGAAACCTTTTTTTGACAACTCTATTCAGGATGACAAAGGAAAATGTGAGAATGGACAGTTATATCATGAGGATGTAACTGTCTAGGACTAGAATATAAAAATAAATGTAAATGAAATGTAACAAGAGAACAACACTCGATATACGAGGATAACCCTTAATCAGTGATGATCGCCGGCACAAAACCTCGAGAGGAGTCTAAGCCCTGCCTTGTTTGTTAATATTAATATGGTAAAAAGATTACAACTTTGGAAGTGTGATAAACGAGCTACTATGAGTACAATTCAGTATAGTGTGTGAAAAACTATGGAAAGTATGAGTTCTAGTGTTGCGAAGTGTGTATCAAGTGCTGAATACTAAGTGTCAAGTCCCCTAATCTCATACATCACACCCTTTATATAGTTCAAGTAATAAAATAAGAATCCCATGAAATCCGCCTTCTTTAGTGTGTTTCTTAACTGTTTCAGGTCTGCTTTGAAGTGGAGTTAACCAACATAGACGTTGGATTAACTGTTTCCTTGATTCTCGCCTTTCATTTATGTCCAGCAGTTACATTTTGACTTTTTCTTTAGCAATAGACTTCTTCCACACGTATTCTACTTACATCTTCAGCTCTTTTGGCTTGAATAGGATTATATAGCCGTTACGGAAGAGTTACAAGACTTAATGTTGTTTAATTGTACCTACATTCACATAACATTAAGATTATTCGTTAGTCCATCCTCAGGATGTACATAAGATAATATACAATTACATCCTGAATCCTGTTCAGTCCTTTAGTATCCCTGAGGATGTCACATTGGAAAATACAAGTTAGAATCATTCTGAAGATTTCACCACCAACAATAATGTATTTAGTACGCAAAATAAGCAGATATATGGATCAACCAAAGAAGTCACATTGGGAAGCAAGAAAATGAATCCTAAGATATCTTAAAGGCACAATGGGCTGTGGATTATTATACTCAAATAACAAATAAACACTTAAAGGCTATAGTGATAGTGACTATGCTGGAGATTTAGATGACAACAAAAGTACCTGAGAGTATGTGTTTAACATGGGATTAGCAACAATATGTTGGCAATCCAAGAAACAAAAGGTTGTGGTTCTCTCATCAACTGAAGCAGAGTACATAGCATTGTCTCTAACAAGATGTCAAGCACTTTGGATTAAAGGAATTCTTGAAGATTTAGACATTAAAAATAAAGAACCTATTATTCAATTGTGTGACTACAAGTCAGCTATCAACTTAGCAAAATATCATGTTTATCATGGAAAGAGCAATCATATAAGAATCAAGTATCATTTTATCAAAGATCTTGTCAAGTCTGAATAAGTAAAAGTAAAGTTTTGTGACATCATGCAGCAAAAAACAAATATATTTACCAAGCCTCTACAGCCAAAAGACTTCATACGCTTAAGAGACAAATTACAAGTTCTCCCAATCTAGCTTAAGGGATGATGTTAGAATATAAGCTAGATTAATAAATATGAACATAGTTTAGGTTATTATTATTATTATTAGAGTTTCCTCTTCATTTGTTTGTTTTATCAAGATTTGAACATACCAAATCCAATACACACACAAGAGCAAACCGAAACATCCATCAAGAATAATTGTATTATTTCGATTCAATCTTAATATATTTTATCATGTAGATCATCGATTTCTTTGTTATTTATCATATTCTTTGATTTGGGACCTACATATATATTGGAGATCTATTTACTCCTATTATGGTAGACTGTAAAAAAAACACAAACAATGTCGGAAGCTGGAACCAAACGCAATAAATTGAAATTGTGGTAAATCAAAGACGATTGAAACAAACAAGAAATCATAATGAAAGTGAGGGAAATATGAGATTCTTAATGATGCTGCAAAACATTGTACAATAATCATTTAATCTTAAAATGGGTCAATTACATATTTACATGTTAAATGTATGTTAGATTTGTAGTAATATATGTGGACATTAACTATTCCACATCTTGGCCAGTGTGTCTCAATATCCAAAGAAAAATCAAGGTCCAACCGTTCAAACATCTGGCAACAGAGAAATCAGCAACTGTAGCCCAAATCCTCTCAGCCACTCCTTCTAGTATTTTGAATCCTTATTAAAACACATTTGACCTTTGGGAACCCAATTGTTCCAAGCAAAAGAGAGAACCGACTGATTTCTAGAAGAAGGTGGACTAAGGCAAGCGTTCAGGTAACTAAAAAAACCACCCCCGAATCATTCGTGTCACATATCCAGTGACCCTTTTGTAACATATTTATCGGCCAATCATCATCAACCAAAGATAACAGCTCACTCAACTTTGTAGACTCAACCCCAGAGAGTAGGGGTGAGCATATTGCACCGAATACCGAACCGATACTGATCTCAAACCGATCCCATACCAAACCGAGGGTATTCGGTATTGGTATCGGTACTCACATTTAGAGATTTTTGGTTTCGGTATTTTCGGTATCGATATTGTATCGGTATCAGTATTGGGTTTTGTGAGTTTTCGGGATCGGAATTTTTGGGATAGGTATCGGTTGGTACCGATACCGCCCCAATCAACTTCCAATTGTAACACATCCTGCCCAGTTTTTGGGATGGGCTGGGGGCAAACATGTTTGTGTTGAGCTGACAGGGGTTTCCCCCTTGGTAGGTTTGCGAGATAGCGGCTTTGCACCGGGGCAGTCAGTTTTGAGGGCAGAAGCTAAGAAGGTCGCTAAGCACGAAGCAGCCTGCTTAGAGAATCAACATGTGTTCCTGCCGTTTGCTTTTGACACATTTGGATCCCTAGCCCCTAAGGCAGTACGGTTTCTGAAACGAGTGCAGAAGGTGGTCCACAGTGACTCGCAGAGCCCTAAGAACCAAGGGTTTGTGTTTAGCAGGATAGGCTTTGCGATTCAAAAGGGGATAGCGGCGCAACTTGTTGCCCGCTTACCCACCATCTAAATGTAACTCGTTTTGTTTTGGTATGAAAGGAACTAATAACATGTTATTTATTATGAAAATGCAACGATATTTATCCAGCAGAAAATAGTGCAAGACCAATATACAGTGAGTTGTGTTTCGAGTATCAATCTTTGTTTTTCATTTTTTCTATTTTTGAACGGAAACACAACATCAAATGGAAGCCTTGTCGTTTAAAAAAAAAGAAAAAAAAAAGCACAAAGATCGATGCTCAATACTCGAAACTCACTGTACTAGGATGCAACCATAAATCCATATCACTGCCTAAAAGGTATCGCAGTTCAAACTATGTTGACTGACTCTTTTCTGCAACCAGTTACCAATTACATGGATAACCAGTCCCCGATAACCCTCAAAATAAGTGACACACACGTAGGACAAAAGTGTGTATTTCTATAAGTTGGTTCAAATTTATTACATAAAGGATCTCTTCTTCCACAATAACTGTATATAAATTAGTGTTAAATCTATTTTAGTTTTAGGTCATCCATGTACGACTGATCAAGATTATCAACTAACCAAGTCTCGAAATAATGTATTCACAAAACCACACAACAAACAGAAGTATACGTGAATTCTTTAAATTGAATAAACAATTACATCTTTGATTGGCATAAATTTTCCGCTATAGAGATGGAAAAGTTGGAATAAAGTTCAAACCATCTCTAGATGCCTAAAAAAGGGTAATCCTATCTAGACATCTCCCAAAAAATACCATAGACATCCCTTAGGATAGGTCATTGAGGCCTCAATTGGCCGTGGAAGCCAAATCAGTGAAAAATGACGGGTCGTGTGGGCCTCAACAGCCTCCACACCCCGTCCTTATACGAGGTACGAGGTGTCAGTCTGAACTCCCTACAAAAGCAGGGGGTTCAGACTGAAAAGGTCTTAAAAGATGTTCTACCACGGGCCGTGGAGGCCCCGACGGCCCGTTAAAATGTATTAGGTTTGCACATTTAATTCCTCGACGGCCAGTGGAGGCCTCCACGGCCCGTCAAGATTTCAGATTTAACCAAAACGTGATCAGCTTCTTCCTCATTTGAACCAGACCTTAAAACATCACCACCACCAAAACCCTCAGCCCATCTCGACTTCCGGGTCTCCCGATGTCATATTTACATAGCTATTCAACCGTTGACCTGTCTGAGAACGAGTCTTACGTCTCTGAAAGCGTAGGGTATGAACCCGAGGTTCAAGTTGGTGAAGAGGAGTTTAAATCCGGGCTTCGTGGTAATGACGGGAAGATGTTGTCCGATCTCAACCAGGAATATGTAGAGGAAGAGGAGTCATTTTTCGTGCCACCAACCTACCCGCAGTACACATACGGGACTTACCATTCGCGCGGGAGTGGTGCTAAGGACTTCGTGGAAGATGATAACGGCTCTAAGGAAGATGATGACAACCAGAAAAATGCTTCTGAAGGTGTTGACATAAAAGTGGAACCTAACCCGTTTTAGGGTTTGTTGGATTGAACTAGTATATATTTACAATGGTATATAATTTAGACTAGTGTAAATTTAGACTATACTCTTATATAAATTTTCAGGTATTCGGGTCTGTTGAAGAGTTGAAACAATGGGCTTACAATAGAGCCCTTGCTAGCAGTTACGTCCTAGTAACCGGACGTTCTGTTTCAAAAGGCACGAGATATAAAAAAAAATTAAGATATGGCTAAGATGTGACCGTGGTGGCGAACACCAAAGTAAAGCCATAGTACGGGTTTCGGGTAACAAAAAGGTTAGCTGTCCATTTAAGTTGGTAGGGAGGCTACGCAATGGTGGTTTGAAGTTGGAGGTAAGTAACACGAATCATAACCACGACCATTTTAAACATGTTGAGGGTCACGCTTTTGCTACGAGGCTGACACAGCTTGAAGAAAAGATGGTGGAAACGCTTTATTTTCACGGCCTGGAACCATCAAACATACATTTGGCCATTAGAGAACAAAACCCGAATAATGTATTCATTCTACAAGACATACACAATACCATAAGCAAGATTAAACACAAAATGCACGGTGACAAAACTCCAATGCAGGTATTATTATCCTGTGCAGGGCCAGTAACATCTGGGACCTTGTGATTCGTTACCTACACCATTTGGTTACCTGGTCTATTTCCGGACGGTGTATGTGTAACTAAAGGGTCAATCAGATTGACCTTTTCTATTTGTACAGCATCCTTAGGGGTAGCCGGTTACGCTGCACAAATGCTTTGCTGAGGACGTTGCTGGCTACCCTCTTAGGCATTTAGCGGGGGGTATTCCAATTGGGGGTTGATCACCGCCATAGCATTACGTGTTTGCTCGGCAGACTTGTGGACCCATATTGAGAAGTGGAGTTTACCACCTCCGATGTTGCCCAGGTATAATTAGTATTTATTATTTATCATAATTTATTATTTATTATTATTTAATATTATTATTATTGTTGTGTGTTTCAGGCGGCTAAATATTACGACTATGCAGCAGATGAAGGTGGCGGCCAAGGTCCCGGGCAGCAATCCACGCACATATTACCAGCGCGCTTGGGGTGCAGCGGGCGATCGTGGCGAGCATTTTGTACCACAGCCGCTGGTACATATTGACTGGCCGCTTGCCGAGGAGGTTTAGATGCCACACGTTGGCGACGACGATCCACCGGAGGATGTAGAGATGCCAGATGCTGCCCCTTATGCCCGACAGCATGCTGCCTGCATTTATCACGCCGTTAGGTTGCCTGATACCACGACCCAGCTACTTCAGCAGGTTCTGGATCAGATGGGGTCGATTCGGGCTGATATGGGGTCGATGCGGGCTGATTTGCAGGAGATGGGGACTGATATGCGATGGTTGTTGGAGAGCGAGAATGAGAGGCGATTACATTTAGGTTTGCCACCGCGTACCGTTCAGGGTGGGGCATCCAGCAGTCAGCTGGGTGGGGTGTCCACCAGTCAGCAGTTCAATCCGTCCGGTGTATATAAAGGGGTCGGGTCATTAGTTGTTTGTTTATTTGGATGTTTTATTATTTGAATAGTATGCTTTATTATGTTTAGTTGTTTATTTGGATAATATTATTGTATGTAAATGTTTGAATATTATGCTTTATTTTGTTTTATTGTTCGTATCTTGAGTTTTGTTTAGTTCGGCAACATAAACGTTAATAAAAAACCAAACATTCATATTCATATTCACATTCCCATCCATATAAAAAAAAATCATATTATACAAATAACAAACAAAAAGCATTTATAAAAAACCAAATATTTATATTCACATCTCTAACCTATCTTAAACACCCACACTACACTTATAAAAAACCAAACAATCATCACCCAATCAATGCCAATGATTACCAATCATTGGTAATCATATGGATGCTTGGACGGCCCATGGAGACCCCCACGGTCCGTCATTTTTGGTCTGTTTGGCCCTCCACGGAACGTGGAGGCCTCCACAGGCCGTCTTTTTTCCCTGTTTGGCCCTCCACGGTCGTGAAGGGAATGTCTAGATAAAAAAACATAGTGTCTGAATATCCCAAGCCCTAAAAAATTACAGAGTAAATTCAGAGTCTATACCTTATTTTACATGTTTGCTTAGTTAAAATTTGGCATATTTAAAATTCGTTGAAAAACAATACCATTGAAGTGCGTAACAAAAAAGTAAGACATTTGAATTCAGTTTCGGTTCAAGATGTTCAATACAGAACTATCCCTTCCATTTAAGCACAAAACAAGCAATCTTATCCAGTTATCTACTCAAAATATAAAAGCAGCACAGAAAAAAGGCATTTGAAGTCTTGATGAAACAGAAAAACCGAACATCAAATTGTTATCATGAATTTAATATTTGCCAGATTTGGAGAGCTGGATCCGAGCTTATTAGACCATTGGGCCAATGGAATCATGATACTTTTTGTTGTCAATGCTTAGTTTTTTTATGAATTAATATTAATCGTTTTACCCGACCCAAACCAGATGGAACAGATAATAAGTCCCTTGCTAATTTAAAGAACAGAACCCAAACCATCAAAAATTGAACACTGATAGAGAATGGAAGCCATCAAATGATTCAGTTCAATTACGGTAATAAAAAATCCATCAAAAACATAAACCAAAGTGGAATTAATAATATAAATATATATTAGTTCCTTCTAGCAATGACAACCGTATTGAAATAAAGAAAACAAAACACATTTGTTACATAAAAAAGGTTTCTAATGAACCACTAGGACCTGATATTGGTTGTGGTCTTGTGAGATGGCAGCACACGCAGCCGAGCAACAATTCGATCTGATTTATTCGAACTTTTAATACAATCATCCATATCTTCATCAGATGTTAAAGTTATCCAATCTTCGTCTTCATCAATGTACTCCAGATTAAAAGTCCCTACACTCAAGTTCAACTTCGTACCAATTCTTTTTTCAACGGTCACAAAGGTTGCTTGCGAGATAGGGAGATGTAATTTGATCAGAACATTTTTATCTTCATCTGTGTACTTTGCTTTTAGGGTCAGAACATTTTTGTTTAGGTTTACAGTTGATGTCTCCTCAGTTGCTCCATCATGTTCTTCATTTGTGCTGTTTTGAATAATGGACGAACCGATTGTCTTTCTCTTCACAAAACTTGGCCCTGGCCACTCTGGGATACCAAGATCTTTGAATTTGCGTTTGAGTGTAGATAAAGAAACTATAGCACAATATCAGGAAAGGAGATTTCTTAGATGTTTTATATATGAAAGCGTGGTAAAAGGAACATTTGGTATAAAAATTCTTTATCAAGTTGTGATTTTAATATAAAAGATCATCATTGATTACCATTTAGATTTTTTGCAGCTTCTTTCATTGTTTTTCCAAATTGTTTCTTAATGTCTTCTTGAGATACTACTTTTGGACTTGTCTTGAACTTCGCCTTGAAAGGTGCTATGGCGTCCACAACCATTGGCTTTTTTCCTTTTTCTGGTTCTTTCGGCATCGGTGTTGACATTTTTCCTTGAAAAATCTTGAACTTTTGGGTTTCACCAATTTCATCTTCTGTAGAACTATCATCAAGAATAACATCTAATTCATCACCTAGTTCTGCACCAGAAGCAAACATGAATCCGGGCAAACACCTTTTCAATGTTAAGAGTATGGCCTCCAAAATGATAACATCATTTGAACGTTTGGTCCATATGAATTCAAACACGTAATTAAAATCAGCTGTGTTATTACTCTTCAAGCATATTTCAAAAGCACTGGTTGGAGAAAATCCATGATCCCACTCTACATTCATATCCGTACGAAGCACAGAAATATAGTGTGATTCATAATCCAGAAGTGTGACCGAAGGAAGTTTATCCCCGATTGCTCGAGGAGTTACATCACTAAAACTAAAGTATGGCTCAAAATTATCTTCATCAGGAACTTCATTCACAAGATAAAGATAACCAGTCAATTTGATTGCTAACAATCGCTTTGTATGAGTGTCCTCCAAAGAATATGAAAAAGGCACATTATTTTTATCCTCATAATGGATCCAGACTTGAGCTAGAGCTAAGTTGTGTGATGCACAAACTACCTTTAATGCCTCTTGGATCTCGTCCTTAGTAACTTCTAGACCATTTATAGTCTGTTTTAGAAATGTTGAACATCAAATTTCTAACAGTGGGACAAATAATGAAAAAGATCATCACTTTCAACAATTATAAAACACAAATTTACAGGATGATATAAGTTATTGTTGGTAGCAATTTTAGTTGAAGCATAAATGATCACATTACACTATTATTTTCGAAGCCTTACCGTGTATGGTATAAGATGTTGTACATAAAACACATCCAGACCAGCTTCCTGCAAATTAATAGAAGTAGCACAAGTGATTAAATGTTTTAGAAATTATCATATAGATGGAGTGGCTGGTTTTAAAAAAATTTTAAGTATTGGAAAAGCAATTCAGCTTTTATATGGTTTTGCAGAATCTTACAAACACGTACCTTTATTGCCTTAACCCTATCATAAATAAAATACGCCAATGGATAAAATGAGTGGTCAAAAGTAAACTCCAGAACACCTATACAATTGCTTTGAGTACGGAAACAAATAGGAAGCATGACAGAAAAGTTCAATCTCCCATAATCATCCGACTCGGATAGAAACCCCTGGAGTTTAGTGATAGATGTCCGACAATTGAGGAAAGCAGTGGCGGGTCCACCACTTTTTATCATCTGATCTGGTTCAATGTCAAACTTATTCGCATCATCGATATTATATTTATACTTTTCAGAATCTAGTCTATACTTGGCCAACTCGTTGGAAAGATGATCGACGGAAAATGGTTGAGCAGAAGTTGAAAGTAGCCGTCTGCCGCCAATTGTTACAGGTGCCCAGAACTGACCCAAGCACCATCCAAAATATTGAATATTAGAAAGTGCAGATTTGATCTTGTCATGAATATTGATGGGAGTGCCAACATCAGCTGCGTAATTTACACTACTAGTTATGTATATGTAAGAAAAATGCAGATTTCATTCCTTATCTTAAGTCTTAACAATTAAAAAGGAAAAGAGGAGGTAGCAACTGACCTGAAGATGAATTATTTTCACTTCCTTCATATTCGCTCCAAAATACCCATGGATAAGGGTAACATTTACGTTGACTGTGAGGAAGAGAGATTGGAGAAAAGTTTTTAAGGAATTCCGAGAGCCGTGATTCTAATTGTGAACTCATATCTCAATTAGTTGACTTTGTCGATTCACAGTCAACAAACGAACACCAGACCCCCTTCAGAAAGAGAGAGAGAAGAGAGAGGTGTGATTCAGGTGGGCCATGGCGATGATGGAAAGAACGGAAATTCATTGATAGGATTGATGATGGGTTGAAAGTCGTTTATTCAACGAGGGAGAAAAGATGTGTGGTGTGGAAGAGATCAAGAGACCAACATAGTTGACTGCACACGGAGTAGAAATATTTGCTAATTACGAAAACTTGATAACTTGTATATGTCAACGGTTTAGGAGCAGGAGCAGGAGCAGGAGCAGTTTTTCTTTCTTTTGTTTTAATAACTTCTATATCACATGTATTATCAATATTTAAATTTAAAACTTTTTTGCGAAGATTTTAGACTCTAGTAAATTAAATTCTTAATCCATTAGGGGAGGTTGTTTGTTCAACACTCATAATAAGAATAAAAAAGGTGTATTAAAAAGGGTTAAAATATTGGTGTAATATAAGGGTGTAAAAATGAAGAAAATTGACCGTTCGAAAAAAAAAACATGATATAAAATTAATTAAGAGACACTTGATGTTTATTTAGTACTAGATTATGTCCTGGGAACGGCCTGAGGTTGAGAAATTTAATATGACATATTAATTTTAGACAAACTTACACAGATTGTTCTTTATTTATCATCCAAATTTCATCCTATGTCCATTGTCTTTCATTTGCATTGGTTATGTCCTTTATTTTCTCAATTTGCTACACTCTCTGTTCTTTAGCCTAAGTAAGTTAAAAATGTTGGTTAACTTTATTTTTAAACTTTACACTTTTAGCCCTATAGTTTTGAATCTCTCTGTTTACTTATTCTAAGTCAAATCTCTCGTATTTTTCTTCTTCTAACTTAGAAGATGTGCCAAATTTGTAGATATATTTTTTTGACAAATATAAAAGTTAAAATTTCAATTTTAATTTCCTTAACTGTCCAACAGTTATAACAAATGAATGAATGATAGATTGACTTTAACATAAATTATAATTAAATTACATAATTATTAACTACTTGTATATATAAATATGCTTTTCGACGAACTGCATGAGATACAAACAAACTCTACACTTTTTTCCCAGATTTAGCAATCAAGTTCAAATTAAACACAAATAGAAACCAAATGATATTAGCAACCAAGTAACACTGCATTATCAGTTGTAGCATTGAATGGCAGCAGTGAAGGGTATCAAGACCTATTAATTTATAAACTAAACTTTAGTCTATGATTTTATATATATATATATATATATATATATATATATATATATGTTTGTATTTGTAACTTGTATATATGTAGTTACTAGTAACTATCTAGGAACTTAGTTGGATAATATTGTCAACAAATGAAGATCATTACGGCTGCAACTCATGACCAGAAGACAGACAAAAATCGAAGCAGCACGACTGATAACACGAGGCGCGACTCAATGCAAGATTACCAAAATACCCTTGCAGTTAAACTAACAATTTGGCGGGAAACAATGCAATGGTTGGAACATGTAACTACCATTAGGACATACCGTTTCAATTAGTATATATATAAACATTCTTATATGATTATCAGTCACCAAGATCATTAATAATAATTCAGATCCTTTGTTCGAAACATTCTGTTACTGTGTTCTTGTTTCTCTCCCCAAACCGAAAGCAATCAAACAAAACATTATCATATATTGTTATATTATTTCATATTGTTCTTCTTGTTCGAAGTATATCATAGTATTAACTCTGTTTCTGTCCAAATTAAATAAATCAGAAAACAGAGTATGCAAGAAAAAAGCAAAACAACATAAATGAAAGATTGAAACTTGAACAAAATAACACAAACTTAAGTATAATCAATAGAATAAGATATGAAATTAGTAAGAATTCGATTACATATTAATGTTGACCGATAGTACAATTACCAGCCTCGTTAAAATGCTAATTCAAAACTACAATGGCTAAAAGTGTAAAGTTAGAAAATAAAGTTAACCAACTTTTTTAACTTAGTTAGGCTAAAGGACAGAGGGTGTAGCAAATTGAGAAAATAAAGGACATAACCAATGCAAATGAAAGGCAAGGGACATAGGATGAAATTTGGGTAATAAATAAAGGACAATCTGTGTAATATTGTCTTAATTTTACATATGAAATAGAATGATGCGCTTTATAGTTACATGCAGGAAAGCTTCGGGTAGCACTTATTTGAACATACAAATAGAATGAGCATACAAATAGACTTTGAGCATACAAATAGAATGATGCGTTTTACAGTTAAATGCTGAAAAGCTTCGGATAGCACCGAACAATAACAATGTATCTCCAATGTTAACGCCTAACCTTAAACAATGTATAATTCTAATATTAATACCTAACCTAAAACAATGTACAACTCCAATGCTAACACATATTGAAAATAGAATTCATATTTACTGATTTGAACATAATTAGTGACTTGCCTATATATGATTAATGAATTACCTGACTTTGTGTTTTTTCCTGTAAGAACAAAACCCCACAAAAAATTGTCCTTTTTTTTCTCCGTTTTTTATATAGCACTATGGTAGTCGTTGGAAAAATAATAAAACGGTTGTTAATTTGGTGTAATTTATTTCTTTATAAAATCTCGTATATAAAACATATTAACGTTTAAAAATTATAGGAAGAAACATAAGAGAGAAATCCAATTTTGTTTTTAATTTTTTTTTTCCTAAAATCAATTAATGTCACATGACATGCCACATGACACACTTAAGAGGGAAGATGTCCTCTTTAAGTATCATGTAGAATTTATTGCTTTCAATTATTATTATATATATATTAACGTATCTGATTTTAATTTATAATTTTTATCACATAAAAGAAAGCATTTAGACATGTCTTAATTTATCATTTAATTTACATTTTAGGAATTAGTCATTCAAACACCCACCTTATGTGGGGTGGTATGGAGACTTAGTGATAGAAGACCTATGGCTGAATGGTTATGGGTTCGATTCTTGAGAGCGTCGGGTTTTACCGATTATTTCGTTGTCGTGTCTTCAGGAGGATGGATGGTCGATTTTCACCGAAATTTGTGGGTAGTGGGTTTGGGGCTCCGTCCGTCTGGGTAAGGGCCGGCTAGGGCTCTTTTGACCATTGAAAGCTACGTACAGAGTACCCAACTTTTACCTAGTTTTACGTTAAAAATAAAGGAATTAGTCACTCATAATGATCTTAACATATCAATAACTGTAAATATTTACTCTAAAGAATGATGTTTGTATTTATCTAAATTTTTATGTCATATAAACATTTAGCATTATATTGGTAAATCAAAACGCCTAATATGTCTTACCATTTTAATATTGAGAAAGTATAGGATACAAAGTATCTTTAACATGAGAAGTGTAGGAAGCAAATCACAGCTTGACACGTGTAAATCATAGTTACTCCAACTAACTTAATCCTGATTGATTAAAAGGGTGATCTAGACTTTTATCAAACACCCAAACTCACCCTTCTCTGTTATAACAAATTAACATACATATCTATAAAGAACTAGAGAACAGAAAGAGAGGGGAGGAGCCGGAGACCTCCCCACCGCCATTGACGGCGGAGCTCTGGTCAGCAACCACCACATGAACGGTGCAACCACCGCACAAAAACAACCGCACTCCTGTATTGTCTTGATTGAGGAGGAAGGGGTATTGTTATATCGACGGAGCTCAGCATCATCAAAGAATAGGTCTGACGATGACAACGACCTTTTCTATAGAGAACGCATATCCTTGTTTCTTTCCCACCATTTTATGGATTAGAATATAGAAATAGATTTGATACAAATGAGATGACGAGGAGGTGGTATGTGTGGAAGGTTTGGTATAAAAGGTATGGAAGGTTTGTTTACAAAGGTGCGTTTAAAGTTTTAAAAGGTGCGTTCCAAGTTTTTTCAATTTTTCGAAGGTGCGTTTTCAATTTTTTCAAAGGTGCGTTAGTTTTTTTTTGTTTATAACGTGCGTCTAAAGAATATACAACATGCGTTTATAATGATGAACGTGCGTTTGTTTGTCAAACCCAAATATACAACGTGCGTTTAAAGAAGTATACAACGTGCGTTTAAAGATTGTACAACGTGCTTTTAATGAATATACAAGTGCGTTTAAAGAATAACAAACGTGCGTTTATAATAATGAACCTACATGTACGTGATTTTTTAGACCCTTTGTTATCACCATCTTCTTCATTTTCTTCTGCAACATTTTCTTCTACAATGTTTTAACCTAATTGTTTTAGGTTAAAACATTCTTCATAAAATATAATCGAAAGTATTTCACAACAACAACGAGCGTTTATTCATTACTTCTTCTTCTTTTAACATTTCAATATATGCTCTGTTTTTTTTTTATTTTTTGAATGACTCTTTGTTCTTCTTCTTGTTTTTTGATATTGATTTTTTTTAATTAAAACTCTGTTATAACGTTTAATCGATTTGAAATCCTGTAAATTAATCTTCGGTTAAATCTGTGTTGAAATAAAAAAAATGAACGCTTTTTCCTAATTTACCCTTGGTTAGATTAACCTAAATATGATTAGCGTTGTTAATTACCATCTTGCCACTGTCTTAATCTACTGGCTGAGAATGCTTCCTACGTGAGAATTCCTACGCTTCTCACGTAAGAAGCTTTGTACGTTATCTCTTCCCTTTAATATTTAAATTTTATGGTACTTTCAAAATAGATAGGAAACTATTTAGATAAAGTGAAAGACGTAGTTGATATCTTTTGATGAAACTAGTGGGATTACGAGTTGCGTGATGCGCAACTTTTTTAACATGTTTGTGAATGAATTGAGAAAGTGATAAATAGCATGGGGAAAAAATCATACATTACTAACAGCCATACATTATTCGATTAGGCAAATCAAACACGTAAGCGCCTATGCGCTTAAGCATTTAGGCGTATGACTTGCATACGCGCCTACTCACTTAATTTCTTGAAAAAACATCATGTGTACACTTTGAAAGGCTATATGTGCTTCCAGATGCATAAAATCTGCTACTGTACAGAAGGCGCACCTCAGAATTACGCTGCAAACCTACATGGCAACGGTCGTTTGTGCCTTAAATAATTTTTTAAGCCAAGACAGCAGTACAAGGAGGCTGTTTTAGAGCTAAATGCATCAGATGACAGGTCTGCAGATAGTTAACTGAGTTTCTTCTTAAATGTTGTAATATCTGTCTCTATTTTGGAAGCTACTTATTTCTTGGTCTTTCCCTACCAGAGGCATTGATGTTGTAAGAAACAAAATGAAAATGTTTGCACAAAAGAAAGTTACATTACCTGTGGAAGACACAAAGTAATTATCTTTTTTCTTCATGTTGGACCATAAGTATCTGTTTATACCCACTGGTAGCTTCATCCTCATCATCATAGGCCATCATGTCACATGTATCTCTATTGCATATATGTATACTCCATATAAGGAAAACTACAGACTAAAAACTACGAATTATCACCATGATAACATATATTTTTTAAGAATGTGTTTTTTAAGACTCGTTATCTTTTATAACCAAATCATCCTGCCCCATTGACTTTCTTCTAATTTTAACAATGTTCATTTGACCCTCTAAGAATACAGGGTGACCCAAATCGACCCATAACTTCGGATATCGAAATATAAAGGTTAGATCGTCTCAAAAGTGATAAATTTAGTATAATGCACAAACATAAACACACTTAAACACAGACTATTTTGCTTAGCCCATATGACCTTTTCTCTTCTTTTAGGCATATCCTTTTTGACAGATTTATAGATTATGAAGCAAGAAATGATAAATCAAAATTAGGGGTAGACATGTCCACAATTTTTTAAACTTATTAAAGATTGATACATTATATGAACATGATTATAAAACTTACACTAATACAATAATATCTTGTATGTCTGAACATAAGAAGATTGAAAACTTCAGTGTTAACACTTTTGGTGACTTTCAGGTTTTAACCAATTTCATTTTTAGGTAAGTTAATACATTGACATGTTATAAGATGACAAAATATTGACGCTACCTGACAATTTATGCACAAACAACTTTAACAGAGTTTGAATTCGGTTTTGTCAAGATGAGCACAGTCTGTGGAGGAGACTTCCATTTCAAACAAATCTGAATATAAAAACCATAAAAACACAAATTACATCAGGTTTAGGCAGATAAAAAGTCTCTTGTGAAAATAATACAGAGTTAACTGTTGCAGTGTTCTAATTTTACATCTTACAAACAGTGACATACCTGTTTGCTGCTACGTTCTGCAGTTGTTATATTCCCCTTTTCAAAGGAGACATCACGTTTATGTTGATCATTCTTTTCACCATTGCAACTCCAGTGTAGCTTAAATGATGCTTGTGGCAGGGATAAAGTATTTATTCAGTCACCAGTTCAAGAAAATAAAACTATGCAGTACAATATGCAATTATCACAGTTCAGTTCTACTGCAGCCATGTATTTGGAATTTATAACTAAGAATGCCTGTTTGAATTTGAATCTTCTTTGATTACATATATAAATTGGATTGGTTATCTTCAAAATAATTTTACAACTCATCATAGCCACCAAATAATCTGTCAAGAATAGGCACATGCAACAACATCTAACACACATTAGCAACTGAATCCTACCTAATGTAATCAGATCCGAAGTTGTTTCAAGTCGAAGCAAAATATGCACATTCATGTATGAAATGGAGAATGTGCTTCAAAACAACTCAATCAAACTTCATAAAGTATATTAACATTTGAGACCACTGAGTCGATCACTGCGCTCCGCGCGGCTTGCTAATCATAGATCACACAATTGAGGCATCGACAGTACTATCCTGAAAACAACCTTTCCTACCTCGTTAACCCGCACGTTGTCATCAGGAAGCAAGCAATTCGATCTGTACAGGTCCACGATCTATTATTCTATAAATTAATAACATCATTTGAACAAAACCATGTTTTTTTTCTAGATAAGTGGTAAAAAGGTTCATATATACAGATGTTATTGTGACATCCGGCAAACTCAGGTTGATAACATTGGTTAAGTTAAAGTCTACCTTAGCGAGTCACGCGTACATTATACTTAACTGGGTCGGTTGAGTCGTGTTATCGTTCGGGAGTCGTTACAACGGTCTAGAGGGCCATTAGATGTCGGTCCATAACCATGGGTACAAGGATTGACGATTCGTAGAATCGCCGGACTTTAGTAAACACACAAGTCTCGAGTCCTAGGAATTGGTGAACGAATGTGAACGTGTTTGTTTTCATGATTTATGTGTGCATAATCATTATGTGACTTATCGGCATGTGAATACGTGGTTATATGTGTTAAAACGGTGATTACACGTGATTGCATGACATTATAGGTGATTACGCGTAATCACCTGATGCTGAAGGCAATTAGGGTGATGCTGAGGGCGATTAGAGTGCTAGTCGCCTATCGCTGAGGGCGATTAGGTCCTAATCGCCAATAGCTATAAGGGCGATTAGGTCCTAATAGCCAATAGCTATAGGCGATTAGGAGCCCTAATCGCCAATGCTGCTGTGTAATCACCTGACGTGTTTTAAACGACTAGAAACGCCTATAAATACCACCCTTGACTTGTAAAACATCATTTGTGCATCCCTAGCCGTCCCATAACCTCTCCCAACTCACAAACACCCTCTGGAACACGTTTTTGCATCAAAACCCACCTTCCCAAGCCTTACACCTCATTTTCTTACAAATCTAAGGTGTGTTCTTCATCCCTAAACCTTTGTATATTATTGTTTTGCTCCCTAAAAGTCCAGACCTGATTTCTAAACTATTTTGTCTTTGAAAACCTAGTAAAAACAGTTTCTAACACAAACCCAAACCTCTATGCATGTTATATGTGTTGTATTTGTATAAAGGTAGGATTTTTATTATTGAAACATGATTGTTCTTGTGTTATTGATATGTTTCTGACTTAAATGGATTATTATGATGTTAACCTAGGAGTTTGGAGGTTCATAGTCGTGTATCGTTGATGTTTGGCGTTTTGACCCATTTGAATGATTTTGAAGGATTAAGGATGATACGATGTGTTTTGTTGATTATATGATGTTAGGGTTTGCTTTAGGATGATGCCAGAACGCTAGGATAGTGTTGAACAATGTTGTTACGTGATGAAAGCTGGATATTTGCTATTTAGGGTAAGTTTTGCATGTTGATGTGATGTTTACATGTTGAATATGCTATTTTGGGAAACGCTTGCATTTGGGATTATTCGGATGATGATAATTTAGGGGTTTTGCTTGGAATAAGTTTGTTAATGTGTTGGGATTGATATTTGGTGTTTCCACACGTTTTGGATATGATTTGGAGGGTTAAACGCGCGAAAAATCAGAACAGACCTGCAGGGGACGATTAGGAAGCCTAATCGCCTATGAGGAAGGCGATGGGGAGCCTAATCGCCTATAGGGTAGGGGATTGGTGGCCTAATCGCCTATGCTGAAGGTGATTACGACCCTAATCACTAGTTAGATCCTGAAATGCATGTGGTATAGGCCTAATCGCCTATAAGGAACTGGAATAGGCCTAATCGCCTTTGATTAGAGTCTAATTGCCTATACTATAGGCGATTACCCCCCTAATTGCTAGTTGACTTTTCCTAATTGCTAGTTGACTTTTCCTAATCGCATGTACTGCTGCTGTAAGTGCATTTTGGCATTTCGAGACCTGATTTGACACCTAGGAACATGCTAGGAACCCTGTAACATATCTAGTAACATGGTAACACGTGCTCGGACTTATTTATGCACTAATTGAACTATATGCTAGACTTGTTGAACTTTAACACGTGTTAAGCGTTGCTTGCATGAATTGTATGTTATAATGTATGAGATTAACACGTGGGGTGTCGGGTCACCAATGGGATGTCAAGTCTTGTCCAGTATGGTCGGTTAAACAGTCAACACGTTTTCCAATGAACTTGGTTATGGTCTGGACATATGGGGACTAGCTAACCTGTGGGTTATTAGTCTAAGTACTTATAACTGTCATATGTTATGTCGCCACTACACGGGATTAACATAGCTTGCTGATTTTAATTATTTAGGAGTAACGTAACCTAAAGTGAGTTCACGGCCCCATTTTAACTGGTTTTACTTTTGGGGGTGAAAACATGCGTTAAACTTGTATTTGGTAACAACTGTCATACTATGGGTTATTTTTGGGTTACTATGCGATTTTGAAAGTCCTGGCGGAAACCATGAATGTGCGAGGTTGCACAACGGGGAAATGTGGATAGATCTATTGGGCGTGACCTGCCCCACTCGTCGGTTGGAGGCCGGGCGGGTGCATATTGTCTCGACCGGTAACAGTATACTATTCGGGCGGCTTAAACGCAAACATTTATGGGCTAAACGAGTCAGTAATGGTTCCCAATCGTAGTAGTAACAAAATATACGCCTAGCTAGCGTACTTTGGTGTACATTTTACATAGTGTTGACAGGGTGAACGTGGTAACACTTTTGGAACTTGGTAACTTTTATTGTAAACCTGTGAACTCACCAGCATTATGTGCTGACGTACTTTTGGAATGTTTTTCTCAGGTCGCTAAGGTAGCATCCCAGGGCTTAGGCGCACGCGTCTGCACGACGTCTAGTTTAGGGTTCATGGTTTTTGATTATCGAACAAGTTTGGATACTTTTGGGTTTCATTTTGTAAAACAATGCTTCCGCTGTTTTGTCGAATGGTTTAAACTTGTGTTTTGAAATTACATATGTCTCATATAGTGTTGTTTATTGTGACCGTTGACTTGGATCCTGGTTTGTCATGTGCCTCGCGGTAAAACTCCGCAAGTGGAATTTGAGGGTGTGACAGATTGGTATCAGAGCCAATGGTTATAGTGAACTAGGACTGCATGTAGAGTCTAGTCTATAGCCGAGTCACACACACTAGACGGTCACATGGTATGAGTCGACATAGTGGGTTACATATGGGCTTGTCGGGGTGTCTCTATATCACCAAACTCTTTGCGTTAGATCATCCGCTCTCCTGTGTGTTTGACTTGATCCTTTCTTCTTCGGGATAGGAAGATGAAAGGGGGTTGAATTATTGACTGGCATGGCAGTGTTGTATATTGGGGTGGTTTGTGTACTTTTGAGATTTGTCCAAGGTTCGGACATCTCCCCTTCGTACTCCAATAAACACACTCGCCCATACTGTACTTTGGCATTTATGTCATTACGGTATACAGCTAGGTGTTCGTGTCCGGTGACATGAACTTTAAACTAGGAGGACACTTGGAAGACCATGTAGAGCAGTTTATCATTTCGGGTGCACACGAAATCATAAACTGAAATGCATGAAAGTCCCAGTGAGCTCCGGGTTTGAATGGATAGTCCTGGATTTGGACCTAGCCTTGATTTTTATGAACACTAGTGGTTGCCACTAGCTGTAAATCTGAATTCCTCGTTCTTGTTGTCAGAATCATGTCTGGAATTCGTGGAGGACGTAGAGGTGGCCGCACTGGTGGACGTGATGGTGGCGGTGGTCGTGGAGGTGTTAACCTAACTCAGGAATATATGAATAATCTGTTACAAGCTGCCTTCCAGGCAGGACACAATGCTCATGGTGGTAAGTTGATTCTATCAGCTCTGCCTTGTTATGAGTATGGTATCTTTATCTTGTGGTTTTCTTATGTGTTTCATTTCAGGTGGTGTTGTTAACCCACCTCCAGCTATGTGCACATACAAGATGTTTCGGGACTGTAAGCCCCATGATTTGTCTGGCACTGAAGGAGCAGTGGGATGGCTCAGGTGGCTGGAGAAGGTGGAGTCGGTATTCTTGATGTGTAACTGCCTTCCTGAAGATCGGGTTAAGTATGCTGCCGCACTCTTTCAGGGTCCTGCTTTGACCTGGTGGAACTCTACTTCGCGGAATATGGGTTTGGGGGAAGCTTATGCTATGCCGTGGGAGAACTTCGTTCAGATCCAGAAGTTGGAACATGAGGTTTGGTCCCTCAAGATGGTTGGGTCAGAGATAGAGGAGTACACGGTGAGGCGTAATGAGTTGGCGGTGCTGTGTCCTGATTTGCACGCATCGGAGTATAAGAGGATCGAGCAGTATGTTTCAGGGCTAGTACTAGAGATAGCGGGATTGGTGGCTACAGGAAATCTTCCTACCTATGCAGATGTGGTTCGATCGGCTCATAGGTTGACTAATCTGAAGGTGAATGAGGGTATTTTGCCTGCTCGTGGTTCGACTGTCAAGGTTCCTGAGAGCAACAAGCGCAAGTGGGATAGTGTAGGGAAGGGTTCTGTACCAGCTCCATCTCAGCAAGGTAAGAAATTTGATGTTGGGGGTTCTTCTTCTTCGGGGTCGAAGCAGGGTGGTTATGTTGGGAAACACCCAAAGTGCAACAAGTGTGGGTTTCATCATCAGGGGAAATGCGACCGTACTCGTTGTCATCGCTGCCAGCGATTTGGGCATTATGCTAAGGACTGTCGGGCAACACTTCCGTTGACTCAGGCCCCTACTGTTGTCCCTACTCCTACTGCTCAGGGGACTTCAGGGAAATAGGGTTGTTTTAACTGTGGTGAGGTTAGGCATTTCAAGAAAGATTGTCCGAAGCTGAAACCGAGTGAGGATGGGAACGGCAGAAACGGTAACGGGAATAACGGAGGCGGTGGCAGGAATGCACGCGCCTTTGTCATTGGAGTAGTGGAGGCTAAGCAGGATCCTGACACAGTTACCGGTACGTTCCTTCTCAATAATCGCCATGTTACTGTTTTGTTTGATTCTGGTGCCGATAGGAGTTTCGTATCTTTGGAGATTAGCCGATTGCTAGACATAGTGCCCACCCCTTTAGAGGCTAAGTATTTGATCGAGTTGGCTGATGGTAAAAAGATTGAAGCGACTTGTGTCCTTCGGGAGTGTCACTTAGAGTTGTCGGGTTTGTGTTTCCCCATCGACCTTATGCCTGTACCTTTGGGTAGCTTTGATGTCGTTGTAGGAATGGATTGGTTATCGTTGTATCGCGCGGAGATCGTTTGTTTAGATAAGGTTATTCGGATTCCTCTCCCGGATGGAGAATTTCTTTCGGTGCACGGTGAGAAGAGCGGTGCTCCACTAAGTCTCATCTCCAGCATGAGAGCCCTTAAGTACCTTCGAGTAGGGTTATTCGGCCGTTCTGGCACTTCTTTCTGTTTCTCCTGCTGATCAGAAGAAGATCGACGATATTCCTGTGGTTCGCGACTTCCCTGATGTTTTTCCCGACGATTTGCCTGGTCTTCCTCCCCATCGTCAGGTTGAGTTCGGTATTGATCTTGTACCAGGTGCCGCTCCTATTGCTCGAGCCCCCTACCGTCTTGCACCTCCCGAGATGCAGGAATTGTCTAGTGAGTTGCAGGAACTCTTGGATAAGGGTTTTATCAGACCAAGTTCTTCCCCTTGGGAAGCCCCGATGTGGTTTGTGAAGAAGAAAGATGGAAGCCTTCGGATGGTGTTGATTACAGGGAGTTGAACAAAGTGACCATCAAGAACCGTTATCCCCTCCCTCGCATAGATGATCTCTTTGACCAACTCCAGGGTTCTAGCTACTATTCGAAGATTGATTTGAGGTCCGGTTACCACCAGTTACGCGTGCAGGAAGCTGACTTTGCAAAGACTGCCTTTCATACACGTTACGGCCATTTGAGTTCTTGGTCATGCCTTTTGGTCTCATTAATGCACCGGCGGTTTTCATGGATTTGATGAACCGCGTTTGTAAACCCTATCTTGATAAGTCCGTCATCGTGTTTATTGACGACATCCTGGTTTACTCCAAGAACAGAGCAGAACATGAGGAGCGCTTGCGTTTAGTTTTGGAACTCTTGCGGAGGGAACAACTTTATGCTAAGTTCTCAAAGTGTGACTTCTGGTTACGAGAACTCCAATTCCTAGGGCATGTGGTTAATGAACTATGGATTCATGTCGATCCGGCTAAGATCGAAGCAATCAAAGACTGGGAAGCACCGAAGACGCCATCCAAGTTGCGGCAATTCCTAGGTCTTGCGGGTTACTACCGTCGTTTCATTCAGGGGTTTTCGAAGATCGCTCAACCCCTTACCTATCTTACTTAGAAGGACCGGAAGTTCGACTGGGGTGAACCACAAGAATCAACATTTCAAATGCTGAAGTCTAAACTTTGTTCTGCTCCTATTTTGTCTTTACCTGAGTATACTGATGATTTTGTTGTGTACTGTGACGCTTCTATTCGGGGTCTTGGTTGCGTGTTGATGCAACGCGAGAAGGTGATTGCCTACGCTTCTCGTCAACTCAAGGTTCACGAGGGGAATTATACCACCCATGACTTGGAGTTGGGTGCAGTGGTGTTTGCGTTGAAAATATGGAGGCATTACTTGTACGGTACCAATTGCACCATCTACACCAATCACAAGAGTCTCCAGCACATTTTCGACCAACAACATCTGAACATGCGACAGCGTCGCTGGGTTGGACTCCTGAACGATTATGACTGCGCCATTAAGTATCATCCTGGCAAAGCGAATGTTGTAGCAGACGCCTTGAGCAGGAAGGAATCCGCAAACCCTCATCGCGTTCGGGCCTTGCAACTCACCATCCATTCCTCTCTGCCTGATTGAATCCGCTCTGCGCAGCTAGAAGCTTTGAAGGAGGAAAACCTTAAAGCTGAAACCATGCACGGTGCTGACAAGCATCTTAAACTTAGGTCTGTCGGCCTACACTACTTCATAGAACGTGTATGGGTTCCTTTATTCGGGGGATTACGGTATTCTATTCATCCTGGCTCGGACAAGATGTATCAAGACCTGAAGGTACTCTACTGGTGGCCAAACATGAAGACGGATATAGCCTCTTACGTGAGCAAATGCTTGACCTGTGCTAAGGTCAAGGTGGAGTATCAGAAGCCTTCTGGTCTCCTGCAGCAACCTAAAATTCCTGAATGGAAGTGGGAACGGATCAGGATGGATTTTGTCACGAAACTACCTAAGTCACCAAGTGGGTGTGATATGATTTGGGTAATTGTCGATCGGTTGAAAAAATTGGCCCATTTCCTACCTATTAAGGAAACGGACGGACTTGAGCGGTTGGCTCGTATTTACCTTAAGGAGGTAGTCTCCCGGCACGGGGTGCCTGTTTCTACCATCTCGGATTGTGACTCTCGCTTCGCTTCGCACTTCTGGAGGGCTTTGCATAAGGCCTTGGGTACCTAGTTGGATATGAGTACAGCTTACCATCTGCAGACTGACGGTCAGAGTGAGCGGGCGATTCAAACATTAGAAGACATGCTTCGGGCATGTGTGATTGATTTTGGCAAGAGTTGGGAGGCTCATCTACCGTTAGTGGAGTTTTCGTACAACAACAGTTATCATTCGAGCATCAAGGCAGCTCCGTTCGAGGCTCTTTACGGGCGGAAATGCCGATCTCCTCTTTGTTGGGCCGAGGTGGGTGAGAGTCAACTCACTTGGCCGGAACTGGTGTACAAAACTTCGGAGAAGATCGTACAAATTCGTAACCGTTTAGCAGCGGCATGGGATGGACAGAAGAGCTATGCCGATCGTCGTCGAAAACCATTAGAGTTCCAGGTTGGGTACATGGTACTTCTGAAAGTTTCACCATGGAAGGGCGTCATACGCTTCGGGAAGCGTGGCAAACTTAACCCTCAATATGTTGGACCGTTTTCAAGAGTTTTTTTTCCATGTTAGTGTTGGTGGAAAAAGTATTTTCCAAAATAGTGTTATTATAAAAATATTTACCAAAATGGTGTTTTTAAACAATTATGTATTTCTCACTCCTAACCTCATTAAATAAATCTAATTCATTAAATTTTTAATGATTTAATCATGTCTCTCACCTATATTATTTCTTAAGAATCGTATAAAAACTAATTTTTATATATAAGCTACGTTGATACAAAAAATCTATTTTAAAAATCTTGAAATACGTTGTGAGTGTTTTTTTTTTTTTTTTAATCAAGTTCTCAAATGAGCAAACTATTTTGTAAAATATCTAAAAGTCTAAATCGCATTTTGAGTAATATGTTTTATAAGAATAATCATAAAAAATACCGCCTAACCCAAACCTTGATAACTTGATTTTAAAAAAAAGATAACAAGGGAATGGGTGATTAAAATCTGAAATAAAGTTAAAAAAAACTAGTTACTATATTGTGTTTTCTATAATATAAATAAGAAAGGAACCGTAAACCAAAGGAAGTTTAAAGGAATTTTAGCAATGATCGTATATAGATTTATTAAGTGAACTTTTAGTTTTTCTATTAATTAAATAGATAATTACGAGGATATAACTAAAGTTATTAGATCAATCATACATAGTAAGTTTTTTTATATCGAATACAGATTTTTTAGATTTATAAAATAGGTTTTTTAAGTAGGTTTTACATTAAAAAAAGGTTTTTGCTGTAGAATATCATGATTAAACTAATATTTCTTTTAATGAATTGTGTTTATTCAATGAGGTTAGGAGTGAGAAACAAATAAATCTTTAGAAACACCATTTTGGTAAATATTTGTTTAACAACACCGTTTTGGTAAATACTTTTCCACCAACACCACTACGGTAAAAAACTTCCGTTTTCAATCTTGGAACGGATTGGACCGGTGGCATATCGATTGGATTTACCGTCGGAGCTCGGTAGTGTACACAACGTCTTCCATGTGTCTAACTTGAAGAAATGTCTGGCTGACGAATCTCTTATTATTCCGCTAGAAGAGTTCAAGGTTGACGATCGTCTTCACATTGTGGAGGAACCTGTTGAGATCCTTGATTACAAGATTCGTAGCCTTCGTCGGAGTAAAATCCGTATTGTTAAGGTTCGTTGGAACTCAAATCGTGGACCGGAATACACTTGGGAGCGGGAGGACCAGATGAAGTCTAAATATCCTCACCTCTTTCCTAAGCGTGCTTTTGAATCGAGACATGTTACCACTGCAGCTGAATAAATCTCGGGGCGAGATTCCTTCTAACGTGGGGATGATGTGACAACTCGGGTAAATTTTCTCTCCTTTTGTTTCTATCTCTTTGTCGTTTTCCTTTTTGGGCTCTGTGCAATTTTCGGGACGAAAATTCTTTTAACGTGGGGAAGATGTGACACCCGGCAAACTCAGGTTGATAACATTGGTTAAGTTAAAGTCTACCTTAGCGAGTCAGGCGTACATTATACTTAACTGTGTCGGTTGAGTCGTGTTATGGTTCGGGAGTCGTTACAACGGTCTAGAGGGTCATTAGATGTCGGTCCATAACCATGGGTACAAGGATTGAAGATTCGTAGAATCGCCGGACTTTAGTAAACACACAAGTCTTGAGTCCCGGGAATTGGTGAACGAATGTGAATGTGTTTGTTTTCATGATTTATGTGTGCATAATCATTATGTGACTTATCGGCATGTGAATACGTGGTTATATGTGTTAAAACGGTGATTACACGTGATTGCATGACATTATAGGTGATTACGCGTAATCACCTGATGCTGATGGCAATTAGGGTGATGCTGAGGGCGATTAGAGTGCTTATCGCCTATAGTTGAGGGCGATTAGGTCCTAATCGCCAATAACTATAGGCGATTAGGAGCCCTAATCACCTATGCTGCTGCGTAATCGCCTGACGTGTTTTAAACGACTATAAACGCGTATAAATACCACACTTGACTTGTAAAACATCATTTGTGCAACCCTAGCCGTCCCATAACCTCTCCCAACTCACAAACACCCTCTGGAACACGTTTTTGCATCAAAACCCACCTTCCCAAGCCTTACACCTCATTTTCTTACAAATCTAAGGTGTGTTCTTCATCCCTAAACCTTTGTATGTTATTGTTTTGCTCCCTAAAGGTCCAGACCTGATTTCTAAACTATTGTGTCTTTGAAAACGTAGTAAAAACAGTTTCTAAACAAACCCAAACCTCTACGCATGTTATATGTGTTGTATTTGTATAAAGGTGGGATTTTTATTATTGAAACATGATTGTTCTTGTGTTATTGATATGTTTCTGACTTAAATGGATTATTATGATGTTAACCTAGGAGTTTGGAGTTTCATAGTCGTGTATCGTTGATGTTTGGCGTTTCGACCCATTTGAATGATTTTGAAGGATTAAGGATGATACGATGTGTTTTGTTGATTATATGATGTTAGGGTTTGCTTTAGGATGATGCTAGAACGCTAGGATAGTGTTGAACAACATTGTTACGTGATGAAAGCTGGATATTTGCTATTTAGGGTAAGTTTTGCATGTTGATGTGATGTTTACATGTTGAATAGGCTATTTTCGGAAACGCTTGCATTTGGGATTATTTGGATGATGATAATTTAGGGGTTGTGCTTGGAATAAGTTTGTTAATGTGTTGGGATTGATATTTGGTGTTTCCATACGTTTCGGGTCTGATTTGGAGGGTTAAACGCGCGAAAAATCGGAACAGACCTGCAAGGGGCGATTAGGAAGCCTAATCGCCTATGAGGAAGGCGATTGGGAGCCTAATCGCCTATAGGGTAGGGGCTTGGTGGCCTAATCGCCTATGCTAAAGGTGATTACGACCCTAATCACTAGTTAGATCCTGAAATGCATGTGGTATAGGCCTAATCCCCTATAAGGAACTAGAATAGGCTTAATCGCCTATAGCTATAGGCGATTAGAGCCTAATTGCCTATACTATAGGCGATTACCCCCTAATTGCTAGTTGACTTCTCCTAATCGCATGTACTGCTGCTGTAAGTGCATTTTGGTATTTCGAGACCTGATTTGACACCTAGGAACATGCTAGGAACCCCGTAACATACCTAGTAACATGGTAACACGTGCTCAGACTTATTTATGCACTAATTGAACTATATAACTAGACTTGTTGAACTTTAACACGTGTTAAGCGTTGCTTGCATGAATTGTATGTTATAATGTATGAGATTAACACGTGGGGTGTCGGGTCTCCAATGGGATGTCGAGTCTTGTCCAGTATGGTCGGTTACACAGTCAACACGTTTTCTAATGAACTTGGTTATGGTCTGGACATATGGGGACTAGCTAACCTGCGGGTTATTAGTCTAAGTACTTATAACTGTCATATGTTAGGTCGCCACTGCACGGGATTAACATAGCTTGCTGATTTTAATTATTTACGAGTAACGCAACCTAAGGTGAGTTCACGGCCCCACTTTAACTGGTTTTACTTTTGGGGAGAAAACATGCGTTAAACTTGTATTTGGTAACAACTGTCATACTATGGATTATTTTTGGGTTACTATACGATCTTTGAAAGTCCCGGGGGAAACCATGAATGTGCGGGGTAGCACAACGGGGAAATGTGGATAGATCTATTGGGCGTGACCTGCCCCACTCGTCGGTTGGAGGCCGGGCGGGTGCATATTGTCTCGACCGGTAACACTATACTATTCGGGCGGCTTAAACACAAACATTTATGGGCTAAACGCGCCAGTAATGGTTCCCAATCGTAGTAGTAACAAAACATATGCCTAGCTAGCGTACTTTGGTGTACATTTTACATAGTGTTGACAGGGTGAACGTGGTAACACTTTTGGAACTTGGTAACTTTTATTGTAAACCTGTGAACTCACCAGCATTATGTGCTAACGTACTTTTGGCATGTTTTTCTCAGGACGCTAAGGTAACATCCCAGGGCTTAGGCGCACGCGTCTGCACGGCGTCTAGTTTAGGGTTCATGGTTTTTGATTATCGAACAAGTTTGGATACTTTTGGGTTTCATTTTGTAAAACAATGCTTCCGCTGTTTTGTCGAATGGTTTAAATTTGTGTTTTGAAATTACATATGTCTCATATAGTGTTGTTTATTGTGACCGTTGACTTGGATCCTGGTTTGTCACGCACCTCGCGGTAAAACTCCGCAAGTGGAATTTGAGGGTGTGACAGTTATAAAGTTCCCCAACTAATAAAAAGTGTCAATTAATTACCATAACAATGAGATCAAGCATTGAATTCTGCACATAATTGAGGAGGCTCCTCCTTTTTGGTTTTTCTGCGTAGATATGGATTTATAGGAACAGAATAAATTCTTATTTTCTGTAGTGGATATGGATTTATACGAATGGAACAGATACCGATTCTGCAAAAGTATTGTAGTATATTTAGTTCCTAATTTATATGTCCGCTTATATTAGCTTAAATAAAGTAAAATTACAAACCTTTTGTGACTGGTCTTTTTTATGAATATTGGCCACACCAACTCCGATGCTACCGCCGAGTCATTAGTGTTGCATGCACCAGATCCTGACGGACGTAACACCGGTTGCGTGAACAAACAGTTGATCCGACAATCATTCTGTTCCATTTTTTTCCTTGCCCTGTCTTCCATTTCTCTCACAGCCGGTGGTGGTTGTGGTTTGAACATCAACTGGTAATGTTAAGGAGAGATCTGGTTGTGGTTAAAACAACAAAGAACAATCTTTAATCATTGATCTGGAGCTTTGTTTGTGTGTGGAGAGATGATGAAGATGGAGATGTTAAGATGGAGAAAAGACAAGTGATAATTGGAGCCCTGAAGTGAGAGTGTTGAGGGACAAATGTGTGTTGCAGAAATGACTCAGCTCAAAGTAAGAGGTGGAAGATGAATACGATGACAGCTGTAACACACTTTCTTTATTTTTTATTGAAAAAATCACCTGTTTGTCACTGTTCAAATGAAGTCATTTATTAATAGATTATATTGAAAATTAGTTAAAGATTAATGTTTCTAAATTTAGATCAAATGCTTTTAGTATTAGTGTCTCTTATCTATTATGCATTAAATATGTGCCGATACTATTACTAGCTTTATAGTTTAACCTGAACCGAGTTAACTTATATGATAATTCACGGCATTGCATTTAACTAGCGTAAGTTAAGTTAGTCGCATAGTATACAGTTATAGGTTAATAACTCGGAATGATAATTCGGGGAATTACCGGACTATAATAACTGCATAAATGATAATTCGAGGAATTACCGGATCGTATACATGAGTATTGAGCCCCAAACGTTGGTGCAATAACAACACAAATAATCGAAGAATAACTTGTTGGTATTATTTGCAACTATGTGCGTATGTGAATTTATTTGTGAAGTTATGTGCAATTCTGTGTATTTAAGCTAAACGCGTTATTAAGTCCGTAACCGAAACCAGACGAACCGAGAAGGTATTTCAGTTCATAAAATATTGGGTTGATTATTTGTGGTGTTAGTCTAGATGTACAAAGCCCAAATATGAAGCAAAACAAAACTTGTGATGCACCGCGTCACGCTACGGAATAAGCACAACCGCGCCGCGTGGCGCAACGAGGGTAACTTGGCATCCAAGTCAAAATTCAGCCTATATAAATCGCTTTTTAACTCTCTTTTCGTAATCATAATGATATTTTCGAAACCCTAGTCCACCTACTCGAAAAACTAAACCCCAAACTCTCACACCCTCAAATTTCCACTGCGAGGTTCTACCGCGAGGCGCATGACAAACCAGGATCCATAGCCACAAGTATCATGAACGACTCTAAATGCCCAAACCATTTAGTTCGTTGTTGCAAAATAAGTTTCATAGTTTAACCAAGCATTTTAAAGTAGTTGCGGAAGCGCAAATAAAGAAAACAGTTCAACATAATGTTTGCGCAAAACAACGTACCCAAAACCAAAATTTAAGTTCAAAGTATTAAAGTGTGCATAACCAAGACACAACATGATGCATGCGCTAATCGTGCTCCATACCTAGCGACCTGCAAAGCATGATAGCGTGTGTCAACATAATGTAACACCCTAATCTATTTTACAGAAAACTCGCAGCGGAAAAAGCCAACCGAAAAAAAATTCTTTTCTTAAAAAGAAACTTAAATGTTTAGAAACCGAATCGTCTAAGTATTTTTGGTGTTACATCTTAAAAATACTTCTTAATACATTCAACATGACTGATCTCTGTCTATTTATGTGACTGTGACCACGTACAATCTGCCTCCTCGCTCGATCTCCATCCTTTCCTTGCTTCATTAGGTAGACAAGACAACCTGCATTCACCACATAACCATTTCGTTAGGTCAATAGGTGACCTCGAGTAATCTACTCGTGATGCGGAAGTAACATCCAACAATACTCTGTGATCCTGTCCATTAGCCTTCATTCAAGTTCGGGTGGGTTACCCCGATCCGAACCTCCACGTCTCCTGCAATCTTACTTACAAACCTACGTTTCCTATCATTCTCATAACAAAGGTTAATAACCCCACAATACGTCCAAACATACAAATCCCCTCCATATAATTCCACAATACATACAAGCATACACTTCCTTCATATAATTCTACAATACATACAAGCATACAATCCCCTCATATAATACCACCATACATACAAGCATTCAATTCCTTCATATAATTCCACAATACATACAAGCATACAATTCCCTCATATACTACCACAAAACATACATGAATACAATTCACTCATATAACTACCACAAAACATACAAGCATACAATTCACTCATACAACTTACTTGACCCGTCATGTTACTCTTTCTTCGCTAATCTCTAAGACAAATATGACGTTTCCAACCCTATACTAAATCTACACATAATTACCAACCCTTACATACATGAAACTCTCTCTCATACCCGAGCATGAGTACTCATATGTACAACACATTTTCAATCTACATAATCATGACAATCTACTTACCGTATTTGATACCATCGAACCACGTATCAATTAAACTACACACACTTTTATCATTCCGTACTATGATCATATTACAAAACCGACATTACTATTACATGCTACACCCTTACATAGCCTTACACGAGGTCCAACAGTATTAATTGATGCGTTAAACGCTATTACGAGTCGCGTACAACATACGATAGAATAAACTAAAAAAAAATATAAATTTCCAGGCCCCACCGTAACTTACGGTGGCCACCGTAAGTTACGATGGACCCCAAGAATCCCACGGAAGTTCTCTACTGCCTTACGGTGGGAAAAATGTTGCAGGGGTAACCGTAAGGTACGGTGCCACCGTACCTTACGGTGGACCCTGCACATTTCCTCGTTTTGCTTCTTCTTTCCATCCCTTCTTGACCCATCCATGCCGATCCGTCCCAAGCTGCGTTTTACCCATTACAATCTCCGTAAAATGCCTTATAGCACTATATTTAATGTACCATCATTCCAAGATTCCCGTTCTACTTTCGCACATATATACATGTATAAATTCATTATTCTAGTCGGGCTAGGAATCACTTACCTCAATTCCTCCGAGTTCATGCGGGTTTCCTTCGCCTCTTGTTGACCCTTTAGCCTTCAATGTTCAGGTCCATCCTGACATGATTCCTATCATTTCATGTCATCACATTCACATCTTGTTAGCATACATGATAGTTCACACTATCAAATATTCCAACTCCTATGTCGACTTAACATTCGATGGTCAATCTTTATCATACATAAGACATAGATTTACAATCACATTGTTCACATTTTAAGAAATTCCTCTTACCATTGTGTATGTCACATAAACCATTAAACATGTATCACATGATATCCTCAATCTCACAATCATGTTAGGAAGCATAACCATGTTAGTCATACATTGTTGAGTTTTTCATAAAGCCAACTGTCAAGTATGCAACTTTCAATATTTAGACACCTACATCCATATTGATGACTAGATCATATGAAATCCACTATAAGCATCACATCCCTATCTCATTAACATGCGAGATTATTCATCATTCCAATTAACCAACACATGGTGTGCATCATAGTATTTAAGCATTAGTGTACACACTACTAATACATACTTCCTACCATATCACACAATCAACTAAGTCCCCACATGATTACTCTTTAAGACGCAATCCTCACATTAACCTACTATCAATTGCACCAATTATCACATTGCTCTCATACTTGTCGAGTTTTGCATACAAGTTCACACATTATAGGACACCTATAACCATAAGATCGATCACTTATGTGCATACATATATACCAACGTACAATCCATTCTAATTCACACATGGTTTCCATCAAACACATCCTTTATGTTAATTTACTAACAATCATCATATTCCATTCATATTCATCAATTACTTGCATGCAAGTTCATCTAGACATTTCATCGAACAATTGGTGTGCATACAACATTCTAAGCTTAATGTACAAGTATTTCATGCCTACTTTCATAACTCATAGCATCAATCATCGCGTTATTTACCTACATTACATACCCTTCTTTCAATAGATTTCAACATAGCAAAACATCAATTCTTTCAATCTATTTATCAAATTTGATGAAGAATGATCATGGGTAAAAACCCCCATTGTTCTTGAACATGAACCCAAAATCAAAATGCCACTTGAGATTACAAAATCATTAATGACACTAGATTAGTGCATCAAAACATGAATTTAGCCATCTAATGCTTACAATTTACCCAATTTAGGGTTGGTTCATCAAAACCCACCAATCGCTTCAACCAAGAAGTTTATGATATGGAATGGATACTTACTTGATCCTTATAAGGTGATGAGCATTTCTCTAAACTCAGATCATGCATGCCAGATTCCCACTTCTTTCTTTGATTTGGGGTAGAAAGCACACACGCACACACACACAAAGCACCAAAAAAATCTCCTGAAGTGTGTGTGTGTGTCGTATATACCATCCCACCACAAGTGGGTTGTGTTTTAGTTTTGGTTCTTCACAATTTCAACCCTTCATGTTTGATACCCATCCAACTTTGACTAAAACCTTATTATATTTCCATTTACTTATATACCTACTAAATTAGATACTTAGTTATTTCCCCCCATGCCATAACACACTAAAACATGCTACTAAAATTAAAATTCGGGTTTTGGGGCGTTACAAGTCTACCCTCCTTAAAGAAGGTTTCGTCCCCGAAACCACTTTCATTTCTAGCAAACCCATTCCACCACTATCCTTAGGCTTTAATTCTAGCCAATCAAAGCTAGTATTTCTACATAACGCTAAACCCCAAACCAACATTATTTCCACTTATTTAACTATTCTTCTCCTTCATTCAATACTTCATGTCGTGCCACGAGTCCACCTTATAAGCTATACAACGACTCTAATCGAAAACAAACATGGTTATGTGTCCATACTTTCTTAAATTAACACAAGCTTTCATGCAATTATCAACATACCGAACTATCACAACCTATCTACTTTTTCACTTTCTCTTATTCATACTTAACTTGAGGGTCCGACATCGTTCTATAGTCACTACCGGGCCAATGTATATACCATACTCACCCCCTTTTGGTAGATTTTAGAGCCATTCTGTTCATGCCTATTTGGTTGTTAGTTCATTTCATGCACTATTTATTGTAGATACGTGTCCATTGCTTAAACAACATCGAGTCTAAGCTAAGACTCGTTCATCTTTTTGACCTTAAAAGTCAAACCTTTCGAGCTACATCAAACGTAAAATACCATTCATTCATACGGGGTACTTCAACATATCAATTCCCTACTTAACAATCACAAAATATCTAAGTTTACTAACCTTCCTTTTTACGACGTTATCCAACCTGCTACGTGTCGGCTTAACTTGTTTCTTCACAAGTCCATGCCATACTTAGCTTGCTTTAGTTCATTCACCATGAGTTCCAACTCGCCAACATCATATCACCTACCTTGTGGATTTCATTATATCCATAAATTCGACCATTCGTATCTACAAAATCATTGGTTAAGCATACCCTTCACATTTATAACCACTGACTTCAAATAGTTCATACAAAATTCGTTTCAATTAGAGTGTCTAATTATATACATCTTTCCTTTACAATTTGTTTCTATCGTTAACTACCGTATATTATTACCCATCCTTACACATCAAGGTCCTTCCAACCTTGCCCCATTAAGGTTCTCCTACCTATCATACATGATTTCCACCCTATGAACCGTTAAGGTCCTCCCAACCCTTATGACCCGCTAAGGTCTTTCCATCCATTTTGACCCACAAGGGTACTTCTAAAATTTTGACCCACAAGGGTACTTCTACCATTTTGACCCATCATGGTCATTCTACCATTTTAACCCAAAAGGGCATTTCCACCATTTTGACCCATCATGGTCATTCTACCATTTTAACCCATAAGGGTATTTCCACAATTTTGACCCATCATGGTCATTCTACCATTTTAACCCATAAGTGTATTTCCACCATTTTGACCCACATGGTCATTCTACCATTTTAACCCATAAGGGCATTTCCACCATTTTGACCCATCATGGTCATTCTACCATTTTAACCCATAAGGGTATGTCCACAATGTTGACCCATCATGGTCATTCTACCATTTTAACCCATAAGGGTATTTCCACCATTTTGACCCACATGGCCATCCTACCATTTTAACCCATAAGGGTATTTCCACCATTTTGACCCACATGGCCATCCTACCATTTTAACCCATAAGGGTATTTCCACCATTTTGATTTGATCCGTACTTGTCTACGGACTCAAACCTTTCATTCCAACTATTCACCCACACGACCACTTACTTTCCAATTCTACCAGGCATACCTGTATGATTCTCATGGTTTCACGTGCATCGCATGCTTCTTGTGCACTGGCCAGGTGTACAGTCCACATGCTATCCACGTGCCTTCATGTAATCATTACCTTATGCCTGGGGACTGGTTTTCAGCTTCGTGCCACATTTCAATTTCCTAAACAACATGGTTATTTTTCCTTCTATGTTTTGCCATCCCTGAGGATTTTCCTCCCACCGGTACTAATAGTTAATTATCGCGTACCTGTGATTGGTCCATCTTATCTACAATTTTCGCGATCTATCTTGGACCGTGTCCTTAAGACCTCTTCATTATCCACAAAAGCTCACCTTAACATAAACACCACAATTAGCTTTTAACATGTCATGTGAGTTAATATTAAATTCTACCTTTGGGCCTTGATCGAGTCTTGGATTGTACGGGTCACTGCATTCAGGAGCACACAAGTTTGAGTTCAAGTACATACTTCCTTGTACTAGATTTCACTCAAACCAGGGCTCTGATACCAACTTGTAACACCCTAATCTATTTTACAGAAAACTCACAGCGGAAAAAGCCAACCGAAAAAAAATTCTTTTCTTAAAAAGAATCTTAAATGTTTAGAAACCGAATCTTCTAAGTATTTTTGGTGTTACATCTTAAAAATACTTCTTAATACATTCAACATGACTGATCTCTGTCTATTTATGTGACCGTGACCACGGACAATCCGCCTCCTCGCTCGATCTCCATCCTTTCCTTGCTTCATTAGGTAGACAAGACAACCTGCATTCACCACATAACCATTTTGTTATTTCAATAGGTGACCTCGAGTAATCTACTCGTGATGCGGAAGTAACATCCAACAATACTCTGTGATCCTGTCCATTAGCCTTCATTCAAGTTCGGGTGGGTTACCCCGATCCGAACCTCCACGTCTCCTGCAATCTTACTTACAAACCTATGTTTCCTATCATTCTCATAACAAAGGTTAATAACCCCACAATACGTCCAAACATACAAATCCCCTCCATATAATTCCACAATACATACAAGCATACACTTCCTTCATATAATTCTACAATACATACAAGCATACAATCCCCTCATATAATACCACCATACATACAAGCATTCAATTCCTTCATATAATTCCACAATACATACAAGCATACAATTCCCTCATATACTACCACAAAACATACATGAATACAATTCACTCATATAACTACCACAAAACATACAAGCATACAATTCACTCATATAACTTACTTGACCCGTCATGTTACTCTTTCTTCGCTAATCTCTAAGACAAATATGACGTTTCCAACCCTATACTCAATCTACACATAATTACCAACCCTTACATATATGAAACTCTCTCTCAAACCTGAGCATAAGTACCCATATGTACAGCACATTTTCAATCTACATAATCATGACAATCTACTTACCGTATTTGATACCATCGAACCACGTATCAATTAAACTACACGCACTTGTATCATTCCGTACTACGATCATATCACAAAACCGACATTACTATTACATGCTACACCCTTACATAGCCTTACACGAGGTCCAACAATATTAATTGATGCGTTAAACGCTATTACGAGTCGCGTACGTAAGCGAAACATCAACATACGATAGAATAAACTAAAAAAAATATAAATTTTCAGGCCCCACCGTAACTTACGGTGGCCACCGTAAGTTACGGTTGACCCTAAGAATCCCACGGAAGTTCTCTACTGCCTTACGGTGGGAAAAATGTTGCAGGGGCTACCGTAAGGTACGGTGGCACCGTACCTTACGGTGGACCCTGCACATTTCCTCCTTTTGCTTCTTCTTTCTATCCCTTCTTGACCCATCCACGCCGATCCGTCCCAAGCTGCGTTTTACCCATTATAATCTCCGTAAAATGCCTTATGGCACTATATTTAATGTACCATCATTCCATGATTCCCGTTCTACTTTCGCACATATATACATGTATAAATTCATTATTCTAGTCGGGCTAGGAATCACTTACCTCAATTCCTCCGAGTTCATGCGGGTTTCCCTCGCCTCTTGTGAAACCTTTAGCCTTCCATGCTCAGGTCCATCCTGACATGATTCCTATAATTTCATGTCATGACATTCACATCTTGTTAGCATACATGATAGTTCACACTATCAAATATTCCAACTCCTATGTCCACTTGACTTTCTATGGTCAATCTTTATCATACATAAGACATAGATTTACAATCACATTGTTCACATTTTAAGAAATTCCACTTACCATTGTGTATGTCACATAAACCATTAAACATGTATCACATGATATCCTCAATCTCACAATCATGTTAGGAAGCATAACCATGTTAGTCATACATTGTTGACTTTTTCAGAAAGTCAACTGTCAAGTATGCAACTTTCAATATTTAGACACCTACATCCATATTGATGACTAGATCATATGAAATCCACTATAAGCATCACATCCCTATCTCATTAACATGCGAGATTATTCATCATTCCAATTAACCAACACATGGTATGTATCACAGTATTTAAGCATTAGTGTACACACTACTAATGCATACTTCCTACCATATCACACAATCAACTAAGTCCCCACATGATTACTCTTTAAGATGCAATCCTCACATTAACCTACTATCAATTGCACTAATTATCACATTGCTCTCATACTTGTCGAGTTTTGCATACAAGTTCACACATTATAGGACACCTATAACCATAAGATCACTTATGTGCATACATATATACCAACGTACAATCCATTCTAATTCACACATGGTTTCCATCAAACACATCCTTTATGTTAATTTACTAACAATCATCATATTCCATTCATATTCATCAATTACTTGCATGCAAGTTCATCTAGACATTTCATCAAACAATTGGTGTGCATACAACATTCTAAGCTTAATGTACAAGTATTTCATGCCTACTTTCATAACTCATAGCATCAATCATCGCATTATTTACCTACATTACATACCCTTCTTTCAATAGATTTCAACATAGCAAAACATCAATTCTTTCAATCTATTTATCAAATTTGATCAAGAATGATCATGGGTAAAAACCCCCATTGTTCTTGAACATGAACCCTAAATCAAAATGCCACTTGAGATTACAAAATCACTAATGACACTAGATTAGTGCATCAAAACATGAATTTAGCCATCTAATGCTTACAATTTACCCAATTTAGGGTTTGTTCATCAAAACCCGCCAATAGCTTCAACCAAGAAGTTCATGATATGGAATGGATACTTACTTGATCCTTATAAGGTGATGAGCATTTCTCTAAACTCAGATCATGCATGCAAGATTCCCACTTCTTTCTTTGATTTGGGGAAGAAAGCACACACACACACACAAAGCACCAAAAAAATCTCCTGAAGTGTGTGTGTGTGTCGTATATATCATCCCACCACAAGTGGGTTGTGTTTTAGTTTTGGTTCTTCACAATTTCAACCCTTCATGTTTGATACCCATCCAACTTTGACTAAAACCTTATTATATTTCCATTTACTTGTATACCTACTAAATTAGATACTTAGTTATTTCACCCCATGCCATAACACATTAAAACATGCTACTGAAATTAAAATTTGGGTTTTGGGGCGTTACAAGTCTACCCTCCTTAAAGAAGGTTTCGTCCCCGAAACCACTTTCATTTCTAGCAAACCCATTCCACCACTATCCTTAGGCATTAATTCTAGCCAATCAAAGCTAGTATTTCTACATAACGCTAAACCCCTAACCAACATTATTTCCACTTATTTAACTATTCTTCTCCTTCATTCAAGACTTCAAGTCGTGCCACGAGTCCACCTTATAAGCTATACAACGACTCTAATCGAAAACAAACATGGTTATGTGTCCATACTTTCTTAAATTAACACAAGCTTTCATGCAATTATCAACATACCGAACTATCACAACCTATCTACTGTTTCATTTTCTCTTATTCATACTTAACTTGAGGGACCGACATCATTCTATGGTCACTACCGGACCAATGTATCTACCATACTCACCCCCTTTTGGTAGATTTTAGAGCCATTCTGTTTATGCCTATTTGGTTGTTAGTTCATTTCATGCACTATTTATTGTAGATACGTGTCCCTTGCTTAAACAACATCGAGTCTAAGCTAAGACTCGTTCATCTTTTTGACCTTAAAAGTCAAACCTTTCGAGCTACATCACACGTAAAATACCATTCATTCATACGGGGTACTATTCAACATATCAATTCCCTACTTAACAATCACAAAATATCTAAGTTTACTAACCTTCCTTTTTACGACGTTATCCAACCAGCTACGTGTCGGCTTAACTTGTTTCTTCACAAGTCCATGGCATACTTAGCTTGTTTTAGTTCATTCACCATGAGTTCCAACTCGCCAACATCATATCACCTACCTTGTGGATTTCATTATATCCATAAATTCGACCATTCGTATCTACAAAATCATTGGTTAAGCATACCCTTCACATTTATAACCACTGACTTCCAATAGTTCATACAAAATTCGTTTCAATTAAAGTGTCTAATTATATACATCTTTCCTTTACAATTTGTTTCTATCGTTAACTACCGTATATTATTACCCATCCTTACACATCAAGGTCCTTCCAACCTTGCCCCATTAAGGTTCATGATTTCCACCCTATGAACCGTTAAGGTCCTCCCAACCCTTATGACCCGCTAAGGTCTTTCCATCCATTTTGACCCACAAGGGTACTTCTAAAATTTTGACCCATAAGGGTACTTCTACCATTTTGACCCATCATGGTCATTCTACCATTTTAACCCATAAGGGCATTTCCGCCATTTTGACCCATCATGGTCATTCTACCATTTTAACCCATAAGGGTATTTCCACAATTTTGACCCATCATGGTCATTCTACCATTTTAACCCATAAGGGTATTTCCACCATTTTGACCCACATGGTCATTCTACCATTTTAACCCATAAGGGCATTTCCACCATTTTGACCCATCATGGTCATTCTACCATTTTAACCCATAAGGGTATTTCCACAATGTTGACCCATCATGGTCATTCTACCATTTTAACCCATAAGGGTATTTCCACCATTTTGACCCACATGGCCATTCTACCATTTTAACCCATAAGGGTATTTCCACCATTTTGATTTGATCCGTACTTGTCTACGGACTCAAACCTTTCATTCCAACTATTCACCCACACGACCACTTACTTTCCAATTCTACCAGGCATACCTGTATGATTCTCATGGTCTCACGTGCATCACATGCTTCTTGTGCACTGGCCAGGTGTACAGTCCACATGCTATCCACGTGCCTTCATGTAATCATTACCTTATGCCTGGGGACTGGTTTTCAGCTTCGTGCCACATTTCAATTTCCTAAACAACATGGTTATTTTTCCTTCTATGTTTTGTCATCCCTGAGGATTTTCCTCCCACCGGTACTAATAGTTAATTATCTTGTACCTGTGATTGTTCCATCTTATCTACAATTTCCGCGATCTATCTTGGATCGTGTCCTTAAGACCTCTTCATTACCCACAAAAACTCACCTTAACATAAACACCACAATTAGCTGTTAACATGTCATGTGAGTTAATATTAAATTCTACCTTTGGGCTTTAATCGAGCCTTGGATTGTACGGGTCACTGCATTCAGGAGCACACAAGTTTGAGTTCAACTACATACTTCCTGTAGAGACGTGATTTGACACCAAAACAGGATTATATGATCATACAAGTTACAAAACCAGGTGTGGAAACCCTAGCTTTGAACAAACTGATGTAAACTCAAATCAAAACACAATCAAAGTCATTTTCAATACTTTTCATAGATTAACTCATTCAAAAACTTGATTACAATTCAATTACAGTTAATCTAGATCACACACACTCTATCTCAAACCTCTCTGGAACAACACCTGAAAACACACAAACCTAATGACTCTCTTAATCTTACAAAATCACAAAATCTATATATAGGCACTGCACATTCGCCCACTTTGACTGGTCGAATGTGAGTGATTTCCACATTCGCCCACTTCTTGTGGTCGAATGTGTTCTTCAGTGTTAGTCCATTCCAGATTCGTCCATGATCTTTCTACCTTCGCCCACCTATCATTCACCTTCGCCCAGACAGTCTTCCTTCGCCCCATCCAGCCTACTTAACACATGTTAACTATCTAATCACTAGTCGCAAAACGCATCTACAAACTCCCCCTCGACTATTGATTAGATCGTTTTCTGTCTTCGTCCATGGCTTTGTTCAGCAACTTGATTCTGAGCAAACTCTTCTGTTCTTTAGTCATCTCAGGCTCTAATTTTCTCTTCACCGGCTTTGACACGTTCGCCATCTTCACCATTTTGCCAAGTTTACCCTCCAAACTACTACCAGCATTTATGTCATAAGCAAAGCAAACACCAACAACTTGTGTGTATTTCTTTGCTTGATCTGCATCGTTCGGCTCATGATGAATCGGATTATAAAAGAGCATGATGATGTCTTCGAAAGTGCAATTTATCAACCACATAGGATCAAATACATGCACATGCTTGTATTTATCCTTTCCATCTCTCAACACAATCACCGCTTCTGCCTTTCTCCAATCGTAATACCAGAAAATGAAATCAGCACTGAAGTGTTGCGGCATAGGCATCAAAGGTATCTTTCTCATCACTTCAGGTGCCTTATATATCAAGGTAACCCGTTTCAGCTTGGTTCTGGGATCAATATCCCTGTGAACTTTCCTCCGGGGATATTGTGGTTTGAATCTGTTCCATCTAGTTCTACTTTCCCAAACCAGCTTGTCTGCGCACCAACCAACATGCGAATTATTCACTGAAGCGCCTGACATTTGGAATCTGCACAAATCTCTAACCGCCCAGTACGGTAGAGTCAGCAAGTCAATGAATCTGTAAAAATACAAGATCCCTGATTCCCACTTAGCAGCTAGACACTTCAGCCTGCCTAAGTATGTCCACCCGAGAGCTCTGCCTCTGAACTTAGCATTATGAAATCTGTAAAAGTTTCCTTGAGCTTCAGGCTTAGGTCGGTTCTCATCCATCAATCTTAACTTCTTCAAATAATTCTTCAATTCATCAGACTTATTTGAAGATTCTGGCATATCAGCTCCAAATACTTTTTCAACAAACTCTGCACTTCTCTTCTTTGCCTTTTTCTTTGCAGACGTATTAGGAATCTCAGTAAAATCAGGAAACACCAAATCTTCATCAGTTTGTCTGAAGTATTGTGGGTATTCCTCATGCGTTATATCTTCTATTTCAACTTCTTCAAACTCAGGGGTGTCTTTATCATCAGAGTGACTTCCAATATCCTTTTCAGGAATATGTGGAATCGACTCATCAACAATAAACTCTTCAAATGTTTTCCCTACCCTCTGTGCAAGCCCATCCAAGATTTCCTTTGCCACAGATGCAGGTACTTCCCCTTCTTCCAAGTCAGGATCGTTATATTCCAAATCATAACGCATATCATCAGTTTGGAATATTTCAGCAAAACGACCTGTGAACTCAATGGTCCATTCTCTTCTCTCTAACATATCCTTATATACTTGTTTAGCATCATCAGACAAGGACCTCACCTTCTCATTCCAGAACACAGTCTCATCCGAATCAACATTCTCACTTTTCTTCTTCGAACTCGATTCACCAGTGTCTTTCTTCTTCTTTGAAGGTGGTCTTTTCTCAAATGTAAACTTAGACGTATCGTCTCCTCCATCATTATCATCACTACTACTCTCATCCTCCTTCTGACTTCCAGAGCCCTCAGCATCATCATCATCATCATTATTATCATCATCTCCATCATCACTCTTTTCCGATTCTTCATCCTCATCATCATCCTCCTCTTTATCAGATTCAGATGGTTCAAAATCAACCTGTTCTACTTCCTTCTCTTTGTCTTCCTCACCCTCCTTCAGCTTGGGTGCAACATTGTACAGGTTGTCTATCAGCTCACTAAGGCGTTTGTTCTCAGCCTTCAACTCTTTGTTATCTTCTTTAATAGCCTTGTACTTGTTTTTGTTTCTCAAACACTTTCCTTCAAGCTTCTTGTTCTTTGCTTCTAGCTTCTTTACTTTCTCGTCAATCTCATCCTGATTCGACTTAGAAGCTACTACAATCTGAAGCATCTTTTCCTCATTCTGCTTGAACTTGGCTATTTCTGCTTGCTGAGCTACTAACATCTTCATCATGTCATCCATCTTCTTATTCACCTGCTTCATCACTTCGTCATCCACAGTGACTTTCTTTGACTTGGACTTTGACTTTGATGGCTCAACTTCAGTTTCTTTTTCTTTCTGAGGCTTTGTAAACAAGTTAAGTACATTATCCAGTGCAACATTGAACTCATCCACTGGTAATGTTGTTGCCTCTTTAGTCTTTTGCTTCTTTGTGGCTGGTGAAGATTGTTTTGATGACGTTCCAGCTTCAGGTAATCTCTTTCCTCTCAAAAGTTGGTTTAATTCTTTCTCTCTGAGTTGCTTGGTACTGGTTTTCTTGGCCATGGTTTTGTGTTTGGGCTTGGGCAAGTTAACTACTACAGTTTCACCTTCGTTCAACTCATCCATATTCACAGTAAACATTTCATCTTCAGCACTAACAGTCTTTTTGCTCTTCTTAGCTTCTTCAATAGATCTGTTCAGTGATTCAGACTCACCAACCAAAGTGGCCTTTTGTTTGGTGGTCCGGACATTTTCAGCATCCGAATCCCATTGTTCTTCAACCTCTGTCTCCTCAGAATCTACAGACTCTTCATCCACCAAACTAGTACCTTTCTTAGCAGTAGATTTCTTTCTCACAGCCTGTTGCTTTGAACTTCCCTGGTCAGTCTTTCCTTTGCCCTTCCCTTTGGCTCCAGGATTGACTACTTGTCTTTTCCTCTTTGTATTTGCATCAGCGTATACCAAAGGATCATCGTTGTCAGAATCACTATCAGGATGCCTTGCTGTATTCTTTCCTGGATCATTATAATCCTCTCTAGCCAAGGCTCCAAACAACCTTCTGTATGGTGGTCTCTCATTATCAGGCACACCCTTATAACCTTTCATTCTCACCAAGGTTCTAATGTTCATGTGATCCATAGCAAGTATCTGTGTTGGATCTTTCTTCAGGTGTGGATACTTATGATCAAAAATCATCATCAGGAATCTAGGGTATAGCATAAAGTATTTCTTCTTCAAACCCTTCAGCATCTCCAGCATATGATCCAATATCATCCCAGCAACATTAAATGGTTTGTTAAGAGTCAACGCAACCATTAATGAGCTCAAACTCTTCCTCATCACGTCATACCCTCCACTAACACATCCAAATACATGTATGATGACATGAGCAAAATACTTGAACTGCACGCTCAGTTTTCCTTTGTACATCGAACCATCAGTGATCGGTCCTTTGTATTTCATCCTAAGAAAACAGGCTTTCTGCTCAGTCCATGAGAGTTCTCTTGGATCCTCTGTAGAGGATGTGATTTGACACGAAAACAGGATTATATGATCATACAAGTTACTAAACCAGGTGCGGAAACCCTAGCTTAGAACAAACTGATATAAACTCAATTCAAAACACAATCAAAGTCATTTTAAAGCTTTTCATAGATTAACTCTTTCAAATACTTGGTTACAAATCAGCTACAGTTAATCTAGCACACACAATAACACTCTCAGACCTCTCTGGAACACACCTCAAAAACACACACACTAAATGACTCGCTTAAACTTACAAAAACACAAAATCTATATATAGGACCTGCACGTTCGCCCCTTTTCACTGGTCGAACGTGGGTCATTTCCACATTCGCCCACTTGCAGTGGTCGAATGTGTCTTCTTGTTAGCTCTGTTCCAGATTCATCCACTGTATCTTCTACCTTCGCCCATCACTATTTCACCTTCGCCCATTCTTCCTTCATTCGCCCCTTTAACCATTTCTAACACATGTTAACATATCTAATCACTAGTCGCAAAACGCATCTACAAACTCCCCCTCGACTATTGATTAGATCGTTTTCTGTCTTCATCCATGGCTTTGTTCAGCAACTTGATTCTAAGCTGTTTCTTTTGCTCTGTCGTCATCTCAGGCTCTAATTTTCTCTTTACCGGCTTTGACACATTTGCCATCTTCACCTTCTTGCCAAGTTTTCCTTCCAAATTACTACCAGCATTAATGTCATAAGCAAAGCAAACACCAACAACTTGTGTGTATTTCTTTGCTTGATCTGCATCGTTCGGCTCATGATGAATCGGATTATAAAAGAGCATGATGATGTCTTCGAAGGTGCAATTGATCAACCATATAGGATCAAATACATGAACATGCTTGTATTTGTCCTTTCCATCTCTCAACACTATCACCGTTTCTGCCTTCCTCCAATCATAATACCAGAAAATGAAGTCAGCACTGAAGTGTTGAGGCATAGGCATCAAAGGTATCTTTCTCATCACTTCAGGTGCCTTATAAATCAAGGTAACCCGTTTCAACTTGGTTCTGGGATCAATATCCCTGTGAACTTTCCTCCGGGGATATTGTGGTTTGAATCTGTTCCACTTAGTTCTACTTTCCCAAACCAATTTATCTGCACACCAACCGACATGTGAATTATTCACTGAAGCACCCGACATTTGGAATCTGCATAGATCTCTAACCGCCCAGTATGGTAGAGTCAGCAAGTCAATGAATCTGTAAAAGTACAAAATTCCAGATTCCCACTTAGCAGCTAAACACTTCAGCCTGCCTAAGTATGTCCACCCGAGAGCTCTGCCTCTGAACTTCGCATTGTGAAACCTATAAAAGTTTCCTTGAGCTTCAGGCTTCGGTCGGTTTTCATCCATCAGTCTTAACTTCTTCAAATACTCTTTCAATTCATCAGACTTATTTGAAGATTCTGGCAAATCAGCTCCAAGTACTTTCTCTACAAACTCAGCACTCCTCTTCTTTGCCTTTCTTTTTGCAGACGTATTAGGAATCTCAGTAAAATCAGGAAACACCAAGTCTTCATCAGTTTGTCTGAAGTACTGTGGGTATTCCTCATGTGTAATATCCTCTATTTCAACTTCTTCAAACTCAGGGGTGTCTTTATCATCAGAGTGACTTCCAATATCCTTTTCAGGAATATGTGGAATCGACTCATCAACAATGAACTCTTCAAACGTTTTCCCTACCCTCTGTGCAAGTCCATCCAAGATCTCCTTTGCCACAGATGCAGGTACTTCCCCTTCTTCCAAATCAGGATCGTTATATTCCAATTCATATCGCATGTCATCAGTTTGGAATATTTCAGCAAAACGACCTGTGAACTCAATGGTCCATTCTCTTCTTTCTAACATGTCCTTATAAACTTGTTTAGCATCATCAGACAAAGACCTCACCTTCTCATTCCAAAACACAGTCTCATCATCATCAACATTCTCACTCTTCTTCTTTGAACTTGACTCACCTGTGTCTTTCTTCTTCTTTGAAGGTGGTCTCTTTTCGAATGTAAACTTAGAAGTATCATCTCCTCCATCATTATCATCACTACTACTACTCTCATCCTCCTTTTGACTTCCCGAACCTTCAGCATCATCATCATCATCATTATCATCATCTCCATCATCACTCTTTTCCGATTCTTCATCCTCATCATCCTCATCTTCCTCTTTGTCAGATTCAGATGGTTCAAAGTCAACCTGTTCAACTTCTTTCTCTTTATCTTCCTCACCCTCTTTCAGCTTGGGTGCAACATTGTACAGATTGTCTATCAACTCACTAAGGCGTTTGTTTTCAGCCTTCAATTCTTTATTGTCTTCTTTAATCGCCTTGTATCTGTTTTTGTTTCTCAAACATTTTCCTTCAAGCTTTTTATTCTTTGCTTCTAGTTTCTTCACCTTCTCGTCAATCTCATCTTGATTTGACTTTGAAGCTACAACTATCTGAAGCATCTTTTCCTCATTCAGCTTGAACTTGGCAATTTCATCTTGCTGAGCCACTAACATCTTCATCATGTCGTCCATCTTTTTATTCACCTGCTTCATCACATCGTCATCCACAGTGACCTTCTTAGACTTGGACTTTGACTTCGATGGCTCAATCTCTGTTTCTTTTTCTTTCTAAGGCTTTGTAAACATGTTGAGAACATTATCCAGTGCAATATTGAATTGGTCCACTGGTAACTTTGTTGCCTCCACAGTCTTTTGTTTCTTAGTGGCTGGTGAAGATTGTTTTGATGATGTACCAGCTTCAGGTAATCTCTTTCCTCTCAAAAGTAGGTTTAATTCTTTCTCTCTCAGTTGCTTTGTACTTGTTTTCTTGGCCATGGTTTTGTGTTTGGGCTTGGGCAAGTTAACTACTACGGTTTCTCCTTCATTCAACTCGTCCAAATTCACAGTTAGCCCTTCATCTTCAGCACCAACAGATTGCTTGCTCTTCTTAGCTTCTTCAATCGATCTGTTAAGTGATTCAGACTCACCAACCAAAGTGGCCTTTTGTTTGGTAGTCCGGACATTTTCAGCATCCGAATCCCACTGTTCTTCAGTCTCAGTCTCCTCTGAATCGACAGACTCTTCATCTACCAAACTAGTACCCTTCTTTGCAGTAGTTTTCTTCCTCACAGTTTGTTGTTTTGAACTCCCTTGCTCAGTCTTTCCTTTGCCCTTCCCTTTGGCTCCAGGATTGACTACTTGTCTTTTTCTTTTTGTACTTGCATCTGCATATACCAACGGATCATCATTGTCACTATCACTATCAGGATGCCTCGCTATATTCTTTCCAGGATCCATGTAATCCTCTCTAGCCAAGGCTCCAAACAATCTCCTGTAAGGTGGTCTTTCATTATCAGGCACACCTTTGTAACCTTTCATTCTGGCCAAAGTTCTAATGTTCATATGATCCATAGCAAGTATCTGTGTTGGATCCTTCTTCAGGTTTGGATATTTGTGATCAAAGATCATCATCAGAAACCTAGGATAAAGCATGAAGTATTTCTTCTTCAAACCCTTTAGCATCTCCAGCATATGATCTAAAATCATCCCAGCAACATTAAATGGTTTGTTGAGAGTCAACGCAACCATTAACGAGCTCAAACTCTTCCTCATCACGTCATACCCTCCACTAACACATCCAAATACAAGTATGATGACGTGAGCAAAATACTTGAACTGCACGCTCAGTTTCCCTTTGTACATAGAACCATCAGTGATCGGTCCTTTGTATTTCATCCTAAGGAAACAGGCTTTCTGCTCAGTCCATGATAATTCCCTTGGATCCTCACTGGTTTCAAACTGGATATGGAGAGCTTCTCTGATATCTGCTTCAGTGATAAACATCTCCATTCCCTGAATCTTGCTTCTGATAATAGTCTGATTATCAAAGTAATCATACTTGGCGTTGTTGTAAAAGTCCTCAACTATATCCTTGTAGATGATAGTTGGTGTGGCCAAAGCATAAACCACTCTGCATCTTTTCAGAAATTTGATAATGTCTGTGAACTCCACATTCTTCTCCACATCTCCCAGATACGCGCAACAATTGTGAGTCTTCTCAAACGGCCATTTATTACCGCTTGATGATTCACCTTCTTGTACAGTTTCTGGAACAGGATCAGTAACTGCAGTCTCCACAGGAATCTCAATATTTGTTTGTTCTTCATCCATCTGAAACATAAAATCAAAATAAACGTCAAAACACAAAATCGTCAAAAATTCAAAATTTTAGGTTTTTGAAAATTCCACATTCGCCCAATTAATCTGGTCGAATGTAGGTTATTGTGGCCGAAGGTGCTATATACTGGTCGAATGTAGAATGATTTTGAATAAAAATATACATTCGCCCGTTTCATGTTACCTTCGTCCATTCTGTTTCACATTCGTCCATTCGATGGACCGAATATAGAAACTGTTTTATCCCAAAAATTTGAAAAATTTTCAATAATGTTTTTAACTCTTAATTTTGATCAAAATCAACCCTAACATGGCCGACTAATATTCGTATAACATCAATTTTCCCTAATGTTCATTCTATATCAGTTTTTAATAAGAATTAGGGTTTATCATGTTCATTCGATCAATCACTACTGAAACAATGTTAAAACCTAATTCCTTTCATCCTCTCCCCCTAAAACTGATATGGAATGATTTCCTATCAACATTAATCATTAACAAACACTGGAAATTCAAGAACCCTAAAACCCTAAGTGCGAGTAAAGAATCAAGGATTCCAGATTTGTTACGGCTCCATTACCTGTAATATTTATATGAAAATGATGAGAATTATCCAAGGAAACACGACGAGTTCGCTTGTTGTATACCCGTTTGAGAGGGGTTGCATATCCAACAAAGTAACCCTCCTCGGCTTTAGGACTAAACTTTTCGCTTGGATTCAACATAGTACATGGCGCCCCAAAAGGTTCTAGATACTTTAAGTTCGGCTTTCTTCGGTGTAACAGCTCATAAGATGTTTTACCAAACTTCTTCACTGTTAGAACCCGATTTAATGTGTAATTTGCTGCATAAATCGCCTCATTCCAGAACATTACTGGAAGATTTGAATCAGCAAGCATTGTTCTAGCCGCTTCAATTAGAGTCCTATTCTTTCGTTCAGCAACACCGTTCTGTTGAGGGGTGTACGGAGCCGAATATTCATGATGTATCCCTTTGTTTTCACAAAGTTCATCCATCTTGACATTTTTGAACTCCGTCCCATTGTCACTCCGAATTCTCTTAATCTTCACATTGTAGAGATTCTCCAATCGAGTGAACAGAACTTTTAGATTGATAAAAGTGTCGCTTTTATTCTGCAAACACATCACCCATGAAAATCTTGAGTAATCGTCAGTGACGACTAAACAGTAAAGCTCCCCAAGATGACTTTTGCGCTTGACCGGTCCAAAAAGATCCATGTGCAATCGCTCTAGTGGCATCTCAACAGAGTTAACCTTTTTCACTTTGTGAGACTGTTTGTGTTGCTTCCCCTTTTTACAACTCACACACTTGTCATTCAGATGGAAATGTTTCACGTTTACTCCATCGACAAGTCCATTTCTCACAAGTTGATTCATTTTCTTCAGATGAATGTGCCCCATTCTCCGGTGCCACATTATCGATTCTTTCTCTGTTGCCTTGGACAAAAAGCATGTTATCTGCCCCTGTGATGTCATCGCCTTGGACATATCAAGAATGTATAGATTGTTGACGCGAGGTGCCTTCAACATTATCCACTCTTTAGGAATTGTAAAGCCCGGTTTCAGAATATAGCAGGATTTGTCATCAAAATGCACAGTAAATTGCTTGTCACATATTTGACTGACACTCAACAGATTATAGTCGATCTGCTTCACATACGAAATCCGCTCGAAACTCACTATCCCATTGCTCACACTTCCTTCCATTGTGATATATCCACCTTTATTTCCCGCGAAAGCTACATACCCTCCATTGATGTTCTTCACGTCGAACAGCAACGCAAGATCCCCTGTCATGTGGCCTGAAGCTCCACTATCAACAATCCAAAGACTGCTAATAGGGCCAGCTGAAGCTCCCTGCACACAAAAAGTAAATCAGTTAGTTCTTTCGGGGGACCCAAGCCTGAGTCTTGGGTCTTGGAACATCAGGTTTCAAAGTAACATTTTCACAATCATTTTGAACAACTTTTTGATCAATCTTTTTCTGATTGGTCAAAACAGTTTCCTTTCTCTCATTAACCCTTGAAGTTGAGGCTCCTGGAGTACCATTGGGTGTCCAAGATTGTTCAGACCTTTTCAAAATACGAATCTGAGACTTTGGGTTCTCAGTCGGTTTCTGAACATTGTTAGCAAATGTAACTTTCTTGGTAACCTTATCTGATTTAACAGACTTAGGTCCAACATTTGATTTGACAATCGGTTTTGGTGGAACCTTTTGCCTATCAACTGTTGTGTTCACCACAGACTTCCTCCATGAGTGTTCCATAGCAATCCGATTCCTCCTATCATAGTGCATTGGACGAGTGTTCCTCATTTGGTGAAAATTGTTATGATTATAAAACGATTGTGGTTGTTGAGGAACAACTCTCCTATGTGGTGGCACATAATGATCAATCGGTTTTCGCATAGAATTTCTCACTTCAACTTCGTGCCTTTTGTGCCTTACATATGGGCACTGAGCAAGTAAATGCCCTCGTTCCCCACATTTAAAGCACGCACGGTACTCTTCAAAAACATTAGGAGCATTTGGTTGAGCAAATGATCTAACAGGATATTGATCATTGTACTGTTGCTTCCTTAAACTCTCAGGGAGTGGCCCTTTTGAGTAAGTAGGCTCATTAAAACCATTAGCTCTGTTTTTGGGTCTAACAAACTCTGTGACATGTACCTTTGGTTCTTGAGGAACATCCAAATACAGCTTCTTTAATAAAGCTGGTGGAATCTCATTTGTTCTCTCATGTTTTGGGAACCAAATAGTACTTTCTTGCCAAATCTTTTCTATTTTAGCATAATTGGCATTTTTTATTGGAAAGTCCTCGTCAGAAATGATCTTATCGGATCCTTCCATCCGATAGAACACTTTGACAGGTTTGTCACATTGTTCGTTATTATCATTCTTTTCAAGATCTTTCTTAACCACATTAAGATCTTTCTTCACCACATTCTTTTCAGACTTATTCACATGATGAACACTTCTCATCGGAACAATTTGAGATGATGAAACTGGTTCATTTGTAATGATGTGATTTTCTTTTGGAATTTCACATGCATTAATAGTTTGGTTACAACCAGTATCATCACTCTCTGAGTCTGAATCTATACTCTCAGCAGTAACACCCTCATCATTGATTCCCAAAATCGGTCTAACATCGGAATTTGGATCACCAATACTTGAAGTATTAGATTCATTTTCCGATGCTGAATCAGATTTTACCGAACTCTCCGGCGTTACTTGGTGACAATTATGGTTTTCAAAAAGAACTGGAGATGGTACATACCGATAATTGGTTGTTTTATCATCAATGATATGGTCTACCACATAAGCAATATGCTTATAGCTTTCCAGCTTTTTGTTTACTTTCTCAGCAAAGCATTTGATGGCGGCCATTTCCAACTTGGTGTTTTCAATTTCATTGATATAGTTGTTAATTGCCAATTGTTTTAAAGACAAAGTGTTTTTCAAGTCGGAAATGTCCTTTTTGTAGCCATCTAATACTTTGTTAAAAGCATTCAACTCTTTGCGAGTAGATTGACTGTTCATGATAGCACTATCACGTTGAACACGGAGTTGTTTAATCTCCTCAGTCAATCTATCACATGTACCACAGTATTTTTCACTTGTATTATCAGTACTACATGCAGAACTTACAGGTTTTGGCGGATCAGTCATGGCCATCAATGCGAAATGAGCTTCCTTTCCTGCAAAGAATCTGGAGTAATCAATCTTTGTGAAAGCATCATCTGCAATGCACGACTTCCTTGTCATCAGAAAATCCGCTTCTGCAAGCAACTGATCGATATCTTCATCAAGAGAATTAACACTTGCTTCCGTATCCGATTCACTGTCTGAATCAGAATAAACCGATTCACACTCCTCGGGAATGTCAGAAACAGTATCAATCACAACTCCAGAATTTGTTTCTTCAGTTTGAACTTCAACATCAATCTCAGCCTTAACCTTAACAGGTTCAATATCACTTTCAACCTCAATTTCTTCCTTCTCCTCCATCGTCACTGAATCTTCAATATCAACCTGATACGCAACACAAGCCACATTGCCCCCAGTAGTGATTTCCTCAACACCTATCTGAATACTCGACCAGTCAAACCTCTCATCTTGTTGAGTAACCAATGCTTGATTGGTATTCTGTTGTTCATTTGGTGTAGTGATTGGTATGACTGTTCGGTTAGTATTGTTTGGTGTTTGGTTTTGTGTCTGGTTTGGTGTATTTGGTTGTCTATTTTGGTTGTTATTAAAGTTGTTTTGACGATTTTGGTAGTTGTTGTTGTTGTTTTGGGAAGAAACTTGGTTTTGGTTTTGTTGTTGACGGTTCTGATAGGTGGCATTGAATGGATTCCTATTACCTTGTTTTGGTGGTTGGTTGCATTCTCTTTTAAAGTGACCTTTCCCTCCACAGTTAAAACAAGTCACTTTCTCCTTATTGAACCCGTAGGTTGTGTTAGGAGAAGTTCCCAAGTCTGTTCTACCTGTCTTCTCAATAAACTCCGTTGCTCTTCGCATTATACTCGCAAATGCCCATTGAATATCAATGAGTTCCATCTCCTCCTTGTCAATCTGTGCATAGTCTTCATTGGTCAAGTTGTTATTCCCAATTTGACTAGCAACTAGTCCATTGTAGGATGAGACCATTGCAGAGACTAAAGCAATGTGTTGCTGAGCAACTTCAACTGTCACATTTCCAAGATTAGATGTCTCCAAAACCACCGTTTGTTGATTAGGTTGGTTCATTGGTTGTTGTTGAGATTGGCTAGCAGTGTAGAAAGCTGCTTGTTGCTTTGGGGAGAATGGTGGAATGTATGAATATTGGTATGGTACTTGTGGTTGTGGTTGTGATAAAGATGAAGTTTGTTGATGGTAGTTAATGGTAGGTGATTCTACAGCACTGGATATACATGCAACATGTGGTGTAACTAGCCCTCCTGAGCTTGTACTTGCTGGAACTGAAGATCCTCCAAAGTATAAGTTTGGATTTTGAGGAATCTGTGCTCTCCTAGCCTTCCTCTTCTCTTCCAATTCTTTGTTTTCCAGCTTCTCAATGAACTCCTGAAGAGACCAGTATTGATAAGCATCCTTCTCCTTCAGAACATCCACATGCTGATCCCAGTTTGGTGGTAATGCATCTGCAAACTTGTCCACCTGTTTTGCCATAGGAATCTGTATACCATAGCTAGACAATTCAGATATCAAATGATTATATCTAGGAGTTAGTTCTTTCAAAGTTTCATTTCCAACATAAGAAAAATTTTCAAACTCCTTTATAAGTTCTTCCGTCCTCAAACTTCGAGTCTTCTCATTTCCATCATGCTTCCTTTTAAGCATTTCCCACAGTGCCTTAGAAGTTGTGCAAGTCCCAAACTGATGCAAAAGATCATTTGTGATTGCCTGTGTCAATTGAGAAAATGCCTTCTTTTCCACAGCAAACTTCTTTTTCTCATCCTCAGCCATGCTCTCCAATGGCACTGGTTCACCTGTATTCTCCAAAACTGGTGGTGTGTAACCTTTAGCAATCATGTTCCATGCTTCAGCACCTTCCACTCCCATGCCTTCCAAATGTATTTTGAACTTTTTCTGCCACTGATTGTATTCTTGAATCTCCATGAGCTTTGGTGGCCGAGTCCCGCTACCTGAAGACAAATCATTAATCAGTGTGGAAATAGCATTTGTAGTTTGAGTGTTTACCACCGCTACTGCTACTCCCCAGTAGTCAGACTGTGGTGCTGGAGGTGCACTTTGAGTCATGTAGTTAACCGGCTGCGAAGACTGTGTGCTCGTCTTCTGTGCTGCTACTGTCCATGGGTCCATCACCTGCTGTTGTGGTTGTGTAGTTGCTGGTGTAGGAGTAGTCTGAAAACGCCACATAATCACGAACTTCGAGAAATTCAACACTTAGAAAATTTTTCCAAAAACTAGTCTAGGTTCGTCCAAAATAGCTTCAGGTTCGTCCCTTTCTGACTCAGGTTCGCCCAGAAATACTTCCCCGAATGTAAAATCTCACCAGAAAGTAAAAACACACTGACGCTTTTCACGTTCGCCCAAAAAGTTCCAGGTTCGCCCGTTTGGTTTCCAGGTTCGCCCGCACGATGTCCCGAAGGTGAAAAGTTAGACCCGAATGTGAAATTTTTAACTGAAAAATTCTACGTTCGCCCAGAAATCCCTAGGTTCGCCCACAAAATCACTCACCTTCGACCAAAAACTCACACGTTCGACCAGAACACTCCAGGTTCGCCCATTTTGACTTTTGAAAAACGGTTACACTTTGAAAAACGGTTATTTTGATCTCTGATTTTCAAAAATTTGTGAATTTGAATGATCTTGATTAGGTTTTGCTTCGGAGATGATTTGGAACAACTTTAATACTTGGAATTTTGAATTTTAACCACAAAATCAACTCTAATTCTTTCAAAAACACTCAAAAACCATTTTTATGTGAAAACAGATGTGAATTGATGAAAATAATGTCCAAATCAGCTCTGAGTTTATCAATTTGTTGTTGTATGATCCTCTACGCTCTGATACCACTTTGTAGAGGATGTGATTTGACACGAAAACAGGATTATATGATCATACAAGTTACTAAACCAGGTGCGGAAACCCTAGCTTAGAACAAACTGATATAAACTCAATTCAAAACACAATCAAAGTCATTTTAAAGCTTTTCATAGATTAACTCTTTCAAATACTTGGTTACAAATCAGTTACAGTTAATCTAGCACACACAATAACACTCTCAGACCTCTCTGGAACACACCTCAAAAACACACACACTAAATGACTCGCTTAAACTTACAAAAACACAAAATCTATATATAGGACCTGCACGTTCGCCCCTTTTCACTGGTCGAACGTGGGTCATTTCCACATTCGCCCACTTGCAGTGGTCGAATGTGTCTTCTTGTTAGCTCTGTTCCAGATTCGTCCACTGTATCTTCTACCTTCGCCCATCACTATTTCACCTTCGCCCATTCTTCCTTCATTCGCCCCTTTAACCATTTCTAACACATGTTAACATATCTAATCACTAGTCGCAAAACGCATCTACATCCTCACTAACTTCAAACTTGATCTGGAGAGCTTCTCTGATGTCAGCCTCTGTAATGAACATCTCCATTCCTTGAATCTTGCTCTTTATGATGGTCTGGTTATCAAAGTAATCATACTTCGCATTGTTGTAGAAATCCTCAACTATATCCTTGTAGATGATAGTTGGTGTAGCTAAAGCATAAACAACTCTGCATCTTTTCAGAAACTTGATTATCTCTGTAAACTCCACGTTCTTCTCCATGTCTCCCAGATACGCACAACAGTTATGATTTTTCTCAAACGGCCATTTGCTGCCACTTGATGATTCACCTTCCTGAACAGGTTCTGGGACAGGATCAGGAACAGCAGTCTCAACAGGAATCTCAATATTCTCTTGTTCTTCAGCCATCTGAAACATAAAATCACAAACAAGCGTCAAAACACAAAATCGACAAAACTTAAAAATTTTAGGTTTTTGGAATTCCACATTCGCCCAAAATAATCTGGTCGAATGTAGTTTTCTTTGGTCGAATGTACAAAATATTGGTCGAATGTGAAGTCATATAGATTAATAATATACATTCGCCCGTTTTAAGGTACCTTCGTCCATCCAATTTCCACATTCGTCCATTCGACGAACCGAAGGTGGAATTGGTTTATCCCCAAAATTTGAAAATTTTTCAAACATGTTTTTAAGCCTAGATTTTGATTCATTCATGGTCTAAATGGCCGACTAAGACTCGTGTATCATCAATTTCCCCTAAATTTCATTCTATGTCAGTTTTCATTAAGAAGTAGGGTTATTTTGTCTCAAACAATCAATCATGTCTTAAAGGATGTTAAAAATCTAATTCTTGTATACTTCTCCCCCTAAAACTGATATGGAATGAATTTCCCTTAAACCCTAGGTTCGGTTAAAAAAATCAACGAATCCAGTCACATTTCAGCTCCATTACCTGTGATAATTATAGGAAAAAGATCAGTGAAATGCAGGGAACAAAACACACAAGCAAGAGAAATAAAATCAACAAGGTTCTGGTACTGAGAAAAATTTTGAAAAATTTTTGAATGACTGGTCGAACTTGAAGAGGCATATATATAGAATGCCACCTTCGACCGTTTATGGTGGACGAATGTGAATGAAGTCCACATTCGCCCCAAAATTAATGGCCCGAATGTGAAAACAATTCACCCGAAAGTGGATTTGTGTTATAAAGCCCACATTCGCCCAACCTTAAACACCCGAATGTGAAAAATTTTCCACATTCGACCCAATTAAGGGGCGAATGTGAAATGGAAAATTTTAAAAATTTTGCCAAATCACGAATTCGAATCCCGTTCAACATTTTTCAATCCGTTAAGCTTCCAAAACACAAATTTTCACTTTTAGAATGATACAAAGCCCAGATGGTGTTGTCAAATCTCAGAAATTGACTATCAAGCATCCCCGGTTATCAAAAATAAAGCAGAAATGCAAAAATTTTGAATTTTTCTGAAATTTTATCAAAACACACCTAAAATCTTTTTGGATTTTGTATCTTTTTGACAATAAAAGTAAATTGCAACAGTAAACATTTTGTGAAATCCGGTCAGAGGATCATATCAGTTTTCTGAGAAATCTGATCACAGCGTTGATCTACTTGTTTAATATTATCATTAGAAACAATATGTGACACGGCAATTGCTGATATTGTGGTCCACGTAAGCTCACATGCAGACAATTACGCAATGCTTTAAAATGATACGAGTTAGGTGTATTAGACTAACACGATGTGATGCCCACACACACGACATACTCCCGTATCAAGTAATTGCACAAAGCTTCGTCGTAACGCGTGATTATGCCAGAGTTATCCGTAAAAGTTACAAAGTATATAGCACAGAGGTGTACAGGTCAGCAATTTAATGCAGCAGAGTAACATGTGCGTATACACTAGGTTGAGGCTGATATTAATCACTGATTTGCATCAGATGATCAATACGAAGTAATAATGATCTATGATCAGTTAAAACATAAAGTTCCTCAATTCGGTAACTTCCGGTTTTGGCAATTAAGCTCTTTTAACAAATATTCTGATAAAACTAGGTCCGTAAATCAATACGACAAAAGTTTATCAGAATATCCCGGATAACCATAACATAACGACCCGAAACCTCAGATTTTGGCAATCCTATCAAACGAAATTACGGTACTAAGACCATATGCCCATGAGGTGTTCAGCCACGAACGCGTAGTTCGTTATGTTTGTATCACTAATGCACGCAATATTTAGTCTACGAAGCCTATCAGCATATCACACGTAGTCAACATACGCCTCATATACTATACAATTCTTTAGCCTGTGTCAGATCCCCACTGATGTACTATCATTTCCTCTGTTTACCAGGAAATCATTTTTGATTTTCTAATTTTTAGGCTTTTTGAATTTTATAATGTTTGTGGTTTTTCTGAAAAAATGGCTCCCCCTAAAATAAAGAACATATTTTTGGTTTTAATTTTTCTGAAAAACAATAAAACAAAAATTTGAAAGTAACAATCCACTCGAAAGCATCAACTTCTTTGAGGATTAAACAATCCCCACGAAAGCATCAACTTCTTTGAGGATTACGATAGTAAAGAGAAATTCCCAATTAGCAAAGAGAAATTCCCAATTAGCAAAATATAAAAACTAAAAACTAAAAAGCGATAAACCGAGGTGCCGATTAGTCCTGTTTTTCCTTTATATTGTTTACTTTTAAAAGATATTCAAAGCGTGAACGGTCAAAAGCTTTAGTAAACAGATCTGCACGTTGGTAGTCAGTATGAATTTTGATCATATCGATCAATTCCTTAGCGTAACAATCACGGATAAAATGATATTTGATCCGGATATGTTTAGCTTTAGAATGATTTTCCGAATTTTTAGTTAATGCAATAGCGGCTTCGTTGTCACAGTAAATAGGAGTTTTAAGAAACTGCAAACCGTAATCCACCATTTGTTGTTGAATCCAGAGTACTTGCGAACAGCAACTCGAGGCTGCAATGTACTCGGCTTCATAGGTAGATTGTGCTACGGAAGTCTGTTTCTTGCATTGCCAGGTGATTAACCTGCTCCCGAAAAACTGGCAACCAGCTGTAGTAGATTTGCTATCTTTGTCACAGCCGCCCCAATCTGCATCACTAAAAGATATGAAATCAAAATTATCATCATTAGGGTACCAAAGTCCTTTTGATGGACAACCCTTCAGATATCTAAGGATACGCTTGACCGCCGTCAGATGACTTTGTTTCGGCTTCGATTGATAACGGGCATAGAGACACGTGGGGTACATAATATCTGGTCGAGACGCCGTCAAATACATCAGAGATCCGATGATTGCTCTGTATGTAAATGGGTCCGTCAGCTCCCCCTTAGCATCCACTCCAATCCCGTGATTGGGTTGAATCGGGGTATCCATCGGCTTTGAGTCCTCCATCTGGAACCGGCTCAAGATGTCGGAGACATATTTCGTCTGGTGAATGAAGATCCCGTTGGGTCTTTGGTCCACCTGCAAGCCTAGGAAAAACTGCATCTCCCCCATTGCGCTCATTTCGAACTTTTCCTGCATGACAGTTTCGAACTCCCTGCATAAAAGCTCGTTAGTTGAACCAAATATTATATCATCAACGTATATCTGTACTAGAAGCAAATCATCTCCCGTCTTCTTCGTAAAGAGGGTGCAATCGACGAGGCCGCGCTTAAATCCTTTGAAGATGAGGTATGTACTTAGCTCCTCGTACCACTGTCTCGGAGCCTGGTGCAAGCCATATAAAGCTTTGTTCAGTACGTAGACCTTATCCCAGTGGATTGGGTCCTCAAAGCCTGGTGGCTGCCCGACATAAACCTCTTCCTTGACTTTCCCGTACAGAAATGCGCTTTTAACGTCCATTTAATAAACTTTGAATTTCTTGTATGAAGCAAACGCGAGGAACATCCGTATAGCTTCGATTCGTGCTACCGGTGCATAGATTTCGTTATAATCAATCCCTTCGATTTGATGGTAACCCTGCACGACCAATCTGGCTTTGTTACGAACAATAACCCCACGATCATCCTTCTTACACTTAAACACCCATTTGGTGCCAATCTTCTTCCTATCCGGCGGCAAATCCGTGAGCGTCCAAACTCCCAATTTCTGGAATTGTAATAACTCCTCCTGCATAGCTTCCACCCAGGCATCATCCTTTAAAGCGTCCTTGTATGTCCTTGGCTCTTCCTGCGACACATAACACGCAAACGACCAATCATTTTGACTACCAGATTATTGAATTTTGGCATATAAAGCTAAAGCACCAAAACTCTCTGGCGAATTAACGCTTTTAAGCTGCCCTCTGGTCATAACACTACTTCCAGGATCACCGATAACTTGCTCCAGCGGGTGAATACGATGAATCCGAGATTCCGGATAATCAGGTACTTGCACTCCCGTCTGAACAGTCAAGTTCTCTACAGCATCCAGATCATGACCCGTATTTGATGATGAAGCCACATCTGAAGTTGGAGTTGGGTTCACTGGCGGTGCCTCTGGTTCTTCAGCTTGTTCATGAATTGCTTCTTCAAATTGTTCATCTTCAGATTCTGAAGTGTCTAATGATGTTGAAGCTTCTTGAAACACTTCTTCCTCTTGTATAGGAGCATTGGTATCATTAGAAGCTGGTAGGGGGTTCACGGTGATCGGACGCACCAACGGTGAAGTTGTTGCATTCTCACACTCATAAAGTAATCGAATAACAGCTTCTTCAACCAAGCTATCTAGATTGAATGATTCAAAGAAATCTTTGTAATCAAACATCCAATCAGGACCCGTGCCTTGAATATTTTGAGTATAACGTTGAACTTCCACGTTAGCCCAGTCTTCCACACGACGAGTTCGCTTGTTGTATACCCGTTTGAGCGGGGTTGCATATCCAACAAAATAACCCTCCTCGGCTTTAGGACTAAACTTCTCACTTGGATTCAACATAGTGCAAGGTGCCCCAAAAGGTTCTAGATACTCTAAGTTCGGCTTCCTTCGGTGTAACAGCTCATAAGATGTTTTACCAAACTTCTTCACTGTTAGTACCCGATTTAGTGTGTAATTTGCTGCATAAATCGCCTCGTTCCAGAACATTACTGGAAGATTTGAATCAGCAAGCATTGTTCTAGCCGCTTCAATTAGAGTCCTATTCTTTCGTTCAGCAACACCGTTCTGTTGTGGGGTGTACGGAGCCGAATATTCATGATGTATCCCTTTGCTTTCACAAAGTTCATCCATCTTGGCATTTTTGAACTCCGTCCCATTGTCACTCCGAATTCTCTTTATCTTCACATTGTAGAGATTCTCCAATCGAGTGAACAGAACTTTTAAGTTGATAAAGGTGTCACTTTTATTCTGTAAACACATCACCCATGAAAATCTTGAGTAATCGTCAGTGACGACTAAACAATATGGCTCTCCAAGATGACTTTTGCGCTTGACCGGTCCGAAAAGATCCATGTGCAGTCGCTCAAGTGGCATCTCAACAGAGTTAACCTTTTTCACTTTGTGGGACTGTTTGTGTTGCTTCCCCTTTTTACATCTCACATACTTGTCATTCAGATGGAAATGTTTCACGTTTACTCCATCGACAAGTCCATTTCTAACAAGTTGATTCATTTTCCTCAGATGAATGTGCCCCATTCTTCGGTGCCACATTATCGATTCTTTCTCTGTCGCTTTTGATAAAAAGCATGTTATCTGCCCCTGTGATGTCATTGCCTTGGACATATCAAGAATGTATAGATTGTTGACGCGAGGTGCCTTCAACATTATCCACTCTTTAGGAATTGTAAAGCCCGGTTTCAGAATATAGCAGGATTTGTCATCAAAATGCACAGTAAATTGCTTATCACATATTTGACTGACACTCAACAGATTATAATCAATCTGCTTCACATATGAAATCCGCTCGAAACTCACTATCCCATTGCTCACACTTCCTTCCATTGTGATATATCCTCCTTTATTTCCCGCGAAAGCTACATACCCTCCATTGATGTTCTTCACGTCGAACATCAACGCAAGATCCCCTGTCATGTGGCCTGAAGCTCCACTATCAACAATCCAAAGACTGCTAATAGGGCCAGCTGAAGCTCCCTGCACACAAAAAGTAAATCATTTAGTTCTTTCGGGGGACCCAAGCCTGAGTCTTGGGTCTTTGAACATCAGGTTTCAAAGTAACATTTTCACAAGCATTTGGAACAACTTTTTGATCAATCTTTTTCTGATTGTTCAAAATAGTTTCCTTTTTCTCATTAACCCTTGAAGTTGAGGCTCCTGGAGTACCATTGGGTGTCCAAGATTGTTCAGACCTTTTCAAAATACGAATCTGAGACTTTGGGTTCTCAGTTGGTTTCTGAACATTGTTAGCAAATGTAACTTTCTTGGTAACCTTATCTGATTTAACAGACTTAGGTCCAACTTTTGATTTGACAATTGGTTTTGGTGGAACCTTTTGCCTATCAACTGTTGCGTTGACCACAGGCTTCCTCCACGATTGTTCCATAGCAATCCGATTCCTTCGATCATATTGCATTGGACGAGTGTTCCTCATTTGTTGAAAATTGTTTTGATTATAAAACGGTTGTGGTTGCTGAGGAACAACTCTCCTGTGTGGTGGCACATAATGATCAATCGGTTTCCTCATAGAATTCCTCACTTCAACCTCGTGCCTCTTATGCCTTACATATGGACACTGAGCAAGTAAATGCCCACGTTCCCCACACTTAAAGCACGCACGGTACTCTTCAAAAACATTCGGAGCATTTGGTTGAGCAAATGATCTAATAGGGTATTGATCATTGTACTGTTGCTTCCTTAAACTCTCAGGGAGTGGCCCTTTTGAGTAAGTAGGCTCATTAAAACCATTAGCTCTGTTTTTGGGTCGAACAAACTCTGTGACATGGACCTTTGGTTCTTGAGGAACATCCAAATAAAGTTTCTTTAATAAAGCTGGTGGAATCTCATTTGTTCTCTCATGTTTTGGGAACCAAATGGTGCTTTCTTGCCAAATTTTGTCAATTTTAGCATAGTTAACATCTTTTATTGGAAAGTCCTCGTCAGAGATGATCTTATCGGATCCTTCCATCCGATAAAACACTTTGACAGGTTTGTCACATTGTTCGTTCTTAGCATTCTTTTCAAGATCTTTCTTAACCACACTAAGATCTTTCTTCACAACATTCTTTTCAGACTTCTTTTCACAATGAACATTTTTCATTGGAATCACAATCTGAGATGGTGAAACTGGTTCATTTGTAATGATGTGATTTTCTTTTGGAATTTCACATGCATTAACAGTTTGGTTACAACCAGTGTCATCACTCTCAGTGTCTGAATCCACACTTTCAGCAGTAACACCCTCATCATTGATACCCAAAATCGGTCTAACATCGGAATTTGGATCTCCAATACTTGAAGTATTAGATTCATTTTCCGATGCTGAGTCAGATTTTACCGAACTCTCCGGTGTCACTTGGTGACAGTTATGGTTTTCAAAAAGAACCGGAGATGGTACAGACCGATAATTTGTGGTTTGATCATCAATGATATGGTCTACCACATAAGCAATATGCTTATAGCTTTCCAGCTTTTTGTTTACTTTCTCAGCAAAGCATTTGATGGCAGCCATTTCCAACTTGGTGTTTTCAATTTCGTTGATATAGTTGTTAATTGCCAATTGTTTTAAAGACAAAGTGTTTTTCAAGTCGGAAATGTCCTTTTTATAGCCATCTAAAACTTTGTTGAAAGCATTCAACTCTTTGCGAGTAGATTGACTGTTCATGATAGCACTATCACGTTGAACACGGAGTTGTTTATTCTCCTCAGTCAATCTATCACATGTACCACAATATTTATCACTTGTAACATCAGTGCTACATTCAGAACTTACAGGTTTTGGCGGATCAGTCATGGCCATCAATGCGAAATGAGCTTCCTTTCCTGCAAAGAATCTGGAATAGTCAATCTTTGTAAAAGCATCATCTGCAATGCACGACTTCCTTGTCATCAGAAAATCCGCTTCTGCTAGCAACTGATCGATGTCTTCATCCAGAGAATTAACACTTGCTTCTGTATCCGATTCACTATCTGAATCAGAATAAACCGATTCACACTCCTCAGGAACATCAGAAACAGTATCAATCACAACTCCAGAATTTGTCGTTTCAGCTTTAACCTCAACATTGACCTCAGCATTAACCTTAACAGGTTCAGTTTCCACATCCATCTCAGCCTCAGACTCATCACTTTCAACTTCAGTTTCTACCTTCTCCTCTACCGACCCTGAATCTTCAATATCAACCTGATACGCAACACAAGCCACATTGCCACCAGTAGTAATCTCTTCAACACCTATCTGCATACTCGACCAGTCAAACCTCTCATCTTGTTGAGTTACCAATGCTTGATTGGTATTCTGTTGTTGTTCATTTGGTGTAGTTATTGGTATGACTGTTCGGTTAGAATTGTTTGGTGTTTGGTTTTGTGTCTGGTTTGGTGTGTTTGGTTGTCTGTTTTGATTGTTATTAAAGTTGTTTTGACGGTTTTGGTAGTTGTTGTTGTTTTGGTAGGAAACTTGGTTTTGGTTTTGTTGTTGACGGTTCTGATAACTGGCATTGAATGGGTTTCTATTTCCCTGTTTTGGTGGTTGAGTGCATTCTCTTTTAAAGTGACCTTTCCCTCCACAGTTAAAACAAGTCACTTTCTCCTTATTGAACCCGTAGGTTGTGTTAGGAGAAGTTCCCAAATCTGTTCTACCTGTCTTCTCGATAAATTCTGTTGCTCTTCTCATTATGCTTGCAAAGGCCCATTGAATATCAATGAGTTCCATCTCTTCCTTGTCAATCTGTGCGTAGTCTTCATTGGTCAAGTTGTTGTTCCCAATTTGACTAGCAACTAATCCATTGTAGGATGAGACCATTGCAGAGACTAATGCAATGTGTTGCTGAGCAACTTCAACTGTCACATTTCCAAGGTTAGATGTCTCCAAAACCACTGTTTGTTGATTAGGTTGGTTCATTGGTTGTTGTTGAGATTGGCTAGCAGTGTAGAAAGCTGCTTGTTGCATTGGGGAGAATGGTGGAATGTATGAATTGTTGTATGTTTGTTGTGGTGGTGGTTGTGAAAAGGATGATGTTTGTTGATGGTAGTTCATGGTAGGTGATTCCATAACATTGGATATACATGCAACATGTGGTGCTACTAGCCCTCCAGAGCTTGATGTACTGGCTGGAACTGGAGATCCTCCAAAGTATAAGTTGGGATTCTGAGGAATCTGTGCTCTTCTAGCTTTCCTCTTCTCTTCCAATTCTTTGTTTTCCAGCTTCTCAATGAACTCTTGAATAGACCAGTATTGATAAGCATCCTTCTCCTTCAGAACTTCCACATGCTGATCCCAGTTTGGTGGTAATGCATCTGCAAACTTGTCCACCTGCTTTGCCATAGGAATCTGTATACCATAGCTAGACAATTCAGATAACAAATGATTATATCTAGGAGTTAGTTCTTTCAAAGTTTCATTTCCAATATAAGAAAAATTCTCAAACTCCTTTCTAAGTTCTTCCATCCTCAAACTTCTAGTCTTCTCATTCCCATCATGCTTCCTTTTAAGCATATCCCATAGTGCCTTAGATGTTGTGCAAGTCCCAAACTGATGCAAAAGATCATTTGTGATTGCCTGTGTCAATTGGGAAAACGCCTTCTTTTCCACAGCAAACTTCTTTTTCTCATCCTCAGCCATGCTCTCCAATGGTACTGGTTCACCTGTGTTCTCCAAAACTGGTGGTGTGTAACCTTTAGCAATCATGTTCCATGCTTCAGCACCCTCCACTCCCATGCCTTCCAAATGTATCTTGAACTTTTTCTGCCACTGATTGTATTCTTGAATCTCCATAAGCTTCGGTGGCCGATTCCCGCTACCTGAAGACAAATCATTAATCAGTGTGGAAATAGCATTTGTAGTTTGAGTGTTTACCACCGCTGCTGCTACTCCCCAGTAGTCAGATTGTGGTGCTGGAGGTGCACTTTGAGTCATGTAGTTAACCGGCTGCGAAGACTGTGTGCTCGTCTTCTGTGCTGCTACCGTCCATGGGTCCATCACCTGCTGTTGTGGTTGTGTAGTTGCTGGTGTAGGAGTAGTCGGAAAATTACACATGATCACGAACTTCGAGAAATTCAACACTTAGAAAATTTTCCAAAAACTAGCTCTAGGTTCGCCCAAAATTGTTCAGGTTCGTCCCTATTTGCTTCAGGTTCGCCCAAACAGGAACTCCCGAATGTAAAATCTCACCAGAAAGTAAAAACACACTAACACTTTTCACGTTCGCCCAAAACTACTCCAGGTTCGCCCGTTTTGGTTCTAGGTTCGTACCCCCGATCAGCCGAATGTGAAAAATTAGACCCGAATGTGAAAAATTCAACAAAAATTTTCCAGGTTCGCCCAAAACTAACTAGATTCGCCCAGAAAATTCTCAGGTTCGACCAGAAACTCACACCTTCGACCACTAAGATCCAGGTTCGCCCATATTCAGTTTTGAAAAACGGTTACACTTTGAAAAACGGTTATTTTGATCTCTGATTTTCAAAAGTTTGTGAATTTGAATGATCTTGATTAGGTTTTGCTTCGGAGATGATTTGGAACAACTTTAATACTTGGAATTTTGAATTTTAACCACAAAATCAACTCTAATTCTTTCAAAAACACTCAAAAACCATTTTTATGCAAAAACAGATGTGAATTGATCAAAATAATATCCAAATCAGCTCTGAGTTTATCAATTTGTTGTTGTATGATCCTCTAGGCTCTGATACCACTTTGTAGAGACGTGATTTGACACGAAAACAGGATTATATGATCATACAAGTTACAAAACCAGGTGCGGAAACCCTAGCTTTGAACAAACTGATGTAAACTCAAATCAAAACACAATCAAAGTCATTTTCAATACTTTTCATAGATTAACTCATTCAAAAACTTGATTACAATTCAATTACAGTTAATCTAGATCACACACACTCTATCTCAAACCTCTCTGGAACAACACCTGAAAACACACACACCTAATGACTCACTTAATCTTACAAAATCACAAAATCTATATATAGGCACTGCACATTCGCCCACTTTGACTGGTCGAATGTGAGTGATTTCCACATTCGCCCACTTCTTGTGGTCGAATGTGTTCTTCAGTGTTAGTCCATTCCAGATTCGTCCATGATCTTTCTACCTTCGCCCACCTATCATTCACCTTCGCCCAGACAGTCTTCCTTCGCCCCATCCAGCCTACTTAACACATGTTAACTATCTAATCACTAGTCGCAAAACGCATCTACACTTCCTTGTACTAGATTTCACTCAAACCAGGGCTCTGATACTAACTTGTAACACCCTAATCTATTTTACAGAAAACTCACAGCGGAAAAAGCCAACCGAAAAAAACATTCTTTTCTTAAAAAGAAACTTAAATGTTTAGAAACCGAATCTTCTAAGTATTTTTGGTGTTACATCTTAAAAATACTTCTTAATACATTCAACATGACTGATCTCTGTCTATTTATGTGACCGTGACCACGTACAATCCGCCTCCTCGCTCGATCCCCATCCTTTCCTTGCTTCATTAGGTAGACAAGACAACCTGCATTCACCACATAACCATTTCGTTAGTTCAATAGGTGACCTGGAGTAATCTACTCGTGATGCAGAAGTAACATCCAACAATACTCTATGATCCTGTCTGTTAGCCTTCATTCAAGTTCGGGTGGGTTACCCCGATCCGAACCTGCACGTCTCCTGCAATCATACTTACAAACCTACGTTTCCTATCATTCTCATAACAAAGGTTAATAACCCCACAATATGTCGAAACATACAAATCCCCTCCATATAATTCCACAATACATACAAGCATACACTTCCTTCATATAATTCTACAATACATACAAGCATACAATCCCCTCATATAATACCACCATACATACAAGCATTCAATTCCTTCATATAATTCCACAATACATACAAGCATACAATTCCCTCATATACTACCACAAAACATACATGAATACAATTCATTCATATAACTACCACAAAACATACAAGCATACAATTCACTCATATAACTTACTTGACCCGTCATGTTACTCTTTCTTCGCTATTCTCTAAGAAAAATATGACGTTTCCAACCCTATACTCAATCTACACATAATTACCAACCCTTACATACATGAAACTCTCTCTCAAACCCGAGCATGACTACCCATATGTAAAGCACATTTTCAATCTACATAATCATGACAATCTACTTACCGTATTTGATACCATCGAACCACGTATCAATTAAACTACACGCACTTGTATCATTCCGTACTACGATCATATTACAAAACCGACATTACTATTACATGCTACACCCTTACATAGCCTTACACGAGGTCCAACAATATTAATTGATGCGTTAAACGCTATTACGAGTCGCGTACGTAAGCGAAACATCAACATACGATAGAATAAACTAAAAAAAAAATATAAATTTCCAGGCCCCACCGTAACTTACGGTGGCCACCATAAGTTACGGTGGACCCCAAGAATCCCACGGAAGTTCTCTACTGCCTTACGGTGGGAAAAAAGTTGCAGGGGCTACCGTAAGTTACGGTGCCACCTTACCTTACGGTGGACCCTGCACATTTCCTCCTTTTGCTTCTTCTTTCCATCCCTTCTTGACCCATCCACGCCGATCCGTCCCAAGCTGCGTTTTACCCATTATAATCTCCGTAAAATGCCTTATGGCACTATATTTAATGTACCATCATTCCATGATTCCCGTTCTACTTTCGCACATATATACATGTATAAATTCATTATTCTAGTCGGGCTAGGAATCACTTACCTCAATTCCTCCGAGTTCATGCGGGTTTCCTTCGCCTCTTGTCGACCCTTTAGCCTTCCATGCTCAGGTCCATCCTGACATGATTCCTATCATTTCATGTCATCACATTCACATCTTGTTAGCATACATGATAGTTCACACTATCAAATATTCCAACTCCTATGTCGACTTGACTTTCGATGGTCAATCTTTATCATACATAAGACATAGATTTACAATCACATTGTTCACATTTTAAGAAATTCCTCTTACCATTGTGTATGTCACATAAACCCATTAAACATGTATCACATGATATCCTCAATCTCACAATCATGTTAGGAAGCATAACCATGTTAGTCATACATTGTTGATTTTTTCAGAAAGTCAACTGTCAAGTATGCAACTTTCAATATTTAGACACCTACATCCATATTGATGACTAGATCATATGAAATCCACTATAAGCATCACATCCCTATCTCATTAACATGTGAGATTATTCATCATTCCAATTAACCAACACATGGTGTGCATCATAGTATTTAAGCATTAGTGTACACACTACTAATGCATACTTCCTACCATATCACACAATCAACTAAGTCCCCACATGATTACTCTTTAAGACGCAATCCTCACATTAACCTACTATCAATTGCACCAATTATCACATTGCTCTCATACTTGTCGAGTTTTGCATACAAGTTCACACATTATAGGACACCTATAACCATAAGATCACTTATGTGCATACATATATACCAACGTACAATCCGTCCTAATTCACACATGGTTTCCATCAAACACATCCTTTATGTTAATTTACTAACAATCATCATATTCCATTCATATTCATCAATTACTTGCATGCAAGTTCATCTAGACATTTCATCGAACAATTGGTGTGCATACAACATTCTAAGCTTAATGTACAAGTATTTCATGCCTACTTTCATAACTCATAGCATCAATCATCGCGTTATTTACCTACATTACATACCCTTCTTTCAATAGATTTCAACATAGCAAAACATCAATTCTTTCAATGTATTTATCAAATTTGATCAAGAATGATCATGGGTAAAAACCCCCATTGTTCTTGAACATGAACCCTAAATCAAAATGCCACTTGAGATTACAAAATCATTAATGACACTAGATTAGTGCATCAAAACATGAATTTAGCCATCTAATGCTTACAATATACCCAATTTAGGGTTGGTTCGTCAAAACCCACCAATAGCTTCAACCAAGAAGTTCAAGATATGGAATGGATACTTACTTGATCCTTATAAGGTGATGAGCATTTCTCTAAACTCAGATCATGCATGCAAGATTCCCACTTCTTTCTTTGATTTGGGGTAGAAAGCACACACACACACACACACAAAGCACCAAAAAAATCTTTTGAAGTGTGTGTGTGTGTCGTATATATCATCCCACCACAAGTGGGTTGTGTTTTAGGTTTGGTTCTTCACAATTTCAACCCTTCATGTTTGATACCCATCCAACTTTGACTAAAACCTTATTATATTTCCATTTACTTATATACCTACTAAATTAGATACTTAGTTATTTCACCCCATGCCATAACACATTAAAACATGCTACTAAAATTAAAATTCGGGTTTTGGGGCGTTACACATAAAGTCGGTGAGTTCACAAAATAAAGTAGGCGAGTAAGTAAAAGTGTAGGTTTTCCCAAGACCCATAACCACATGTAAATCGTAGGCCTCCCAGACCATGTAATAATAGCTAATTCATATGCCAGGGGTAGTTAACCCACTCATGATAACTAATACCGGTGAATACCAAACTGCTCATGAACGAGTTCCCACAACCGTAAGTATAGTGCCTTGCATCATTGCCCATCAACAATTTTAATATGTGTTAAGTTATAGTTCACACCCATGCTCCCAGCACGATGTGAGGTTTGTTAAATCTAATAGCGCTATCAACTAATAACCCGCTTGCCCACTCGGCAATTCATTCGGTATTTAAAAGGACTTGAATGATAGGGTTAGTTTAGTTCATCAAGGACATAGACATGAATTAGTAATAGTAGATTCACCCGGTGAACCTAGCACCCCAAAACCTGGGATGTGCAAGAGTAGTCCCAAACCGGACTAGAAAATGTTTAGTAAGTTGTCTCCCCGAGACGCATATGCTTTGAGAAAAAGTAGTGAAACTCACCTTTGGTTCCAAGCAATTTATCCAAATTCCAAAACACTAGGGTTCTACCAACTCCCTATTACAAGTGTCACTAAGTGAGTATATGTGTATAACCAATACACCATATAACCCGTTTGACAAAGACGTTTAAATGTTCAAAACCGTGTATGTGACACCTAGTGATTCTACATGCACAAGTAAACCCTACGAACCCGTTGGTGAACATATTGATTAACATTAGTTTTATACTTGGTATACATCCCTCATAAGTGTCCATACAAGCTCATGTCAAATACATACCACATAGGACTCCAAATAGTCACGTAAACGTATTCTACACAATCTGCGTTTTCAGGGCAGATTGTGTGATGTGGAAAACAATTTATTTAAAATACTTCACAAACGATTTAAACTCCCAAATTTTTACTGAATATTCGTTGGGGATTACTTGACAACCCATATTTTTGTTTTGTTTCGCAACCAAACACAAAAATTATGAAAATTCGTACAACACAGCTATGTCCAGAAAGTTTTCACAATAGGTCATTTTAGTAGAAAAATTCTCAAAAATCGTGTATTCACCTAAACGAGGTGAATCCAGTTGGAAAAGGCAAGTTATTCCAATGTTGATCTATTGTTCAAATTTCATAACCTAACTCTTTATAGAACTCAAGTTATGATCATTTAAAGTTGACTCAGTTTACAAATCCGAAAATCTGATTTGACCCTTATTCAAATAAAATTCCAAAAACTACTCCAACAACATCCAAATCAGATGATTTTGCCCATTATAAAAATCTAAGACCATTTATTATACAACCATGCAAAGAAACCATCAAGTGTTATACTTTTAAGTCACGTAACAGACCCTACAAGTTGACTCAAGCATTCTGTCCATATTTTAAACATGCAATAACCCTAGTTATAATCAACCATTCAAGCATATAATCGATTAACATTGTCCAATAATCATTATACAACATCAATAAGATATAACCTGATCATAACCTAGCAAGATTTATGCATATATTATCATTCATAAACCCTAGTTCTCTAAAACATCAAGAACATACATGATCATGCAAAACACATAATACCCATTACATAACAACATGCTTGACCCTTTTAATCTTCATAAACATCATGCTTTAACTTTTATAAAATACTTTCAAACCAGGACAAACATGGTTTTGATGTTTTTAAAAACATATTAAAGAAGATTAAAACATAGAGGGATGAATATTATACCACAAGCACTTAAAAATCACCAACCGATTGCTCCTCAAGCTTCCCCAATGGTGTTCTTGAGCCTTAGCAGGTGTTAGGGGTTGATATCTTCATAATAGGGCAGTATGGGGCGATTAGGGTTGAGTTTAGGGGTTGCATGAGGCTTAAGATTGTTTAAATAGTTGTTTAAGTCGGTTAGGGTTCGACAGCTCCCCGTGAGCGGCCGCTTACAGCTCCCTGGCCCGCTCCGGGTGGCCTGCTTCATTGCACTGCATGTTTTCTTCGATGTTTTCGCTATTTTGGACCATAACAAGTGTAACCCCATGTGTTAAAACCCCAACCATCCTACTGGTCTACCCATTACGATTTTTATTAACGTTTTCGGTTTAAGTTTACGTAATCACGTACAGTTTGCACATAGTTTCACAGAGTTCCATAGAAGCACGTAATTACAATCAATCTCAAACAATTAATTCACAATCTTCTAGTTTAACAATTCACCAATGTCCGGGGTTCACTACTCATGTATATAGTTTGGTAATTTCGCGAATTACCACGTCATGCAGTTATTAACCTAGAACTGTGCAATGTGTGAATTATGTAGCTAACCCTAGTTAACTAGAATGCATAGAATGTAACCATAGTTTAGTTAAAGTGAGAATCTGAAATTGCAGGGTATCACATCATCCCCAAGTTGAAAAGAATTTCGTCCCGAAATTCAGCAAGTAAACAATAAAGCTAGCTAGAAAAAGTGTGCTTGGTTCCCGGATGTCACATCATCCCCAAGTTGAAAGGAATTTCGACCCAAAATTCACTTTGAGAGAGCTGTTTTATGTTCAGCGTTTGATCTATGCACAGGTTCAGGTTCGGTAAAGGGATGTGGGTATTTGAGTCGCATTTGATCCCTGCGTTCCCAGGTGTATTCCGGTCCTAGACGGGAATTCCATCGTACCTTAACAATAGGTATGGTGCATTGTCTAAGTTTCTTGACACCCTGCTCAAGAATTTCCACTAGTTCTTCCACAAACCGTAGTTGTTCGTCCACCTGGATCTCTTCCAGTGGCACTACTAATGTTGAATCAGATAGACACTTCGTCCGATTCGATACATGGAATACATTGTGTACTCCACTGAGTTCATCAGGTATGTTTAATTCGTAAGCTACTGGACCTGTCCTTTTGACAATCTCGAATGGTCTAACGTATCGTGGGTTCAACTTTCCCCGTTTTCCGAAGCGTATCACACCCTTCCAAGGTGACACCATCAATAGTACCTTGTCCCCAACCTGGAACTCCAAAGGTTTTCAACGCTTATCAGCGTAGCTTTTCTGTCGATCACGAGCAGCAGCCATCCGGTTTTTGATTTGCACTATCTTCTTTGACACCATCAATAGTACTTGTCAGTTGGCTATCCCCAACTCCAGTCCAGCAGATGGGAGATCTACACTTGTGTCCATAAAGTGCCTCAAAAGGCGCACACTAAATCGATGTGTGATAACTATTGTTATAAGAGAATTCAATGAAAGGCAAGTGCTTGTCCCAACTGTTGCCAAAGTCCACCACGCATGCTCGTAGTAGATCTTTCAATGTTTGGATGGTACGTTCGCTCTGCCCATCCGTCTGAGGGTGATAGACTGTGCTCATATCTAAACAAGTACCCAATGCATCATGGAGAGTGGTCCAAAAATGAGAGGTAAATCGCGCGTCGCGATCCGATATAATAGTAGGCACCCCCTGCCTAGAGACAACCTCCTTGATATAGATGTTGGCCAGCTTTTCCAGTGTGTCGGTTTCCTTTATTGCTAGGAAATGTGCCGACTTGGTCAAACGATCGATGATAACCCAAATGATGTTATGCCTACTTGGCGTTCTAGGGAACTTTATGATAAAGTCCATAGAAATTCCATCCCATTTCCACATAGGGATTTCTATTTGCTGGAGCAAGCCTGAAGGTTTCTGATATTCAATCTTAACCTTAGCACATGTCAAGCACTTACTAACATAAGTAGCTATCCCTGCTTTCATGTTTGGCCACCAGTAAAGAGTTTTGAGGTCTTGGTATATTTTATCCGAACCAGGATGTAACGAATAACGAGAGGTGTGAGCCTCATTGAGCACTAGTTGTCTGAGATCCCCAAAACGTGAAATCCAGACTCGATTCATCAAGTACTGTAGACCATCTGTCCTCAGTTCTAGGTGCTTATCAGCACCGTGCAAGGTTTCAAGCCCGTTGTTTTCCTCTTTCAAAGCCTCGCCCTGGGCTTCACGTGTTTTATCAGGAAGGTTAGAATGTATGGTAAGTTGTAAGGCTCGCACTCGCTTGGGTTTTGTTTCCTTACGGCTCAGGGCATCTGCAACTACATTAGCCTTCCCTGGATGATACTTGATGGCACAGTCATAATCATTCTGGAGCTCGACCCATTGACGTTGTCGCATGTTCAGCTCCTTCTGATCGAATATGTGCTGGAGGCTCTTGTGATCAGTGAAGATCGTACACTTTGTCCCATAGAGATAGTGCCTCCAAATCTTGAGAGGGAAAACCATCGCTCCTAGTTCCAAGTCATGGGTGGTGTAATTCTTCTCATGAACCTTCAGTTGTTGTGAAGCGTACGCGATCACCTTCTCATGTTGCATCAGTACACACCTTAACCCTTTGATAGACGCATCACAGTACACCACAAAGTCCTCTGTACCCTCAGGTAGTGATAGTATAGGTGCACTGCAAAGTTTTGCCTTCAATAATTGAAAAGTGGATTCTTGGGCATCTCCCCACTTGTAAGTAATTCCCTTTTGCGTCAAATCAGTGAGGGGTTGAGCGATTTTAGAGAATCCCTCAAAGAATCTGTGATAATATCCCGCAAGACCAAGGAACTGTCGCACCTCTGTAGGAGTCTTAGGAGCCTCCCACTTTTTAATAGCACCAATCTTGGCGGGATTGACATGTATTCCTGCCTCGTTAACCACATGCCCCAAGAATTGGACCTCACGAATCCAGAAGTCACATTTATAGACTTTCGCATACAACTGCTCGTTTCTCAAGAGTTCCAAGATTAGCCGCAGGTGTTGCTCATGCTCTTCCCTGCTCTTGGAATAGATTAAGATGTCATCTATGAACACTATGACGAATTTGTCCAAATAAGGCTTACACACGTGGTTCATGAGGTCCATGAACACAGCCAGTGCATTGGTCAGCCCAAATGGCATTACAAAAAACTCATAATGTCCATAACGAGTTCGAAAGGCTGTCTTCGCCACATCCTCCTCTCGGACTCTCAGCTGGTGATACCCTAACCTCAGGTTAATCTTGGAATATAAACTCGACCCTTGAAGCTGGTCAAACAAGTCGTCAATATGAGGCAAAGGGTTGCGGTTCTTAACCGTCACCATGTTCAACTCTTGGTAGTCAATACCCATGCGGAAACTCCCATCCATCCTTCTTCTTAACAAAGAGGACTGGGGCTCCCCAAGGTGAAGAACTAGGCCTAATGAAACCCCTATCCAATAGCTCTTGGAGTTGGGTACATAGTTCTTGAAGTTTGCCCGATGCTAGGCGGTATGGTGCGCGTGCAACTGGGGCCGCTCCTGGTGCAAGATCAATTTGAAGCTCCACTTGACGAACAGGTGGAAGTCCAGGTAGTTCCTATAGGAAAACATCTGGGAAATCTCAAACTACTGGGATGTCCTCAATTTTTGTTTCAACTTCAGCTCGAGTATAAAAAATGTTAGCCAAAATGGCTGGATAGCCCTTTCGAATACACTTCTGGGCTTTCAAGAAGGAGATGATGGCCACCATGGCACCACCACGATCACCCTGAATGGATAAAAGTTCTCCACTAGGGAGAGGGATACATGAATCTTCTCTTGACAAAGAATTTCAGCGTGTTTCTTGGACAACCAGTCCATGCCAACCACGAGGTCAAAGCTTCCTAGGGTGATAGGTAGAAGGTCGATGGCAAATAAATGTCCATCTAGTTCGAGCTTACAGTCACAATGAATGTGGGTTACCTCAACAGGATTCCCATCAGCTAACTCTTTAGAGTACGGGGTATCAAGAAGAGTAGGAACTATTCCTAGTTGTTTGCTAAGTTTTGATGACACAAAACTATAGTCTGCACCAGTATCATATAAAATAGAAGCGAGAGTGTCGTTTAAGGAACACGTACCCGTCACGACATTGTTATCAGTCCTAGCTTCCCAGAGCCAATCACAAATGCTCTTCCACGAGCCCCATTGTTGTGGTTGCCATTGTGGTTGTTGTTGTTGTTGTTGTTGGTGGTGGTGGTGGTGGTATTGTTGTTGTTATTTCCCCCATTGTTTCCATTTCCGTTTAGCCGGGAATAATTTTTCTTAAAATGATTCTCACTACCACACTGAAAACAGCCCTTTCCACTTTTCTGTTGCTGACCCTGCTGTGGTGGATTACCCTGAATATTGGCCCTACAGTCTTTCTGCATATGCCCCATTATACCACAACGATCACACTTAACCATGTTACATGGCCCAGAGTGGTGGTAGTTGTACCTAGTGCACTTGGGACGATGTCCCTGATAACCACCTTGTGGTTGATTTCGATTGTTGCCGCTGTTGTGACTGTCATGCTTCTTGTTCTCTTGCTGTTACTGCTGATTATCGTCACCTAGGGGTTTGCCAGATGCATTCTCCCGCTTTCTCTTGTTGTCATTAGTACCAGAAGATGAAGCACCACGAGGGGGTAGCAGCCCCTCTTCTACCTTCTGGTCTGTCAGTTGGTGTGCCATACGAATCACCTACTGAATGTTGTTGAAGTTTGCAGCAGCGACCATCCCCTTGATTTGTGGCATTAAGCCCTTGATGTACAGTTCAATCCGCTTGTAGAGCGGTGTAGAGTAGTTAGGGCACATAGTTGCCAACTCTTGTGACCTAGTAGTATAAGCTTCAATCTCCGACCCCACCATTTTCAGGTTAAGATACTCAGTCTCCAACTTCTGAATCTCATCTCGGAGGACAGTACTCCTCCCTCATCAATTCCTTGAAATCCGCCTATGGTGTAGCATTAGCCACGTCCACACCTTGCATCTGTTTCTGAGAGTTCCACCAGGATAATGCCGCATTCTCAAGGGTAGCAGCGGCATATTTGACCCTGTTAGCTTGGGGACAGTAACACATAGCGAAGCATGATTCCAACTTTTCGAACCACCTTAGTAGTCCGACCGCTCTTTCAGATCCTCCAAAGTTCTAAGGCTTGCAATCCATGAACGTCTTGTAGGTACAGACTGGAGGGTGATGAGCAGGTTGGCCTAAGTACAAAAGTGAAAGTTACATATGAGTAAAAGAGCTTAACGCTGAAGTCTAGGGGAAAGAGAGTAGAGCGAATTGGCGTTACCAGCTTGAAAAGCTGCGAGGACTACGACCACCCTTTCATTGATAAGTGTGTTCAATTCATCCTGTGTCATGTTGATGTTTCCTCTACTGTGACCTCTTCCCGCCATAGTATTTCTACATTTACACTATACCCATGAGAAAATAATCATATGTCCCACATACAATCGTTCACACAGTACAAGTAAACTAGAATGTCACACATATCATACACACAAGAATAAGATAAAGAAATCGATCGACAGTAATAAAAATAATAATAATAACGTTCCAAACACAAGCCAAACGGTCTTCAAGTCGCACGTGATAAAATAAAAGTCATTATATGAATAAATATAAAATACTAGAATAATAAATAAAATCAATCGTACTTAGGTTCCATAGAGATGACTGAGCCTTCATCTTCACTCTCAACCTGCATCTCAACAGGTTCTTCCTCCTCTTCATCCATAAGTGTTGCGTCAAGTGCTGCTCCTAGAGCATCGAATCCATTCTCCATGGGTTTTTCTTGGGGATCCTCCTCAGGATCCTCCTCAGGGTCCTCCTCTGGTTCCACTCCATTTTGTTCTAGAGCTTCCAACAGTCTGTTACGTACCAACTTTAACTCTGCCCTAGTAGCTGCTAGATCCTGTTTAGTAGCTGACATTTCGTGCCTAGCTTCATCAGCTTCCTTCTTAACCCTTCCTAGTTCACCAAACAGGTGATCAATCTATCCCTCCATATGTTTCAGGGTCTCATTAGCATTTCTTCTCCAGAATTGAAATTCCTTGACAGCAGTGAAAGCATTATCTAACTCAGTATGCACGTGCCTCACCATCCCTGCAAGTGACCTCTCCCATGAGTCAACAATGGGAGGTACTCTCGCTGGCACCCGATAGCTTACAACCCAAGAGTGTAGTATATCCGTGAACCAAAGCCAACGATGGGTGGCTTCATATGGATCAATTGACGAAGCTGGATGCTGGTAAGGACCATATGATGGAGCTCGTTGCCCCTAAATAGCAAGATAAGAGTAGTTTCTGTGAGCGAGGTTAGTCATGGTTTCCTACAATGCGTTAGAACAGTATACGTATTCGAGAATAATAAGTTGTGCACTTTATGTAGTGAGTGTAAGTAGTACTTATGCTATTATGATTATAGACTAGAATGCAATCCTAGTTCACTATAACCAATGGCTCTGATACCAATCTGTCACACCCTCAGATTTCCACTACGGGGTTCTACCGCGAGGCGCATGACAAACCAGGATCCATAGCCACAAGTATCATGAACGACTCTAAATGCCCAAACCATTTAGTTTGTTGTTGCAAAATAAGTTTCATAGCTTAACCAAGCATTTTAAAGTAGTTGCGGAAGCGTAAATAAAGAAAACAGTTCAACATAATGTTTGCACAAAACAACGCGCCCAAAACCAAAATTTATGTTCAAAGTATTAAAGTGTGCATATCCCAAGACACAACATGATGCATGCCCAAATCGTGCTCCATACCTAGCGACCTGCAAAGCATGCTAGCGTGTGTCAATATAAAGTCGGTGAGTTCACAAAATAAAGTAGGCGAGTAAGTAAAAGTGTAGGTTTTCCCAAGACCCATAGCCACAAGTAAATCGTAGGCCTCCCAGACCATGTAAGTAATAGCTAATTCATATGCCAGGGGTAGCTAACCCACTCATGATAACTAATACCGGTGAATACCGAACTGCTAATGAACGATTTCCCACAACCATAAGTATAGTGCCTTGCATCATTGCCCATCAACAATGATAATATGTGTTAAGTTATAGTTCACACCCATGCTCCCAGCACGATGTGAGGTTTGTTAAACCTAATAGCGCTATCAACTAATAACCCGCTTGCCCACCCGGTAATTCATTCGATATTTAGAAGGACTTGAATGATAGGGTTGGTTTAGTTCATCAAGGACATAAGCATGAATTAGTAATAATAGATTCACCCTGTGAACCTAGCACCCCAAAACCCGGGATGTGTAAGAGTAGTCCCAAACTGGACTAGCAAATGTTTAGTAAGTTGTCTCCCCAAGACGCATACTTTGAGAAAAAGTAGTGAAACTCACCTTTGGTTGCAAGCAATTTATCCAAATTCCAAAACAATAGAGTGCTACCGACTCTCTATTACAAGTGTCACTAAGTGAGTATATGTGTATAACCAATACACCATATAACCCGTTTGTCCAAGACGTTTAAATGTTCAAAACCGTGTATGTGACACCTAGTGATTCTACATGCACAAGTAAACCCTACGAACCCGTTGGTGAACATAATGATTAACACCAGTTTTATACTTCGTATACATCCCACATAAGTTTCCCTACAAGCTCATGTCAAATACGTAGCACATAGGACTCCAAATAGTCACGTAAACGTACTCGTTGGGGTTTATTTAAAATAGTCACAATCTGCGTTTTCAGGGCAGATTGTGTGCTGTGGAAAATAATTTATTTAAAATACTTAAAAAACGATTTAAACTCCCAAATTTTTACTGAATATTCGTTGGGGTTTACTTGACAACCCATATTTTTTTTTGTCTCGAAACCAAACACAAAAATAATGAAAATTCGTACAACACACCTATGTCCCAAAAGTTTTCACCATAGGTCAGTTTAGTAGAAAAATTCCCAAAAATCGTGTGTTCACCTAAACGGGGTAATCCACTTGGAAAACCAAGTTATTCCAATGTTGATCTACTGTTAAAATTTCATAACCTAACTCTTTATAGAACTCAAGTTATGATCATTTAAAGTTGACTCAGTTTACAAGTCCGAAAATCTGATTTGACCCTTATTCAAATAAAATTCCAAAAACTACTCAAACAACATCCAAATCAGATGATTTTGCCCATTATGAAAAGCTAAGACCATTTGTTATACAATCATGCAAAGAAACCATCAAGTTTTATAATTTTAAGTCACGTAACAGACCCTACAAGTTGACTCAAGCATTCTGTCCATATTTTAGACATGCAATAACCCTAGTTATAATCAACCATTCAAGCATATAATCGATTAACATCGTCCAATAATCATTATACAACATCAATAAGATATAACCTGATCATAACCTAGCAAGATTTATGCATATATTATCATTCATAAACCCTAGTTATCTAAAACATCAAGAACATACATGATCATGCAAAACACATAATACCCATTACATAACAACATGCTTGACCCTTTTAATCTTCATAAACATCATGTTTTAGCTTTTATAAAATACTTTCAAACCTGGACATACATGGTTATGATGTTTTTAAAAACATATTAAAGAAGATTAAAAACATAGAGGGATGAATATTATACCACAAGCACTTCAAAATCACCAACTGATTGCTCCTCAAGCTTCCCGAATGGTGTTCTTATGCCTTAGCAGGTATTTAAGGTTGATATTTTCGTAATAGGGCAGTATGGGCGACTAGGGTTGAGTTTAGGGGTTGCATGAGGCTTAAGATTTTTTAAATAGTTGTTTAAGTCGGGTAGGGTTCGATAGCTCCCTGTGAGCGGCCGCGCGGAGGTTGTGAGCGGCCGCTCACAGCTCCCTGGCCCGCTCCGGGTGGCCTGCTTCGTTGCACTGCATGTTTTTTTTGATGTTTTCACTATTTTTGACCATAACAAGTGTAACCCCAGGTGTTAGCACCCCAACCATCCTACTGGTCCACCCATTACGATTTTTATTAACGTTTTCAGTTTAAGTTCACGTAATCACGTACAGTTTGCACATAGTTTCACAGAGTTTCATAGAAGCACGTAATTGCAACCAATCTCAAACAATTAATTCACAATCTTCTAGTTTAACAATTCACTAACGTCCGGGGTTCACTACTCATGTATATAGTTTGGTAATTCCTCGAATTACCACTTCATGCATTTATTAACCTATAACTGTGCAACGTGTGACTTATGTAGCTAACCCTAGTTAACTAGAATGCATAGAATGTAACCAGAGTTTAGTTAAAGTGAGAAGCTGAAATTGCGGGGTATCACATCATCCCCAAGCTGAAAGGAATTTCTTCCCGAAATTCGGCAAGTAAACAATAAAGCAAGCTAGAAAAACTCTGCTTGGTTCCCGGATGTCACACAAATGCCTGCTAAGGTCAAGAACATCATTCGGGAAGGGATTACATTGCTCGGTTGTGTTGTTTGAAGAGCTTAATGTGTTTTAATCATCCTTTAATGTTTTTAATCACTTTAAATATGTTTTGAAACACCAAGTTTGTCCAGGTCTAATGTGAGCTAATAAGGATTACAACATGATTTTTATAAAGGTATAAGATGATTAAACTATGTGTATTTGTGTTATTATGTGATATATGTTGTGTTATTGCATGATAATGATTATTGAACATGTAGGGTTTATAGATGATAATATTTATGATGAAACTTGCATGTTTTGATCATATTTACATGTGAGGAGTCTTTTATTGTGTATGTGTGACGTTCTTAATTGATATTATACATCTAGCGTTCATAAAAGTTAAGATAATTGCATGTTTAAAAACGGACAGATTGTGTGTAATAACTTTTAGGACAAGTAATGGGATCGTAAACTACATGTCTTGGTTGTTTCTTGGTTTGAACAAGTTATTTATAATCTTAGCTTTTCATAATGTATTAGTTTGTGCAAATTGGATGTCGTTTAATTTGTTTTTGGAATTTTATTCAAATAAGGGTTAAACCTGATTTTTGGATTTGTAAATTAGGTCGACTTTAAACAACTATAACTCGAGTTCTACAAGGAGTTAGGTCACGAATTTTGGAAAGTAGATAGATACTTGAATAACTGGGCTTTACCAAGTCGATTCACCCCGTTTGGATGAATATATGATTTTTAAGAAATTTTCTCATAAATTGTCCTTATGTAAATGCTTTCAGAACCTAGCTGTAGTAAACGATTTTTAATAATCTTTCAATGTGGTTTTGCCATGAAAGAAAAAAATGGCAAGAAAACTAAAAACATAGGATGGTCAGTAAAATTTTGAGAGTCTAAGCTATTGCTTAAATATTTTTCATAAAATCGTTTTGACAGTGCATAATCTGCCCCGAAAACGCACATTATGACTATTGTGTATTAGTGCTTATTTGAAGGTTTGTATGACTTGGTTATGACTTGAACTTGTGCGTACACTTGTATGAGACTTATATGGTATGTATAACTGAGTATAAACACAATGTTCACCAACGGGTTCGTAGGGTTACTTGTGCATATAATTACATTAGATGTCACTTAACTATTTTCACATCATTGTATGTCTTAGACAAATGAGTCTTGTTAGGTTGTGTATAAACATGAACTCACGTAGTGACACATATAATAGGGAGTCAGTAGCGAGTCTCGATTACTTATTTGAATTTGGATTAGCAGTCACCGGAACCTAATGTGAGTTTCACTACTCTTTTCTCAAAAGAATGCGTCTCGGGTTTTGAGACAACTTAATTCCTGGTTGGGTATTACTTATTTTTTTTCTAGTCCAGTTTGGGACTACTATTTTATCTCGAGTTTTGGGATACGTTGATTCATGAGGCGAATTGGGGTTTTCTAGTTTCACAACTCTGGTCCTTGACAAACTAAGCGACACATTATCACGGAAGTCCTTCACTTATACTGAATTAGTTGTCGGGTTTCGGCAATCGGGTTACTAGTTGATAGCGCTATTAGTTTTGACAAACCTCACACCCTGCTGGGAGCCGAGCGTAAGCTTTGACCTTAGACTTTATCATTGTTGATAGGCAATGATGGGAGGCAAAATTGCTCACAAATTTTGAGTGCAACATTTAAATAGCAGATCGGTACTTCATGTGTTTAGTTATAATGAATAGGTTAGCTACCCTTAGAATACGCAGAACTAGTGGTTCTTGGTTTTTGGTTACTGGTTTTGGAAAAATAAACTCTTACTTACCTTACTTTGTGAACTCACTAACTTTATGTTGACACACACTAGCATGCTTTTGCAGGTCGCTAGTTACGGAGCACGTTAGGGCATGCATCATTGGTGTCATTGGGTGTTAAACATTATTAAAACTTATTTTGGTTTATTTACGTTACTTTGGCTTCGGGCACGGTGTTTTACGCAGGATGTTTTACTTTAATACTTTCTTTATGCTTCCGTATTACTTTAGACATTTTGGTTAAACATTAAACCTGATTTTTGAAAACGAACTAAATGGTTTGGGCATTTAGAGTAGTTCTTGTAACTAATGGCTATGGGGATCCCGGTGTGTCACACGCCTCGCGGTATAAACCCCTTTGTGGAATTTGAGGGTGTGACAGATTGGTATCAGAGCCATTAGTTATAGTGAACTTGGACTGCATCTTGAGTCTAGTCTATAACTTTCATTGCATAGCATTGCATTAGTTGCACTCACGCCTTAAGTACACAATTAGCTTTTGGCTACATATACTCACATAACATGCCCTAGGTAGATTGTTATCCTCTAACTTTTAGCCTAATGCTGAGCACGCCATTGGTGAGGCACGAGAGCTAGGCCATGTGGTGCATCACTGGGATTAGAATCCCAACCCGCTTCACGGATGGGTAACTAGCAATAGAGTACCAGTGAGGGTACCAATTATTGGAGGAAGACTACTAGGAGGAACAAGTGGAACGACGTGGTGAAACACCACAGATAGTGGAGGAAGACTACTAGGAGGAACAAGTGGAAAGTTTGACGACCCAGCTTTGAATACTATGCGCGAACAACTCTAGACAATACTTGCACCTCTAGAGGGAAAGGAAGAGGAATTAGAGAAGGAACCCGAACCAATTGAACCTGAAGGGTGCAAGGTTCTGTCATTTACACTGAGCAGGGAGACAATTGACTCCTATCACTTGTTGCTTGACTTTCCTTATTTCATTTTAAACCTAGAAGAGACCAAATTGTTTTCTTGAATTTTATCCTTAATCTTGGTCTACTTACACTGAGTGTGTACGATCGTATGGCACGCGTATTTTTGTGTCTTATGGGCTTATGGTGAACGTAGGATCACCATGGCTGGATGTTGACACAGACGAGAAAACATCAACATGACATAGTCAAAGTTGAATGCACTGATCAACGATAGGGTGGTTGCAGCCCTCGCAATTTTTCAATTAGCTGGTAATAACTTATTCGAATTAGTCTCTCTGTCTTACATTCTAAACTCTCACCATTAGGACTCCCATCTTACTCGTAATCTCTATTACTTTTTCTGATTAGGCCAACCAACTCATCACCCACCTGCTTGTACTTTTAAGACGTTCATGGACTGCAAGCCACACTCTTTTGGAGGACCAGAGGGTGCAGTCGGTTTGCTAAGGTGGTTTGAGAAGACCGAATCAGTCTTTGCTGTGTGCAATTGTCCCTAGGCCGATCAGGTGAAATTCGCTATTGGCACGTTAGAAGGCGCAACACTGACCTGGTAGAATGCACAAATACAAATGTTGGGTGTGGACTTGGCTAATGCCACTCCATGGTAGGACTTCAAGAACTTGATGAATGAGGAGTATTGTCCTCGGGACGAGATCCGAAAGCTGGAAACTGAGTATTTTAACTTGAAGATGGTCGGGTCTGAAATCAAGAATTATACTGCCCGATCTAATTTGAACCCGCCTCACAAACGCATCGAGCTCTATATCAAGGAATTGGTTCCACAAATCAGGGGCTTGGTCACTACATCAAATCTAGGCAACATCCAGCAGATTATCCGCTTAGCCCACTAGTTGACAGACCAGAAGGTGGAAGAGGGAATCTTGCCCCCACAGGGTATTTCATCGTCTAACACTAAAGATATGAAGAGGAAGTGGGAAGATGGCTCAGGAAAAATCTCAAGTGGTGACGACAGTCAATAGCAGCGGAAGAGATAAGACAACGGCAACAACAACCAGACCCCTTAAGACAAAAACCAGAGTACTTATAAGGGGAGCACCCTAAGTGTGAATGGTGCAACTATCATCATTCTAGTTCATGCAAGGATGGAAAGTCCAAACAATGTGGAAAAGCTGGTCATCCACCTAAGGATTATTGTGCACAATTCCTAAGAAACCAGCACCAATAGCAAGGGCAGCAGAGTCATCAAAATACTGGTAAAGGATGTTTCCAGTATTGGAGTGAAACCATTTCAAAAGGGACTGTCCCCATCTCAACGGTGACAGCAACAACAACAACAGTAACAACAACAACGGGAACAACAATGACAACAACATGTGACGGGTATGTTCTCATGAATGATAAACTTGCTAATGTTCTAATCGATTCTGATGCAAATTGGGCATGTGCCTTTGAACTTTAGCATGTCCTTAGGGTTAGACCCAACTTTTCGGGAACCCAAACACACTTTACAACTAGTTGATGGTAAGCTTGTTGAAGTTACCTAGTTCAATCGCGAGTAGAAACCAGTACAGTTTAACTAAACTTTAGGTATCGATCTAATTATGGGAGTGGACGGTTGTCCAGCCATGTACTGAAATCCTTGGCACGAGATAATTATTGGTGTTCCTCTTTCTGGTGGGGGAAATTTTATCTGGACAGAGAAATCGAGATAACACAATTGTTAGCCCCTCTCTTTTAGGAAAACTTAGAGCTTGTAATCGAAAACTCGAACTGAATTTCGGGATGAAATTCTTTTAAACTTGGGGATGATGTGACACCTAGAAAATTTTTCAATATTTTCTCTCACTTGACACCTACTTCACTGATAACTTGCCGAATTTCAGGATGAAACTCTTTTCAACTTGGGGATGATGTGACACCCCGCATTTTCGGGTTAATAGTTTAACCTGACTCTAGTTAACTTACACAATAGTTCATTGCATTGCACTTAACTAGGGTTATTTAAGTGAGTCACACAATACGCAGTTATATGTTAATAATTGCACAAAACGGTGATTCAGGGAATTACCAGACTATGTACACGGTTATAGGTTAATAACTGCATAAATGGTAATTCAGGGAATTACCGGATCGTATACATGAGTCTTGAACCTCGAACGTTTGTAAAATAACAACACAAATAATTGTAGAATAACTCGTTGGTATTATTTGCCTTTATGTGCTTACGTGAATTTATTTGTGAAATTATGTGCGATTCTGTGTATTTAAGCGAATCGCATTATTAAGTCCGTAACCGACACCCGACGAACCAAGAAGGTACTTCGGTTTATAAAATGTTGGGTTGATTACTTTTGGTGTTAGTATAGTTGTACAAAGCGCAAATATGAAGCAAAAAAATACCTGTGACGCGTCGCGTTAAACGACACAATAAGCACAACACCGCCGCGTGACACAACGAGGGTAACTTGGCAGCCAAGTCGAATTTCATCCTATATAAATCTATTTTAGTCCTCTTTTTCATAATCACACTCATATTTTAGTCTGGTGATTCAGGGAATTACTAGACTATGTACACGGTTATAGGTTAAGAACTGCATAAATGGTAATTCAGGGAATTACCGGATCGTATACATGAGTCTTGAACCTCGAACGTTTGTAAAATAACAACACAAATAATTGTAGAATAACTCGTTGGTGTTATTTGCCTTTATGTGCTTACGTGAATTTATTTGTGAAATTATGTGCAATTCTGTGTATTTAAGCGAATCGCATTATTAAGTCCGTAACCGACACCCGACGAACCAAGAAGGTACTTTGGTTCATAAAATGTTGGGTTGATTACTTTTGGTGTTAGTATAGTTGTACAAAGCCCAAATATGAAGCAAAAAAATACCTGTGACGCGTCGCGTTAAACGACACAATAAGCACAACACCGCCGCGTGACATAACGAGGGTAACTTGGCAGCCAAGTCGAATTTCATCCTATATAAATCTATTTTAGTCCTCTTTTTCATAATCACACTCATATTTTTGAAACCCTAGCCCCCTACTCGAAAAACTAAACCCCAAACACTTGCTAAGGTCAAGAACATCATTCGGGAAGGGATTTCATTGCTCGGTTGTGTTGTTTGAAGAGCTTAAGGTGTGTTAATCAACCTTTAACGTTTTTAATCACTTTTAATATGTTTTAAAACACCACAAACAAGTTTTTCCATGTCTGATGTGAACTAATAAAGATAAAAGTATGATTTTTATAAAGGTTTAACATGATTAAACTATGTGTATTTGTGTTACTATGTGATATATGTTGTGTTATTGCATGATAATGATTATTGGACATGCATGGTTTAAAGATGATAATATTTATGATGAAACTTGCATGTTTAGATTATATTTACATGTGAGGAGTCTTGTATTATGTATGTGTGACGTTCTTAATCGATATTATACATCTAGGGTTCGTAAAAATTACGATAATTGCATGTTTAAAAACAAACAGATTGTGTAGTAACTTGTAGGATAAGTATTGTGATACTAAATTACTTATCTTGGTTGTTTCTTAGTTTGAACATGTTAGTCACAATCTTAGCATTTCAGAATGTATGAGTTTGTGCAGATTGGATGTCGTTTAATATGTTTCGGAATTTTATACAAATGAGGGTTATACCTGATTTCCGGATTTGTAAATTGGGTCAAATTTAAATGAGCATAACCCGATTCTACAAGGAGTTAGGTCACGAATTTTGGACAGTAGATAGATACATGAATAACTTAGCTTTTCCAAGTGGATTCATCCTATGTGGTTGAATACACGAGTTTTAAGAAGTTTTCCCGTAAACTGTCTTTATCTAAACGCTTTCAGATCTAGCTGTAGTAAACGATTTTTCATAATCTTTCAACGTGGTTTTGCCACGAAACAAAAATAGTGGTATGACAAATGAATACACAGGGATGTTCCAAAAATAGTGAGAGTGTAATATGTTGTGTAAGTATTTTTCATAAAATCGTTTCGACAGCGCATAATCTGCCCCGAAAACGCAGATTATGACTATTGTGTATAAGTGCTTATTTGAAGGCTTGTATGACTTGGTTATGACTTCAACTTGTGTTTACACTTGTATAAGACTTATATGGTATGTATAACTAAGTATAAACATAATGTTCACCAATGGGTTCATAGGGATACTTGTGTATGTAGTTACATTAGATGTCACTTAAATATTTTCACATCATTGGATGTCACTTAAATATTTTCACGTCATTGGATGTCTTTGACAAAGGAGTCCTATTGTGTGTTGTGTATACACATGAACTCACGTAGTGACACATATCACAGGGAGTCGGTATCGAGTCTCTATTACTTATTTAGATTTGGATTTAGCACTCAACGGCATCTAAGGTGAGTTTCACTACTCTTTTCTCAAAAGCATGCGTCTCGGGTTTGGATACAACTTAATTCCTGGTTAGGTATTACTTATTTTTTTCTAGTCCGGTTTTGGGACTGCTATTTTATCCCGAGTTTTGGGATACGTTGATTCACGTGGTGAATTGGGTTATGCTGGTTTCACAACTTTTGTCCTTGATGAACTAAGCGACACACTATCACGGAAGTCCATCACTTATACCGAATGAGTTGTCGGGTTTTAGCAAGTGGGTTACTAGTTGATAGTGCTATTAGGTTTGACAAACCTCACACCGTGCTGGGTGCTGGGCGTGAACTTTGACCTTAGACTTTATCATTGTTGATAGGCAATGACGGTTGGCAAAATTGCTCACCTTTGTGAGTGCAGCTTTAAATAGCAGTTCGGTACTTCATGTGTTTAGTTATCATGAATGGGTTAGCTCCTCTTGGCATACGCTGAACTAGTGGTTCTTGGTTACTGGTTTTGGAAACTTAAACTCTTACTTACCTTACTTTGTGAACTCACCAACTTTATGTTGACACATGCTAGCATGCTTTTGCAGGTCGCTAGGTACGGAGCACGTTAGGGCGTGCATGATTGGTGTCACTGGGTGTTAAACATTATTAAAACTTATTTTGGTTTATTTACATTACTTTGGTTTGGGGCATGGTGTTTTGCGCAGGATGTTTTACCTTAATGCTTTCTTTACGCGTCCGCATTAATTTAAACATTTTCGTTAAACATTAAACTTGATTTTTGAAAACGAACTAAATTATTTGGGCATTTGGAGTCGTTCACGCGCCTCACAGTATAAACTCCCCAGTGGAATTTGAGGGTGTGAGATAGATTATATCCCGGGAGCGCCCAGGGATTTAAAAATATAATATGAAGTAATAAAATCATCAATATATGTTTTTCACAAGAAAAACTCCACCAAATAAGGCTGCAAAGAAAAACTACCATTTCGACTGTTACAGTATCCCATAACTGCCTAATACGGTGCCATCTCAATTATATTGGTCCCCTATGGATTTGATTCCTATATTAGCCACTCATAATTAAAACAGAATACCTGTTGATGCTATTTGCTTAATTCTCGAAATGGTGATTAGAATTATGTACATGTCATCTTATAATTTAGTAATCACCATATATGTGGGGATTCATATTGCAAGCTTAAAGTCTATTTATCCATTTACATTTAAACATAAATCAAACTAACAAATCACATGAGGACGACGCATAGCACGCTTGGTTCTCTCTCTTATCTTCCCTCAAGTTTCTGCAAACATCTTCACGTTAAAACAACAATAAGTATAACATCAAACCATCAACCATACAAAAGACCAATTCAAATAATCACCTGGGCTATGCTCAAACCCCTTTTTCTAAGCTTCTTTCCTATCATTCGCCTTTACTAACCTCTTTCTTCTCTTCAATTTCAACGTCATCTAATCAATAAATAAAGACACAAAACCCATTATATAAATAAAATTTATAAATAATAAAGATACAAGAAAGCATAGGATGGTAACAAGTAAATTAATTCAAAGTAAATGAATGGTTTGGTTAAGGTACCTTCTTAACTTTCAAAAATAGTTCAATCACCAATAAATTCTCGTTTGGCTGGGTCACACAGAGGCAAAAAGATAGGAATTGTCCACCTTTAATGGTGGCGGCAACAATGAACTAATGTGTGGCGGCAGACGCAATGGTGTTCGAGTAGCGACCCAAAATTTTCTAAATCTAAAAACATAGTTGGAATTTTTAATAGCCACCACTAAACTGTCACACCCCGCCTTAGGCCAAAACACGGAATGCGACTTCGAAAGGTTTTCAAGCACAAAAGTTACGCAAAGCATCATATTCATAAAATTCAAAGATGTTATAAAGACAACAATGTTTAACATTTCAAAAGAAAATATTGTCTTAAGACCATAATTTCAAAAGATAATAGTTCTAAAATCATTCGAACAAAAGACCGGTTTTAATATCCCATGATGCTAGCACGCAACTCCCCAAGTTCCATGCGATTCATTTAATTGCCAGAAAAACATGCAAGTAAAATTTGTCAACAATAAAGTTGGTGAGTTAACGTGTTTTGATGAATGGATGTGTAAACCATGGTAGACTGAACCATTACCTAGCTAAGAAAATGATTAATGTGTGACTGACATAAGCCTGTAACCAAACCTTGACGTGTTGTGCCTCGCCCATTGTACACTAAAGACAATGAATAAATGTGAAATACAAGCACTCTCTTGATAACTGCAATCCGGTTAGAGAGACTAACCAAGTGTAGGGGTGTCAACCCAATAGATCTATTCCGGTGTTTCATCGCTAAGTCCATATCTAATGGTTACAATGAAATGTATCACATGAGGACTTATGAGTACTTTAAACCTTATTGTTTCATGCTCACATAATAGTTAAAATGTAACTGAATTTGTACGCATGTCCCCCCCCCCCCCCAAAGTATGAAAACAGTAAAAAAAGGGGTTGTGAAAACTCACCTTGTGTTTGACTGTAAATATGGGACTGTGTCTAATGTGCTAGTGTCCATCTAGGATTGGAATTCAATCAAGCAACGTTTAATCAACACGATATCTGAACCTTTAGGTGTGGAAACCCTAACGATCAAGCAAAATGATAAAGATCGATGTCAAAACACGCAAGAAATCATTTTCAACGATTCAAGGGTTTTCTGGACAGATTGTGTGACAACAGTCAATGATCCAGGTTAACATCCGTACGTACTTCATTTATTATTGCCATTATATGTGCATATTTAGACATTTTTGGCACACAATACCACCCCCAAGTCTAGTAAAGCATGAGTTATTCAGAAAACTCAACGAAGATCACCCGTTTATGCACACAACAACCGGACAATCACCCAACGAGCTTTCAATAAGGTTATCACACTCTAACACATGATAATCCCTCTTTAGCACATGTATACGAATCCTACACATTATCATATGTTAATAACTAGTGATAATATACCCCCTAACATATGATAACTTCCTATCAACACATGTGAACATATTAATAACCGAATTCCTTATGGTTCACAAAATACAATTTAATGTCGTCATCAAACACTATATAGGCTAATCAAACCAAGTTGTGTTTAAATGCTCAAATTATAATTTCTTTCCACATATGTACACAAATTAACCCTCATATCATCGGATCCATCCTAACATAATGTGGCATATACCTAGCCGAAACATAACAATGTATGTATATATACACACACATATGTACGCACACATGTACATAACACAAGAATAAATGTTAACCATCATAACTACCTTGTTTCCTTTTCCTTAATCGGCCAAGCATCACCATCAACACCATATGATCACCTACATAGGAACTACACCAAAATGGAAACAAACACACATGCCATCCCTACAAATGTTAGTTCTTGAGATGCCATTATCCTAGACTACTAGCTACATTAGTGAATGTTCGTGTCCCTTTCCTTTTGGCCGATTTTTGCACACACAACTCCTCATTAGTCACTATCAAAGGAATGTCCAAAATATACACCAACTTAGCATAAAGACACCAAGATCACACTCCACTCTTCCATGATTTTAACCATAAAATAGAAAGATCCTATTTTTGTTTGTTCTCGGCCAAAAAGTATTGTGCCAACACACTCCATGTCTTTTCACTAGCCACCAAGATCAAGAGCTATTCTTGGGTGTTGAGCACCAATCGAATGCAAGGGGAACAAGAGCCGTCAACATCCAAGTAACAAACAAAACCTATGATCCTAGGAAAGGTCTCTATCATTCCTATCCAACCTATAACCAATCGGCTATCAACACAAAGCAAGGGATTATGTCCACGACCATGATGTAATCGGCCTGGTAGAAAGATGAAGCAAGGAGTTACACCAAACAAGGAACGAAGCCAAAGAGGACCCTATCCCCAAGCCATGTCAACTCCCCTCTTTTGGATAATGCCTCTTAACCCCATGCCTTACACAAATTGGTGATATTTTTACCTAAACAATGATTTAATCTAGGAGGAAAGACTTACCGCTATAGTTTTTGTCTCCACATCAATCGGCCTTATATATAGAGCCTCCATGATCAATCCAAAATGCACCACAATCACACACCTTTCATTGGTTTCCTTCGGCTGATCACCTCACCCAACCAAACCCAAACCTATTAAAGCATCAAGGCTTTCGAAGGCACTCAAGAGGAGTAGGGGTGTTCAGAATAACAAAAAACCAAATAAAAACCAAAAACCGAACCGTAACCATAACTGAAAAAACTAATCCGAACAACGAATTTGGTGTTTGGTTTGGTTTTAACCGAAACCGAATTGCTAATTTGGTGTTTGGTTTGGTTTTTGGTTCTACATTTTTTATTTGGATAACCGAATAAACCGGTAAAATAATTAATTATTAAATAAAAATAATAATATTTAATAAGCCATATATAATATATAAGCCCAAAATATTGAAAGGTAAGCCCAACCCAAAATAAAGCCCAACTATTTATAAGTAATATTCAGAGTATAAGTCTAATATCTAGGTATATGTTTCCCCATGATTGCATCAACCGTTGGCTTGATTATCAAGCTACACGATTTATATGTTTAGTATTAATATCTTTATTTTTCGTATACAGGTTCACTAGAGTTGGAGAACGATTTAAATTTGAAGTTTATTTATATTTTGTGGAATTGGCAAAGACTTATTTACTTTTTGTAATTTCTATGATGTTTGTGTTTGTGCACCTGCTGCTCTAGCTAATTGTCTACCCTTTCCAAGTGTGATTTCTATGTTATGTATGGCCGTGCCTAAGGGCATATCAGTTGAAGTAGATTCTTCTTTTTTTATCAATCACCACCAGCGCAGCCTCTTCCTCAACCGGAGACGTCGCCGGTACCTGAGCCTGTCCCTGTCGTGATCCCGCAATTGCCCGAACCTCTACTTACCGAGGGGAATAGGCGTCACGTCCTGTATAACAGGTACTTGGTGCTCAATTGGGGGGGGGGAGACGACAACCTTCGACGTATGGTCTCCACCATACAGGCTCAGTTACTGGTGGAACAGTATGTAGAAGCTGCCTTGGTTTATATTAATTGCTAACTTTCTATTCGGATTTCGAAACACATAGGTATATAAGTTAGAGAGAAAAAAATACTTTGTTTCACTTTGAGGAGGCTTGGAAGTGGCAACATTCGGCTATCAGCACCATTCCATTCAAATAGGTAAGTTACTCGACTACAAGCCCCTTTGTTCATCAATATTATTTGGCTTCCTTGTTAACCCGGCTCTCGACCCTTGGACTTCATGTTTTCGATCACATCACACACTATAGATGTTAATTTTTGAAGCATTGTCTTGTTACTAGGGATCTATATCAACTTTTAGCACACATTAACACTTGTATACATATGATTTGAATATAAACTTACGAATGATGAAGCACAAAACTAGATAACATACTAACATTACAAAACAATATTTTACAAACTACACTCGGCCCTCTAAATATGATAAGGCGTGGATTTTGAGTCCAATATGTTCATATATATACCCACGGCCATACACCATTATTAAAGGGTAATTATATCTGATTTTCTCAAGAACATACCTATACACACTCATGATCACTCTCTTGTACACTAATTTGCACAATCAAGCTGTTTTTAGAATGAAAAGGAATCGGATTTTGGATAACATTGTATATATGGGAATCAGTTGATGTTGTAACACATGTTAAGGAGAATATAACACATGTTAGCACTAACTTGTACCTTATAAAGGTCTAAACATGTGTTAATGCATCTATTTTACTATGAATCGGCCACACTAGTTAAATTGGGTGCAAATATAACCCATGATGATGTGTGGAGGCCCATTCTGTCTACTATAAACGACACCTTACAAAGAAACATCCGGATTTTGGGAATCATATGTTTTACAAAGTACAAATAAACCAACTATAAATCCTTACTTACATAGAAAACATGGCCTGCATACATTAAACACCAGGGTCCACAAATTCGGGTGAACAACTTGTATGATAAACCACGATACCAGACAACTTAACATGTCCATAATTGTAAGTCCAGAATCCTCTCCGGGGTATCAAACACACCCAATCGAGTGCGAAAGACAAGATTGAATGCAAGAACAACAAGGAAGAAATGAAAACTGAAAGAGTATATTGCAAAAGTGCACACGACTTCTAAGAGCCGTCTGGCACACTGAGTTCGAGTACAAGAGAGCAAGAGAACAAATAACTAGTAAAACCACAAGCAACCCAAAATATTCTAGGAACCTCCTATTTGTAGTTGCGTAGGGCGGTTCTCATAAAATGGCCCAAAGGTCGAAAACCACTAACCTACTAGACCAAACTGCCCAAAATGTCTAATGGGCCAAGACAGACGCAAACCTCTAAATTATGGCCGTACAATATCCCCCTAGGTTTGTGTCGTCTTGCTACAATTACATTACTTGATAACTATTTATAATTTACACAAAATATTCAAAATTTGATCACCCTGATGTGGATCTTCAGTCAATTAGTGTCACTTATCAGCTGGCCCCATTCAGTTTCATCTGCTTTGATCACTTTAAGCTTGAGAAACTCTATGATCTAGATGGTTCGATGTCTTTTTGAGATTTGGTTGTAACAACTATCTTTTGACCCAACCTGATCCGGAGTCCTCGGTGATAACCTTTTGACTCAAGTCTGGTCTCGAGTCCTCGGTGACGACCTTTTGATCCGTGGATCACCTTTTGATCTGTGATCCGTGCATCAGCAAAAATCTGAGCCTCGTATAATATTGGATACCAGTGAAGCACCCTAGAGACACATGGTGGGCGAAGACATTTTCAGTGATGTACCTTCTACCCATATCTGCTCACCATGTCTTTCCAGCTGCATCTCATTTTCGGCGAAATATGGAAAGTGATCTACCTCTACAGTTGTTGGTGGTAAAAAAACTCAGGATGATTTTATCTCACATCCCTAATGTACCATCCTCAGGATAATGAAGGACTCAACAGATTTTAGGATATAACAGTATTTCAGCATGTGCACATCCTGAGAATGGACTAACGAATTAGCTTTCTTATATGTGATTGTAGGTACAATTAAGTTATAATATGGATTCATATATACTCTCCAACGTCTATATTATAACACTTGGTCAATGATGTCAAAGATCAAAGAGTAACTCATAAAAGATGTAGTCCAAAATCGAACATGAAGTCAAAGTTGTAACCGATACACATTAAATATCGGCGAAAGATAAGGAAACAACTGGAACAACGTAAACCTAAGCAGAAACTGCCACAATGGTCATCTGAAGACTTCAAAGACCTTAACTAAGTCAGCGGATATTACGAGATTCTTTATTTATTCACAAGTACTATATAAATGGGAGCGTTGGACGAGTATAGGACACATTGCTTACACCTGAGCTATACACATACACTTAGCTGTTTAGAAACAGTCACACAATCATTGTTATCTTAGTACACACGGCCACTCACTCATCCAAAGTTGTAATCTTTTTACCATATTAATATAAACAAACAAGGCAGGGGCCTAGTCTCCTCCCGAGGTTTTATGCCGGTGATCTACAACTAATCAAGTGCTTTCCTCGTAGATCGAGTGTTGTTCTTCGTGTTTCATTACTTTATTTGTTCATTCCTTGAATTTGACAACAGTTCCATTCCGAGGATATAACTGTCTATCCTGAAACATACCTAATCCATCCTGATCATAGTTGTCAAGTATTTATTCCTTTTTGCGTCCTGACTAAGCATTTTCAGAATATAACTAGTTTTAACATTTGATTTACACTCTTAGCACTCTACCTCACAATTTCTAATTTGGGATACAAAATTATTTCTACTAGGTAATTTTTTGAGTAAAACAATTTGGCGCCCACCGTGGGGCAAGTGGTGCTATTTTAACAAAAAACTTTGTTACAACTTTTTCTCAATTAACTCATTTTTTACAAAAACTTGACAACTATGTCTTCTTCCTAGAAAACTGTTTCTTCATCCATGCCATCCTCAACCTCTACCAAAAATACTGCATTACCACCCCCACCTGCATTCTCAAAGAGTGCTACTACCCAGATTCCACCTAGACCAGCAATGGGGACATCTGGATCTTCTCATGTTTTCGTATCAAATGATGAGATCCTTTCCATGTTTTCAATGGTGAAGGATCAAATGCAACAACAGCAGGAGACCAACAGAATGACAAAGACATAGGGACACCATTGCAACCAAGGGTGTTGTATTTCAATTCTGGCATCTCTGGAGGTGTTCATCAAGGAGATTTCATCCCAATGAGCATTGGGTTCTCTGCTCCAGAAACGACTACTACACCCAGGATGGCAACTACTAGGGATCCAGGATATACACCTGGGCCATCCCAAGGATATAACAATAAAGGTAAGAATTTAAGTTCCAGTAATTTTACTGCTAATGATGTTGCTTCTTTGCAGGATACAAGAATAAGTCCTCAACTAGCAAGAGAGCTACAGAAGATCAAGGACATGGTATCGAGTGTGACAGGGATAGTGCAACCAATCCTTGAGGCATCCTCAGCATGCTGTCAAGATTTGCATCCCCCATATGTGATGCAGAGATCCCAAAGAGGTTTCAAACTCCAAGCATGATATTGTTGGGACAAAGAGGATTGACGAAACCACCTTTTGATAACCTTAGTCTATTCCGTATCTGCCTAAGTATAGAACTGCTGAAGAACAAAAGAAGAAGTGCTGAAGAACAAACACCAAAGTACTGAAGAGTAAACTCATCAGAAGTTCTGAAGTCTAACCAGACATTTCACTGAAGAACTGCTGAAGACAAACTGCTCATCAGCAGTTTGTCACTCATCAGCACTTTACCTCAGAAGCTTCTAACCGACTGAAAGATCAGCAGTTTGATTATAATATAGTTTTGTTAAAGTCTTGATTTCAAGTTTCAATGTACAGACTGATGTAAGCTTATCTTAGCATAATATCTTTGTTAAATATCTTAGATTACTTCAGACTTCAGTTTAGTACATTAGTCTATAAATAGATGAGTTTGTTCATCTATTTTGATATGTGATTTTGTGTAATATCTTTGAACTTATATTGAAATCCTTCGGGCTTTAAACTTATAATTCTATTTCACATCTGAGAAACATAAATTGCTATTACTGTTTAGTACTTAAATCTATTTATTGTTTCTCATTTATTGTTCAGTCAAGGGGGAGTAATAACTCCTCATCAAAGTGATCTTTTAGACCTTTGAACACTTGTATTTCCGCTGCTTAATAACTCATATACAAATCTGATAACACATAAGTGTTCATAAACATAGCCACTGATCCAACAATTGGTATCAGAGCATCTGGTTAATCTGATCAAAATCAATCTAACAAATTGAGATTCAGACACAGGCTCAATATTGATATTCAATAAAAAGGATAAAAGGCTCACTTTTTAATCCATCACTTTAAGGAAGTATTGACAAATCCAAACTTCTTAAAAATGGATCCCTACAATACTGGATCTGCCAACAAACCTGCTATGTTAGTCAGAAATGAATATAACATATGGTCAAAAAGGTTGGCACATACTATTTCACAAACAAACACTGGATGTTGGAGGTCTGTAGTTTTTGGACATCACAAACCAGTTGTTAGTGACCTAGAGGGAAAGACTGAAAGACCAAAGGATCCAAAAGAATACACGGAGGAAGATTTCCAAAAGTTTGAGCTTGATGCAAAAGCTTTCTCCATGTTGGCTATGGCTCTCCCAAATGAAATTTATGCTGGCCTTTTACACTGTGAAAGTGCCAAAGAGCTGTGGGACTGCCTAAAAGAGCAGTTTGCAGGAACTGCTGAGGTGATAGCCAACATCAGAGAAATATTGGCTCAACAATATGAAACTTTTACTCACATAGAGGGTGAAACTTTAACTCAACAATTTGAAAGATTTTCTTCACTCATCTCTGAGTTAAAAATAAACAATCAGACCTATACAACAGAGTCTATGTTGCATAGATTTTTAAGGTCTTTACCTTCAAAATGGGAAACTTACTCTATAGTCCTCAGAACCAGTTCAGATTTTAACACCTTGAACCTAACTAGGTTACATGGTAAATTACTAACTTTTGAAAGAGAAATCAATCAAAAGAAAAAGTTGCAAGAATCTGGCAAAACTGCTGATGACTATACTCCGGGTAGCACAGCCTTATTAGGACATGACTCACCATCCTGTTCTAATAATTTTGGTTCTTTTGACCACATTGAGATAACAGCTGGGATCTCATCAGATGGATCTTTCCCAGCTTATGACAATGAAGAACTAAGTCAAACTGCTGACAACATGTGTTTCATCATGGATGATTTAAAATATTTTAGCAGTGATGACTTAGAAGAAATGGAAATATTGCACCAACTGGCCTTGTTAAGCTTAAAAACTAACAAATTTTATAAAAGGTCAGGAAGGAAATTTCTAGGACTAAACAATTCAACAAAAGTTGGTTTTGACAAATCTAAACTGAGATGTCATAAGTGTCAAAAGTTGGGACACTTTGCTAGAGAATGTAGAAGCTCTAGCTATAACCAACCAATGTCCTCTGGAAATCAATATAACCCCTCATATAATAGGAATAATGCAACTAATGGGAGTGCTCATTTTGTACAGGCACAAGCTCCAAATGTCCAATATGTGCCACAAGTACAATATGTCCAGATGCCTGCTCAACAACAACAGCAGCTCATGCCTCCATTTCCAACTGCTCAACAACCTGCACAAACTCAACAACCCCCTCAGCAACAAAGCTTATTTACCTCAGGGTATGTTGATTGGAGCAGTCTTCCTTATGACACATCAGAATGCAGTCAGGATGCAGACAATAAGGTCTATGATGTCAACTGGGGAGAACCTGATAATGGCAGAAAGAACTTTGCCTTAATGGCTTTTGAAGGATACTCTTCAAATTCTGCTCTCACACAGGTATCACAACAATCTCTGTTAAAGCTTTGCACTAAATCTTGCAAAGAATCATTTGCTTTAATTAGAGAAACTAATGTGCATTTACAAGGCAAATCCAATGACATGGAAAGAAAATACACACAAATGAAGTGTGATTTGGAAAGAAAAATTATGTTGAAAAACAAAGAAATTTCCAAACTGAATGATAAATCCATTGAAACAGAAGCACAAATTAAAACCATGATAGACAGCCTAGGAAATGTCAGACAAGAGCTTGCTGACAGCAAGGTTGATTGTGAAAAATGGGTTGAGTCTTGTAAAGGGTATCAAATGTTACTTAACAAACAAACTGCAGCCAATGTTAAGTTTGGCATTGGATATACCCACACTGAATCACCAACAGATTTCACCCACAAAACTGATAATGATGGGAAGAAATTGATTCAAACTTCTGATATGGAGGAATGCACATCCTACCATCAGAACTTCCTCAAAAAGGGAAGTACTGCAGAAGTTAAAACTACTGACAATAAGCCATCAGCAGTTTCAACTACATCAGGCCTGCTGATGACCTATTTCAAGAATCAGATTTTGTCAGTAAATTGCCTTCCAGCTCTCTTGATCTATCTAAAAGGAAAGAGAAGGCAAAAGCATGTGAAATATGTGGTCTGTTTAACCACATAACTGAACTTTGCAGATTTAGAAAGGTAAATCAGTTAAATAAACAAAGACATCAACTGATTGTGGGAAACAGATAAAACAAGATTATCAAAATACCTTTTTTCCCAACAAACAACCATCAAATAAAACCCTTTCTAAGAAGAGGCCTTTATCTCAACAAAGGTCATCTTCTCAAAGTTCAATTTCAGAAGTTTCACCTAACTCATCAGCAGTTTCACAAACTGCTGAAGTTAAAGATTTGATAAACCTGGTTAAACTTCTGATGACCAAAGTTGATGGTGGAAACCAAAAAGAACCCACCATTGTTCTTAATGACAAATCCATTGCCAAAAAGACATGGATTACTAAAAATGGTCCACAACAAGCTGCATCTGTTCTCAAGAGCAAACCCAAAGCCAAACTGGCTTGGGTTGCCAAAACTAACTAATTTGCTATCTTGTGCAGAGAGTCTCCAGAGGTTTGAATAGCATATGGTATGTGGATAGTGGAGGCTCAATGCACATGACTGGATGCAGATACCTGATAAACAATTTTATCAGTCAAAGAGAAGGATCTGTGTCCTTTGGGAACAATGCCAAGGGATATGTGCTAGGATATGGCAATGTATCCTCAGGCAAAATGCAGTTTGACAAGGTCAATCTGGTTGAAAACCTTGAGTACAACTTGCTGAGTGTCTCACAAATGTGTGACAAAGGATATTTTTCCTTTTTCACAAAGACAGCATGCAAGATCATATCACCAGAAGGCCAGAAGTTGATAGAGAAGATCATTGAAGATCATACTTTGCTGATTGCCAAAAGATGTGGCAATGTCTATGCAGTGGACATTGAAAAGGACAAAGTATTGAACAAGACTGCCTGTTTCTTCTCAAAGGCATCAACTTCAGAAAATGATCTCTGGCATAGGAGACTTGGCCATGTGAACTTTAAAACCATCAATAAAGTCACAAAAATGGGCTTGGTCAGAGGTCTACCTTTGAAGGAATATCAGTGCAAAGAACACTGTGTTTCCTGTCTTAAAGGTAAACAGCATAAGTCCTCCTATAAGTCTATTGAAGAATCAAAAACAACTGCATGTCTTCAACTACTCCATATGGACTTATTTGGACCAGTCAAGATTATGAGCCTTGGTAAGAAGAAGTACTGCTTGGTCATCATTGATGACTACTCAAGATTCACATGGGTCTTCTTCTTATATTCCAAGGATGAGGCAGCTGAGATCATCAAGTTCTTTATTCTACAAGTAGAGAAGCAATACTCTCTATCTGTCAAAGTCATCAGGAGTGACAATGGGACAGAGTTCAGGAACAAAACTCTGGATGAATTCTGTCTGTCTAAAGGGATTGTTAGACAGTTCAGCATTCCCAGAACTCCTGAACAAAATGGTGTGGTAGAAAGAAAGAACAGAACATTAATTGAAGTAGCCAGAACAATGTTAGCTGATTCAGGCCTACCTTTGTATTTTTGGGCTGAAGTAGTCAACACTGCATGTTATGTTCAGAATAGAGTTCTTATCAACAAGAGACATACCAAGACTGCCTATGAAATTCTTCATGGCATTAAGCCCCTTATCTCCTTCTTCAGGGCTTTTGGATGTCAATGTTTTATCCTCAACATCAAAGACTCTATCTCTAAGTTTGCTGCAAAAGTTGACACAGGTTATTTTCTTGGTTATTCTCCTTTGAGAAAAGCTTACAAAGTTTTTAATTCAAGAACCAAGATAGTAGAAGAAACACTGAATGTCAAGTTCAATGAATCAAAACACACTCTTATTCCAGCAAATCCTGCTGAATTATTTGATCTTGACAATTTTCATTTCGGACATGAAAAGACTGTTGAATCATCCAAACCTCCTCAAAATGGTTTTCAAGGATTTGAAGATGATAGTCCTGCACCATGGACTCCAAACACAGTCAGAAGATCAACTATCAAACCTTCAGAAGTTTCAATAGCTTCAACTTCAGGAACTACTGATGAACATTTTGAAACTACTGATTCAGCTGAACCTAAAACTCCTGAAGTTCAAATAACAGCTGAACCAGATATTATCAATCTCAGTGGTTTATTTGAAGAACCTGTAGAGCCATCATCCAGTACAGGTTTACAACAATTGATTGAACACAAAGATCATCCATTGGATCAAATCATGGGTGATATTGCATCAGGGGTACTTACAAGAAACCAGCTTTCCAACTTTTGCTTATTCTCAGCATTCATCTCTCAGTTGGAACCAAAGAAGTATCAAGAAGCCCTCAAAGACAACAATTGGGTGCTAGCAATGCAAGAAGAGTTGCTTCAATTCAAGAAACAACAGGTTTGGGAAATCTGTCCCTTACCTGAAAACAAGCAACCAATTGGAACAAGATGGGTCTTCAGAAACAAGTCAGATGAGGCTGGTATGATCATCAAGAACAAAGCAAGACTAGTGGTACAAGGTTATTCCCAAGAGGAAGGAATTGATTATGATGAAACCTTTGCACCAGTTGCAAGACTAGAAGCTATCAGGTTATTTTTAGCTTATGCAATTTCCAACAACATTAAAGTTTATCAAATGGATGTCAAAAGTGCATTTTTGTATGGAAAAATAAAAGAGGAAGTGTATGTCTGTCAACCTCCAGGGTTTGAGGATCCTTCTCATCCTGATTGGGTTTACAGACTTGACAAAGCTCTTTATGGGTTAAAACAGGCTCCAAGAGCCTGGTATGAAACACTTTCCAACTTTTTACTAAAGAATCACTTCTCAAGGGGATCCATTGATAAAACTCTTTTCATAAAACATGTTGGAAATCATGTCTTACTTGTTCAAATATATGTTGATGATATCATTTTTGGTTCAACAAATTCAAAACTGTGTGAAGAATTTAAGAAACTCATGCAATCAAAATTTGAAATGAGTACAATGGGAGAATTGGAGTACTTTTTGGGACTGCAAATCAAGCAACAGTCAAATGGAACATTTATACATCAATCAAAATATGTTAAAGAATTATTAAACAAATTTTCTTTACAAGACTGTAAAACATGTTCCACTCCCATGACACCAATCACACAAGTTGAACCAGATGATCAAGGGAAACACATTGATCAAACCATGTATAGATGTATGATAGGTTCTCTCTTATATTTAACTGCTTCTAGACCAGATATCATGTTTTCAACTTGTGTCTGTGCTAGATACCAATCTGCACCAAGAGAATCTCATCTAATTGCAGTCAAAAGAATCTTCAGATATCTGAAAGGAACTCCTACTTTAGGAATTTGGTATCCTGCTTCAAGCAATACCATGTTAACTGCTTTTTCAGATAGTGACTATGCAGGCTGCAAAATGTCAAGAAAATCAACATCTGGTGGTTGTCAATTCTTAGGAAACTGTCTGGTGTCCTGGCAATCAAAGAAACAAACATCTGTGGCAACTTCAACAGCTGAAGCTGAATACATTGCTGCTGCAAGCTGTACTTCACAGATACAATGGCTCCAATATCAACTGCTTGATTATGGAATCAAAGAGACCAAGACCCCACTTTTAGTAGACAACAAATCTGCCATTAGCATCATTCAAAATCCTGTTCAGTTTTCAAAAACTAAACACATTGAAATCAGGTATCATTTCATAAGAGATTGCTATGAAAAAGGCAAGATTGAGGTGAAGCATGTCACAACAGCTAATCAAATAGCTGACATTTTCACCAAACCCCTTGATTCAACAACTTTTCAGAGGTTAGTATCCATGCTTGGGATGTTAAACTTAGAAGAAAGTCTGTAAGTGTTTCACTTTTTAGTTCTGCACATATTTTATTTTTCACTTACATACTTATCTGTCACAAACCTCTGAAGACCAAAAATTTGAGAAAGAGAAAGTTCTGAGGAACAAATTTTGAAAACTACTGATAAACATCAAAAATGGGATATTTTCAAAATGGATATAACTACTGATGAAAATCAGAAGTTAGAAAAGTGTTTTAAAAGTCATTTGCATCAGCAGTTGAAACTGCTGATGAGATAACTAAAACCACTGATGAAGAAACCTTTCTTCTTCAGCAGTTTGACTAAAAGGGTAAAACAGACTTTTCACTCATCAGAAGTTTGACCTAGTCGGTTAAAAACTTCTGATAAATACCCTGTTCCAACACTTATCCATTCAAAAAGCAAAATTCCCTCTTTCTCTCTCAAATTCAAAGCAAAACCCCTTCTCTAACCTAAAAATCACTGTTCGATCAAAAACATCCATGGCTCTCGTGTTAAAACAGGGACACAACCAAAGAGGCTACTTTGTTAAAGATGAAGCCTGGTCCCAGTATGATGAGATACTTGATCTCATCATGAAATCCCAATACTATGATGCTTTCACCATCGATCCACCCATTCATGAAGAAACTCTTAATGAGTTCTAGGCAAACTCAGAGACGGTGAAGGTAAACAATGAAGTAATTTCCCTCAGATCATGAATAAAAGGGAAAATGATGGCCATCTCACCAGAAACACTAAGCATCAGGCTTGGTTTGAAGGATTCTGAGGCACCTGAGCATATTCCAACCTCAGATATTCATCTAACCATGACAGAGTGTGGCTACCAAGGTACTTTGGCACAAGCAACAGTTTACAAAAAATATTTTGACCCACAATATAAACTGTTATTTCATTATATTATTATGTGTCTTAGTCCAAAAACTGGGTCAATAGATCAGATGCCTTCAACCTTTCAACCTATTTTTCATTCCATCATAAATGAAACTTCTTTCAAGGCATCAAAATTGTTTTTCAATGAACTGGTTTTACATCATGAAAATGATAAAAAGAAATTTTTGTTGTATCCAAGGTTTGTTATGCAATGCATAATAAAAGAGCTTGGAGAGGGAGTACTTGAGGGAGAAACAACAACTTTAAACCCTTTAACTGCTCAAGTATTCTCTAGGCACAACAAACCAGCACTTTTGCTAGAAGATGACCAAGGGGAAGAACAAACCATCCCCAAGGAACCCACATCTTCCAAACCCAAAAAGAAAACTAAGAAGCCTAAACAACAAAAACCAAAAACAACCAAGTCAGTGAAAAAGAAAGTTCAGGAAGTGGAGAAACCTGAAACTACTGATGTGCAATCTGCACTTGAAAAGGAAGTGGCTGAAACATCCTCTCAGCACACTCCTTCTCCACCACCCAAAAGAAAACCTGTCACAGTTATCTTTCAAAGAAAAAGATTTAAGAAACAAATAACTGTTGACCCTGCTTTTGAAACTGCTGAAACCATTCCTGAGCCCATCCAAACTCCTGAACACCAACCCATCACAACTACTGAACCTGAACCCTCACATACAACCATAGAAATTGCCCAACTTCTCTCAGGACTTAAAGGAACCCATTCACCACATGTCACTCCCCTAGCAACACATCAAATTGGGGAGATACCTTCAGAAGTTGACATGAATGTGGATCCTTTTAGCCCAACCCAGAGAGATGAGGATGAACAAGAGTTTGTAAGCCCAAACTTGCAAACTTTTGATACTTTTGAGGCTGCTACTACTCACTTATCACCCAGTGGTGAACCTGAGGACAGTAGTAACATAGCTAAGACCTCAAACTTGGCAACTACTGATGAAGGCCTAAGGCCAGAAGTAGGAAAACCTCAGAACCAAGACAAAGAGGTTCATGAGACTACTGGTTTGGGTCCAGCTCATGATATAACTGATCCTGCCCTCTCTGAGGACACTATCAGGGATTCAGATGATTCCATTAAGTTGGTTGATGAATCAAACATTCCACAAACTGAATTGACGGTTGATATTGAAGGTCCTGCATCTAAGGTATCCAAGCTCAAGAAGCTGGTCACCAAGGATCAGGTTAAAGACCAGTTAGCCCAAAAATCCCCAAAACTGGCATCTTCAGAGCAATCTGAAGATCACCCAAAAAGCACCCCTTCACCAAAACAACCTACCCAATTCACTGGGCTCACAAGCATAGATCTGAACCAACTATGCAGCCCAGATGGTCCCCTGTACCAGGCACTCAAACAAATCATAACTGATCAACTCAAACCCTTCACAACTGCTTGGGAGTTAAAAGCTAACAATCAGTTTGGGTTGATCAACTCGAGACTTGCTGAGTTGAACAAGAAGATGGATCAAACACAAGATCAACTAGCAAGGTTGTCTGCTGCAACATCTCATTCTATTAGGCTTCCAGAAGTGGATGAAGCCAAAAAGGGGGAGATGATTAAGGAACCAACTGAAGTTGCTACACAAAGACAAACTCTTGATCAAGAAGCTGATATACCAACAGAAAGACCAGGAAAGGAAGTAGCACCAGAGTTCAAATTGTCTAAGGCATCAGAGGGAACTGCTGAACACATTTCTCAAACTACTGAAGACAATCCTTCAGCAGTTGTGACCCCAATTACCACATCAGCAGTTTTACCTCCTAAACCATCATCAGAAGTTCCTAAGGCAACTGAAAAAGAAACTGCTCCCACTCCTTTGCCTACAACAACTTCCCCAGCTGTCTTAAACCCTACTCCCATCAGCATGTCAAAAGATTTATTGGAGAAGAGTTTAAAAGAAGCTGCAAAGAAGGCAAAAGAAGATAGAGTATGGAACAGCCTAGAAACCAGAGATGACTTGAGCTTTGAAGAAAAACAGATCAAGTACCAAGAGAAACTTGATGAGCTTGAGGCTGAAGAGAGAGCACTTGAAGCTGCTGCTGAAGAAGACAAAAGAGCACAGCTTATAGCATTCATTACAAAGAACTCCAAATCAAAGCAAGTGGCCCTCAAAAGACTCTCAACACAAGAGCTGACCAGAAGAGCACAAATGCTATCTGATAGAATAGCAACAGAAAATGAGAGGAAAGCCAAAAGAGCTGAAGTGATTGAAGAATTAGTGGCAAATGGCTATGGTTCAAAAGCCTCAATCAGCAAATGGAAAGAACAAACTCTCTATGAGGCTTATAAGAAATTCAAAGCAAAGAAAGTTGCTGAACCAGAAAGATTTGAAACTCCAGAAGTCCAAACAACTTCTATTGTCAAGAGATCATCTGGTGCATTAAGAAGGCCAGCCACCAAGAGAAAAGCAGATGGAGATCCCATTGTCAAGACTGACTTCAAAATGATTTTGCTAGAAGGAGATCAGCTTGTACATGGTGATTTTGATGTTGAAGAGAAACCCATCTTGACCCAATTCAGAGACAAGGCTACCTATGCTTATCAGTTACAACAATCCATCCAAGAGAAGACACATACAAGGGTTGTTACAGAGCATCACCTGCCCAACATGCCTATCCAAGGTGCTGCTGAACTACAAGGAAGTCAAGAATCTAACCTGAGAGTCACTGAAATAGAAGACATTCCTCAATCAGGTCAACCTAAGGAAACAGGCTTGGTTTCCTATACCTCTGACTTTGACAGGTCAAAGGTAAACATTGTGAAATGGTCATTTACTGAATCCAACTCAGTACTTGTGACCAGGAGAGACCGTTCAAGTAAGGTCTATAGAAACTCAAAGGAGTTGAGTGTTTTATCGTCCAAAGACCTTCTCACCATTCAACATTTAACACCTGAACTTGGTCCTCTCACTGAGCAACAAAGATGTACTCTTACCACCCGGATGACAGCAGAGATCTGGAGGATGCTAGAAGAGAGAAAAGGACAACAATAAAGGATAGATAAGGTTTTGGCTTCATCAATCCAGGGGGAGATTGTTGGGACAAAGAGGATTGACGAAACCACCTTTTGATAACCTTAGTCTATTCCATATCTGCCTAAGTATAGAACTGCTGAAGAACAAACACCAAAGTACTGAAAGAGTAAACTCATCAGAAGTTCTAAAGTCTAACTAGACATTTCACTGAAGAACTGCTGAAGACAAACTGCTCATCAGCAGTTTGTCACTCATCAGCACTTTACCTCAGAAGCTTCTAACCGACTGAAAGATCAGCAGTTTGATTATAATATAGTTTTGTTGAAGTCTTGATTTCAAGTTTCAATGTACAGACTGATGTAAGGTTATCTTAGCATAATATCTTTGTTAAATATCTTAGATTACTTCAGACTTCAGTTTAGTACATTAGTCTATAAATAGATGAGTTTGTTCATCTATTTTGATATGTGATTTTGTGTAATATCTTTGAACTTATATTGAAATCCTTCGGGCTTTAAACTTATAATTCCATTTCACATCTGAGAAACATAAATTGCTATTACTGTTTAGTACTTAAATCTATTTATTGTTTCTCACTTATTGTTCAGTCAAGGGGGAGTAATAACTCCTCATCAAAGTGATCTTTTAGCCCTTTGAACACTTGTATTTCCGCTGCTTAATAACTCATATACAAATCTGATAACACATAAGTGTTCATAAACATAGCCACTGATCCAACAAGATCTATGATGGATCTACAGATCCTGAGGAGCATGTGGCTCAATATAGGGAAAGGATGGAAATAAATCCAATCCCTGCCAATCTGAAAGAAGCATGCTTGTGCAAGGGATTTGGTTCAATTCTCACTGGTCCAACCCGGAAATGGCTCCTAAGTGTTCCTCCCTACTCTATTACTTCTTTTGCACATTTAATTAACATGTTTAATAATCAATTTTCTTGTAGTCGAACGTTCAAACGTTTGACAAGTGATCTATATAGGGTAACTCAACCACAGGGGGAATCACTAAGAGAGTTCATTACTAGGTTTGGAAAGGAAGCACTTGACATCCCAAACCTGGTTGTCACAACAGCAGTACAAGCATTCAAGATGGGGCTGCAAAGAGATTCACCATTCTACCAAGAGTTTGTGATGAATCCTTGCAGGAACTTGGATGAAGTCAGGAATAGAGCTTTGAGATTCATCCGACTTGAGGATGATAAGAAGATACAAGAGAGGATAGAGTCATCCTCAAATATAACCATCCCAATCGAAAGTCCACTCCCACATACGAACCATACAAGCATAAACCATATGCTAGACCTGATAATAAAAAGGTCAATGTGGTAGAAGACGACGATGAGGATGATTGCCCTAAATTATCATATTATTGTTTTTCTCTGGATGTAACAGGATTGATGTATGCCATGAAGGATCTAGGGGACAAAGCAAGATGGCCGAAGAAATATAATAAGACAGGATGGAAGGACAAATCCAAATGGTTTGCCTTCCACGAAGATTTCAGTCACACCACTAAAGATTGTATCGCCTTGAGGAAAGAGATAGCATATCTCTTGAGCAAAGGTCACCTTAAGGATCTCTTGGGAAAAAAGAAGTCAAGGGCTCAGGATGGAACCAACATCCCAGAAAGAGCAGCATCCCCACCTAAGGATGCTGGTATTATTAACTTTATTTCAGGAGGATCAGACATTTGTGGAACCTCATATTCAGCTGCTAAAAGACACACGAGGGAAACAAAGTCTGAAAAAGGAGAAAGACCAACGAAGACTACTATCCTGACAACCTCCAAAGTGATCATCTTTGAGGAGGAAGATCGAGAGAACATCCTGGATCCTCATCATGACGGTTTGGTTATTACTTTATATATTGCTAACCACTTTGTTCGCAGGATTCTCGTATATGGAGGAAGTTCAGTGAATATCATCCAGCTTGAAGCCCTAAAAAGAATGAACATCCCGGAGTCTGAAATAGTTTCCAAATCATCCATCTTGGTGGGCTTCAGTGGGGAAACTAAGAGCACAGTGGGTGACATTAAGCTACCGGTATATGTAGAAGGAGTGAATTCTATCTAGAGATTCTGTGTGATAGGTTCCCTATCCTGCTACAATGTCATCATGGGGAGACCCTGGATACATGACATGAAGGCAGTCCCTTCAAAATATCATCAGTGTGTGAAACTACCCACACCTTGGGGAGCTGTGAAAGTCAACAGCGGTCAACAAGAAGCTAAGGATTGCTATACAACATCAATGAAAGCCTCATCCCGAAAAGCATAGCAATTACAGCAGGATGCCCAGTGCTATCCTCAGGATGATAAAGCACATCCTGACCAGGATGTAAAAGCCGTCTGCCTAGACAACAATAACAAGGATATCACTGTGCAAATCGGTAAGAATATCCCACATGATATCGAACAATCACTAATCTCATTTCTTAAATGTAGGATGTCTACTTTTGCATGGAAGCATGAAGATATGACTGGAATCTCTAAGGATGTAATTACCTACAAACTTGGGATTGATAAGAATTTCAAGCCCATTCAACAGAAAACAAGGACGTTTTCTCCGAAAACAAATATCATCATACAGGAAGACGTGGACAGGCTGCTAAAATCCAAGATGATAAGGGAAGTAAAATTACCAAGATGGATGGCAAATGTAGTGGTGGTTCAAAAGAAAAATGGGAAATGGAGAGTATGTGTGGACTATTCAGACATTAACAAGGCCTGCCCTAAGGATACCACACATAGGCCACGAGATGCTGACATTCATGGATGCATCCTCAGGATTCCAACAAATAAAGATGGAACCAAATGATCAGGAGGATACAGCATTCATGACACCATCAGGTATATATTGTTATATAGCCATGCCATTCGGACTAAAAAATGCAGGTGCAACCTATCAAAGGCTAGTGAACATGATGTTCAAGGAAAAGATTGGGGACACGATGGAGGTCTACATTGAAGACATGGTAGTGAAATCCAAGAAAGTAGAAAATCATCTTCGGGATCTCAAAGAAGCCTTTGACATCCTGGATGCTTACAACATGAAGTTAAATCCAGCAAAATGCCTCTTTGGAGTTAGAGCTGGAAAGTTTCTTGGATATTTGGTAATGAAAAGAGGGATAGAAGCTAGCCCCGAACAAATAAAGGCTATCCTTGATCTCAAATCCCCAAGAAATATCAATGATGTGCAAAGGCTAACTGGTAGGATAGCAGCCCTGAATAGATTCATCTCAAAATCCTCAGAGAAATGCAAAGAGTTCTACGACATCCTGAAGAAGAATAACAAATTCGACTAGGGACAAAGACAAGAAGAAGCATTGAAGAAGCTGAAAGATTATCTTGCAGCAGCTCCATTATTGACGAAACCTGAGGATGGATAGCCTCTTAAGCTATACCTTGCAGTTTCCGGGAATGCAATAAGTGTTGTCTTGGTAAAGGACTTCGAATGGCAACAACATCCTGTCTATTATGCAAGTAAAACTCTACTAGATGCTGAAACCAGGTATTCACATCTCGAAAAACTTATCTTAGCTTTAATAATGGCTTCTACCAAGTTAAGACACTAATTTGAAACACATAAAATATATGTTCAAACTAATTATCCCATTAAGAATGTACTTAGAAAACCTGAAATGTCTGGAAGAATGGCGAAATGGTCAGTTAAATTGTGATTTTGAATTGGAATATGAGCCTAGAAATGCAATCAAATCACAAGCTCTAGCAGACTTTGTGGCTGATTTCAGTAGTGACATCCTGAGTGAAGTAGAGTCTGAAGTGGAACAACTAAATGAAAATTTAGAAATATGGACTCTATACACTGATGGTGCTTCCAATGCAAGAGGCACAGGTCTAGGAATACTACTAAAATCGCCACAAGGGGTCAAGATACCCCATGCTATTAGATGTGCATTTCAAACAACCAATAATGAGGCAGAATATGAAGTTCTCATTGCTGGTTTACAAATTGCTAGAGACATGCATATTATTAATATTGAAGTCTTTGTTGATTCTTTGTTAATTACTAACCATTTCAATGGATCATATGCAGTAAAGGGTCAAAAGTTAGCTGTTTATCTCGAAATTGTTAAAAATTTAGCTACTTCTTTTGTAGAATTTTCACTAACACGGGTACCTAGGGACGAAAATACTGAAGCTGATGCCTTAGCAAATCTAGGATCCTCTTTAAATTTACCAGAAGGATCCAAGATACCCATCATCCACATCCTGAAACCAGCAATTGAAGAATGGCATCCTGAGGATAGCCAGCCACATCTCGAGGATGCAGCTAAATATCCTGAGGATAAAACAGTCCATCCAGAGGATATGACTGTTTTAACCTCTCAGGTTCGAGACGATTCATCATGGATGACTCCCATAGTGAAATATTTACAAGAAGATGTCATCCCTGACGGAAAAAATACAAAGGCTTTCAGGATAAAGGTATCGAAATTTACAATTATAGACAATATTTTGTATAGAAAATCTCTTGCAGGTCCATATTTAAGGTGTCTCAACAAGGATGAAGCAAACGAAGTACTCAAGGATATCCATGAAGGATTGTTACCATATACTCCCTCCGTCCCATTAGAAGTGTCCATATTTCCTTTTTTATTTGTCCCATTTCATGTGTCCACTTTAAAAAATTATTAGCCAACTTCCAAATTTACCCTTAAAAACACAATTAAAATAAACAAAGAATATGATGGACCCACATATGACAAGGGTATTATTGTCATTTGGTAAGCAAAAAAAGCAATCATTTAATGTGCCTAAAACTTTGTGTTTTTCAAACTAAGACACTTATAATGGGACGGAGGGAGTATTATTAATGCATCATAATCAAAACTTGATATCAACCCCTGGCTTCATCCAAAACCAGGACCCATCCACCAGGGGTCAATATCTATGGTCTGGGTCAAATAGAAGATTTGGGGCTTCATCTTGAACACCAAGATCCCTCCACCCCAAACCTTGCAGTATCCTTAGTTATTACATATTATAATAATTGTCTAAAATTGTTCAACCTTAAGACTACCACCACAACCACAAAAGATCAAATAAAAAAGTGGGCTCCAGCCTAGTCAACATATTCTTCATCACCCACTGGAAGGTCCTTCACCTCCTCAGCAATCTTGGTCTCTACTGCCTTCGCCTCTGCATCCTTAGGATCTTTGGCCACATCCTCAGGATGGACGACAGGAGTAGGCTCATAAACCACTTCTTTTCCGCCTAGGATTTTGATTTTCTCCTTCCAGTCTTCGACATAGGTATTCTGATCAAAACCTGGATCCTTGGCCTGGAGAGCCATCTTCACCCTGGCCTGAAAGACAGAAATAGTAGCAGACTTGATGAGCCTATTCTTGTGATCATGTGCCTTCTTCTCCTGATCCTACATGGCCTTAGCATGCTCTGCCTTCACTCTCTTTAGGTTAGCTTTAGTCTCTGCCAGCTTACTTTCAAGATATTTGCCCTTATCATGAGAAATCTTCTGGACGTCCTCAAGCTTGGTCTGGGCCACATGAAGTTCTTGAGCAACAACATCCAGAGACTTTGATAGATATTCATGGCCCTAACAAGAAAAGAAAAGGTAAGTATTCCTGAATTTTTATCACTAACATATCAGTGTTATCCTCAGGATATGACCATACCTGAAGAGTGAATTTGGAGATCTTGCTCAAAATATCGTTACAGCCCAAACCCTCAAAAGGGGTTATCTCCCGAGCAATGGCAGTAGCAGCACTCCCCTTCCTTTTCTTGAAGCAGCAGCAGCCCTAGACTTAGGAGGGTTGGATGAAGGATTAGCCATCTTGGAGCTTGAAGGAGATGGATAGGTCACTTTGGTTGCATGGGCATCCATGCTATCAATATCATCCAGATCAAACGAAGCAGGTTTCTTGGCTGAGGTTGAGACAATAATAGGGTTAGTAAATAAAATAATAAACATCTCCAGGATGTAACATAACATACTCACCAGACATCTTAGAGGCTTGACTTGTGGTGTAACTCTCTTCCACTTCAAAGGTCCTTTCTGATTCAGGTAACTTGTAAATAACTTCACACCAGAGAAAAGTGTCATTCACAGGAGTAGCAAACTTTGCCAATGAAGCACCTTTAAAAACAAAAAAAAAAATTTCAGGATGTTAGCATCTTCAGAATGTAACTCAAAATTTTTTCATAAAACAATAAAAACTATTTTACCACTCTTTAACCAATAAAGAGGGATCTCATCCCCTTGGGAAATAGAGCTTCTCTTAACAAAGAAAAACTTCGTTTTCCAACTTTTCTCAGATTTTACCACATTAAACAGAAAGGGTGGATCCTTTTCTATAACTTGAAGAACGTAACAGTGGGAACCGTGTGTCCTCAACTTATAAACATGAGCCAGGTCCCCCACTTGAAGATGGACACCATGATCTTCGACAAGCCTGCTACAGACCATCAGAAACTTCCAAAGTTCAGGCATGGCTTGGGAATAAGCAATCCTAGTCATATCAAAGAAATCTTTGATAAACTTGGGAAAAGGATACCTCAACCCTAGAAGGAATGGTAAGTATAGGAAACAGACCCAGGTAGGAGATGCAAAATCTGATCTTGCATGTGGATCATAAGCACGAAACTCAGCAGAACTCGGAAAGATTTTTGAGTTCTTTAGGGCTCGAATCTCCTTATCGTCGAAAGAACAGATCTCCTATTCAGGATGACTAAAGTGGTTTTGGGGAATGAAGTCACTAGAAGTTCCCACACTCCCCGAAGCTCTTGTGGATCTTTTTTCCATCTTCAGAATATCACTAATATTTTGCAGGTGTAAAAAGGGAAGTGAAAGAAAGAACAGAAAGAAATTACCATCTTAAAAAATCAAAGTGTGATTATAAAGGAAGGGATAAACTCTAGATATAGAGGGCAGAAGATGATGATTGTAACGGTCATCACATAATTACCGCCGAGAAACTAGCCGTTGTTATCCTGACTAGACATCCCATCAGTCATCAGATAAGATATTTTGATTAAAAAAATATTTACCTTGAAAGATATTAACGGTAACATATTTTTTGGGGACAAGTGTTGGTGGTGAAAATCCTCAGGATGATTTTATCTCACATCCCTAATGTACCATCCTCAGGAAGCTGAAGGACTCAAGTGACTTCAGGATATAACAGTATTTCAGCATGTGCACATCCTGAGAATGGACTAACAAGTTAGCTTTCTTATATGTGATTGCAGGTACAATTAAGTTATAATATGGATTCATATATACTCTCCAACGTCTATATTATAACACTCGGTTAATGAAGTCAAAGATCAAAGAGTAACTCATATAAGATGTAGTCCAAGATCGAAGATGAAGTGAAAGTTGTAACCGATACACATTAAATATCGGCGAAAGATAAGGAAACAGCTGGAACAACGTAAACCTGAGCTGAAACTGCCACAACGGTCATCTGAAGACTTCAAAGACCTTAACTAAGTCAGCGGATCTTACGAGATTCTTTATTTATTCACATGTACTATATAAATGGGAGTGGTGGATGAGTATAGGACACATTGCTTACACCTGAGCTATACACATACACTTAGCTGTTTAGAAACACTCACACAATCATTGTAATCTTAGTACACTCGTCCACTCACTTATCCAAACTTGTAATCTTTTTACCATATCAATATTAATAAACAAGGCATGGGCCTAGTCTCCTCCCGAGGTTTTATGTCGGCGAGCTACAACTGGTCAAGGGCTTTCCTCGTAGATCGAGTGTTGTTCTTTGTGTTTCATTACTTTATTTATTCATTCCTTAAATTTGAAAACAATTCCATCCCGAGGATATAACTGTCCATCCCGAAACATACCTAAGCCATCCTAAGCATAGTTGTCAATTATTTATTCCTTTTTGCATCCTGACTAAGCATTTTCAGAATATAACTAGTTTTAACATTTGATTTACACTCTTAGCACTCTACCTCACAATTTCTAATTTGGAATACAAAATTATTTCAACTAGGTAATTTTTGACCAAAACAATAGCTTCAGGTTGTTCATCATTATCATCGTCCACATCTTCAAACAGAACACAAATCCTTATAAGAAAATCCTTTTCAAACATCACACAACCCCATACTCATAACATATTTTCACAATGAACATAACAAAATCGGATTCAAAACAAGACGTGAATCCTCGGGTTGTCATAAAATGTCAAAAAAATGATCTCGGGGAACACAAAGTTCTAGGATGATCTAGAAGTCATCATGTAACAAAAAGTTTTTCGAATAATTTGTGGGTTCTTCGAGAAATTTATGGGTTCTCGAGTAACCAACTGGATCTCTAGTGGCTTATGGGTTCCCGAATGGTTCAGTGGATCTCGAGAAGACAAGGAGTTCTCGGATGGCTAAAAAAATTTTATAATATTAAATTAAGTTACAGATCGCAAGGCCCATGACCCTCACGCGCCGCCCCAACTTCAACATATCAACCCTCCGTTTATCTTATCCGATGAGTTTAACGTTTCAAACACAACCATTCTAGAGAAAACAACACGTTGATAACGTTTTAAACAAACATCAACTATAACAATCATCATTTTCGCACAGATGCACATCACTTACACTCGGTATTTGTTTAAAAACAAACCAAACTTCATAGCTCACCGGTGAGTTTTGACCAAGATCAACACCCACCGGATCATCACCGAGCAAGAAGAAAACATACCTTTAGTTGGCAAGAAGGAAATTATTCTTGATCTAACCTAGCTCCGATCAAGGATTCTCTTTGAAACTGAGGTGTGTTGTTTGTGTGTGTGTGAGAGATACGGTTCGGTTTCCAAGGAAGGAGATCGTGAGTTTGTTTTAAGAAGGGAAAGAACAAACTTTTCCTTTTATTAACAATTAAGTACATGAAGTAAGATTTTGTGGAGCCTGTTTTGGTCAAAAATTACTTGGTAGAAATAATCTTGTTTTCCAAATTAGAAAATGTGAGGTAGAATGCTATAAGTGTCTAACAAGTTTATAATTTAGTTTTATTATGAAAATGGTGTATTAGGAAGTAAAAGAAGTAAATATGTGACAACTATGTTCAGGATGGCAAAGGTAAATTTGAGGATGGACAGTTATATCCTGAGGATATAACTGGAAGGAAGAATGAAGAAATTGGCTAAGATTGACAAATGTAAATGTAATGCAATAAGAAAGCAACAGTCGATGTATGAGGAAAGCCCTTGATTAGTTGTAGATCGCCGACATAAAACCTCGGAAGGAGACTAGACCCCTGCCTTGTTTGTTAATATTAAAAATGGGTAAAAGATTACAACTTTGGATGAATGAGTGATGAGTGTACTATGATTACAATGATTGTGTTAATTGTGTGAGTATTCTATGAGCAGAAGAGTGTATGTGTGGTTCAAGTGAGTCTAAGGTGTCCTATACTCGTCAATCATCCCCTTATTTATAGTACATGAAAGTGAATAAGAGATCCCATGTAATCCGCTGGTCTTCAATGGTCTTCAAGACTTTTTCAGGTGAACGTTAAGTGGTTTCAACTGAATATAGTCATTAAATGGCTGTTTCCCCTTTCTTCGTCTATATTTAATGCAAGTCGGTTACAAGTTTTACTTCCTCTTTGAGCTTGGACTTGGCTTGCAAGCATAACATCGGCATCCTTGAATTCTTTGACTGAATGCTGAAATATAGACATTGGGGAAGAGTTACGAGTCTATATTATAGTTTAGTTGTACCTGCAATTATGTCATATAAAGATAATTTGTTAGTCCATCCTCAGGATGTGCACATGCTGAAATATAGTTACATCCTGAAGTCTATTAAGTCCTTCAGCATCCTAAGGAAGCTACACTAAGAATATGAGGTAAAATCATCCTGTGGATTTTCACCACCAACAATTGTCCCCAAAAATATGTTACCGTTAATATCTCAACGGTAAAAATATTTTTCTTAATCAAAGAGTTTATCCGATAAGATTGACTTGACTTTCTTGAAGGTTACAACGCCAATATTTTAGGCTAAATCCTCGTGATGACCGTTACGATTACCTCTTTAAAACATAAAGGTGCACGATTATGTGGGCATTATGCTATCACATGTTTGAAACCAACTTTTACTATCACGAACAATTTTCAAGAAGTTAATCTTGCTTTATAATAAGTCGACTTCGGATCAAAACACTATGTTAAAGTTTCGGCAATGATAATGAACATTACGTTAAGAAGTACCAATCATATGTTAAAGCTAGTTTAACACTACTACATAACATAACCTATGTTAAACCTTTGAATTTTGCATAAACACACCACACATGTTAGATTAGGGAATAGTATGTTTCATATGATGACGTGTAGGGCTCGTTGTATTAAAAATAAATACGTTTTTACAATAAAACGACCGAGATTTGAAGCCGTACATTTTACGAAGTACACATGAAATGGGTAACAATGGTCACATGCACGAACTATGACCCACAAACAACCAACAAAAGGGTCCACAACTCGGGTGAACAACTTGTATGATAAACGACAAGAACGTATAACTTTCTATGTCCTTGAAAATCCTAGGGTACCAATTATCGGGACAGTAGCTATTCCACTTTTCTGCTTTACCAGACCATATCTTCAATTATCAGGTGAGTTTCACGGCCTCATTTTTATAGTTTTCCATTTTTGGTGGATAAACATGCTACACTTCTGGTACATTTCATTTTACGTGTTATTCTATCGTGACTACCATGTGGAACATGAGACATTCGGTTCATGACTTCAACAGCCTCGTACTTACATTTGCACTATAACCATTATCTATCAAAAGCCATGGAACACTTTAATAGATCTATTGGGTTGACACCCCCACTCTTGGTTAGTCGCTCTAACTGGTTACATACAAAAGAGTGTTTGTATTCTTCTATACATACGTTGTCTTTAATGTACAATGCGCGAGGCATAACAGTCAGGAGGTTTGGTTATGGGACTCATGGTTTGCATAGTAATCATTCGCTTAGCTAGCCTATGATTTGTCATACACGAATTTCGCGAGCACTTTTCATTTTACATTAAATCTTTTATGTTGACAAATCTTTTATGCATGTTTTTTCAGGTAATTGATCATGCGGGGCGGAGACTTGAGGGAAGGGTTTGAGCTTGCACTCTGTGGTACCATCATCGATTGGGTTATATCAGTCATGTTTTGTCGTGGTATTTGAATTATGGAATTTTAGATAATATTCCGTTTTCAGACAATGTTATGTTATTTTTAATAACTTATGACAGCGTTTATCTTTGGATGGTTTCTATTTAAATTACATCTTGTGTTGCTTGTACCTTGTGCTTGAAAACCTTTCGAATCACATTCACGTGTTTCCGCCTTGGCGGGGTGTGACAGATTGTATCAGAGCAGAAGGTTATAATGAACTAAAATTCGTTTGAGTCTACTATAACCAAAACATTTTTGAAACGTTTTCATAAAGTACCACATTACCTCTCCTTGCACCTCTCAAATCTCAAGCTGCTCCACGATGACACACGAATATAGTAGTTCATTTATTTACATTCATATTCATTCATATATATGCATGCGTTTGACGAGATCATGGCTATTTCTGTTGACCTCACTATACTTTCTGACTCCAAGGATGATTACCTCTTTGATGCTACTCCAGAGGAGGATACCCAACACGTTGCTCCTGCGCAGCCTGCTCTTATCCGTTACGAGGCACCTGACTTCTGGCACCATGGTGGCAACTTCATCTCTGAAGACTCTGATATTGTTAAGATCTAAGAGTTTAATTTGTTAAGATGTTTAAGTATGATGAATGAATACTAAAAATGGTAAGTGCATCGGAAATAAACTATGTAATCTTAAAAAATTGAACAATTGTTTTCAAACAAGTACTTTCAATTCGTCATCACAGATTAGTACAAGTTATTACAATGCTCCCCCTCAGCCTGATCACTCAATACTTTGTTTGTGTAGAGAATGTGTGAAAGTGATCAACAGAACAATACAGGCACTGTTCTATTTATAGACAAACCAAAGCACTGATGACCTAAGACTGACGTCACCTTAGAAAGTGACAGCTAACTACCTTAATAACATAAAACATCTGCTAGGCTAAACTACTGTTACATTGAGTAAACCATTAATAGCTAAACAACTGATAGGAAACATCTGATAGTCTTCAACATCTGCTGGAGCCTAAGTGTTGTTGGCTCCAGCTGACCTTTGGTCTTGGTCAGCACTTTGTCTTTATTCCTTGTCAGCACTTTGTTCATCAGTTGTTATCTTCAATAAGCAGCAGTTTAGATCAGCAGCACTTTAGTCATCAGCAGTTTGTGTCATTAGTCGTTTGGGAAGAGCACTGTTTTATTAATGACCAGCAGTTAGAATATTTTGGCTTTCAATCATCTGTTTTTTTCCAGGTCAGCAGACCCAACAATCTCCCCCTAGAACAGATGATGCCAAAACTAGTCTTTATTCTTGATCTTTATTCCTCATCAGACTCTCTCTAATCTGACCCTTTAATTGAAGTTCAAAGTCCAAACAATAGAGATCATCAGATTCTCTTTCTAGTTCCAAACTCATAAGATCCATGAGGTCATGTGCACTCAGACTGTATGCATCATCCATGGGGAGTTTTTTGATCTTTCCATTAGACCTGAGCAATGTCAATTCATGGGTGGCTTTGTCAACCTTGCATTTTAGAATTTTTGAGTCTGATGGATTTTTGGGTTGCAAGTTTATTGATGATGAGTTAGGTGATGGAGGTCTCCCAATGATTCTTCTTAATTCTTCACCTGGTTGAATATCCCCTCTTTCACATATGTTTCAGCAAACTTTGTCTGATCTTCTTCAGACATCTCTTTTTGCCTCTTGATTTGTCTTCTGGCAGCAACATTGATGTCTGTTGAAGGAAGTAATGCTTCAAATGATAGGGTCTAATGGGATTTTGTGTGTTCATCATCAGGGTAAGTTGGTTTTGGTGGAAGTGTTGGATCAGTCTTTCTCTTCTCTTCAAGCTTTTTATAAGTGTCCACCAGCCTTAATTCAGACCATCTGGCTATGTTTTTCATCTCACCATATCCAACATCAACCAGTTCAAGCCTCATTCTTCTGAACTTCAAAAGTCTGACAAAGTCTTTGCCCTTCCTGAAATCTGGTACATCAGCCTTTTGATTTTGTTTCTTTAGTTCTTCAATTCTTTGTAGTTGTTCTTTAAGGGCTTGCATGGTCCAGCCTGTGAAATGTTTCCATTGGGCTTTGTAAGGCTTGGTGGCCATTATCTGATCAAGAAGAGACTCTCTTACAATCTTCACCATCTCACCACTGATGGGCTTGGCAGACATGGACTTGCTCAGATCCTTGGCAAAATCTTCAATCCTTCTCAATTTGCCAAGCTCTATTGAATGGATGCCATGAGCAGTCCTGTCATCCTTCCCTTTGCACTTCTATTTTACTATCAAGTCTGTCTGTTGAACCTTTTGTTTCAAGTATTCATCAAGGTTTTTGGGCTTTGGTAAGTTCAGGCTTGACAGAGATGGAAAGGATAGTTGTGTAGCATCCTCTGTATTATAGAAGGACTGAAATTCCCCCCTTGATCATGTCAAGCTCAAAGGGATACTCTGCTGCTAATGGTAGGTCAAATGTTGGTGATTTGGTGGTAGAGAATTTGGAAGTGTGTGGTGAAAAGGATTGGAGTGGAATGGCAGGGATAGGTTGAGTTGGTGGTGGTGTGGTGGCAATGTTTTCTTCTTGTATGACAAAGGTAGATTTTCTCTTCCTTTTATACAGGATGGTAGGAGAAGGTGGTGAATGTGGAATCTTAACATCTGTTGGCATTTGTGTAGCACCAGCAGATGTTTGAGGTGGTGATGGAATAGGTGGTAAGGTCAAGGCTAAAGCTGTTGTGGTGGTTGTGGATGTTGTGGTAGATGGTTTGGCAGTTGATTTGGTGGTAGCAGCAACAGAAGTTTTTGATCTTGATGGAGGCTGCCTGACATGAGAAGCAGGCCTCTTTTTCCTTTTAGAGATATCAACATTATCATTTTCTTGCTGTTCTTCCACTTTCTTCTCGGAAAGAATCTCTACCTTTGTTTGTAAAGTTTCAGCCCTGGTCCTTTTAGCCTCAGCAGCCTTTTCCGCCCTTTCATTGGCTGATTCATCAACCTCTTTATTCTTGGCTGCTTCAGCAGTGGTTTGGTCAGACTCTGGTATAGGCTCTGGAGCAGACTTTTCTTGTTGAGAAGAAGGTGGAGCCCCAAAAGGATTCAACTTCTTCTGTCTGTCTCTACCACTCTCCCCCTTTTTGGCATCAGCTGTCGTGAATTCATCATCATCTTCATCTCGGAGTATAGTTGTGGGGGCAGAGCCAGAAGTCTTCAGCAAATGATCTTTAATGGCTTTGATGTCTTCTTTTGTATCATTAAATCTAGCATCCACCATATTCCTGATCATTGTCATGTAAGTCTCTTGTGTCTAATCAGCTAGTTTTCTATGAGCTATGATAATAGGACTAACAGATTTCCATAACTCACTAGCAATCTCTTCTTTTGATGGTTGACTTTGGGTGAGTGTCACCAAGGTGTTCATGATGGTCTTGATATCACCTTTGATTTCTGACATAGATGATTTAATGGCATCCACTGTCTCCGTCAATTCTTTGTATCTTAACCCATCACCCAAGGTAATGGGATCACCTGAATTCCTACCAGAGGTGGTAGTTGTAACTGGTTCAGTCCTAGGAGGAGTATCCATAGGAAAGAAACCAGATGCCCCTTGTTCTTGGTAGTGGTGACTTCCAACTGGAATTGAGGACAATCTTGTTGCCTCAACAGTTGTTGCCTTCAAGGAAGTCTGATTGATGTAACCCTCGTCCTGAAGTGAGACAATGGTCTCTACAATAGTAGTGGCTGCTTCATTTGAACTACCACTTTGAGTTACATGTAACTCAAAGGGTGTGGCCTCCTCTGTTTGTGGGATGACCAATTGACTTTTCTCTGGACCAATCACTTGTTGAGGTGCACTCTCAGTGATAGGTGGTTGCGAGGAACTGGTTGTGTCCAGAGTTTTGTCAATGGCCTCAAACAGTGGTTGCATAGTTGGAGGAATTGATGGTGAGGGTTGTGGAGTGACAAGAATATTAGCCCTGGGAGAAGGACTTGTGAACAGATATTCAAGTGAGTCATCTGCCCCTTGATGTGTTTCCCTTGGTTTACAACATTGTCCTTTTGAGAGGATACATGAGGAGTTTGGCTGGGTTGAGACTTTACCACCTGTTAAGAGGAAGTATCAACAGTGGTTATTTGTTGCTCTTGTGTTGCAACAGGAATGTTCTCTGGTATCTCATCCTCCGGAGTCACCTTTTTAGATTGTTTCTTGGGAGGTTTAGTGGATGGAGTGTTCTTTTTAGTGGTGGCTGGTGTGGGTTTCACAGCACTGGATGTAGTGCCATGATCACCAAGAGCAGTGGGCTCAGCAACAAAGGTTTGCACAACAGTTGTTGTCTTAACTCTCTTTGCTTGTGTTTTTGAAGCTTTTGTTTTAGCCGGTTTTTCTTGATTAGGACCTAACATCCTTGTAAAAGTTTCTTGGGACAGGCTATTCATTTGAAGGCCTAGCCCTTGTTTGTAATATTTTTCAGGTAAAACCTTTTGTAAGATCACACTTAAAAGTCTTGGATACATCAAGAAAGCATTGTTTGACCTAGCCTGAACCCCCTTCACATTACTCACACAAATCTAAAAACAGTGCTTGGGATAAGTTGTAATCAGTGTTTGTTAAAATGGCATATCCCAAGTACTGGACGTGTAAAGGAATTTCATTAAAAGATGTAGTTTTGGGAGGGAGGCATACAAGCAGAGTGTGAAAGAAAAATTTCACGTTTGGGGGAAAAAACTTTTTGAATATAGTTCCCCAGTTAATTGTCCCTCATAGCCTCTCTCAATGAACTCTAAGTGGAGTTCAGCTTTTTCAAAACTTTCTTTACCTGCCTGATCATTCAATGAGAAGGTAGTGGATATGGTTTCAGGGGTGATGGCAACTTTAGTGTCGCCAATTTTGGGAAACAATGGACGTTGGCTTTTTGTCAACAAACAAAACTTCAGCTTTCAACCAAAAAGCTTGAAGTGTGTCCTCATATAAGAGTGAACTTGAAGTCAGGGGAGTTTTATATTTGGATGTATTCAAGGTATGGATAATGGTATGGAAATGTTGATTTTCATCTATTTTGGACAGATATGGAAGATAATTGTGAGGAGCTTTTAATTGAAGATCCATTTTATGGATTACACAAAGAAAGTCGAAGGCTTTTTAATGGAGCTTTTAGGTTGAAGAAGGCGGTTTTAGAATTTTGAATTCGATGAGACGGTGGAACAACTGCTGTGGAAAACAGGGGTTTTTATATTCTTAGGTGGAAACCGCTGATGTGGCCAAAACACTGCTTTTGAGAGCATACGTGGCAAACATCTAATGGAAAGACTGTTATGGTGGATGACAGTTGTTTATAACAGCTGTTTGACATTAGTCAACAGATGTTTGTGAAAATAGTTCTTTTATCTAATAAGATGTTTGAAACAGATTTTTGAACCAACAGAGGTTAGACTTAATGAAACAGTGGTTGTTTATCTGATCAGATGTTTCAACGGATTTTTCAACCAAGACTATTTTTAAGGATGAATTTTTGATTTACTAATAACATTTTAATGCTTTTATTCATGAAAAGGTTTAATTTATTCCATGTTTAGCATGCCAATCCGAGAGATCAGATCTGCAAAGGTAGATGTGTTTAAGCTTTTGTCAACACATCTGCCAACTGATCCTCTGTTGGAACATGATGTAGAGAAATCAAACCTTTTTCATAGCTGTCTCTGACAAAATGATGTCTGATGTCAATGTGTTTTGTTATGGAATGGGAGACTGGATTTTTGATGATATTTTCAGCTGCTTGACTGTCCAGCATGAGTGGTGTCCTCAGAGCAGTTATACCAAAATCCAGTAGCTGGTTTTGAAGCCACATAAGTTAGGTTGTACAGCTTGCAGCAGTAATGTATTCAGCCTCTGCAGTGGATGTTGAAACAACTGCTTGCTTTTTGCTTTGCCAAGAGACAGAGACATTGCCTAGGAATTGACACCCTCCTGATGTAGACTTCCTTGTGGTTTGACAACCAGCAAAATCACTATCTGAAAAAACTGAAAGCTCAATGTTCCCATTAGCAGGATACTAGATACCAAGTTTGGGAGCACCTTTTAGGTATCTAAATATTATTTTCACATCAAAAAGATTTGACTTTCTAGGTGATGCCTGGTATTTTGCACAAACACAGGTAGCAAACATAATGTCTGGCCTTGATGCAGTTAAGTACAATAAAGACCCAATCATGCATCTATAGTGTGTTTCGTTAACCAGTTCATCTTTATCATCAACAGTGACTAACTTTGTGGTACTCATGGGTGTGCTAAATGGATTAGAGTCATTCATGTCAAATTTTGTAAGTAAGTTTTAAACATACTTATTTTGATGAATAAAAGTTCCATTTTGCAGTTGCTTCACTTGGAGACCAAGGAAGCACTGTAGTTCACCCATAGCACTCATTTCAAACTTAGCTATCATGAGTTCTCTAAACTCTTCACACATTTTGTTACATGTGGACCCAAAAATGATGTCATCTATATATATTTGAACAATCATTAAATCTTTTCCATTCCATTTCAAAAACAAGGTTTTATCAAATTTACCTCTTGTACAGCCAATGGATAAGAGAAAAGTGGAATGAGTTTCATACCAGGCCTTGGTGCTTGTTTCAGACCATAAAAGCTTTGTTATGCTTGTAGACATGATCAGGATGGAATGTGTCTTCAAAACCACGTGGTTCACATACATACACCTCCTCCTGAATTTCGCCATAAAGGAAAGCACATTTGATGTCCATCTAATACACCTTGATGTTGTGGTTGACAGCAAAGGCTAGGAAAAGTCTGATGGCTTCCAACCTAGCTACAGGAGCAATGGTTTCATCATAATCTATTCCTTCTTCTTATCTGAAGCCTTGAACCACAATCCTGGCTTTATTCTTGACAACAATACCCCTTTCATCTGTTTTGTTCTTAAAGACCGATTTTGTGCCAATTGGACATACATCCTTTGGCAATGGTACAAGTTCCCATACTTGTTGTCTTATGAACTGAAGGAGCTCTTCTTGCATAGCTTCTACCAAACTATTATCTTTCAGTGCCTCTTGGTACTTGACTGGTTGTGTGAGAGATAGAAAACTAGGAAAAAGGCAAATGTTTGAGATTGACTTCTTGTGAGCACCCCTTCACTGATGTTGCCAATAATTGATCAGATGGGTGAGCTCTTAGGAAGATTAGATCTCCCCTGTATGGAACTATGGCATTTTGAGGTGATGGACAGAGGTTTGAGGTATCAGCTGTTGAAACATCTGTTTCCACTTCTGTAGTGCTAACAGAGGTTTGAAATGGAAGTGGGGGAATAGGCCCAAGTGGTGTAGAAGTGGATGGACTTTTGTCAACTAAAAGTGGACTTTTGTAAGGAAATAGTGGATCAGTGGTTGAGTTTGATGAGGCAGTGGTTTGAGGGTAAGACTGGCCAATAGTAGTTGACTTAGCTATGACAGAGTTTTGAACATCTACTTGCCCTGAATCAGGATAGATTTTGCAGAAAGACTGTGGCATCACAATGTCATATCTGTAATCCTATTGTGGAGACTGTAGTGTACCTGCATTGTTATTTTTCACAGTGATATATTCAAATTTGAATTTATCTAAGTCAAACAGTTCTGCAGGATTTACTGGGATTTTCAAGGATGAAAGTTCATTGAACTTCACATTCAGAGTTTCCTCTAATGTCCTAGTCCTTGTGGTAAACACTTTATAGCAGTAGAAGAATATCCCAGAAAATAACCACAATCTACTTTGGTTGCAAATTTTGAAATGGAATCTTATTGATTTAAAATGAAACATGGGCAGCCAAAGATTTTGAAAAATGATATTAATGGTTTTATTTTGAACAGAACTTCATAAGCAGTCTTTTGATGTCTAGGGTTGATTAAAACTCTGTTTTGAACATAGCAAGCAGTGTTTACAGCTTCTGCCCAAACGGACAGAGGTAAACCAGAATCTGCCAGCATTGTTCTTGCAGCCTCAATGAGTGTTCTATTTTTCCTTTCAACCACCCCATTTGGTTCTGGTGTTCTTGGAATGCTGTACTGCCTTACAATTCCTTTTGAAACACAAAAATCATCCAAATCCTTATTCTTGAACTCTGTTCCATTGTCACTTCTAAAGACTTTTACTGGCAAGTCATATTGTTTCTCAACTTTGGTGACAAAGTCCTTCAAAATACATGTAGTCTCATCCTTAAAGTGTAAAAAGTAAGTCCATGTAAACCTAGAAAAATCATCAACAATAACAAGACAAAATCTCTTTTTCCTAAGGCTCACGATTTTTACAGGGCTAAACAAGTCCATATGCAACATTTGAAGACATTGACTTGTTTTGGACTCATCAATGGATTTGTAAGAGCTTTTATGTTGTTTTCCTTTTAGACAGGAAACACAATGCTCATCACACTTAAATTCTTTTGGTGGCACACCTCTTACAAGGTTTTCTTTGGAGAGAGAGTTGATAGTTTGAAGGTTGGTATGACCCAATCTCCTATGCCACAATTCTGTCTCTTTGGTTGAGGCAGCAGAGAACAGACAGACATTTGCCATAGGATTATCCTTCCGCATATAAACTACATACACATTGCCACTCCTATGAGCAACAAGTTGTGCTTTGCTCTCAGCAATGATGGTGTTAATCTTTTCAACCACTTCTGGTCCTATAATCTTACATGTCTTCTTAGTGAAGAATGACCTATATCCTTTGTCACTCATTTGTGAAACACTAAGAAGATTAAACTTAAGATTTTCAATAAGATTAACATTTTCAAACTTAAGTCTCCCAGCCTTAACAGTCCCTAAACCCAACACTTTACCTTTTGAATCATTACCAAAGGATATATCACCCCCTCCATGAGCAAGAAAGTCCAAAAGAAGGGCTCTGCATTCATTCATGTGCCTGGAGCCTCCACTATCTACATACCATAAACTATCTAAGCATGAAGAAGCTCCCTGCACATCAGTAAAGAATTAGTTTTGGTGAGTGTCCAAAGCCATGTTGGCTTTGGATGGGTTCTCAGACTTTTCAGCTTCAAGTTTAGGAGAATGATCAGTTGTTTGAACTAGTTTTTGGACTAAATTCAGCAGCTGTTGTTGACCATTTTCCAGTGCTTATATGTCAACACTTGGTCTAACAGATGTTTGATCATTTCCTATCAGATGTTGATAACCATGAGGATGTCTGTTCACTCTAGGTTTTGATGGCCTTTTGGGCACTTCATAAACATGTGGCAGACGATGACAAGGTGGTTGTCCATGTTCTCTTGGAAACCTGTTAGAGGATGGAGCATCTGTTACCTAAACATCTCTAGGAGCAGAGTTTTCATTCAGATTATTGGTAACAGCTGTTTGGACTGGTGCAAAAGTCTGTTTGGGTTTTCCTTTTGAAGTACTAACCACTTGACTCATTTGATTTTTAGCCTTGTACTCTTTTAGTTTTTCTTTAAAATTTTTGAGATACAGACACTCTTTTGTTTTGTGATTCTTTTTCTTACAGATTAAACACTCTTTGATTTTAGAATCACCTACACTTGTTCCTTTGTTTACATCATATGCTTTTAGAAGAAAACAGTTTTTAGTAACATGATTCTTCTTTTCATAAAAATCACAAAACAGGTTGTCTTTTGATTTCCCTTTTTCTTTCTTCTTTTCAACAAATGTTTGATCATCTGTTGGAAGATCTTTCAAGGGAATGATCTTGGCCTGTGGTGCCTTTTTACCATCATAGGTTTTGAAGGTCATTGGTTGGAAATTTTCAAGGACATCACACTCATCTGAACAGGTTGGTTTGAATTGGTATTTTTCAATCTCATCAAATGGGGGTGAACCTTCAAGTTTTTCAAGAATGATTTTCTTGCCATTAGGTTCAGTGACCTTGATTTCCTGACCTTTTGAATTGGTTGGGATGATTTCAACCAACTGTGGTTCCTTTTTGTCAGTGGTTTGTGACACTTGAGCAGTGGTTTCATTAAAACCAAAGCCAAATTTCACATGACTTTTAGACTCTTGGTTAACAATCATCTCAAAACCTTTTGATGATTCCACCCATTTTTGACATTCAACCTGGGTGGACTCAAGCTCCTATTTACAACTTTGATATTTGGTTATCATAGTTTGGAGCTGGTCTTTGGTTATATGTTGGGACAAAGAGGATTGACGAAACCACCTTTTGATAACCTTAGTCTAATTCATATCTGCCTAAGTATAGAACTGCTGAAGAACAAAAGAAGAAGTACTGATGAACAAACACCAAAGTACTGAAGAGTAAACTCATCAGAAGTTCTGAAGTCTAACCAGACATTTTACTGAAGAACTGCTGAAGACAAACTGCTCATCAGCAGTTTGTCACTCATCAGCACTTTGCATCAGAAGCTTCTAACCGACTGAAGATCAGCAGTTTTGATTATTATATAGTTTTGTTAAAGTCTTGATTTCAAGTTTCGATGTACAGACTGTAGTAACCTTATCTTTTGCATAATATCTTTGTTAAATATCTTAGATTACTTCAGACTACAGTTTAGTACATTAGTCTATAAATAGATGTGTTTGTTCATCTATTTTCATATGTGATTTTGTGTAATATCTTTGATCTTAAATTCAAATACTTCGGGCTTTAAACTTATAATTCCATTTCACATCTGAGAAACATAAATTGCTTTACTGCTTTATACTTAAACTGTTTATTGTTTCTCATTTATTATTCGGTCAAGGGGGAGTAATAACTCCTCATCAAAGTGATCTTTTAGACCTTTGAACACTTGTCTTTCCGCTGCTTAATAACTCACATATAAATCTGATAACACATAAGTGTTCATAAAACTAAGCCACTGATCCAACAATTGGTATCAGAGCTCTGGTTAATCTGATCAAAATCAATCTAACAAATTGAGATTCAGACACAGGCTCAATATTGATATTCAATAAAGGATAAAAGGCTCACTTTTTAAATCAATCACTTTAAGGAAGTATTGACAAATCCAAACTTCTTAAAAATGGACCCCTACAATACTGGATCTGCCAACAAACCTCCTATGTTAGTCAGAAATGAATATAACATATGGTCTAAAAGGTTGGCACATACTATTTGCCAAACAAACACTGGATGTTGGAGGTTTGTAGTTTTTGGACCTCACAAACCAGTTGTAAGTGATCCAGAGGGAAAGACTGAAAGACCAAAAGATCCAAGAGAATACACGGAGGAAGATTTCCAAAAGTTTGAGCTTGATGCAAAAGCTTTCTCCATGTTGGCTATGGCTCTCCCAAACGAAATATATGCTGGCCTTTTACATTGTGAAAGTGCCAAAGAGCTGTGGGACTGCCTAAAAGAGCAGTTTGCAGGAACTGCTGAGGTGATAGCCAACATCAGAGAAATATTGGCTCTACAATATGAAACTTTTACTTACATAGAAGGAGAAACTTTAACTCAACAGTTTGAAAGATTTTCTTCACTTATTTCTGAGTTAAAAAATAATAATCAGATCTATTCAAATGAATCTATGTTACATAGATTTTTAAGATCTCTACCTTCTAAATGGGAAACTTACTCTATAGTCCTCAGAACAAGTTCAGATTTTAACACCTTGAACCTAACTAGGTTACATGGTAAATTACTAACTTTTGAGAGAGAAATCAATCAAAAGAAAAAGTTGCAAGAATCTGGCAAAACTGCTGATGACTATACTCCGGGTAGCACAGCCTTATTAGGACATGACTCACCATCCTGTTCTAATAATTTTGGTTCTTTTGACCACATTGACATAACAGCTGGGATCTCATTAGATGGATCCTTCCCAGCTTATGACAATGAAGAACTGAGTCAAACTGCTGACAACATGTGTTTCATCATGGATGATTTAAAATATTTTAGCAGTGATGACTTAGAAGAAATGGAAATATTGCACCAACTGGCCTTGTTAAGCTTAAAAACTAACAAATTTTATAAAAGGTCAGGAAGGAAATTTCCAGGACTAAACAATTCAACAAAAGTTGGTTTTGACAAATCTAAACTTAGATGTCATAAGTGTCAAAAGTTGGGACACTTTGCTAGAGAATGTAGAAGCTCTAGCTACAACCAACCAATGTCCTCGGGAAATCAATTTAATCCCTCATATAGTAGGAATAATTGAACTCAAGGGAGTGCTCATTTTGTACAGGCACAAGCTCCACATGTTCAATATGTGCCACAAGTACAATATGTTCAGATGCCTGCTCAACAACAACAGCAGCTCATGCCTCCATTTCTAACTGCTCAACAACCTGCACAAACTCAACAACCCCCTCAGCAACAAAGCTTATTTACCTCAGGGTATGTTGATTGGAGCAGTCTTCCTTATGACACATCAGAATGCAGTCAGGATGCAGACAATAAGGTCTATGATGTCAACTGGGGAGAACCTGATAATGGCAGAAAGAACTTTGCCTTAATGGCTTTTGAAGGATACTCTTCAAATTCTGCTCTCACACAGGTATCACAACAATCTCTGTTAAAGCTTTGCACTAAATCTTGCAAAGAATCATTTGCTTTAATTAGAGAAACTAATGTGCATTTACAAGGCAAATCCAATGACATGGAAAGAAAATACACACAGATGAAGTGTGATTTGGAAAGAAAAATTGTGTTGAAAAACAAAGAAATTTCCAAACTGAATGATAAATCCATTGAGACAGAAGCACAAATTAAAACAATGATAGAAAGCCTAGGAAATGTCAGACAAGAGCTTGCTGACACCAAGGTTGATTGTGAAAAATGGGTTGAGTCTTGTAAAGGGTATCAAATGTTGCTTAACAAACAAACTGCAGCCAATGTTAAGTTTGGCATTTGATATACCCACACTGAATCACCAACAGATTTCACCCACAAAACTGATAATGATGGGAAGAAATTGATTCAAACTTCTGATATGGAGGAATGCACATCCTACCATCAGAACTTCCTCAAAAAGGGAAGTACTGGAGAAGTTAAAACTACTGACAATAAGCCATCAGCAGTTTCAACTACATCAGGAGTTGAGACCCTGAAAACTGCTGATGACCTATTTCAAAAATCAGATTTTGTCAGTAAATTGTCTTCCAGCTCTCTTGATTTATCTAAAAAGAAAGAGAAGGCAAAAACATGTGAAATATGTGGTCTGTTTAACCACATAACTGAACTTTGTAGATTTAGAAAGGTTAATCAGTTAAATAAACATAGACAACAACTGATTGTGGGAAAACAGATAAAACAAGATTATGAAAATACCTTTTTTCCCAACAAACAACAATCAAACAAAACCCTTTCTAAGAAGAGGCCTTTATCTCAACAAAGGTCATCTTCTCAAAGTTCAATTTCAGAAGTTTCACCTAACTCATCAGCAGTTTCACAAACTACTGAAGTTAAAGATTTGATAAACCTGGTTAAACTTCTGATGACCAAAGTTGATGGTGGAAACCAAAAAGAACCCACCATTGTTCTTAATGACAAATCCATTGCCAAAAAGACATGGATTACTAAAAATGGTCCACAACAAGCTGCACCTGTTCTCAAGAGCAAACCCAAAGCCAAACTGGCTTGGGTTGCCAAATCTAACTAATTTGCTATCTTGTGCAGAGGGTCTCCAGAGGTTTGAATAGCATATGGTATGTGGATAGTGGAGGCTCAATGCACATGACTGGATTTAGATACCTGATAAACAATTTTATCAGCCAAAGAGAAGGATCTGTGTCCTTTGGGAACAATGCCAAGGGATATGTGCTAGGATATGGCAATGTATCCTCAGGCAAAATGCAGTTTGACAAGGTCAATCTGGTTGAAAACCTTGAGTACAACTTGCTGAGTGTCTCACAAATGTGTGACAAAGGATATTCTTCCTTTTTCACCAAGACAGCATGCAAGATCATATCACCAGAAGGCCAGAAGTTGATAGAGAAGATTATTGAAGATCATACTTTGCTGATTGCCAAAAGATGTGGCAATGTCTATGCAGTGTACATTGAAAAAGACAAAGTATTGAACAAAACTTCTTGTTTCTTCTCAAAGGCATCAACTTCAGAAAATGATCTCTGGCACAGGAGACTTGGCCATGTGAACTTTAAAACCATCAATAAAGTCACAAAATAGGCTTGGTCAGAGGTCTACCTTTGAAGGAATGTCAATGCAAAGAACACTGTGTTTCCTGTCTTAAAGGTAAACAGCATAAGTCCTCCTATAAGTCTATTGAAGAATAAAAAACAACTGCATGTCTTCAACTACTCCATATGGACTTATTTGGACCAGTCAAGATTATGAGCCTTGGTAAGAAGAAGTACTGCTTGGTCATCATTGATGACTACTCAAGATTCACATGGGTCTTCTTCTTATATTCCAAGGATGAGGCAGCTGAAATCATCAACTTCTTTATTCTACAAGTAGAGAAGCAATACTCTCTATCTGTCAAAGTCATCAGGAGTGACAATGGGACAGAGTTCAGGAACAAAACTCTGGATGAATTCTGTCTGTCTAAAGGGATTGTTAGACAGTTCAGCATTCCCAGAACTCCTGAACAAAATGGTGTGGTAGAAAGAAAGAACAGAACATTAATTGAAGCAGCCAGAACAATGTTAGCTGATTCAGGCCTACCTTTGTATTTTTGGGCTGAAGCAGTCAACACTGCATGTTATGTTCAGAATAGAGTTCTTATCAACAAGAGACATACCAAGACTGCCTATGAAATTATTCATGGCATTAAGCCCCTTATCTCCTTCTTCAGGGCTTTTGGATGTCAATGTTATATCCTCAACATCAAAGACTCTATCTCTAAGTTTGCTGCAAAAGTTGACACAGGTTATTTTCTTGGTTATTCTCCTTTGAGAAAAGCGTACAAAGTTTTCAATTCAAGAACCAAGATAGTAGAAGAAACACTGAATGTCAAGTTCAATGAATCAAAACACACTCTTATTCCAGCAAATCCTGCTGAATTATTTGATCTTGACAGTTTTCATTTCGGACCTGAAAAGACTATTGAATCATCCAAACCTCCTCAAAATGGTTTTCAAGGATTTGAAGATGATAGTCCTGCACCATGGACTCCAAACACAGTCAGAAGATCAACTTTTAAACCTTCAGAAGTTTCAATAGCTTCAACTTCAGGAACTACTGATGAACATTTTGAAACTACTGATTCAGCTGAACCTAAAACTCCTGAAGTTCAAATAACAGCTGAACCAGATATTATCAATCTCAGTGGTTTATTTGAAGAACCTGTAGAGCCATCATCCAGTACAAGTTTACAACAACTGATTGAACACAAGGATCATCCATTGGATCAAATCATGGGTGATATTGCATCAGGGGTACTCACAAGAAACCAGCCTTCCAACTTTTGCTTATTCTCAGCATTCATCTCTCAGTTGGAACCAAAGAAGTATCAAGAAGCCCTCAAAGACAACAATTGGGTGCAAGCAATGCAAAAAGAGTTGCTTCAATTCAAGAAACAACAGGTTTGGGAAATCTGTCCCTTACCTGAAAACAAGCAACCAATTGGAACAAGATGGGTCTTCAGAAACAAATCAGATGAGGCTGGTATGATCATCAAGAACAAAGCAAGACTAGTGGTACAAGGTTATTCCCAAGAGGAAGGAATTGATTATGATGAAACCTTTGCACCAGTTGCAAGACTTGAAGCTATCAGGTTATTTTTAGCTTATGCAATTTCCAAAAACATTAAAGTTTATCAAATGGATGTCAAAAGTGCATTTTTGTATGGAAAAATAAAAGAGGAAGTGTATGTCTGTCAACCTCCAGGGTTTGAGGATCCTTCTCATCCTGATTGGGTTTACAGACTTTACAAAGCTCTTTATGGGCTAAAACAGGCTCCAAGAGCCTGGTATGAAACACTTTCCAACTTTTTACTAAAGAATCACTTTTCAAGGGGATCCATTGATAAAACTCTTTTCATAAAACATGTTGGAAATCATGTCTTACTTGTTCAAATTTATGTTGATGATATCATATTTGGTTCAACAAACTCAAAACTTTGTGAAGATTTTAAGAAACTCATGCAATCAAAATTTGAAATGAGTACAATGGGAGAATTGCAGTACTTTTTGGGACTGCAAATCAAACAACAGTCAAATGGAACATTTATACATCAATCAAAATATGTTAAAGAATTATTAAACAAATTTTCTTTACAAGACTGTAAAACATGTTCCACTCCCATGACACCAATCACACAAGTTGAACCAGATGATCAAGGGAAACACATTGATCAAACCATGTATAGATGTATGATAGGTTCTCTTTTGTATTTAACTGCTTCTAGACCAGATATCATGTTTTCAACTTGTGTCTGTGCTAGATACCAATCTGCACCAAGAGAATCACATCTAATTGCAGTCAAAAGAATCTTCAGATATCTGAAAGGAACTCCTACTTTAGGAATTTGGTATCCTGCTTCAAGCAATACCAAGATAACTGCTTTTTCAGATAGTGACTATGCAGGCTGCAAGATGTCAAGAAAATCAACATCTGGTGGTTGTCAATTCTTAGGAAACTGTCTGGTGTCCTGGCAATCAAAGAAACAAACATCTGTGGCAACTTCAACAGCTGAAGCTGAATACATTGCTGCTGCAAGCTGTACTTCATAGATACAATGGCTCCAATATCAACTGCTTGATTATGGAATCAAAGAGACCAAGACCCCACTTTTAGTAGACAGCAAATCTGCCATTAGCATCATTCAAAATCCTGTTCAGTTTTCAAAGACTAAACACATTGAAATCAGGTATCATTTCATAAGAGATTGCTATGAAAAAGGCAAGATTGAAGTGAAGCATGTCACAACAGCTAATCAAATAGCTGACATTTTCACCAAACCCCTTGATTCAACAACTTTTCAGAGGTTAGTGTCCATGCTTGGGATGTTAAACTTAGAAGAAAGTCTGTAAGTGTTTCACTTTTTAATTCTGTACATATTTTATTTTTCACTTACATACTTATCTGTCACAAACCTCTGAAGACCAAAAATTTGAGAAAGAGAAAGTTCTGATGAACAAATTTTGAAAACTACTGATAAACATCAAAAATGGGATATTTTCAAAATGGATATAACTACTGATGAAAATCAGAAGTTAGAAAAGTGTTTTAAAAGTCATTTGCATCAGCAGTTGAAACTACTGATGAGATAACTAAAACCACTGATGAAGAAACCTTTCTTCTTCAGCAGTTTGACTAAAAAAGGGTAAAACAGACTTTTCACTCATCAGAAGTTTGACCTAGTCGGTTAAAAACTTCTGATACATACCCTGTTCCAACACTTATCCATTCAAAAAGCAAAATTCCCTCTCTCTCTCACAAATTCAAAGCAAAACCCCTTCTTTAACCTAAAAATTACTGTTCGATCAAAAACAACCATGGCTCTCGTGTTAAAACAGGGACACAACCAAAGAGGCTACTTTGTTAAAGATGAAGCCTGGTCCCAGTATGATGAGATACTTGATCTCATCATGAAATCCCAATACTATGATGCTTTCACCATCGATCCACCCATTCATGAAGAAACTCTTAATGAGTTATGGGCAAATTCAGAGACGGTGAAGGTGAACAACGAAGTGATTTCCCTCAAATCTTCCATAAAAGGGAAAATGATGGCCATCTCACCAGAAACACTAAGCATCAGGCTTGGTTTGAAGGATTCTGAGTCACCTGAGCATATTCCAACCTCAGATATTCATCTAACCATGACAGAGTGTGGTTATCAAGGTACTTTGGCACAAGCAACAGTTTATAAAAAATATTTTGACCCACAATATAAACTGTTATTTCATTATATTATCATGTGTCTTAGTCCAAAAACTGGGTCAATAGATCAGATGCCTTCTACTTTTCAACCTGTTTTTTCATTCCATCATAAATGAAACTCCTTTCAAGGCATCAAAATTATTTTTCAATGAACTGGTTTTACATCATGAAAATGATAAAAAGAAATTTTTGTTGTATCCAAGGTTTGTTATGCAATGCATAATAAAAGAACTTGGAGAGAGAGTACTTGAGGGAGAAGCAACAACTTTAAACCCTTTAACTGCTCAAGTATTCTCTAGGCACAACAAACCATCCCCAAGGAACCCACATCTTCCAAACCTAAAAAGAAAACCAAAAAGCTTAAACAACAAAAACCAAAACAAACCAAATCACTGAAAAAGAAAGTTCAGGAAGTGGAGAAACCTGAAACTACTGATGTGCAATCTGCACTTGAAAAGGAAGTGGCTGAAACATCCTCTCAGCACACTCCTTCTCCACCAACCAAAAGAAAACCTGTCACAGTTATTTTTCAAAGAAAAAGATTTAAGAAACCAATAACTGTTGACCCTGCTTTTGAAACTGCTGAAACCAACCCTGAACCCATCAAAACTCCTGAACACCAACCCCTCACAACTACTGAACCTGAACCCTCACACACAACAATAGAAATTGCCCAACTTCTCTCAGGACTAAAAGGAACCCATTCACCACATGTCACTCCCCTAGCAACACATCAAATTGGGGAGATGCCTTCAGAAGTTGACATGAATGTGGATCCTCTTAGCCCAACCCAGAGAGATGAGGATGAACAAGAGTTTGTAAGCCCAAACTTACAAAATTTTGATACTTTTGAGGCTGCTACTACTCACTTATCACCCAGTGGTGAACCTGAGGACAGTAGTAACATAGCTAAGACCTCAAACTTGGCAACTACTGATGAAGGCCTAAGGCCAGAAGTAGGAAAACCTCAGTACCAAGACAAAGAGGTTCATGAGACTACTGGTTTGGGTCCAGCTCATGATATAACTGATCCTGCCCTCTCTGAGGACACTGTCAGGGATTCAGATGATTCCATTAATTTGGTTGATGAATCAAACATTCCACAAACTGAATTGACGGTTGATATTGAAGGTCCTGAATCTAAGGTATCCAAGCTCAAGAAGCTGGTCACCAAGGATCAGGTTAAAGACCAGTTAGCCCAAAGTTCCCCAAAACTGGCATCTTCAGAGCAATCTGAAGATCACCCAAAAAGCACCCCTTCACCAAAACAACCTACCCAATTCCCTGGGCTCACAAGCATAGACTTGAACCAACTATGCAGCCCAGATGGTCCCCTGTACCAGGCACTCAAACAAATTATTACTGATCAACTCAAACCCTTCATAACTGCTTGGGAGTTAAAAGCTAACAATCAGTTTGGGTTGATCAACTCGAGACTTGCTGAGTTGAACAAGAAAATGGACCAAACACAAGATCAACTGGCAAGGTTGTCTGCTGCAACATCTCATTCTATTAGGCTTCCAGAAGTGGATGAAGCCAAAAAGGGGGAGATGATTAAGGAACCAACTGAAGTTGCTACAACACAAAGACAAACTCCTGATCCAGAAGCTGATATGCCAAAACAAAGACCAGGAAAAGAAGTAGCACCAGAATTCAAATTATCTAAGGCATCAGAGGAAACTGCTGATCACATTTCTCAAACTACTGAAGACAATCCTTCCGCAGTTGTGACTCCAATTACCACATCAGTAGTTTTACCTCCTAAACCAACATCAGAAGTTCCTAAGGCAACTGAAAGAGAACCTGCTCCCACTCCTTTGCCTACAACAACTTCCACAACTGTTTTGAACCCTACTCCCATCAGCATGTCAAAAGATTTATTGGAGAAGAGTTTAAAAGAGGCTGCAAAGAAGGCAAAAGAAGATAGAGTATGGAACAGCCTAGAGACTAGAGATGATTTGAGCTTTGAAGAAAAATTGATCAAGTACCAAGAGAAACTTGATGAGCTAGAGGCTGAAGAGAGAGCACTTGAAGCTGCTGCTGAAGAAGACAAAAGAGCACAGCTTATAACATTCATTACAAAGAACTGCAAATCAAAACAAGTGGCCCTCAAAAGACTCTCAACACAAGAGCTGACCAGAAGAGCACAAATGCTATCTGATAGAATAGCAACAGAAAATGAGAGGAAAGCCAAAAGAGCTGAAGTGATTGAAGAATTAGTGGCAAATGGCTATGGTTCAAAAGCCTCAATCAGCAAATGGAAAGAACAAACTCTTTATGAGGCTTACAAGAAATTCAAAGCAAAGAAAGTTGCTGAACCAGAGAGGTTTGAAACTCCAGAAGTCCAAACAACTTCTATCGTTAAGAGATCATCTGGTGCATTAAGGAGGCCAGCCACCAAGAGAAAAGCAGATGGAGATCCCATTGTCAAGACTGACTTCAAAATGATACTGTTAGAAGGAGATCAGTTGGTACATGGTGATTTTGATGTTGAAGAGAAACCCTTCTTGACCCAATTCAGAGACAAGGCTACCTATGCTTATCAATTACAACAATCCATCCAAGAAAAGACACATACAAGGGTTGTTACAGAGCATCACCTGCCCAACATGCCTATTCAAGGTGCTGCTGAACTTCAAGGAAGTCAAGAATCTCACCTGAGAGTCACTGAAATAGAAGACATTCCTCAATCAGGTCAACCTAAGGAAACTGGCTTAATTTCCTATGCCTCTGACTTTGACAGGTCAAAGGTAAACATAATTAAGTGGTCATTTACTGAATCCAACTCAGTACTTGTGACTAGGAGAGACCGTTCAAGTAAGGTCTATAGAAACTCAAAGGAGTTGAGTGTTTTATCGTCCAAAGACCTTCTCACCATTCAACATTTAACACCTGAACTTGGTCCTCTCACTGAGCAACAAAGATGTACTCTTACTACCCAGATGACATCAGAGATCTGGAGGATACTAGAAGAGAGAAAAGGACAACAATAAAGAATAGATAAGGTTTTGGCTTCATCAATCCAGGGGGAGATTGTTGGGACAAAGAGGATTGACGAAACCACCTTTTGATAACCTTAGTCTAATTCATATCTGCCTAAGTATAGAACTGCTGAAGAACAAAAGAAGAAGTACTGAAGAACAAACACCAAAGTACTGAAGAGTAAACTCATCAGAAGTTCTGAAGTCTAACCAGACATTTCACTGAAGAACTGCTGAAGACAAACTGCTCATCAGCAGTTTGTCACTCATCAACACTTTGCATCAGAAGCTTCTAACCGACTGAAGATCAGCAGTTTTGATTATTATATAGTTTTGTTAAAGTCTTGATTTCAAGTTTCGATGTACAGACTGTAGTAACCTTATCTTTTGCATAATATCTTTGTTAAATATCTTAGATTACTTCAGACTACAGTTTAGTACATCAGTCTATAAATAGATGTGTTTGTTCATCTATTTTCATATGTGATTTTGTGTAATATCTTTGATCTTAAATTGAAATCCTTCGGGCTTTTAACTTATAATTCCATTTCACATCTGAGAAACATAAATTGCTTTACTGCTTTATACTTAAACTGTTTATTGTTTCTCATTTATTATTCAGTCAAGGGGGAGTAATAACTCCTCATCAAAGTGATCTTTTAGACCTTTGAACACTTGTCTTTCCGCTGCTTAATAACTCACATATAAATCTGATAACACATAAGTGTTCATAAAACTAAGCCACTGATCCAACATTATACTTGCTTCATGTTTTAAACTGCTGATTTCAGATTCTTTTTCAGTTAATTTTGATTTTAACTCTTTTGTGAGTTTTTCAAACTGAATTTCATCTTCCGAAATTTTCTTTCTAAAGTTTTCATTCACCTCTTTTATCTTTGCAAATGCTATGACACATTTATCTCAACATAAGTCATTTAAGATTTGAGGTGATACCTTAGCAGCAGCCATCAAGGCACAATTACACTGGCAATCACATTCATCAGTACCCCATGGGTCTGAGAGATTCACAACCTCCACTTCAGATTCTTCAGCTGAAATAACTTCACCAACAACATCATTAGTCAGATTTTCAGACTTAGACACCACTTCCACAGATTCAACCTCCTCAACAATTGTTTCTAGTGCCATGAAGCAGAAATTTCCTGGATCATATTTAGATTTGGCAACTAGAGCAATGTTTTCATCTGTTAGCTCATCTTGTAAGCTGCTCCAATCAACAAAACCTTGTGTGAAAAAGTTATGTTGGCTTTATTGACTGGTCTGTGCAGGAGCAGATGATGAAGTAGCAGCTATTGGCATTTGTGCCTGAGCAACAGGGGCTTGAACATAATGAATCTGGGGAACAGTGGTTTGGACATAGTGCACAGAAACAGTGGATGAGGACTGAGCAAAGTGACTACAAGAATTTGGGGTGTTTACCCACACATAACTTACCTACACATGTAATATGTGGGTAAATATCTACACATTTTTATACATGTGTGGGTAATTGTTGAAGATTTATGTTAAATAACAACTAACACTTAATATATGTTGGTAATACATTTTAGCTACACATTGGAGTTGGTGGGGAAATTTCCCTCCAAAATTGACATCAATTAAATGTTAAACTACCCACACATATGTTAAAATTTTGTTATGTGTAGGTAAATTATCAACAAATATGTAAACAACTAATATATGTTTAGGTACAACTAAAAGGAAAAAATGATGTAGTTAAGAAACCAACATAACGTGGAATCAGTGAGTGATAAGTCGATTATTGAAAATGTACTTGGACAAAGCTCTATTCATTTGCATGGGTACAACTAAAAAAGCACTACTTATGATGAGCTGGTCCATGCACTTCAAACAATGACATGTAAGTGTGCATTTATGGAACAAACACTGATTTAGAATTATATCACGCCTCCTCCATCAAGCACACCTGGACAATCTCAAGGTTATAGTCTAAAGGGTGATGAAAGTATCGATGAGGGATGTCGTTTAAGAATTTTATGTAGCCCGTTAGTAACATATGGTCAATGTTTGCTTTGTTTGTATGAACACTTATGTTTTGATTAAGAATGTTAATTTGGTCACGTATGTTTCTATAACAGTTTTCGTTTTTGTTTGTATACATTTAAAAATTATTATTTAAACAAATCGTGGTTATTATCTACACATTTAATATATTTACCAACACATCAATATATATTATTTTTACACATGTTAAGGTTAATGCCTACACATGATAAAATCAATACCCACACATTTTACATTTACCTACACATAATTAGTCGCCATGTTGGATGCCACGTCAGATGCCACGTCATACGCCAATTTAACAAGTTGCTACACTTCTAACAACACATATACATTAGTTTTAGCCACACATATATGTGTAGGTATAGCTTGCTATATACCTACGCAAAATAAATGTGTAGGTAATGATCTATATCCACAGTGCTGAGTCTACACATCACGACACTAAATTTATGTGTAGGTAAACCTAACTACTAACACATTATATGGTTTTTCCTACACATACTATGTGTGAGTAAATACCCAAATTTCTTGTAGTGTTTTTGCACATTTTGTCCAAGGGTATTTTGGGAAAACTGATAAGTGTTGGTCTGAGGTCTCTGGTTTGGATAGGTAATCATAGGTCTACCATTTTGACTCCTACTTTCCCTAGCAAAGTGACCCATTCTATGACATTTATAACACTTGATCTTTGATTTATCCAACCCCACTTTTGACCCACCATGCAATCCTGGATACCTTCTAACAAATTTCTTATAGAAATTATTATTTCTAATACTAAGCAGGGCCAATTGATTTAAAATGTCCATTTCCTCTAAGTCCACAGGGTCAATGTATTGAAGGTCATTATACACAAAGGATGTGTTGTCAGATGCCTGGATATCACCACTTGCTGCAAAAGCATAGTTGGGTGATGAGTAAGAATCATTGTTAAAACCAGTGGTTATATCAATGTAATGATCATGACCCTGATCCTTACTACTACCAGGCACCTCGTCTTGACCCAAAATTGTTGTATTACCAAACACATAATCATCAGACACTTTTCCAGAATCCTGAAGCTTCTTTTTCTGGTTAAGCTCTCTCTCATAAGTCAAGAGCTTACCATGAAGCTGGGTCAGAGTCATGTCCTTACAACCAATTGAGTTTCGCATAACAATTGCAATAGTTTCCTATTTATCTTGTAGTGATCTAAGAAACCTATGATTCAAAGTCGAATTTAGGTAAGTTAGACCCACCAGGTTTAGTTCACTTATTAAACAATTGAACCTCTCAAATTGTTGTGTTAATGACTCTCCCTTCACATGACTGAATGTTTCATATTGTTGATTAAGAATTTCACGGTTGTTTTCAATAACATCCTCAGTCTCACCAAATTGTTCTTTCAAAGCATCCCACCTTTGCACTGTTACAGTGTAACAGCCCAGCATAGGTATCATTTGGTAGAGCCATGGCTACAATACTCAAAATCCTTAGCATCTAACTCATTTTTTTGAAAATCCTGCTTGGAGTAGTTTTCGACACTTTTAGGTACTTGGGAACATGTGGTCCGAAGACAACCGACTTCCAACACCTTGTGTTCTGTTGAGCTAGCACATGGCTCATCCGACGTTGCCAGATATTGTATTCAGATCTGACAAGCATCGGTGGCTTGTTTCTCGTGCCAGTGTTATGGGGATCTTGATTCATAGAAGCCATTCTCTGATTGTTAATAAAACAAAGTGTGTTTAAAAACTTTGAACGTAAATTAAACTTTTACTCTGTTTTCAATCAACAAACAAAGTGATATCAATAATATTGAGCTGATCTATTTATATTAAATTGATTGGTTAGATCGAATTTAATTGACCAAGATCTGATACCAATTGTTAGGATCTGAGAGTTTGATTTGTTAAGATGTTTAAGTATGAAAGATGAATGAATACTAAAAGTGGTATGTGCAACGGGAATAAACTATGTAATATTAACAAATTGAACAATTGTTTTCAACCAAGTACTTTCCATTCATCATCACAGATTAGTACAAGTTATTACAATGCTCCCCCTCAGCCTGATCACTCAATACTTTGTTTGTGCACAGAATGTGTGAAAGTGATCAATAGAACAGTACAAGCACTGTTCTGTTTATAGACAAACCAAAGCACTGTTGTCCTAAGACTGACGTCACCTTAGACAGTGACAGCTAACTACCTTAATAACATAAAACATCTGCTAGGCTAAACTACTGTTACATTGAATAAACCATTAATAGCTAAACAACTGATAGGAAACATCTGATAGTCTTCAACATCTGCTGGAGCCTAAATGTTGTTGGTCAGCACTTTGTCTTTATTCCTTGTCAGCACTTTGTTCATCAGTTGTTATCTTCAATAAGCAGCAGTTTAGATCAGCAGCACTTTAGTCATCAGCAGTTTGTGTCATCAGTCGTTTGGGAAGAGCACTGTTTTTTTATTATTGATCAGCAGTTAGAATATTTTGGCTTTCAATCATCTGTTCTTTTCCAGGTCAGCAGACCCAATAGATATGGACATGGATCCCGCGCCTGTGTATCGTCGTGTCTCCGATGATGTCACCGAGGATGACGTCCCTACCGCTCTTGCTGACCCTGACGTCCATCTAGCGGTGATTCCTCCTGCGACCCAGCCTGCCTCAGACCCGGCTCCCTCATTTCGCATTTTCCGCTATTTCTCGGGCAGTGCTCTCCATAAGTGAACTCACCGAAAGCAGATGTGACAGCCAATCATCCTTTCTATTCATGCTCTTGCTCCGGTTTCTATACCGCCCGTCGACCCTGTCATTTCTCGCAAGCCTGATCATGCTGACAACCCCATACCGGAGCTAAGGAGGCACCCGTGCCCGTGCCCGAGCCATTCCGGCGACTGAGGAATCAGTCCCAGGCCCGCAATCGGCCTTACCTCCACACTCTTGTGGGTGACTTGGCGCATAGGTTCGATGACGATGACAAGGAGACGATGACCGTGGGCGGATCTTCTGCGAGGCCACAGTACACGGAGCGTGGTGTTCTTATGTCACATGACTCGCAGTTGGTGAACTTGGGTGTTTGCATTTTGGAGTTGGAGGACCGTGCATCGGAGGCGGAGCAGGAGAGGCTGGCAGCTGCTATGGAACGGGTGGCGGCGGAGAGAATTTTGGAGGCGCTGGAGCAGAGGATGACTGACCAGGACTAGCGTATGAGATATGCAGTCGTTGCCCTTGCTGCCGTTTTTTCATCTTTGTCTTCTTAGGAGGTCTCATGGATGTACTTTATGATGTTTTATTTTATACTTGTGGTTTGGACACGAACGGCTAGGCTGTCTATCTTTTGTAACAAAATGGTTGTAATAGTATTTTAATTCACGTTGTGCCTTATTTATTCTCTCGTCTTGTGGTTGTGATTGACTTACTATTCATGATCATATTTGGTTGTTATATTTGTATGCATGATAATATTTATGAAATATGTGTCTTAAATACTTTTGATATGTGATGTATTAGAAGGAAAACAAGCAAACCCAACAATCTGCAAGAACCAACGATGGTGAGCCACTCCTAGCCACTCCCGCTAAGGTGGATAGGGTAATTGCTGAGGCGATTGCTCAAGACGACGCAACTTCATCCGATTCAAGCGGCGGTTCTGGAGGTATTGGTCGCCAACGGGGAAGCGATATGGACAACGATAGGAATTTTTTGGTCTAAATTCTCTACTTTCTACTCCTACGCGAATTTTTGTGTTGTTAATATTCACTATTGCATACACAGAAGTTGAAAACCTTATTCGGGGATGCTCGTATAAAATTTCCATGGCTTGCAAACCATGGAAATTTCGTGGTTCCGAAGGTGCTGTTGGGATTGTCCGTTGGATTGAGAAGACTGAGTCAGTTCTTGACATTAGCGGTTGTTCCGAGGATCAGAAAGTGAAGTACTCTACTTTCACTTTCCAAGATGAAGCTCTTACCTGGTGGAATCTCCAAGTGCAAACCTTGGGCAGAGACGCGGCCTACAACCTCACTTGGGCAGATCTAAAGACTCTACTCATGGAAAAGTACTGTCCTAGGAGGTAACAACAAACGCTTCAAGTAGAATTCTGGAATCTCTCCATGGTGGATGCTAATGTGACTGATGACACTACCCGTTTCCATGATCTCTCTCGACTTGTACCCCACATGGTCACTCCTGAATACAAGAGAGTCGAGTGGTATATTTTGGGTTTGTCTCCCAAGATTCGAAGCATGGTCACTGCGTCTGCACCCACTACCATCCAGAGTGTTGTCACACTAGCTCACACTCTCAACGATGATGCTGTTCGGATGGGTTCTCTAAATTGTAAGGTTGAAGTTGCTGGTGAGACTTCCGGAGACATGCGCAAGCGACCTAACTCCAAGAAGCTAAGCACTCCTCCCACAAGCGGTGAGACTCGGTGAAGGTTTTTGCTGCCACAACAGTTGTGGAGCCCAAACGGAAATACAACAGGCCCCATCCCTACTGCAGCAACTGCAACTACCACCATGTCGGCACATGTGAGAGTATTCTATGCCAAAACTGCAACCGCAAGGTCACCAAACTGCTAACTGCAAAGCCAAAGCCACCAACACTCCTCCTGCCAAAAACTAGTGTTACAAATGTGGCGCAACCTGTCATTTCTGTAAGGATTGCCCAAAGCTAAGGATCAAGATCACGGACGAGAATTTGTTCTACGAGCCAATGAAGCACATGAAGATCCTAATGTGGTTATTATTACATTTCTCCTTAACAACCATTATGCATCGGTAGTTTTTGATTCACGCGCTGATTTTAGCTTTGTCTCCACCGACTTTAAGAAATCCCTTGGGTTAGAATCAACTAAGTTGGATACACACTATACAATAGAATCGGCCAATGGTAAGTTAATTTCGTCTGAGGAAGTTGCTAGGGATTGTATTTTGGAACTTGGTGATCGTACTTTCCGTATTGATCTACTGCCTATTCAGTTGGGTAGTTTCGATGTTGTCATTGGCTGGATAGGTTATCCAAGAATCGTGCAGAGCTTGTCTGTGTTGGATCAGTGGCTTAGTTTATGAACACTTATGTGTTATCAGATTTATATATGAGTTATTAAGCAGCGGAAAGACAAGTGTTCAAAGGTCTAAAAGATCACTATGATGAGGAGTTATTACTCCCCCTTGACTGAACAATAAATGAGAAACAATAAACAGTTCAAGTATAAAGCAGTAATAGCAATTTATGTTTCTCAGATGTGAAATGGAATTATAAGTTTAAAGCCCGAAGGATTTCAATTTAAGATCAAAGATATTACACAAAATCACATATGAAAATAGATGAACAAACTCATCTATTTATAGACTAATGTACTAAACTGTAGTCTGAAGTAATCTAAGATATTTAACAAAGATATTATGCAAAGATAAGGTTACTACAGTCTGTACATCGAAACTTGAAATCAAGACTTTAACAAAACTATATAATAATCAAAACTGCTGATCTTCAGTCGGTTAGAAGCTTCTGATGCAAAGTGCTGATGAGTGACAAACTGCTGATGAGCAGTTTGTCTTCAGCAGTTCTTCAGTGAAATGTCTGGTTAGACTTCAGAACTTCTGATGAGTTTACTCTTCAGTACTTTGGTGTTTGTTCTTCAGTACTTCTTCTTTTGTTCTTCAGCAGTTCTATACTTAGGCAGATATGAAATAGACTAAGGTTATCAAAAGGTGGTTTCGTCAATCCTCTTTGTCCCAACAATCTACCCCTGGATTGATGAAGCCAAAACCTTATCTATTCTTTATTGTTCATCTTTTCTCCCTTCTAATATCCTCCAGATCTCTGCTGTCATCCGGGTAGTAAGGGTACATCTTTGTTGCTCAGTGAGAGGACCAAGTTCAGGTGTTAAATGCTGAATGGTAAGAAGGTCTTTGGACGATAAAACACTCAACTCCTTTGAGTTTTTGTAAACCTTACTTGAACGGTCTCTCCTGGTCACAAGTACTGAGTTGGAATCAGTAAAGGACCACTTGACAATATTTACCTTTGACCTGTCAAAGTCAGAGGCATAGGAAATTAAGCCAGTTTCCTTAGGTTGACCTGATTGAGGAATGTCTTCTATTTCAGTGACTCTCAGGTGAGATTCTTGACTTCCTTGAAGTTCAGCAGCACCTTGAATAGGCATGTTGGGCAGGTGATGCTCTGTAACAACCCTTGTATGTGTCTTCTCTTGAATGGATTGTTGTAACTGATAAGCATAGGTAGCCTTGTCTCTGAATTGGGTCAAGATGGGTTTCTCTTCAACATCAAAATCACCATGTACTAACTGATCTCCTTCTAGCAATATCATTTTGAAGTCAGTCTTGACAATGGGATCTCCATCTGCTTTTCTCTTGGTGGCTGGCCTTCTTAATGCACCAGATGATCTCCTAACAATAGAAGTTGTTTGGACTTCTGGAGTTTCAAACCTCTCTGGTTCAGCAACTTTCTTTGCTTTGAATTTCTTGTAAGCCTCATAAAGAGTTTGTTCTTTCCATTTGCTGATTGAGGCTTTTGAACCATTGCCATTAGCCACTAATTCTTCAATCACTTCAGCTCTTTTGGCTTTCCTCTCATTTTCTGTTGCTATTCTATCAGATAGCATTTTTGCTCTTCTGGTCAGCTCTTGTGTTGAGAGTCTTTTGAGGGCCACTTGTTTTGATTTGGAGTTCTTTGTAATGAATGCTATAAGCTGTGCTCTTTTGTCTTCTTCAGCAGCAGCTTCAAGTTCTCTCTCTTCAGCCTCAAGCTCATCAAGTTTCTCTTGGTACTTGATCAATTTTTCTTCAAAGCTCAAATCATCTCTAGCTTCTAGGCTGTTCCATACTCTGTCTTCTTTTGCCTTCTTTGCAGCCTCTTTTAAACTCTTCTCCAATAAATCTTTTGACATGCTGATGGGAGTAGGGCTTAAAACAGTTGTGGAAGTTGTTGTATGCAAAGGAGTGGGAGCAGGTTCTCTTTCAGTTGCCTTAGGAACTTCTGATGTTGGTTTAGGAGGTAAAACTGCTGATGAGGTAATTGGAGTCACAACTGCTGAAGGATTGTCTTCAGTAGTTTGAGAAATGTACTCAGCAGTTTCCTCTGATGCCTTAGATAATTTGAACTCTGGTGCTACTTCTTTTCCTGGTCTTTGTTTTGGCATATCAGCTTCTGGATCAGGAGTTTGTCTTTGTGTTGTACCAACTTCAGTTGGTTCCTTAATCATCTCCCCCTTTTTGGCTTCATCCACTTCTGGAAGCCTAATAGAATGAGATGTTGCAGCAGACAACCTTGCCAGTTGATCTTGTGTTTGATCCATCTTCTTGTTCAACTCTGCAAGTCTCGAGTTGATCAACCCAAACTGATTGTTAGCTTTTAACTGCCAAGCAGTTGTGAAGGATTTGAGTTGATCAGTAATAATTTGTTTGAGTGCCTGGTACAGGGGACCATCTGGGCTGCATAGTTGGTTCAAGTCTATGCTTGTAAGCCCAGTGAATTGGGTAGGTTGTTTTGGTGAAGGGGTGCTTTTTGGGTGATCTTCAGTTTGCTCTGAAGATGCCAGTTTTGGGGAACTTTGGGCTAACTAGTCTTTAACCTGATCCTTGGTGACCAGCTTCTTGAGCTTGGATACCTTAGATGCAGGACCTTCAATATCAACCGTCAATTCAGTTTGTGGAATGTTTGATTCATCAACCAAATTAATGGAATCATCTGAATCCCTGATAGTGTCCTCAGAGAGGGCAGGATCAGTTATATCATGAGCTGGACCCAAACCAGTAGTCTCATGAACCTCTTTGTCTTGGTACTGAGGTTTTCCTACTTCTGGCCTTAGGCCTTCATCAGTAGTTGCCAAGTTTGAGGTCTTAGCTATGTTACTACTGTCCTCAGGTTCACCACTGGGTGATAAGTGAGTAGTAGCAGCCTCAAAAGTATCAAAAGTTTGTAAGTTTGGGCTTACAAACTCTTGTTCATCCTCATCTCTCTGGGTTGGGCTAACAGGATCCACATTCATGTCAACTTCTGAAGGCATCTCCCCAATTTGATGTGTTGCTAGGGGAGTGACATGTGGTGAATGGGTTCCTTTTAGTCCTGAGAGAAGTTGGGCAATTTCTATTGTTGTATGTGAGGGTTCAGGTTCAGTAGTTGTGAGGGGTTGGTGTTCAGGAGTTTGTATGGGTTAAGGGTTGGTTTCAGCAGTTTCAAAGGCAGGGTCAACAGTTATTGGTTTCTTAAATTTCTTTCTTTGAAAAATAACTGTGACTGGTTTTCTTTTGGTTGGTGGAGAAGGAGTGTGCTGAGAGGATGTTTCAGCCACTTCCTTTTCAAGTGCAGATTGCACATCAGTAGTTTCAGGTTTCTCCACTTCCTGAACTTTCTTTTTCAGTGACTTGGTTGTTTTTGGTTTTTGTTGTTTAGGCTTTTGAGTTTTCTTTTTGGGTTTGGAAGATGTGGGTTCCTTGGGGATAGGTTGGTCTTCCCCTTGGTCATCTTCTAGCATAAGTGCTGGTTTGTTGTGCCTAGAGAATACTTGAGCAGTTAAAGGGTTTAAAGTTGTTGCTTCTCCCTCAAGTACTCCCTCTCCAAGCTCTTTTATTATGCATTGCATAACAAATCTTGGATACAACAAAAATTTCTTTTTATCATTTTCATGATGTAAAACCAGTTCATTGAAAAATAATTTTGATGCCTTGAAAGAAGTTTCATTTATGATGGAATGAAAAATAGGTTGAAAAGTTGAAGGCATCTGATCTATTGACCCAGTTTTTGGACTAAGACACATAATAAAGTAATGAAATAACAGTTTATATTGAGGGTCAAAATATTTCTTATAAACTGTTGCTTGTGCCAAAGTACCTTGATAGCCACACTCTGTCATGGTTAGATGAATATCTGAGGTTGGAATATGCTCAGGTGACTCAGAATCCTTCAAACCAAGCCTGATGCTTAGTGTTTCTGGTGAGATGGCCATCATTTTCCCTTTTATGGAAGATTTGAGGGAAATCACTTCATTGTTTACCTTCACCGTCTCTGAATTTGCCCAGAACTCATTAAGAGTTTCTTCATGAATGGGTGGATCGATGGTGAAAGCATCATAGTATTGGGATTTCATGATGAGATCAAGTATCTCATCATACTGGGACCAGGCTTCATCTTTCACAAAGTAGCCTCTTTAATTGTGTCCCTGTTTTAACACGAGAGCCATGGTTGTTTTTGATCGAACAGTAATTTTTAGGTTAGAGAAGGGGTTTTGCTTTGAATTTGAGAGAGAGAGGGAATTTTGCTTTTTGAATGGATAAGTGTTGGAACAGGGTATTTATCAGAAGCTTTTAACCGACTAGGTCAAACTTCTGATGAGTGAAAAGTCTGTTTTACCCTTTTTAGTCAAACTGCTGAAGAAGAAGGTTTCTTCATCAGTGGTTTTAGTCATCTCTTCAGCAGTTTCAACTGCTGATGCAAAAATGACTTTTAAAACACTATACTAACTTCTGATTTTCATCAGTAGTTATATCCATTTTGAAAATATCCCATTTCTGATGTTTATCAGCATTTTTCAAAATTTGTTCATCAGAACTTTCTCTTTCTCAAATTTTTGGTCTTCAGAGGTTTGTGACAGATAAGTATGTAAGTGAAAAATAAAATATGTACAGAATTAAAAAGTGAAACACTTACAGACTTTCTTCTAAGTTTAACATCCCAAGCATGGATACTAACCTCTGAAAAGTTGTTGAATCAAGGGGTTTGGTGAAAATGTCAGCTATTTGATTAGCTGTTGTGACATGCTTCACTTCAATCTTGCCTTTTTCATAGCAATCTCTTATGAAATGATACCTGATTTCAATGTGTTTAGTTTTTTAAAACTGAACAGGATTTTGAATGATGCTAATGGCAGATTTGCTGTCTACTAAAAGTGGAGTCTTGGTCTCTTTGATTCCATAATCAAGCAGTTGATATTGGAGCCATTGTATCTGTGAAGTACAGCTTGCAGCAGCAATGTATTCAGCTTCAGCTGTTGAAGTTGCCACAGATGTTTGTTTCTTTGATTGCCAGGACACCAGACAGTTTCCTAAGAATTGACAACCACCAGATGTTGATTTTCTTGACATTTTGCAGCCTGCATAGTCACTATCTGAAAAAGCAGTTAACTTGGTATTGCTTGAAGCAGGATACCAAATTCCTAAAGTAGGAGTTCCTTTCAGATATCTGAAGATTCTTTTGACTGCAATCAGATGAGATTCTCTTGGTGCAGATTGGTATCTAGCACAGACACAAGTTGAAAACATGATATCTGGTCTAGAAGCAGTTAAATACAAAAGAGAACCTATCATACATCTATACATTGTTTGATCAATGTATTTCCCTTGATCATCTGGTTCAACTTGTGTGATTGGTGTCATGGGAGTGGAACATGTTTTACAGTCTTGTAAAGAAAATTTGTTCAATAATTCTTTAACATCTTTTGATTGATGTATAAATGTTCCATTTGACTGTTGCTTGATTTGCAGTCCCAAAAAGTACTGCAATTCTCCCATTGTACTCATTTCAAACTTTGATTGCATGAGTTTCTTAAATTCTTCACACAGTTTTGAATTTGTTGAACCAAAAATGATATCATCTACATAGATTTGAACAAGTAAGACATGATTTCCAACATGTTTTATGAAAAGAGTTTTATCAATGGATCCCCTTGAGAAGTGGTTCTTAAGTAAAAAGTTTGAAAGTGTTTCATACCAGGCTCTTGGAGCCTGTTTTAGCCCATAAAGAGCTTTGTCAAGTCTGTAAACCCAATCAGGATGAGAAGGATCCTCAAACCCTGGAGGTTGACAGACATACACTTCCTCTTTTATTTTTCCATACAAAAATGCACTTTTGACATCCATTTGATAAACTTTTATCTTGTTGGAAATTGCATAAGCTAAAAATAGCCTGATAGCTTCAAGTCTTGCAACTAGTGCAAAGGTTTCATCATAATCAATTCCTTCCTTTTGGGAATAACCTTGTACCACTAGTCTTGCTTTGTTCTTGATGATCATACCAGCCTTATCAGATTTGTTTCTGAAGACCCATCTTGTTCCAATTGGTTGCTTGTTTTCAGGCAAGGGACAGATTTCCCAAACCTGTTGTTTCTTGAATTGAAGCAACTCTTCTTGCATTGCTTGCACCCAATTGTTGTCTTTGAGGGCTTCTTGATACTTCTTTGGTTCCAACTGAGAGATGAATGCTAAGAATAAGCAAAAGTTGGAAAGCTGGTTTCTTGTGAGTACCCCAGATGCAATATCACCCATGATTTGATCTAATGGATGATCCTTGTGTTCAATCAGTTGTTGTAAACCTGTACTGGATAATGGCTCTACAGGTTCTTCAAATAAACCACTGAGATTGATAATATCTGGTTCAGCTGTTATTTGAACTTCAGGAGTTTTAGGTTCAGCTGAATCAGTAGTTTCAAAATGTTCATCAGTAGTTCCTGAAGTTGAAGCTATTGAAACTTCTGAAGGTTTGATAGTTGATCTTCTGACTGTGTTTGGAGTCCATGGTGCAGGACTATCATCTTCAAATCCTTGAAAACCATTTTGAGGAGGTTTGGATGATTCAACAGTCTTTTCAGGTCCGAAATGAAAATTGTCAAGATCAAATAATTCAGCAGGATTTGCTGGAATAAGAGTGTGTTTTGATTCATTGAACTTGACATTCAGTGTTTCTTCTACTATCTTGGTTCTTGAATTGAAAACTTTGTAAGCTTTTCTCAAAGGAGAATAACCAAGAAAATAACCTGTGTCAACTTTTGCAGCAAACTTAGAAATAGAGTCTTTGATGTTGAGGATATAACATTGACATCCAAAAGCCCTGAAGAAGGAGATAAGGGCTTTATGCCATGAAGAATTTCATATGCAGTCTTGGTATGTCTCTTGTTGATAAGAACTCTATTCTGAACATAACATGCAGTGTTGACTGCTTCAGCCCAAAAATATAAAGGTAGGCCTAAATCAGCTAACATTGTTCTGGCTGCTTCAATTAATGTTCTGTTCTTTCTTTCTACCACACCATTTTGTTCAGGAGTTATGGGAATGCTGAACTGTCTAACAATCCCTTTAGACAGACAGAATTCATCCAGAGTTTTGTTCCTGAACTGTGTCCCATTGTCACTCCTGATGACTTTGACAGATAGAGAGTATTGCTTCTCTACTTGTAGAATAAAGAACTTGATGATATCAGCTGCCTCATCCTTGGAATATAAGAAGAAGACCCATGTGAATCTTGAGTAGTCATCAATGATGACCAAGCAGTACTTCTTCTTACCAAGGCTCATAATCTTGACTGGTCCAAATAAGTCCATATGGAGTAGTTGAAGACATGCAGTTGTTTTTGATTCTTCAATAGACTTATAGGAGGACTTATGCTGTTTACCTTTAAGACAGGAAACACAGTGTTCTTTGCACTGATATTCCTTCAAAGGTAGACCCCTGACCAAGCCCATTATTGTGACTTTATTGATGGTTTTAAAGTTCACATGGCCAAGTCTCCTGTGCCAGAGATCATTTTCTGAAGTTGATGCCTTTGAGAAGAAACAGGCAGTCTTGTTCAATACTTTGTCTTTTTCAATGTCCACTGCATAGACATTGCCACATCTTTTGGCAATCAGCAAAGTATGATCTTCAATAATCTTCTCTATCAATTTCTGGCCTTCTGGTGATATGATCTTGCATGCTGTCTTGGTGAAAAAGGAAGAATATCCTTTGTCACACATTTGTGAGACACTCAGCAAGTTGTACTCAAGGTTTTCAACCAGATTGACCTTGTCAAACTGCATTTTGCCTGAGGATACATTGCCATATCCTAGCACATATCCCTTGGCATTGTTCCCAAAGGACACAGATCCTTCTCTTTGGCTGATAAAATTGTTTATCAGGTATCTGCATCCAGTCATGTGCATTGAGCCTCCACTATCCACATACCATATGCTATTCAAACCTCTGGAGACTCTCTGCACAAGATAGCAAATTGGTTAGATTTGGCAACCCAAGCCAGTTTGGCTTTGGGTTTGCTCTTGAGAACAGGTGCAGCTTGTTGTGGACCATTTTTAGAAATCCATGTCTTTTTGGCAATGGATTTGTCATTAAGAACAATGGTGGGTTCATTTTGGTTTCCACCATCAACTTTGGTCATCAGAAGTTTAACCAGGTTTATCAAATCTTTAACTTCAGCAGTTTGTGAAACTGCTGATGAGTTAGGTGAAACTTCTGAGATTGAACTTTGAGAAGATGACCTTTGTTGAGATAAAGGCTTCTTCTTAGAAAGGGTTTTGTTTGATTGTTGTTTGTTGGGAAAAAAGGTATTTTGATAATCTTGTTTTATCTGTTTTCCCACAATCAGTTGTTGTCTTTGTTTATTTAACTGATTAACCTTTCTAAATCTGCAAAGTTCAGTTATGTGGTTAAACAGACCACATATTTCACATGCTTTTGCCTTCTCTTTCTTTTTAGATAAATCAAGAGAGCTGGAAGGCAATTTACTGACAAAATCTGATTTTTGAAATAGGTCATCAGCAGTTTTCAGGGTCTCAACTCCTGATGTAGTTGAAACTGCTGATGGCTTATTGTCAGTAGTTTTAACTTCTGCAGTACTTCCCTTTTTGAGGAAGTTCTGATGGTAGGATGTGCATTCCTCCATATCAGAAGTTTGAATCAATTTCTTCCCATCATTATCAGTTTTGTGGGTGAAATCTGTTGGTGATTCAGTGTGGGTATATCCAATGCCAAACTTAACATTGGCTGCAATTTGTTTGTTAAGTAACATTTGATACCCTTTACAAGACTCAACCCATTTTTCACAATCAACCTTGGTGTCAGCAAGCTCTTGTCTGACATTTCCTAGGCTTTCTATCATTGTTTTAATTTGTGCTTCTGTTTCAATGGATTTATCATTCAGTTTGGAAATTTCTTTGTTTTTCAAAACAATTTTTCTTTCCAAATCACACTTCATTTGTGTGTATTTTCTTTCCATGTCATTGGATTTGCCTTGTAAATGCACATTAGTTTCTCTAATTAAAGCAAATGATTCTTTGCAGGATTTAGTGCAAAGCTTTAACAGAGATTGTTGTGATACCTGTGTGAGAGCAGAATTTGAAGAGTATCCTTCAAAAGCCATTAAGGCAAAGTTCTTTCTGCCATTATCAGGTTCTCCCCAGTTGACATCATAGACCTTATTGTCTGCATCCTGACTGCATTCTGATGTGTCATAAGGAAGACTGCTCCAGTCAACATACCCTGAGGTAAATAAGCTTTGTTGCTGAGGGGGTTGTTGAGTTTGTGCAGGTTGTTGAGCAGTTGGAAATGGAGGCATGAGCTGCTGTTGTTGTTGAGCAGGCATCTGAACATATTGTACTTGTGGCACATATTGAACATGTGGAGCTTGTGCCTGTACAAAATGAGCACTCCCTTGAGTTCCATTATTCCTATTATATGAGGGATTAAATTGATTTCCAGAGGACATTGGTTGGTTGTAGCTAGAGCTTCTACATTCTCTAGCAAAGTGTCCCAACTTTTGACACTTATGACATCTCAGTTTAGATTTGTCAAGACCAACTTTTGTTGAATTGTTTAGTCCTGGAAATTTCCTTCCTGACCTTTTATAAAATTTGTTAGTTTTTAAGCTTAACAAGGCCAGTTGGTGCAATATTTCCATTTCTTCTAAGTCATCGCTGCTAAAATATTTTAAATCATCCATGATGAAACACATGTTGTCAGCAGTTTGACTCAGTTCTTCATTGTCATAAGTTGGGAAGGATCCATCTGATGAGATCCCAGCTGTTATGTCAATGTGGTCAAAAGAACCAAAATTATTAGAACAGATGGTGAGTCATGTCCTAATAAGGCTGTGCTACCCGGAGTATAGTCATCAGCAGTTTTACCAGATTCTTGCAACTTTTTCTTTTGATTGATTTCTCTCTCAAAAGTTAGTAATTTACCATGTAACCTAGTTAGGTTCAAGGTGTTAAAATCTGAACTTGTTCTGAGGACTATAGAGTAAGTTTCCCATTTTGAAGGTAAAGACCTTAAAAATCTATGCAACATAGACTCATTTGAATAGGTCTGATTGTTTATTTTTAACTCAGAGATGAGTGAAGAAAATCTTTCAAATTGTTGTTTTAAAGATTCACCCTCTATGTGAGTAAAAGTTTCATATTGTTGAGCCAATATTTCTCTGATGTTTGCTATCACCTCAGCAGTTCCTGCAAACTGCTCTTTTAGGCAGTCCCACAGCTCTTTGGCACCTTCACAATGTAAAAGGCCAGCATAAATTTCATTTGGGAGAGCCATAGCCAACATGGAGAAAGCTTTTGCATCAAGCTCAAACTTTTGGAAATCTTCCTCCGTGTATTCTCTTGGATCTTTTGGTCTTTCAGTCTTTCCCTCTGGATCACTAACAACTGGTTTGTGAGGTCCAAAAACTACAGACCTCCAACATCCAGTGTTTGTTTGGGAAATAGTATGTGCCAACCTTTTTGACCATATGTTATATTCATTTCTGACTAACATAGGAGGTTTGTTGGCAGATCCAGTATTGTAGGGATCCATTTTTAAGAAGTTTGGATTTGTCAATACTTCCTTAAAGTGATGGATTAAAAAGTGAGCCTTTTATCCTTTATTGAATATCAATATTGAGCCTGTGTCTGAATCTCAATTTGTTAGATTGATTTTGATCAGATTAACCAGATGCTCTGATACCAATTGTTGGATCAGTGGCTTAGTTTATGAACACTTATGTGTTATCAGATTTATATATGAGTTATTAAGCAGCGGAAAGACAAGTGTTCAAAGGTCTAAAAGATCACTTTGATGAGGAGTTATTACTCCCCCTTGACTGAACAATAAATGAGAAACAATAAACAGTTCAAGTATAAAGCAGTAATAGCAATTTATGTTTCTCAGATGTGAAATGGAATTATAAGTTTAAAGCCCGAAGGATTTCAATTTAAGATCAAAGATATTACACAAAATCACATATGAAAATAGATGAACAAACTCATCTATTTATAGACTAATGTACTAAACTGTAGTCTGAAGTAATCTAAGATATTTAACAAAGATATTATGCAAAGATAAGGTTACTACAGTCTGTACATCGAAACTTGAAATCAAGACTTTAACAAAACTATATAATAATCAAAACTGCTGATCTTCAGTCGGTTAGAAGCTTCTGATGCAAAGTGCTGATGAGTGACAAACTGCTGATGAGCAGTTTGTCTTCAGCAGTTCTTCAGTGAAATGTCTGGTTAGACTTCAGAACTTCTGATGAGTTTACTCTTCAGTACTTTGGTGTTTGTTCTTCAGTACTTCTTCTTTTGTTCTTCAGCAGTTCTATACTTAGGCAGATATGAAATAGACTAAGGTTATCAATAGGTGGTTTCGTCAATCCTCTTTGTCCCAACAGTCTGTCATGAGAAGTTGGTTCGTATCCCCTTGTCCAATGGTGAAACCCTCTCGATTCGAGGAGACAGTGGTGGATCTACACTTTGAGTCATATCTTGCATCAAGGCGCAGAAATGTTTAAGGAAGGGCTGTGTCAAGTTCATGGCATACGTCGTTGAACAAAAAACTAAAGATCGGAAACTCGAGGATATATCGGTAGTGCGAAACTATCCCAGAGTTTTTTCAGAAGAGTTGACAGGGCTACCACCACCATGACAAGTCGAGTTTTGCATTGACCTAGTCCCATGAGCTGCCCCAGTAGCTCGTACTCCGTAAAGTTTGGCAGGGCTACCACCACCATGCAAGAATCTGTTTGACCAGTTGTAGGGTTCCAGCTACTACTCGAAGATTAACATGTGGCCGGGGTATCATCAGTTGCGGAATAAAGAAGACAACATACCAAAGACTACTTTCCGTACTCGTTATGGGCACTATGAGTTTTTAGTTATGCCATTCGTTTGACGAAGGCTCCTACTGGTTTTTTGGATCTTATGAATCGTGTCTGGAAACCCTACATGGACGAATTCGTGATTGTTTTCATCGATGACATCTTGATCTACTCACAAACCAAAGACGAGCACGAACATCATCTTAGACTAATCTTGGAGTTGCTCAAAAACGAGAAGTTGTTTGCGAAGTTCTCTGAATGCGAGTTTTGGATTCGAGAATTTCATTTTCTTGATCACATTGTGCGCGAGAAGGGCATTCAAGTTGACCCTACCAAAATTGAAGCAATCAAATATTGGGGTGTGCCCAAAACCCCAACCGAAGTGCGATAATTTTTGATGCACTTTATGTGGACGTCACTGTCGAATAGACTAGGGTTGAGTCTTGTATTGTGTTACATGAGATTGTGGTGATCCATAAGGGCATTTTATGGATCTGATGCATTTGTAAATATATAGTACAATACACAAACTTTACGTTCGACCCAAGGTAAAGGGCGAATGTGGAAACATTCCACATTCGACCTATACAATGGGGCGAAGGTGGACTTTGGTCCACATTCGTCCAAAGCAAAGGGGCGAAGGAGGAATTGGGTGTTGGACTATAAATAGCAATCTCATGTGTTGGTTTTCATTTGTAGATTTGAGTTTGTGCTTTGAATGATCTCAAGGGGGAGGTCATGCCCGACCTCCCCTGTTGGATCAGTGGCTGTTTACATGAACACTTATGTGTTTATCAGATTTATATATGAGTTATTAAGCAGCAGAAATACAAGTGTTCAAAGGTCTAAAAGATCACTTTGATGAGGAGTTATTACTCCCCCTTGACTGAACAATAAATGAGAAACAATAAATGTTCTAGGTACAAAGCAGTAATAACAGTTTATGTTTCTCAGATGTGAAGTGGAAATTAAAAGTTTAAAGCCCGAAGGATTTCAATATAAGTTCAAAGATATTACACAAAATCACATCTCAAAATAGATGAACAAACTCATCTATTTATAGACTAATGTACTAAACTGTAGTCTGAAGTAATCTAAGATATTTAACAAAGATATTATGCAAAGATAAGGTTACTACAGTCTGTACATTGAAACTTGAAATCAAGACTTTAACAAAACTATTTAATAATCAAACTGCTGATCTTCAGTCGGTTAGAAGCTTCTGAGGGAAAGTGCTGATGAGTGACAAACTGCTGATGAGTAGTTTGTCTTCAGCAGTTCTTCAGTGAAATGTCTGGTTAGACTTCAGAACTTCTGATGAGTTTACTCTTCAGTACTTTGTGTTTGTTCTTCAGTACTTCTTCTTTTTGTTCTTCAGCAGTTCTATACTTAGGCAGATATGGAATAGACTAAGGTTATCAAAAAGGTGGTTTCGTCAATCCTCTTCGTCCCAACAATCTCCCCCTGGATTGATGAAGCCAAAACCTTATCTATCCTTTATTGTTGTCCTTTTCTCTCTTCTAGCATCCTCCAGATCTCTGCTGTCATCCGGGTGGTAAGAGTACATCTTTGTTGCTCAGTGAGAGGACCAAGTTCGGGTGTTAAATGTTGAATGGTGAGAAGGTCTTTGGACGATAAAACACTCAACTCCTTTGAGTTTCTATAGACCTTACTTGAACGGTCTCTCCTGGTCACAAGTACTGAGTTGGATTCAGTAAATGACCATTTCACAATGTTTACCTTTGACCTGTCAAAGTCAGAGGCATAGGAAACCAAGCCTGTTTCCTTAGGTTGACCTGATTGAGGAATGTCTTCTATTTCAGTGACTCTCAGGTGAGACTCTTGACTTCCTTGTAATTTAGCAGCACCTTGGATTGGCATGTTGGGCAGGTGATGCTCTGTAACAACCCTTGTATGTGTTTCTTCTTGGATGGATTGTTGTAACTGATAAGCATAGGTAGCCTTGTCTCTGAATTGGGTCAAGATGGATTTCTCTTCAACATCAAAATCACCATGTACAAGCTGATCTCCTTCTAGTAAGATCATTTTGAAGTCAGTCTTGACAATGGGATCTCCATCTGCTTTTCTTTTGGTGGCTGGCCTTCCTAATGTACCAGATGATCTTTTGACAATAGAAGTTGTTTGGACTTCTTGGCTTTCAAATCTTTCTGGTTCAGCAACTTTCCTTGCTTTGAATTTCTTGTAAGCCTCATACAAAGTTTGTTCTTTCCATTTGCTGATTGAGGCTTTTGAACCATAGCCATTTGCCACTAACTCTTCAATCACTTCAGCTCTTTTGGCTTTCCTCTCATTTTCAGTTGCTATTCTATCAGATAGCATTTGTGCTCTTCTGGTCAGCTCTTGTGTTGAGAGTCTTTTGAGGGCCACTTGCTTTGATTTGGAGTTCTTTGTAATGAATGCTATAAGCTGTGCTCTTTTGTCTTCTTCAGCAGCAGCTTCAAGTGCTCTCTCTTCAGCCTCAAGCTCATCAAGTTTCTCTTGGTACTTGATCAGTTTTTCATCAAAGCTCAAGTCTTCTCTGGTTTCTAGGCTGTTCCATACTCTGTCTTCTTTTGCCTTCTTAGCAGCTTCTTTTAAACTCTTCTCCAATAAATCTTTTGACATGCTGATGGGAGTAGGGTTTAAGACAGCTGTGGAAGTTGTTGTAGGCAAAGGAGTGGGAGCAGGTTCTTTTTCAGTTGCCTTAGGAACTTCTGATGATGGTTTAGGAGGTAGAACTGCTGATGTGGTAATTGGAGTCACAACTGCTGAAGGATTGTCTTCAGTAGTTTGAGAAATGTAATCAGTAGTTCCCTCTGATGCCTTAGATAACTTGAACTCTGGTGCTACTTCTTTTCCTGGTCTTTGTGTTGGTCTATCATCTTCTTGATCAGGAGTTTGTCTTTGTGTAGCAACTTCTGTTGGTTCCTTAATCATCTCCCCCTTTTTGGCTTCATCCACTTCTGGAAGCCTAATAGAATGAGATGTTGCAGAAGACAACCTTGCCAGTTGATCTTGGGTTTCATCCATCTTCTTGTTCAACTCAGCAAGTCTCGAGTTGATCAACCCAAACTGATTGTTAGCTTTTAACTCCCAAGCAGTTGTGAAGGGTTTGAGTTGATCAGTTATGATTTGTTTGAGTGCCTGATACAGGGGACCATCTGGGCTGCATAGTTGGTTCAGATCTATGCTTGTGAGCCCAGCGAATTGGGTAGGTTGTTTGGGTGAAGGGGTGCTTTTTGGGTGATCTTCAGATTGCTCTGAAGATGCCAGTTTTGGGGATTTTTGGGCTAACTGGTCTTTAACCTGATCTTTGGTGACCAGCTTCTTGAGCTTGGAGACCTTAGATGCAGGACCTTCAATGTCAACCGTCAATTCAGTTTGTGGAATGTTTGATTCATCAACCAACTTAATGGAATCATCTGAATCCCTGATAGTGTACTCAGAGAGGGCAGGATCAGTTATATCATGAGCTGGACCCAAACCAGTAGTCTCATGAACCTCTTTGTCTTGGTCCTGAGGTTTTCCTACTTCTGGCCTTAGGCCTTCATCAGTAGTTGCCAAGTTTGAGGTCTTAGCTATGTTACTACTGTCCTCAGGTTCACCACTGGGTGATAAGTGAGTAGTAGCAGCCTCAAAAGTATCAAAAGTTTGCAAGTTTGGGCTTACAAACTCTTGTTCATCCTCATCTCTCTGTGTTGGGCTAAAAGGATCCACATTCATGTCAACTTCTGAAGGTGTCTCCCCAATTTGATGTGTTGTAAGGGGAGTGACATGTGGTGAATGGGTTCCTTTAAGTCCTGAGAGAAGTTGGGCAATTTCTATGGTTGTATGTGAGGGTTCAGGTTCAGTAGTTGTTATGGGTTGGTGTTCAGGAGTTTGGGTGGGTTCAGGAATGGTTTCAGCAGTTTCAAAAGCAGGGTCAACAGTTATTTGTTTCTTAAATCTTTTTCTTTGAAATATAACTGTGACAGGTTTTCTTTTGGGTGGTGGAGAAGGAGTGTGCTGAGAGGATGTTTCAGCCATTTCCTTTTCAAGTGCAGATTGCACATCAGTAGTTTCAGGTTTCTCCACTTCCTGAACTTTCTTTTTCAGTGACTTGGTTGTTTTTGGTTTTTGTTGTTTAGGCTTTTTAGTTTTCTTTTTGGGTTTGGAAGATGTGGGTTCCTTGGGGATGGGTTGTTCTTCCCCTTGGTCATCTTCTAGCAAAAGTGCTGGTTTGTTGTGCCTAGAGAATACTTGAGCAGTTAAAGGATTTAAAGTTGTTGTTTCTCCCTCAAGTACTCCCTCTCCAAGTTCTTTTATTATGCACTGCATAACAAACCTTGGATACAACAAAAATTTCTTTTTATCATTTTCATGATGTAAAACCAGTTCATTGAAAAACAGTTTTGATGCCTTGAAAGAAGTTTCATTTATGATGGAATGAAAAATAGGTTGAAAGGTTGAAGGCATCTGATCTATTGACCCAGTTTTTGGACTAAGACACATAATAATATAATGAAATAACAGTTTATATTGTGGGTCAAAATATTTTTTGTAAACTGTTGCTTGTGCCAAAGTACCTTGGTAGCCACACTCTGTCATGGTCAGATGAATATCTGAGGTTGGAATATGCTCAGGTGCCTCAGAATCCTTCAAACCAAGCCTGATGCTTAGTGTTTCTGGTGAGATGGCCATCATTTTCCCTTTTATTGAAGATTTGAGGGAAATCACTTCATTGTTCACCTTCACCGTCTCTGACTTTGCCCAGAACTCATTAAGAGTTTCTTCATGAATGGGTGGATCGATGGTGAAAGCATCATATTATTGGGATTTCATGATGAGATCAAGTATCTCATCATACTGGGACCAGGCTTCATCTTTAACAAAGTAGCCTCTTTGGTTGTGTCCCTGTTTTAACACGAGAGCCATGGATGTTTTTGATCGAACAGTGATTTTTAGGTTAGAGAAGGGGTTTTGCTTTGAATTTGAGAGAGAAAGAGGGAATTTTGCTTTTTGAATGGATAAGTGTTGGAACAGGGTATTTATCAGAAGTTTTTAACCGACTAGGTCTAACTTCTGACGAGTGAAAAGTCTGTTTTACCCTTTTAGTCAAACTGCTGAAGAAGAAAGGTTTCTTCATCAGTGGTTTTAGTTTTCTCATCAGCAGTTTCAACTGCTGATGCAGATGACTTTTAAAACACTTTTCTAACTTCTGATTTTCATCAGTAGTTATATCCTTTTTGAAAATATCCCATTTTGATTTTTATCAGTAGTTTTCAAAATTTGTTCATCAGAGCTTTCTCTTTTCTCAAATTTTTGGTCTTCAGAGGTTTGTGACAGATAAGTATGTAAGTGAAAAAATAAAATATGTGCAGAACTAAAAAGTGAAACACTTACAGACTTTCTTCTAAGTTTAACATCCCAAGCATGGATACTAACCTCTGAAAAGTTGTTGAATCAAGGGGTTTGGTGAAAATGTCAGCTATTTGATTAGCTGTTGTGACATGCTTCACCTCAATCTTGCCTTTTTCATAGCAATCTCTTATGAAATGATACCTGATTTCAATGTGTTTAGTTTTTGAAAACTGAACAGGATTTTGAATGATGCTAATGGCAGATTTGCTGTCTACTAAAAGTGGGGTCTTGGTCTCTTTGATTCCATAATCAAGCAGTTGATATTGGAGCCATTGTATCTGTGAAGTACAGCTTGCAGCAGCAATGTATTCAGCTTCAGCTGTTGAAGTTGCCACAGATGTTTGTTTCTTTGATTGCCAGGACACCAGACAGTTTCCTAAGAATTGACAACCACCAGATGTTGATTTTCTTGACATTTTGCAGCCTGCATAGTCACTATCTGAAAAAGCAGTTAACTTGGTATTGCTTGAAGCAGGATACCAAATCCCTAAAGTAGGAGTTCCTTTCAAGTATCTGAAGATTCTTTTGACTGCAATTAGATGAGATTCTCTTGGTGCAGATTGGTATCTAGCACAGACACAAGTTGAAAACATGATATCTGGTCTAGAAGCAGTTAGATATAAAAGAGAACCTATCATACATCTATACATGGTTTGATCAATGTGTTTCCCTTGATCATCTGGTTCAACTTGTGTGATTGGTGTCATGGGAGTGGAACATGTTTTACAGTCTTGTAAAGAAAATTTGTTCAATAATTCTTTAACATATTTTGATTGATGTATAAATGTTCCATTTGACTGTTGTTTGATTTGCAGTCCCAAAAAGTACTGCAATTCTCCCATTGTACTCATTTCAAATTTTGATTGCATGAGTTTCTTAAAATCTTCACAAAGTTTTGAGTTTGTTGAACCAAATATGATATCATCAACATAAATTTGAACAAGTAAGACATGATTTCCAACATGTTTTATGAAAAGAGTTTTATCAATGGATCCCCTTGAAAAGTGATTCTTTAGTAAAAAGTTGGAAAGTGTTTCATACCAGGCTCTTGGAGCCTGCTTTAGCCCATAAAGAGCTTTGTCAAGTCTGTAAACCCAATCAGGATGAGAAGTATCCTCAAACCCTGGAGGTTGACAGACATACACTTCCTCTTTTATTTTTCCATACAAAAATGCACTTTTGACATCCATTTGATAAACTTTAATGTTGTTGGAAATTGCATAAGCTAAAAATAACCTGATAGCTTCAAGTCTTGCAACTGGTGCAAAGGTTTCATCATAATCAATTCCTTCCTCTTGGGAATAACCTTGTACCACTAGTCTTGCTTTGTTCTTGATGATCATACCAGCCTCATCTGATTTGTTTCTGAAGACCCATCTTGTTCCAATTGGTTGCTTGTTTTCAGGTAAGGGACAGATTTCCCAAACCTGTTGTTTCTTGAATTGAAACAATTCTTCTTGCATTGCTTGCACCCAATTGTTGTCTTTGAGGGCTTCTTGATACTTCTTTGGTTCCAACTGAGAGATGAATGCTGAGAATAAGCAAAAGTTGGAAAGCTGGTTTCTTGTAAGTACCCCTGATGCAATATCACCCATAATTTGATCCAATGGATGATCCTTGTGTTCAATCAGTTGTTGTAAACCTGTATTGGATGATGGCTCTACAGGTTCTTCAAATAAACCACTGAGATTGATAATATCTGGTTCAGCTGTTATTTGAACTTCAGGAGTTTTAGGTTCAGCTGAATCAGTAGTTTCAAAATGTTCATCAGTAGTTCCTGAAGTTGAAGCTATTGAAACTTCTGAAGGTTTGATAGTTGATCTTCTGACTGTGTTTGGAGTCCATGGTGCAGGACTATCATCTTCAAATCCTTGAAAACCATTTTGAGGAGGTTTGGATGATTCAACAGTCTTTTCAGGTCCGAAATGAAAACTGTCAAGATCAAATAATTCAGCAGGATCTGCTGGAATAAGAGTGTGTTTTGATTCATTGAACTTGACATTCAGTGTTTCTTCTACTATCTTGGTTCTTGAATTGAAAACTTTGTAAGCTTTTCTTAAAGGAGAATAACCAAGAAAATAACCTGTGTCAACTTTTGCAGCAAACTTAGAAATAGAGTCTTTGATATTGAGGATAAAACATTGACATCCAAAAGCCCTGAAGAAGGAGATAAGGGGCTTAATGCCATGAAGAATTTCATAGGCAGTCTTGGTATGTCTCTTGTTGATAAGAACTCTATTCTGAACATAACATGCAGTGTTGACTGCTTCAGCCCAAAAATACAAAGGTAGGCCTGAATCAGCTAACATTGTTCTGGCTGCTTCAATTAATGTTCTGTTCTTTCTTTCTACCACACCATTTTGTTCAGGAGTTCTGGGAATGCTGAACTGTCTAACAATCCCTTTAGACAGACAGAATTCATCCAGAGTTTTTGTTCCTGAACTATGTCCCATTGTCACTCCTGATGACTTTGACAGATAGAGAGTATTGCTTCTCTACTTGTAGAATAAAGAACTCGATGATCTCAGCTGCCTCATCCTTGGAATATAAGAAGAAGACCCATGTGAATCTTGAGTAGTCATCAATGATGACCAAGCAGTACTTCTTCTTACCAAGGCTCATAATCTTGACTGGTCCAAATAAGTCCATATGGAGTAGTTGAAGACATGCAGTTGTTTTTGATTCTTCAATAGACTTATAGGAGGACTTATGCTGTTTACCTTTAAGACAGGAAACACAGTGTTCTTTGCACTGATATTCCTTCAAAGGTAGACCTCTGACCAAGCCCATTTTTGTGACTTTATTGATGGTTTTAAAGTTCACATGGCCAAGTATAGACATTGCCACATCTTTTGGCAATCAGCAAAGTATGATCTTCAATGATCTTCTCTATCAACTTCTGGCCTTCTGGTGATATGATCTTGCATGCTGTCTTTGTGAAAAAGGAAGAATATCCTTTGTCACACATTTGAGAGACACTCAGCAAGTTGTACTCAAGGTTTTCAACCAGATTGACCTTGTCAAACTGCATTTTGCCTGAGGATACATTGCCATATCCTAGCACATATCCCTTGGCATTGTTCCCAAAGGACACAGGTCCTTCTCTTTGACTGATAAAATTGTTTATCAGGTATCTGCATCCAGTCATGTGCATTGAGCCTCCACTATCCACATACCATATGTTGTTCAAACCTCTGGAGACTCTCTGCACAAGATAGCAAATTAGTTAGTTTTGGCAACCCAAGCCAGTTTGGCTTTGGGTTTGCTCTTGAGAACAGGTGCAGCTAGTTGTGGACCATTTTTAGTAATCCATGTCTTTTTGGCAATGGATTTGTCTTTAAGAACAATGGTGGGTTCTTTTTGGTTTCCACCATCAACTTTGGTCATCAGAAGTTTAACCAGGTTTATCAAATCTTTAACTTCAGCAGTTTGTGAAACTGCTGATGAGTTAGGTGAAACTTCTGAAATTGAACTTTGAGAAGATGACCTTTGTTGAGATAAAGGCTTCTTCTTAGAAAGGGTTTTGTTTGATTGTTGTTTGTTGGGAAAAAAGGTATTTTGATAATCTTGTTTTATTTGTTTTCCCACAATCAGTTGTTGTCTTTGTTTGTTTAACTGATTTACCTTTCTAAATTTACAAAGTTCAGTTATGTGGTTAAACAGACCACATATTTCACATGCTTTTGCCTTCTCTTTCCTTTTAGATAGATCAAGAGAGCTGGAAGGCAATTTACTGACAAAATCTGATTTTTGAAATAGGTCATCAGCAGTTTTCAGGGTCTCAACTCCTGATGTAGTTGAAACTGCTGATGGCTTATTGTCAGTAGTTTTAACTTCTGCAGTACTTCCCTTTTTGAGGAAGTTCTGATGGTAGGATGTGCATTCCTCCATATCAGAAGTTTGAATCAATTTCTTCCCATCATTATCAGTTTTGTGGGTGAAATCTGTTGGTGATTCAGTGTGGGTATAACCAATGCCAAACTTAACATTGGCGGCAGTTTGTTTGTTAAGTAACATTTGATACCCTTTACAAGACTCAACCCATTTTTCACAATCAACCTTGGTGTCAGCAAGCTCTTGTCTGACTTTTCCTAGGCTGTCTATCATGGTTTTAATTTGTGCTTCTGTTTCAATGGATTTATCATTCAGTTTGGAAATTTCTTTGTTTTTCAACATAATTTTTCTTTCCAAATCACACTTCATTTGTGTGTATTTTCTTTCCATGTCATTGGATTTGCCTTGTAAATGCACATTAGTTTCTCTAATTAAAGCAAATGATTCTTTGCAAGATTTAGTGCAAAGCTTTAACAGAGATTGTTGTGATACCTGTGTTAGAGCAGAATTTGAAGAGTATCCTTCAAAAGCCATTAAGGCAAAGTTCTTTCTGCCATTATCAGGTTCTCCCCAGTTGACATCATAGACCTTATTGTCTGCATCCTGACTGCATTCTGACATGTCATAAGGAAGACTGCTCCAGTCAACATACCCTGAGGTAAATAAGCTTTGTTGCTGAGGGGGTTGTTGAGTTTGTGCAGGAAGTTGAGCAGTTGGAAATGGAGGCATGAGCTGCTGTTGTTGTTGAGCAGGCATCTGTACATATTGTACTTGTGGCACATATTGGACATTTGGAGCTTGTGCCTGTACAAAATGAGCACTCCCATTAGTTCCATTATTCCTATTATATGAGGGGTTATATTGATTTCCAGAGGACAATGGTTGGTTATAGCTAGAGCTTCTACACTCTCTAGCAAAGTGTCCGAACTTTTGACACTTATGACATCTCAATTTAGATTTGTCAAAACCAACTTTTGTTGAATTGTTTAGTCCTGGAAATTTCCTTCCTGACCTTTTATAAAATTTGTTAGTTTTTAAGCTTAACAAGGCCAGTTGATGCAATATTTCCATTTCTTCTAAGTCATCACTGCTAAAGTATTTTAAATCATCCATGATGAAACACATGTTGTCAGCAGTTTGACTTAGTTCTTCATTGTCATAAGCTGGGAAAGATCCATCTGATGAGATCCCAGCTGTTATGTCAATGTGGTCAAAAGAACCAAAATTATTAGAACAGGATGGTGAGTCATGTCCTAATAAGGCTGTGCTACCCGGAGTATAGTCATCAGCAGTTTTACTAGATTCTTGCAACTTTTTCTTTTGATTGATTTCTCTTTCAAAAGTTAATAATTTACCATGTAACCTAGTTAGGTTCAAGGTGTTAAAATCTGAACTGGTTCTGAGGACTATAGAGTAAGTTTCCCATTTTGAAGGTAAAGACCTTAAAAATCTATGCAACATAGACTCAGTTGTATAGGTCTGATTGTTTATTTTTAACTCAGAGATGAGTGAAGAAAATCTTTCAAACTGTTGAGTTAAAGTTTCACCCTCTATGTGAGTAAAAGTTTCATATTGTTGAGCCAATATTTCTCTGATGTTGGCTATCACCTCAGCAGTTCCTGCAAACTGCTCTTTTAGGCAGTCCCACAGCTCTTTGGCACTTTCACAGTGTAAAAGGCCAGCATAAATTTCATTTGGGAGAGCCATAGCCAACATGGAGAAAGCTTTTGCATCAAGCTCAAACTTTTGGAAATCTTCCTCCGTGTATTCTTTTGGATCCTTTGGTCTTTCAGTCTTACCCTCTGGATCAGTAACAACTGGTTTGTGAGGTCCAAAAACTACAGACCTCCAACATCCAGTGTTTGTTTGAGAAATAGTATGTGCCAACCTTTTAGACCATATGTTATATTCATTTCTGACTAACATGGGAGGTTTGTTGGCAGATCCTGTATTGTAGGGATCCATTTTTAAGAAGTTTGGATTTGTCAATACTTTCTTAAAGTGATGGATTTAAAAAGTGAGCCTTTTATCCTTTTTATTGAATATCAATATTGAGCCTGTGTCTGAATCTCAATTTGTTAGATTGATTTTGATCAGATTAACCAGATGCTCTGATACCAATTGTTGGATCAGTGGCTGTTTTTATGAACACTTATGTGTTTATCAGATTTATATATGAGTTATTAAGCAGCGGAAATACAAGTGTTCAAAGGTCTAAAAGATCACTTTGATGAGGAGTTATTACTCCCCCTTGACTGAACAATAAATGAGAAACAATAAATGATCTAAGTATAAAGCAGTAATAGCAGTTTATGTTTCTCAGATGTGAAGTGGAAATTATAAGTTTAAAGCCCGAAGGATTTCAATATAAGTTCAAAGATATTACACAAAATCACATCTCAAAATAGATGAACAAACTCATCTATTTATAGACTAATGTACTAAACTGTAGTCTGAAGTAATCTAAGATATTTAACAAAGATATTATGCAAAGATAAGGTTACTACAGTCTGTACATTGAAACTTGAAATCAAGACTTTAACAAAACTATATAATAATCAAACTGCTGATCTTCAGTCGGTTAGAAGCTTCTGAGGGAAAGTGCTGATGAGTGACAAACTGCTGATGAGTAGTTTATCTTCAGCAGTTCTTCAGTGAAATGTCTGGTTAGACTTCAGAACTTCTGATGAGTTTACTCTTCAGTACTTTGTGTTTGTTCTTCAGTACTTCTTCTTTTTGTTCTTCAGCAGTTCTATACTTAGGCAGATATGGAATAGACTAAGGTTATCAAAAAGGTGGTTTCGTCAATCCTCTTCGTCCCAACATCCCCCGGCCACGAGATAGATGTTTATCCTACTGATGACAGTGTCTGTAACCGTTTCTATAGTAATACGAATCTGTGATGAGTTTGTTATCGTTAATTTCTGTCTCGTCTCGAATCTCCCGTCTGAAACCGAGTTGTTTATGCGTACTCGATCCACGAATTAGGTTCCTAACTGGATTCACAATAATTTTTGGGCTTAGCTGGTTATTACCATCGGTTCATCAAAAAATTCTATAAGATTGCCAAGCAGCTTATAGTCTTGACACAAAAAGACAAGAAGTTTGATTGGTGGATCAAACAAGAGGAAGCGTTTTGAACTTTGAAGAACCATTTGTGTAGTGCTTCGATTTCTCGAAGGTACCGATGATTTCATGGTTTATTGCGATGCTTCACATCAAGGTCTTGGATGCATACTCATGCAGAGGAATAAGGTTATCTCTTATGTATCTCGTCAACTCAAAGTCCACGAGAAGAATTACACCACTAATGACCTAGAGTTAGGTGCAGTAATCTTTGCCCTCTAGATTTGGAGGCACTATCTTTATGGTACTAGGTGCATCATCTTCACTGATCACAAGAGCTTGCAACACATCTTCAATCAGAAGGAACTGAACATGCGGCAACACAGATGAGTTAAATTGCTGAATGATTACGACTGTGAGATCAAATACCATCCGTGAAAGGCCAACGTTGTGGCTGATGCCTTGAGCCGGAAGGCACAAGTCAAGACTATGCGTGTGCGTGCGCTAGGTTTGACCACCCACACAAACCTCAATGCCCGTATTCGTGAAGCTCAACAGGAAGCTCTAAAAGGTGAGAATCTGAAGAATGAGTCTTTATTCAAGATGGTTGATCTTTTGGAACTGAGATCTGACAGCACAGTTTACTTTGCCATTCAGATCTGGGTGCCATGTTCTGGTTGATTTAATTCTTGAGGAGGCCCACAAGTCTAAGTAGTTGGTTCATCATGGAGCCGACAAGATGTACAAAGATGTGAAGGAATTATATTGGTGGCCCAACCTTAAGCGTTAAATTGCAACATACGTCAGCCGATGCCTTACTTGTTCGAAGGTCAAAAGTTGAGTAACAGAAGTCGTCCGGTCTGCTGCAGCAACCCGAGATTCTCATCTGGAAATAGGAACAAATCTCTATGGATTTTATCACCAAGCTACCTAAGATGTCCAATGGTCACGACACGATTTGGGTAATTATTGACAGGTTGACAAAGTCTGCACATTTCCTGCCGATCAAGGAAATCGACAAGTTAGAGAAACTCGCCAAGTTGTATATCAAGGAGATTGTGACTAGGCATGGTGTGCCTGCCTCAATCATTTTCGACTGAGATAGTCGATTCAGTTCCCGATTCTGGAAACACTTATGGATGCACTAGGCTCTCGCTTGGATATGAGCACAGCCTATCACCCACAAACCGATGGCCAGAGCAAACAGAATATCTAAACCCTGGAGGACATGCTTCGTGCTTGCATAACCGATTTCGGAGGAAATTGGGATTCTCATTTACCCTTAGTTGAATCCTCCTACAATAGCAGTTACCATACCAACATCAAGGTTGCCCCATTTGAAGCCTATATGGACGTAAGTGTAGATCTCGTTTGTGTCAGGCGGAAGTTGGAGACAATTATTTGACTGGCCCCGAGCTTATTCAATAAACAATCGATAAGATCTTTTAGATCCATGATCATTTGAAAGCTACTCGAAATCGTCAGAAAACCATGCTGATCGCTGTCGCAAACTACTTGAATTTCAGGTTGGCGATAAGGTAGTCTTAAAAGACTCACCCTGAAACAGTGTACCACGGTTTGGAAAACGTTGGAAACTTAACACCCGATACATAGGTCCTTTCGAAATACTTGCTAGGATTGGTCCCGTGGCATACAAGCTCAAGCTACCGGAAGAGCTCAGTGATGTTCATGACAAGTTCCACATATCCAACCTGAAGAAGAGTTTATCCGATGAGTCCATCATCATTCCTCCGGAAGAAATTCACATCGATGATCAACTCGACTTCATTGAGGAGCCGATCGAAGTGACTGATTGGAAATTCTTGAAATTGAGAAGGAGCCAAACAAAACTTGTCAAAGTCAGATGGAATGCAAAACCCAGACCCGATTTTACATGGGAACGTAAAGACCATATGAGACGCAAGTATCCTGCTCTTTTTCCCAAGACTGCTGAGACCAGTAATAAAAATCGATTTTTCGGATGAAATTCCAAAAACAAGGGGAGAATGTGACACCAGTCAATGATACAGGTCAATATCCGTACGCATTTTGCTTAATACTGTCATTTCATGTGCATAATTAGACACTTTTGCAAACATTATACCCCCCAAGTCTAGTAAAGATGAGTTATTGTAGAAATACAATAGATTACCCGGTTGCGCATACAACACCCGGACTGTACAAGATAATTGGCATTAAACAGACAAGCCAATCACACGCTTGACAAAGATCAACCACATACCCGATTACCACACAGGAACAAAAAAACAACACACATGACAACGTTTAAGTGGGAAACTACAAAATTTCCACTCTAAATCCAAACAAATTCTCAATGTGTCCTATATGGACAACATGCAAGATTCATGGAACATTTTCTGGAACATGATTGTATATTAACATGAGTTAATATCACACAACAACACATGTTTACCACTAATTAACATATGCTATAACACTGTGGTGAAATATATTGTTACCATTACTCATGTTAATCCACACACTAAGTCGAACATATATCAATATGGCCACTTGAATGGATATTCCTATATCAAGGGTGACTAGATATTATCGAAACCAATTGCATATATGTATATATACGTGTGTAATCGGCCATATTTACAAACATATATACACAACACTTCAACATAAATACGTGTCTTATGAAAACATGTGTTGGTGTACATATAATCGTCCACTTGTATCCATCCATGCCCACGATCTCATACCCATTTCCACAAAAATATTATGAACCACACACACACACACACACACATATATATATATATATATATATATATATATATATATATATATATATATATATATATATATATATATATATGAGGAGTCAATGTTCTTGTCATTCCTTTATACCTATTTGAACACACATGAACAATTCCCTAGTGAGATTGATTACCTTGATTGGAAAACAACAAACATCCTCCTTCCACACCTTTAATTAGCAGAAAACAAACAAATAAGAACTCCCATGAGTCATTATCAACGAATGTGTCCATTCCTTGCATCAATTATGTAAGTCAGCCTCCATTCCATCACTATGACAATCAGGGACGAAGCATTTTGTGGGCCAGGTGTGGACCTGGTTCTGATACTGTAGGGTCAAAGAGGATTGACAAGCCAGTATAAACCTTAGTCTTATATCCTCTTAACATTTTGTGAAACTGCTGAAGAAGAAGAAGATATGTAAAGTTCTGAAGAGTAAAAGGATCAGAAGTTCTGAAGATAAACCAGACAATTAATCCAAGGAACGAACTGCTGAAGACAAACTCCTGAACATAACTCATCGGCAGTTTGCCACTCATCAGCACATTCATTAAGAATATTCTAATCGCTCTTAATCTCAGCAGTTTAGTATTATATTAGTTAACTTAAAGTCTTTGTTCAAGTTTCAATGCTACAACCTGTTGTAGTACTATCTTACATTATTTTAAGCTTTTGATTACATAGTTTGTATGTAATCTTTCGGCTATAAATAGAGGGGTTACTCCCACTATTTTAGCAATCGATAATCATCTATCCAAAACTTGAACTTTTTCCTTCAAATTACTTTGTAGTTTATCCTTTCATATATATCTGAGAATCATCTTGCATTAACTGTTATATACATTTACTATTATTGATTCTCATCTTTACTTCCTAATTCATTGATTGAGGGGGAGTAATAACTCCTGTTAAAATTGACACTTTAACTTGAGCACTTAAATATTCTATTGGGACAAAGAGGATTGAAGAAACCACTTTTGATAACCTTAGTCCAAATCATATTATGCATAAGTATAGAAGAAACTGCTGAAGAAGAAAACACAATTGCTGAAGAAGAGAAGAGCAAAGTACTGAAGAAGAAACTGATCAGTAGTTCTGAAGTCTAACCAGACACTTCACTTCAGAACTACTGAAGACAAAACTACTCTTCAGTAGTTTGTCTACTCATCAGTTGTTTGCTGATCTTATCTTCAGAACCGACTTAACTTCAGTAGTTTAGTATAATAGTGTTTTGTTAAAGTCTTGGATCAAGTTTCAATGCTACAGCCTGTTGTAAGCATTATCCTAAGTATAATATCTTTGCTAAATATCTTAGATTACTTAGTACAACAGTCTTGTAACTTTGTCTATAAATAGATGAGCTTGTTCATCTATTTTACACATGTGATTACATCGATTTTCATTGAAAATCCTTCAAGGCTTTAAACTTATTATCCATTTCACATATGAGAATCATAACTTGTACTTACTGCTTTATACTTACAATTGCTTATTGTTTCTCATTAACTGTTCAGTCAAGGGGAGTAATATCTTCATTAAAAGTGATACTTTGTATTTAGAACATTTATCATTCCGCTGTGCTTAATAACTTTGATAAATCTGCAAACACATAAGTGTTCTAAACTGCTATAAGAGACCATCACTGATCCAACAATTGGTATCAGAGCAACTGGTTTATCTGATCAAATATTAATCTAACAAATTGAGAATCAGACACAGGCTCTTATTGATATTCAATCTAGGATTAAAAGGCTCACTTTTACTTTATCCATCACTTTAAAGAAGTATTGACAAATCCAAACTTCTTAAAAATGGACCCTTACAATACTGGATCAGCCAATAAACCTACTATGCTAGTCAGAAATGAATACAATATCTGGCAAAGAAGATTGGCTCATACTATATCTCAGACCAACACTGGTTGTTGGAGGTCTGTAATGTTTGGACCTCACAAACCAGTAGTTACTGATCCAGAAGGTAAGACTGAAACCCCAAAAGTCCCAAAAGACTACACTGAAGAAGATTTCCAAAAGTTTGAGCTAGATGCAAAAGCTTTTTCTATGTTGGCTATGGCTCTCCCAAACGAAATTTATGTTGGACTTTTACATTGTGAAAGTGCCAAAGAGATGTGGGATTGTCTAAAAGAACAGTTTGCAGGAACTGAAGAGGTGATAGCCAACACCAGAGAAATCCTAGCTCAACAATATGAAACTTTTACTTATGTAGATGGTGAAACATTAACTCAACAATTTGAAAGATTTTCTTCACTCATCTCAGAGTTAAAAATTAATAATCAGACCTATTCAAATGCATCTATGTTACATAGATTTTTAAGGTCTCTACCTTCAAAATGGGAAACTTATTCTATAGTCCTCAGATCAAGTTCAGATTTTAACACCCTGAACCTAACTAGGTTACATGGGAAATTACTAACTTTTGAAAGAGAAATCAATCAAAAGAAAAAGTTACTAGACTCTGGCAAAACTGCTGATGACTATATTCCAGGTAGCACATCATTATTGGGACAGGACTCACCATCTTGTTCTAATAATTTTGGATCTTTTGATCACATTGACATAACTGCTGGGATCTCATATGATGGATCTTTCCCAGCTTATGACAATGAAGACCTAAGTCAAACTGCTGATAACATGTGTTTTATCATAAATGACTTAAAATATTTTAGTAGTGATGACTTAGAAGAAATGGATATTCTTCACCAACTGGCCTTGTTAAGGATTAAAAATAACAAATTTTACAAAAGGCCAGGAAGGAAATTTCCAGGACTAAACAATTCAACAAAAGTTGGTTTTGACAAATCTAAACTGAGATGTCACAAGTGTCAGAAGTTGGGACACTTTGCTAGAGAGTGTAGAAGCTCTAGCTACAACCAACCTATGTCTGGAAATCAATTTAACCCCAACTTTAACAGGAATAATGGAACTCATGGGAGTGCTCATTTTGTACAGGCACAAGCTCCACAAGTCAAATATGTGCCACAAGTACAATATGTTCAAATGCCTGCTCAACAACAGCATCAAATGCCTCCTTTTCCTACTGCTCAACAACCTGCACAAGCTCAACAACCCCCTCAACAACAAAGTCTATTCACCTTAGGGTACGTTGACTGGAGCAGTCTTCCGTTTGACACATCCGAATGCAGCCAGGATGCAGACAACAAAGTCTATGATGTCAACTGGGGAGAACCTGATAATGGCAGAAAGAACTTTGCCTTGATGGCTTTTGAGGGATGTTCCTCGAATTCTGCATTAACTCAGGTATCACATCAATCTGTTTTAAAGCTTTGCTCAAAATCTTGTAAAGAATCTTTTGCTTTAATTAGAGAAACTAATGTGCATTTACAAGGCAAATCCAATGACTTAGAAAGAAAATATACTCAGTCAAAGTGTGATTTAGAAAGAAAACTTGCTTTGAAAAACAAAGAAATTTCTAAATTGACTAATAAATCCATTGAAACCCAGGCACAAATTAAAAGCTTTTTAGACAACCTTGGAAATGTCAGAAAAGAGCTTGCTGACACTAAGGTTGATTGCGAAAAATGGGTTGAGTCTTGTAAAGGGTACCAAATGCTGCTTAACAAGCAAACTACAGAAAATGTTAAGTTTGGCATAGGGTATACCCACACTGAATCACCAACATATTTCACCCACAAAACTTATAATAATGGGATGAAATTGATTCAAACTTCTGAAGAAAAAGAATGCACATCTTTTCATCAAAACATTCTCAAAAAGGAAAGTACTGCAGAAGTTAAAACCACTGACAATAATCCATCAGTAGTTTCATCTACATGAGGAGTTGAGTTCCTGAAAACTACTGATGACCTACTAAAAAGAAAGAGAAGGCAAAAGCATGTGAAATATGTGGTCTGTTTAACCACATAACTGAACTTTGCAGATATAGAAAGGGAAATGAGTTTAACAAGAAAAATCAACAACTGGTTGTGGGAAAACAAATTAGACAGGATTTTGAAAACACCTTCTTTCCCAAAAAACAATAGCCAGGTAAAAACCTTTCTCAGAAAAAGTTTTTATCTCAACAAAAACCTTTTTCTCAAAGTTCATCCTCAGAAGTTAAACCAAACTCATCAGCAGTTTCACAAACTGCTGAAGTTAAATATTTGATAAATATGGTTAAACATCTGATGACCAAAGTTGATGGTGGTCACCAAAAGGATACCACCATTGCCCCTGATGAAAAATCCATTGCCAAAAAGACATGGATTTCAAATTTTGGTCCTCAACAAACTGCACCTGTTCTCACGAGCAAACCCAAAGCCAAACTGGCTTGGGTTGCCAAATCTAACTAATTTGCTATCTTGTGCAGAGGGTCTCCAGAGGCTTAAATAGCATTTGGTATGTTGATAGTGGAGGCTCAATGCACATGACTGGATGCAGATACCTGATAAACAATTTTATCAGTCAAAGAGAAGGATCTGTGTCCTTTGGGAACAATGCAAAGGGATATGTGCTAGGATATGTGTAGGATCACTTTCGAGCTTAAATCTGATTTTGATAAAGAAATAGATGAACACACACTTGAATATGACAATAAAACCCACTAATAATTTGCATAAGATAAAAACAATCAAAGCCCCCAAATTACTAGAATGTGTGTTGTTCATAAAACCCTAATCTCTATCTATTTATAGCCCAAACATGCTTAGGCTAATTACACTTTAAGTCCCTAAGGTTAACAAAATACAAAAACACTCACTAAACAAGAAAACCATTTTTAAAGTAATAAATATATTTTGTCTAAAAAAAATATATTTATTATCCATGGCGCCTTTCTTGATCATAACATGAGCTTCATTCGTCGATCTATTATCCGGATTTCTCGACTCGCCTTATGTATTGACTGCGACTCGTTTGACTTTGACTTTCGTTGACCGAACATTGACTTGTTGACTTTGACTTTGTTGATAACATTAGACTACCAATTTAGACCCAACAATCTCCCCCTTAGTCTAATGTTATCAGACTCTTGTATCATCTTCAGAACCGTCAATCTATATGTTATGATCATCTAATTTGGCAAAGCTTCAGTCTCAAATTAAGTACCCAACAATACTCCCCCTAGATTGATTCTTTTTAAATTTTCTTTGCTGAAGGTGTTCTTCACTTTGTTCCTTGAGTACTCTTATCTCACAATCTCCCAATTTTTGCATGCATCATCTTTGACAATCAAGAACAAAGTTTTTCAACTCTCGGTAGCCTGAGTGGTTTTGAAGATGTAGGAGGAGGATTCCTAACACTGATCTTCTGCAAGCTTGAGGCAACAGGTGCTTGGTTTAGTATCTTGCTCAACTGATGATCGGCCATCATTGCAGCAAGAAGTCGAAGAAACCTAACCACAATCACAAACAAACTCCAAATATTCTTTAGACAAATTCAATATACAGACAAAACGGTATTCATCTGTGGTGTGCAATCAAGTAAGTATCTCAAACGGCTTGAGACACAAATAATGTGACATGGAAGACTTAAAAATAACTGTACATAAAAAAAGTTTTTTTTTTTTTGGTTTTTTTTTTAGCAGCCATCAACCTTCGAGATACAGAAGGGATCAGATATGGGATCACACTAATTTGAAAAGCCTAGCCATGCTTCAACTTTCATGAGGATAGCTACAACCCAAGAACGATTGTCAGTATGTTTGTCCTCTTAAGTCCATGTCTCTCATCTTTCAACATACGTTTGGTGATGAGATTATCATGTTTTTGGTAATATTGACGAAAATTTTGTGGACCCCACTTGTGCTAGGTATAAGCCTACCAATCCTCAAGGTTTATTGTGATATAATGATGAGAGCTTCAGGTCTATGTTTACACATAACAGAGAAGATGATCATTATGTCAATCAGATGATGAGAGCTTCAGGTCTATGTTCTCATAACAGAGAAGATGATCATCTGATCGCTTGTTGAGCTAACTATATTTGTTTGCACGTCACTAACATTGCGTGTCTTTTGTTGCTCATTTGATTGAATTGCCCCGCATTGGTAGCTTGCACTCTTAGGTGTCTTTTGATTATATATGCACAAAAGTTTCTGTGTCTTTTGATCTCTCAACCTGTGTATGATTGGACTCAGCTTGTGCAGACCTAAAACACTATGGGAATCCAGCTTTTCGTGTAGATTTATTAATATTCACCTTATAGCAGTTTACTCAACTTGAAGGCTGAACCTACCTACACATCATTAACTGGTAGTTGTAACGTCCTTCAGATCCTATTCATGTGCAGACATAAACAAGTTAGTTCCTATCATTTCCCATATAAGATCAGAATTATTTGCATTAAACACATCTCATGGCCGAGACTATGTTTTCATACTCCCCCTAAACTTTTATTTTTGTACAATCCCTTTTTTTTTAATTTTTTTTTTGTATTTTCTTAAAAAAAATATTTACGAAAAATAAAGTCTTCCACATCAGACACACATAAACATATATCAGCAAGAAAATGAGTGTGTGACAACGGTGTCAATTGTGCAATCAGGTTAGATACCATAACCAAACCTGTGAGATTTCCGCTCCAAACCTATTCTTGGAACAACCACTGTTACTAACCGTGTTACTAACAGTCCTCCATGGTAGTTCCTACACTCATAAGTAAATTAATTAGAGAGTGGAACCCAGGCCGTCGTGGTCCTGGTTTGTCCTTTTTCATCAATATAACTAACTTCTTGAAACACCGTACCTTTTCCCTCATTAGTTTCTTTTTCAACTTTTGGTTTGATTCGCCAAACCTGTGTTGGTTTTAAAAAATTGTTTGTAAACGATTTAATTTTTGAAACAATTTTTTGTTTAAAACCTGGAGGAATAGATTGTGGTTTTGATGCTTTGGTCCTTTTAATCTTTGAATCATGTGAAACCGGCTTCACATGTGGAGATCTTGATGGAATATGTGTCATTCTAACATTCAAAGATGTGTGCACTTTATCCTCTGATCCAGAGAAGCAATTCTCATTGCCTTTACCATCTGGATTGTGTCGTTCTAGACATTTCTTGAGCACATGAACTTCTTTACCACACCTAAAGCAAGCTTTGAATGGCTTTTGATGCTTTATTGTCCCGTGTGATGCAACTGGGGATGTAGATTGTTTTGAGCTTTATTTGGCTTGTTGAGAAGCATTGGGTTTCACATCACCTTTTGACCTTGTGATCCTTAACCCATTGTGATTTTCATTCATCACTGATTCATCATCTGAAGTTGAGCAATCTTCTATAAACATATCTTTTTCCGGTGAATCTTGATGGACTTGATTTGTAGTATCAATTGATGTTGTTGGTGTTTGATCATCAGATGATTTCTTCATTTCAACTCTATCATCAAGTTCAGACACTGAAGTTTCTGAGTCATTTGAGCTTTCCCATTCTCTGGATGGACAAAAATCCGAATCACTTTGTGAATCATCGTTGCATGATGTTGACGGAGTAAACTCTGGAATTTCTTCAGTTAAGAACTTTCCAAACCTGTTATTTTCAAAAGCGGGCACAAAAACAGGTGGAGCATAAATAGTTTTATCATCACAGAATGCAGATTTTAAATCAGCACATTCATGCACAATATCATCATGACAAACATCAGAACGTGAGATAGGTTTTTGCCTATCACAAACATTTACCACACCATTTGTCACACCCTCAAAATCCACCTATGGGGTTTTACCGCGAGGCGCGTGACAAACCAGGATCCAAGTCAACGATCACAAAAAACAACACTATATGAACACATGCATCTTTAAAAACATAAGTTTGAAACCATAAAACAGTAGCGGAAGCTTTGTTACAAGTTCAAAATCCAAAAGTAATTTCAACAGTTCAACAAAAGAAAGACATGATCCTAAACTAGACGCCGTGCAGATGCGTGCGCCCTAGTCCTCGTTTGCTACCTTAGCGACCTGAGAAAAACATGCCAAAGGTACGTCAGCACAAAAATGTCGGTGAGTTCACAGGTTTGTAATAAAAGCACCAAGTTCACCCTGTCCATACTATGCAAATATGTAAACCAAAGTACGCTAGCTAGGCGTATGTTTTGTCACTACTACGATTGGAAAACCATTACTAACACGCATACCAGAAGCAATGGCCGAATAATGAATCGTTCCTGTTTGAGACAATATGCACCCGCCGGCTCCTAGCCGACGAGCAGGGCAGGTCACGCCCCTATCCACATTTCCCCGTTGTGCTACACCGCACATTCATGGTTTCCCCCGGGACTTCCAAAGATCGTATAGTAAACCAAAGTAACCCATAGTATGACAGTTGTTACCAAACATAAGTTTAACGCATGTTTTCTCCCCCAAAAGTAAAACCAGTTAAAGTGGGGCCGTGAACTCACCTTAGGTTGCGTTACTTCAACTAATGAATAAGATCAGCAAGCTATGCTAGCCCCGTAAAGCCGCGACCTAACATATGATAGTTACAAGTACTTAGACTAATAACCCGTAGGTTACTTAGTCCCTAGATGTCCAAACCATAACCAGGCTCGTTTGAAAACACGTTGACTGTTTGACTGACCAAAAGTACAAGACTCGACATCCCATTGGTGACCCGAGACTCCCCGTGTTATACTTGCACTCTCAATCACATAATCATGCAATCACACTTAACATACGTTAAAGTTCAACAAGTCTAACACATAGTTCAAACAGTACACAAATAAGCCCGAGCACGTGTTACCAAGTTATCAGGTATGATACGGGGTTCCTAGCATGTTCCTAGGTGTCAAATCGGGTCTCGAAATGCCAAAATACACTTACAGCAGCAGTACAAGCGATTAGGAAAAGTCAACTAGCGATTATGAAAGTCAACAGGCGATTATGGGGGCTAATTGCCCTTAATATAGGCGATTAGGGTCTTGTGGTATGCAATTCAGGAGTTTATCAGGCGATTAGGTCGTAAGACATGCAATTCAAGGCTTAACTAGCAATTAGGATCACAATCGCATGAAATGAAGGCAATTAGGCCCCCAATCGCCTATACTATAGGCGATTAGGCTTCCATATCAGGCGATTGGGCTCCCAATCGCCTATAGCATAGGCGATTAGGGTCCCCAATCGCCTTCAGCAGATCTGTTCAGGTTTTTCGCGCGTTTAACCCTCCAAATCAGGTCCGGAACGTGTGGAAACACCAAATATCAATCATTCAACATTATCAAACATATTTCAAGCAAAACCCCTAGCTTATCATCATCCTATCAGTCCCGAATGCAAGCCTTTACCCAAAATAGTATACTTAGCATGAAAACATCACATCAACATGCATAACTTTTACCCTAAATAGCAAATACTCAGATTTCATCATGTTATCACATTGTCCGATCATCCCCTACTGTTCTATCATCATTCTACAACAAACCCTAACATCAAACAACTAGCAAAACACCTCATATCATCCAAAATCATTCAAATTCATTCAAATGGGTCAAAATACTCAATATTCACAATACACTTCCAAAACCATCCAAACTCCTAAGACATCATCATCCTATCATAAACAAGCTGTAAACACCTTGATAACATGATAACAATCCTTTTTGAATCATAAAAATCCTATCTTTTATTCATATTTAACACATACAACATGCATAATGGTTTGGACTTGTTTAAAAACGATTTTCATAGGTTTTCAAAGACACAAATGTTTATAAACCAGGTCTGGACCTTTAGGGAGTAAAACACAATCATATAAAGGTTTGGGGATGAAGAACACACGTTGGTTTTATGAGGATTTGATGTGTAAAGCTTGAAAATGAGTGTTTTGATGCTAAAACGTGTTCTAGAGGGTGTTTGGGAGTTGGGATATGTTATGAGACGGCTAGGGTTGCATTAGAGGTGTTTTGGAGGTCAAAGGTGGTATTTATAGGCGTTTCTAGTCGTTTAAAACACGTCAGGCGATTATGCAGCAGTATCAGGCGATTAGGGCTCCTAATCGCCTATAGCTATAGGCGATTAGGGCCTAATCGCCCTCAGGATCACTCCCAATCGCCTTCCTATAGGCGATTACAGAGGCTAATCGCCTTCAGCCTCTGCATAATCGCCTATAGGGTCTGATTCTGTGTATTTGGCGCGTTAAACCCCGCTTTAACATATGTTAACATGTTTTCACATACCGACAAGTCACATAAAGATTATAATCACATAACACATGCAAACAAACACGTTCACACTCGTTCACCAATTCCCGGGACTCGAGACTTGTGTTTCTACTAAGGTTTGACGATTCCACGAATCGTCAATCTTTGCACACCTGGTTTAATGGCCGCCATCTAACGATCCTCTAGGTTGTGCTAATGACTCCTGAACTATAACACGACTTAACCGACCTAGTTAAGTATACTGTACGCGCGACTCGCTAAGGTGGACTTTGACCCAAACCATGTTATTAACCTGAGTTTGCCGGGTGTCACATCATCCCCACGTTAAAAGAATTTTCGTCCCGAAAATTAGCACAAGTCAAAAAGAAAACGACAAAGAATAGAAACCAAAAGAGAGAATTTACCCGAGTTGTCACACCATTCGAATCAACATTAGGTCTAGGTCCAGTACAGTCATCCAAATTTAAATCAGTTTTAGTCTTTTCATTATTCCAAATAAACCAATTAACCGTTGGGTAACTGGCTCCTGGGTGACCCAATCCCAAAGTCTTTCCACCACAAATGTCGTCATCTTCAACCTCTGCCTTTTGTGTCAATTTTGCATTGCATTTAATCATATTAGTATTAGACTCAGGTTTGACACATTCCTTTTCACACAGATCATTTTTAGGATGAGGCTTTGGAATTGGTATATATTCACTTTTGCTCAGGAGTAAAAATAAAGATCTTTCGATCCCATTTTTATCCTTATATCCAATTCCATCTTTAACAAAAGATTGCCTTGAACACTCCACTAGATCAGCTTGAGCCTTCTTGCTTACATTCCATTTGTCCACAATAATTTGAAGATGATTTGTTTCATTTCTTGATTTTTCTAACTTTTCTGTTAAATCATATATTAAAAATCTTTTCTAAGGACAAATTCTTTAAGAGTTTGCATTTCAACGAGAGTTGCATTTAACTTTCGTTGATATGCCAACTCATTTTCTTTCATTTCATTGTTGATTTTTTGAATATCAACTCTTTCTCTTAAAACTTTTCGATTGTGGGACAAACAGTAAGCAACTGCTGTGACACACGTTGGTGTGCATAGTTTTGTTTTAATTTCAAGAGGAATGCTTTTTACCAGATCCTTCTCCGCATGATCTTTGTTTGATTCCTCATTCATAGCTTTACCTGTCATGTTGCCTTTTTCAGTCTTGCTGCTTTCAGTCATTTCAATAATCAATGTTTCTTCCATAGCTTCCTTCTTACCTTTTTCATCCACATCCTGCTCTTGGCTCACCATGCCCTTGGTACAAATCTTTCCCATAAGATCTTTGTTGTTGTCGACTTTTGCAGTTGCAACTTCTTTACCCCGGTCATAGTCGTCCTCAGTCAATGCCTTTGGTGCTTGCATTTTAGCAGCCTCATTTTCGTCGGTTACTACCACTAATCCTTTTGTAGGCTTGATCTCATTTCCAGAGTTTGCTGAGAGATTATGAAGAGTCCCAGCTGAAATGGAGGATGGATTGGAGCTTTTCATGCTTATAGGAGTAGTGAAAGCCATGTTTCTAGATATTGATGTTGGTGTACTCGATATTGGAACGTAACCGACTTGATTCATCTATCCCTTTGTGACATCATTTTCAAATGACTTTAAGGAATTTATCACATCTGACAAAGTCATTGAAAAAATCATTAAGTCCTCTCTGACCGTCATGAATTTCAAGCTCCATTCCTTTGGGAGTGAATTGAACAACTTCTTGATTGAATTGCGGTTGTTAACAGGAATCCCGACTTTCTTCATCCTTGTGAGCATATTCATGAAACGATCGATGTGACTGCTTAAACTTTCACCACGAATGCTTCCAAACATGTCATACTCCTTTTGAACCATGTCTTGCTTCTTCTGAATCATGTCCTGATTTCCTTCATAGTAGTCACACAAGGCATACCACAGAGACTGAGCAGTGGTATACTCTTCGAACATGTTAAAAACATCATTTGACAGAGCCATGGTAAGAGCATCATAGGCTTTGTGATCACGTTGAATCAACTGCTTGTCAAGGTCTGTATAAGTAGTTGGATCAGTGTTGAACACCTCTCCTGCCTTTGTGGTCCTCATTGGGAGGTGTGGTCCGAGTTGAACTGAGGTCCATTGGGTAAAATCATTCACATAATAGAAGGCTCTCATACGATTCTTCCATGTTCCATAATCTTCCGTACCCTTCAACTTGGGAATGCGGGTTATGGTTCCAATTTCGAGTTCAGCTTGGGTTAGGGGATTTATAGTGAGATTATTGTTACCAATCATTGATTAAAGTTGATTTGAAGTTTGATTTTCTGATTTTAAAGTTTAAAGTCCAATAATAAATCCACAGTCCTTAAGTGCGCAGTCCTTAAGTGCGCAGTCCTTAAGTACGCAGTCCTTAAGTGCACAGTCCTTAAGTGCGCAGATGCAGAGAAACCCAGAAATTGAAAGTGAAACCCTTCAAATCTGATACTTAAACCAGGTGTTTTAGGGGTGATTAGAGAGAGGTTTTCTTGAAGAAGACGATGGCTTAAGAAAGCAATTTGGGTTTTAAAGTTAACTGCTGAAAAAAAAATTGAAACTTAGAAAATTTATGAGTATTTATAGGGGGTGTGGTTCTGTGGTCTAAGTACACATTCAAGTGCGCAGTTCACCTAGATCAGTTGTCTGAGCACTTAGTCAAGTACGCAGTCTGAGCACTTAGTCAAGTGCGCAGTCTGAGCACTTAGCAAGTGCTCAAACACTTAAACTATCGTTTAAGATTTTTAGTACGCTGGTCAAGTGCTCAAGGATCTAGGGTTTCTCAGCTTGAATCATATGATACAAGTGCGCAAACTATGATACAAGTGCGCAAAACTCAAGAAATAAGTGCGCAAAACATGAAATAAGTGCGCAAAATATGAAATAAGTGCGCAAAATATGAAACAAGTGCGCAAAATATGAAATAAGTACGCAAAATATGAAATAAGTGCGTAAAATATGAAATAAGTGCGCAAAATATGAAATAAGTACACAGTTTGATGAAGAATCTTCAACAGAAATCAGATTGAACGACGAATTTGTAGATGGTTAAATCCCAAATTCGAGTACCAAGCTCTGATACCAAATTGTAGGATCAATTTCGAGCTTAAACCTGATTTTGATAAAGAAATAGATGAACACACACTTGAATATGACAATAAAACCCACTAATAATTTGCATAAGATAAAAACAATCAAAGCCCCCAAATTACTAGAATGTGTGTTGCTCATAAAACCTTAATCTCTATCTATTTATAGCCCAAACATACTTAGGCTAATTACACTTTAAGTCCCTAAGATTAACAAAATACAAAAACACTCACTAAACAAGAAAACCATTTTTAAAGTAATAAATATATTTTGTCTAAACAAAATATATTTATTATCCATGGCGCCTTTCTTGATCATAACATGAGCTTCATTCGTCGATCTATTATCCGGATTTCTCGACTCGCCTTACGTATTGACTGCGACTCGTTCGACTTTGACCTTTGTTGACCGAACGTTGACTTGTTGACTTTGACTTTGTTGATAACATTAGACTACCAATTTAGACCCAACAATATGGCAATGTATCCTTAGGAAAAATGCAGTTTGACAAGGTCAATCTGGTTGAAAACCATCAGTACAACTTGCTCAGTGTCTCACAAATGTGTGACAAAGGATATTCTTCCTTTTTCACCAAGACAGCATGCAAGATTATATCACCAGAAGGCCAGAAGTTGATAGAGAAGATTATTGAAGATCATACTTTGCTGATTGCCAAAAGATGTGGCAATGTCTATGCAGTGGACATTGAAAAAGACAAAGTATTGAACAACACTGCCTGTTTCTTCTCAAAGGCATCAATTCAGAAACTGATCTCTGGCATAGGAGACTTGGCCATGTGAACTTTAAAACCATCAATAAAGTCACAAAAATGGGCTTGGTCAGGGGTCTACCTTTGAAGGAATACCAGTGTAAAGAACACTGTGTTTCCTGTCTTAAAGGTAAACAGCATAAGTCCTCTTATAAGTCTATTGAAGAATCTAAAACAACTGCATGTCTTCAACTACTCCATATGGACTTATTTGGACCAGTCAAGATTATGAGCCTTGGTAAGAAGAAGTACTGCTTGGTCATCATTGATAACTACTCAAGATTTACGTGGGTCTTCTTCTTATATTCCAAGGATGAGGCAGCTGAAATAATCAAGTTCTTCATTCTACAAGTAGAGAAGCAATATTCTTCATTCAAAGTTATCAGGAGTGATAATGGGACAGAGTTCAGGAACAAAACTCTGGATGAATTCTGTTTGTCTAAGGGGATTGTTAGACAATTCAGCATTCCCAGAACTCCTGAACAAAATGGTGTGGTAGAAAGGAAGAACAGGACACTAATAGAAGCAGCCAGAATAATGCTAGTTGATTCAGGCCTACCTTTGTATTTTTGGGCTGAAGCAGTCAACACAGCATGTTATGTTCAGAATAGAGTTCTCATTAACAAGAGACATACCAAAACTGCCTATGAAATTCTTCATGGCATCAAGCCCCTTATCTCCTTCTTCAGGGCTTTTGGATGTCAATGTTTTATCCTCAACATCAAAGACTCTATCTCAAAGTTTGCTGCTAAAGTTGATACATGTTACTTTCTTGGTTACTCTCCAATGAGAAAAGCTTACAAAGTCTTTAATTCAAGAACCAAGATAGTTGAAGAAACACTGAATGTCAAGTTCAATGAATCAAATCACACTCTTATTCCAGCACATCCTGCTGAACTCTTTGACCTTGACAATTTTAATTTCGGATCTGACAAGACTGTTTAATCATCCAAACCTCCTTAAAATGGTTTTCAAGGGTTTGAAGATGATGATCCTACACCATGGACCTCAAACACAGTCATCAAATCAACTTACAAACCTTCAGAAGTTTCACAAGCTTCTACTTCAAAAACTACTGATAAACTTTTTGAAACTACTGATTCAGCTGAACCACAAACTCCTGTACCTCAAACAACAACTGAACCAGATATTATCAATCTCAGTGGTTTATTTGAAGAAATTCAAGAGCCATCCTCAAGCACAAGATTACAAAAACTGATTGAACACAGTGATCATCCACTGGATCAAATCATGGGTGATATTGCATCAGGGGTACTTACAAGAAACCAGCTTTCCAACTTTTGCTTTTTCTCAGCTTTTATTTCTCAGTTGGAACCTAAGAAGTATCAACAAGCCCTCAAAGATAACAATTGGGTGCAAGCCATGCAAGAAGAGCTGCTTCAATTCAAGAAGCAACAGGTTTGGGAAATATGTCCCTTTCCTCCAAACAAGCAACCAATTGGTACAAGATGGGTCTTCAGAAACAAATCAGATGAAGTTGGTATGATCATCAAGAACAAGACAAGATTGGTGGTACAAGGCTATTCTCAAGAAGAAGGCATTGACTGTGATGAAACCTTTGCACCAGTTGCAAGACTTGAAGCTATCAGGTTATTTTTAGCTTATGCAATTTCCAACAACATAAAAGTTTTTCAAATGGATGTCAAAAGTGCATTTTTGTATGGAAAAATAAAAGAGGAAGTGTATGTCTGTCAACCTCCAAGGTTTGAGGATCCCTCTCATCCTAACTGGGTATACTGACTTGACAAAGCTCTTTATGGGCTAAAACAGGCTCCAAGAGCCTAGTATGAAATACTTTCCAACTTTTTACTAAAGAATCACTTCACTAGAGGCTCCATTGATAAAACACTTTTCATCAAACATGTTGGAAATCATGTCTTACTTGTTGAAATTTATGTTGATGATATCATTTTTGGTTCAACAAACACAAAATTGTGTGAAGAATTTATGAAGCTCATGCAATCAAAATTTGAAATGAGTACAATGGGAGAATTGCAGTACTTTTTGGGACTGCAAATCAAGCAACAATCAAATGGAACATTCATACATCAATCAAAATATGTTAAAGAATTATTAAACAAATTTTCTTTACAAGACTGTAAATCATGTTCCACTCCCATGACACCAATCACAAAAGTTGAACCAGATGATCAAGGGAAAGAAATTGATCAGACCATGTATTGATGTATGATAGGTTCTCTTTTATATTTAACTACTTCTAGACCAGATATTTTGTTCTCAACTTGTGTCTGTGCTAGATATCAATCTTCACCAAGAGAATCACATCTGACTGCTGTCAAAAGAATCTTCAGATATCTGAAAGGAACTCCTACTTTAGGAATTTGCTATCTTGCTTCAAGAAATACCAAGCTAACTGCTTTTTCAGATAGTGACTATGCAGGGTGTAAGGTGTTAAGAAAATCAACATCTGGTGGTTGTCAATTCTTAGGAAACTGTCTGGTATTTTGGCAATCAAAGAAACAAACATCTGTGGCAACTTCAATAGCTGAAGCTGAATACATTGCTGCTGCAAGCTGTACATCACAGATACAATGGCTCCAATATCAACTTCTTGATTATGGAATCAAAGAAACAAAGACTCCTCTTCTAGTAGACAGCAAATCTGCCATTAGCATCATTCAAAATCCTGTTCAGTTCTCAAAGACTAAACATATTGAAATCAGGTATCATTTCATAAGAGATTGTTATGAAAAAGGCAAGATTGAGGTGCAACATGTCCGAACTGCTAATCAAATAGCTGATGTGTTCACCAAACTCCTTGATACAGCAACATTTCAGAGGTTAGTATCCGTGCTTGGGATGCTAAATTTTGAATAATGTCTGTAAGTGTTTTTACTTTTTAATTCTGCACATATTTTTACCTTCACTTACGTACTTGTTAAAAACTGATACAAAACCTCTGATAAACAAAAAGAGAGAGAAACTACTGATATTTTAAAACTTCAAAGATGGAAAATTTTTGAAAAAGATATAACTATTGATGAAAATCAGAAGTTATTTAAGTGTTTTGATAGTTATTCTCATAAGCTGTTTCAAAACTACTGAAGAGATAACTAAAACCACTGATGAAGAAACTTTCTTCTTTAGTAGTTTCATTAAAAAGGGTAAAACTGACCTTTCACTCATCAGAAGTTTGACCTAGTCGGTTAAATTTTGACCTAGTCGGTTAAAAACTTCTGATAAATACCCTTTTCAAACACTTATCCATTCAAAAAGCATATTTCCCTCTTTCTCTCTCAAAGCAAACACAAAACCCCTTCTCTAACCTAAAAAATCACTGTTCGATCAAAGAAGAACCATGGCTCTTGTTCTTAAACAAGGACACAATCAAAGAGGCTACTTTGAGAAAGATGAAGCCTGGTCCCAGTACGACGAAATCATTGATTTAGTCGTAAAATCCCAATAATCATCCATTCACCAAATCATCCATTCAAGGGAAACTGATGGCCATATCACTAGAAACTTTAAGCATAAGGCTTGGTTTGAATGATTCTGATGCACCAGAGCATGTTTCAAACGCTGATATTTATCTTACCATGACTGAATGTGGCTATGAAGGTACTTTGGCACAGGCTACAGTTTATAAGAAATATTTTGATCCACAATATAAACTGTTATTTCATTATATTATTATGTGCTTAAGTCCTAAAACTGGATCTTATGATCAGATGCCTTTAACTTTTCAACCAATTTTTCATTCAATAATAAATGAAACACCTTTTAAGGCATCAAAACATTTCTTTAATGAGTTGGTATTACATCATGAAAATGAAAAGAAAAAGTTTTTGTTATACCCAAGGTTTGTTATGCAATTCATAATAAAAGAACTTGGAGAGGGAGTACTTGTGGGAGAACCAACTGTTTTAAAACCATTAACTTCCCAAGTATTCTTAAGGCACAACAAACCGGCCACAGTGCCAGAAGATGACCAAGGGGAACAACAACCCATCCCTAAGGAACCCACATCTTCTAAACCTAAACAAAAGAAAGCTAAAAAGCCTTTACCTCTCAAACAAAAACCTACCAACCCAAAGAAAAAGATAGTTCGGGAAGTGGAGAACCCTGAAACTACTGATGTGCAATCTGCACTTGAAAAGGTAGTGGCTGAAACATCCTCTCAGTCCACTCCATCTCCACCACCCAAAAGAAAACCATTTACAGTCATTTTCCAAAGAAAAAGACTCAAAAAGACTGTAACTACTGACCAATCCTTTGAAACTACTGAACCAGAACCCTTACCAACTACTAAACAACAACCCTTAACAACTACTGAACCTGAACCCTCACATACAACCATAGAAATTGCGCAACTTCTCTTAAGGCTAAAAGAATCCCATCCAACACATGTCACTCCCCAAACAACACATCAAACAGGGGAGATGCCTTCAGACTTTGACATGGATGTGGATATCTTTGGCTCTACCCAGAGAGATGAGGATGAACCAGAGTTTCTAAGCCCAAACTTAGAAACTTCAGGTACTTTTGAGGCTGCTACTACTCACTTATCACCCAGTGGGGAACCTGAGGACAGTAGTAACATAGCTAAGACCTCAAATTTGGCAACTACTGATGAAGGCTTATTGCCTGAGGTAGGAAATCCTCAGTTCCAAGAAAAAGAGGTTCATGAGAAGACTAGTTTGGAGTTAGCTCATGATTTGACTGTTGCTGCCCTCATTGAGGACACTATCAGGGATTCAGATGATTCCATTAGTTTGGATGATGATTCACAAATTCCACAATTTGAATTGACGGCTAATGTTGAAGGTCCTGAATCTGAGGTCTCTAAGCTCAAAGAGCTGGTCACCAAAGATCAGGTTAAAGTGGCATCTTCATCTCAAACTGAAGATCACCCAAAAACACCCCCTTCACAAAAACAGCTTACCCAATTCTCTGGGCTCTCAAGCATAGACCTGAACCAACTATGCAGCCCAGATGGTCCCCTGTACCAGATGATGAAGGACATTTTAACTGATCAACTCAAATCATTCACAACTGCTTGGGAGTTGAAGACCAACACTCAATTTGAGTTGATAAACACCAAACTTGCAGAGCTGAACAAGAAGATAGATGAAAACCAAAGACAGCTTGCAACATTATCTACTGCAACTTCTCATTCCTTGAAGCTTCCAGAAGTGGATGAAGCCAAAAAGGGGGAGAAGAGTAAGGAAACAATAGTTGAAGTATCTTCTGAAAGTCCTGAAGCTGAAAAGATTACCAAAAGACTAGGAAAGGAGATCCTTCAAGAGTTTAGTTCATCTAAGGCAACTGAAGAAACTACTGAAGACATTATTCAAACTGCTGAAGACAATCCTTCAGTAGTTGTGACTACTATCAACCCTTCAGAAGTTTTCACTTCCAAAACTGATCAAGGACAGTCTTCCAGGGCAACAGAGAAAGAACCAACTTCCATTCCTAAGCCAGCAACAACAACTACAACAGCTATTTTAAACCCTGCTCCCATTTCAATGTCAAAAGAACTATTGGAGAAGAGTTTAAAACAAGCAATAAAGAAGGCTAAGGAAGACAAAGTGTGGAATATAAACTGAAGAGAGAGTACTGGAAGCTGCTGTTGAAGAAGACAAGAGAGCACAGCTAATTCAAATGATAACCAAGAACTCCAGGGCAAAACAACCCTCTCTAAACAGGCTCTCAACTGAAGAACTCACAAGAAGAGCTCAACTTATAGCTGATAAGTTGGCAACTAAGAAAGAGAGAAAAGCTAAGAGAGCTGAGATAGTGGAAGAGCTTGTAGCAAATGGTTATGGTTCAAAGGCCTCAGTGTCAAAGTGGAAAGAAGAAACCTTATATGACACATACAAAAAGTTCAAGGCCAGCAAAGCTGCTAATCCAGATAGATTTAAAACTCCTGAAACCCAAAAAACTTCAGTTATAAGAAGATCATCTGGTGCATTACAAAGACCAGCTACAACCAAGAAGAAGCCAGAGGAAACTGTGAAGACTGATTTAAAGATGGTACTATTGGAAGGAAATCAGTTAGTTCATGGTGATTTTGATATTGAAGAAAAGCCTCTGCTTTCACAGTTCAGAGATCATGCTACTTATGCTTATCAAATACGTCTATCAAAGACAAATCCCATACCAAGGTTGTTACAACACATCACCTACCTAACTTTGCTATCCAAGGTGGTGTTGATCTTCAAGCTAGCAGAGATTCTCACCTGAAGGTCACTGAAATAGAAGACATACCCCAATCCTCTTCAGGTCAACCTCGGGAAACTAGCTTGGTTTCCTATGCCTCAGACTTTGACAAGTCTAAGGTGAATATTGTCAAATGGTCATTCACTGATTCAAACTCAGTGTTAGTGACCAGGAGAGATCGATCAAGCAAGGTCTACAAGAACTCAAAGAAGTTGAGCATATTGTCAACAAAAGACCTTCTGACCATTCAACATCTTGATCCTGAACGTGGATCTGTCACAGAGCAACAACAAGATACGCTTAGTACCAAGATGACTGCAGAAATCTGGAGGATACTAGAAGCGAGAAGAAATCAAGACAAATAAAGATTGGATAAGGTTTTGGCTTCATCAATCCAGGGGGAGATTGTTGGGACAAAGAGGATTGAAGAAACCACTTTTGATAACCTTAGTCCAAATCATATTCTGCATAAGTAAAGAAGAAACTGCTGAAGAAGAAAACACAAGTGCTGAAGAAGAGAAGAGCAAACTACTGAAGAAGAAACTGATCAGTAGTTCTGAACTCTAACCAGACACTTCACTTCAGAACTACTGAAGACAAAACTACTCTTCAGTAGTTTGTCTACTCATCAGTTGTTTGCTGATCTTATCTTCAGAACCGACTTAACTTCAGTAGTTTAGTATAATAGTGTTTTGTTAAAGTCTTGGATCAAGTTTCAATGCTACAGCCTGTTGTAAGCATTATCCTAAGTATAATATCTTTGCTAAATATCTTAGATTACTTAGTACAACAGTCTTGTAACTTTGTCTATAAATAGATGAGCTTGTTCATCTATTTTACACATGTGATTACATCGATTTTAATTGAAAATCCTTCAAGGCTTTAAACTTATTATCCATTTCACATCTGAGAATCATAACTTGTACTTACTGCTTTATACTTACAATTACATATTGATTCTCATTAACTGTTCAGTCAAGGGGGAGTAATATCTTCATTAAAAGTGATACTTTGTATTTAAAACATTTATCATTCCGCTGTGCTTAATAACTTTGATAAATCTGCAAACACATAAGTGTTCTAAACTGCTATAAGAGACCATCACTGATCCAACATATTCCACTATGCATTTTACATTGATATATTTACAACACATAAGTGTTCATGAATAAGAACTGTTAAAAGAGAAATTGATCCAACAATTGGTATCATAGCATCTCGTTTATCTGATCAAATATCAATCTATCAAATTGAGAATCAGACACAGGATCTTATTGATATTCAATAAAGGATAAAACTTCACTTTTTATCCATCACTTTGAGAAAAACTTGACAAATCAAAATTCTCAAAAATGGATCCTCATAATACTGGATCTGCCACTAAACCTGCTATGTTAGTAAGAAAAGAGTATAATATCTGGCAGAAAAGATTGGCACATACTTTGTCACAGACCAACACCGGTTGTTGGAGATCTGTCATGTAAGGACCACATAAACCAGTAAATGTAAATCTTGAAACTAAGGAAGAAATTCCAAAAGGCTACACTGATGAAGATTTCCTAAAACTTGAGCTTGATGCTAAGGCATTCTCTATGTTGGCAATGGCTTTCCCAAATGATATTTACTCAGAACTTTTACATTGTAAAAGTGCCAAAGAGCTTTAGGACTGCCTAAAAGAACAGTTTGGAGGAACTAAAGAGGTGATTGCCAACACCAGAGAAATTCTTGCTCAACAATATGAAACATTTACTCACATTAATGGAGAAACTTTGACACAACAATTTGAAAAATTTTCCTCATTAATCTCTGAGTTAAAGTTGAATGGTCAGACCTATACAACAGTAGCTATGCTACATAGACTTTTAAAGTCTTTATCAGAAAAATGGTAAACTTACTCAAGAGTCCTAAGATCTGGACCAGATTTTAACTCCCTCACTCTTACAATATTACATGAGAGATTGTTAACTTTCGAAAGATAAATAAATCAAAAAAAAAGTTACAAAATTTGGGTAAAACAGCTGATGACTATGTTCCAGGTAGTACAACACTTTTAGGACAAGACACAACTTCTTATTCAAATGATTATGCATCTTTTAACCACATTGACATAACCACTGGGATCTCATCAGAAAGGTCATATCCATGTTATGACAATGAAGAAGATATTTAAAGAACTGATAACATGTGCTTTATAATGGATGATTTAAAAAATTTCAGTAGTGATGACTTAAAAGAAATGGACATACTACACCAACTGGCCATGTTAAGCATAAAAACTAATAAATTTTATAAAAGTTCAGGAAGGAAATTTCCGGGACTAAACAGTTCAACAAAAGTTGGTTTTGACAAATCTAAACTAAGATGTCATAAGTGTCAAAAGTTGGGACACATTGCTAGAGAGTGTAGAAGCTCTAGCTTTAACCAACCACAGTCTGGAAATCAATTCAACTCCAGTTATAATAGGAATAATGGAACTCAAGGGAGTACTCATTTTGTATAGGCACAGGCTCCACAAATCCAATATGGGCCTCAAATACAATATGTTCAAATGCCTGCTCAACAACAGGGCCAACAACAAATACCTCTTGTTCTAGCTGCTCAACATCCTCCACAAACTTAACAACCCTCTCAACAAAGTCTTTTTACATCAGGGTATGTTGATTGGAGCAGTCTTCCCTTTGACACATCTGAATGCAGTCAAGATGCAGACAACAAAGTCTATGACATCAACTGGGGAAAACCTGATAATGGCAGAAATAATTTTGCCTTAATGGCTTTTGAGGGATGCACCTCTAAATCTGCCTTATCTCAGGTATTAAAAGAATCTTTGTTAAAACTTTGTTCAATTTCTTGCAAAGAATCTTTTGCTCTCATAAGAGAGACCAATGTGCATTTACATGGCAAAGAAAATGACTCTGAAAGAAAATACACTCAAATAAAGTATGATTTAGAAAGAAAACTTGCTGCAAAATCTAAAGAAATTTTAAATTAACAAATAATGCTATTGAAACCCAAGCACAGATTAAAATCATGATAGAAGACCTAGGAAATGTTAGAAAAGAGCTTGCTGACACTAAGGTTGATTGTGAAAATTGGGTTGAGTCATGTAGAGGTTACTAAATGCTGCTTATCAAACAAACTGCATCAAATGTTAAGTTTGGCATAGGGTACAACCATACTGAAACTCCAACTGACTTTACTCCCAAAACTGCTGATGATGAGTGTAGAATAGGTATAAATCAAACTTCCAATATGAAAGAATGCATATCCTTTCATCAGAACTTTCTCAAAATTGAAAGTCCTGCAGAAGTAAAAAAATGCTAACATTAAGTCATCAGTAGTTTCATCTACATCAGAAGTTGAGAATCTGAAAACTGCTGATGACTTAACTCAAATCTCTAAAACTGTCAGTAACTTTCCTTCCACATCTCATGATGAATTTAAAATGAAGGAGAAGGCAAGAGAATGTGAAATTTGTGGTCTCTTTAACCACAGAACAGAATTTTGTAGATACAGAAAAGGAAATAAGTATAAAAAGAAAATCTTACAACTGGTTATGGGAAAACAAATGAAACTAGATTTTCAAGAAACCTTTTATTCCAACAAACAACAACCAAGTTACACCTTTTCTCAGAAAAAGACTAAATCTCAACAAAAGCCTTTTTCTCAAAATGCTTCTTCAATAGTTGGACCTGAATCATCAGCAGTTTCACAAACTGCTGGATTAAGAATCTCATGAATATGGTAAAACTATTGATGACCAAAGTTGATGGTGGTCCTCAAAAGAACTCCACCATTGTCCTTAATGAAAAATCTATTGCCAAAAAGACATGGATTTCCAAAAATGGTCTAAAACAAACTGTTCATGTTCTCAAAAGCAAACCCAAAGCCAAACTGGCTTGTGTTCCAAAATCTAACTAATTTGCTATATGGTGCAGAGGGTCTCCAAAGGTTTAAATAGCATTTGGTATGTTGATAGTGGAGGCTCAATGCACATGATAGGATGCAGATACCTGATAAGCAATTTTATCAGTCAAAGAGAAGGATCTGTGTCCTCTGGAAACAATGCCAAGGTATATGTGCTAGGACATGGCAATGTATCCTCTGGTAAAATACAGTTTGACAAGGTCAATCTAGTTGAAACTTGGAGTACAACTTGCTGAGTGTGTCACAAATGTGGGACAAAGGATATTCTTCATTTTTCACCAAGACAGCATGCAAGATCATATCACCAGAAGGCCAAAAGTTGAGAGAGAAGATCATTGAAGATCATGCTTTGCTGATAGCCAAAAGGTGTGGTAATGTCTATGCAGTGGACATTGAAAAAGATAAAGTACTGAACAACACTACTTGCTTCTTCTCAAGAGCATCAACTTTTGAAACTGATCTCTGGCATAGGAGACTTGGCCATGTGAACTTTAAAACCATAAATAAAGTCACAAAAATGCGCTTGGTCAGAGGTCTACCTTTGAAGGAATACCAGTGTAAAGAACACTGTGTTTCCTGTCTTAAAGGTAAATAGCATAAGTCCTCTTATAAGTCTATTGAAGAATAAAAAACAACTGCATGTCTTCAACTACTCCATATGGACTTATTTGGACCAGTCAAGATTATGAGCCTTGGTAAGAAGAAATACTGTCTGGTCATCATTGATGACTACTCAAGATTCACATGGGTCTTCTTCTTATATTCCAAGGATGAGGCAGCTGAAATAATCAAGTTCTTCATTCTACAAGTAGAGAAGCAATATTCCCTCTCTGTCAAAGTCATCAAGAGTGACAATGGGACAGAGTTTAGGAACAAATCTCTGGATGAATTCTTTTTGTCTATAGGGATTGTTAGACAATTCAGCATTCCCAGAACTCCTGAACAAAATGGTGTGGTAGAAAGAAAGAACATAACATTAATTGAAGCAGCTAGAACTATGTTAGCTGATTCAGGCCTACCATTGTATTTTTTGGGCTGAAGTAGTCAACACAGCTTCTTATGTTCTGAATAGAGTTCTTACCAACAAGAGACAATCCAAAACTGCCTATGAAGTTCTTCATGGCATCAAGCCCCTTATCTCCTTTTTCAGGGCTTTTGGATGTCAATGTTTCATTCTAAATATCAAAGACTCTATTTCAAAGTTTGCTGCTAAAGTTGATTCAGGTTATTTTCTTGGTTATTCTTCAACTAGAAAGGCCTACAAGGTATTTAACTCCAGAACCAAGATTGTTGAAGAAACACTGAATGTCAAGTTTAATGAGTCCAAACAAACACTCATTCCAGCACATCCTGCTGAACTTTTTGATCTTGATAGTTTTATTTCGGACCTGAAAAGACTGTTACATCATCTAAACCCACTTATTATGGTGATCAATGGTTCTATGATGATAGTCCTCCATCATGGACTCCAAACACAGTCATTAAATCAACTTTCGAACCATCAGAAGTTTTACAAACTTCTACTTCAACAACTGCTGATGAACAAATTCCAACTACTGATTCAGCTCCATTAACTCCTGAACCACAACGTACAGATGAACCAGATATCATCAACCTCAATGGTTTGTTTGAAGAAGTTCAAGAGCCATCACCAAGTACAGGGTTACAAGAACTGATTGAACACAAGGATCACCCATTGGATCAAATCATGGGTGATATTGCTTTAGGGGTACTTACAAGAAACCAGCTTTCCAACTTCTACTTTTTCTCAGCATTCATTTCTCAGTTGGAACCAAAGAAATATCAAGAAGCCCTCAAACATAACAATTGGGTACAAGCTATGCAAGAAGAATTTCTCCAATTCAAGAAGCAACAGGTCTGGGAAATCTATCCCTTACCTCCAAACAAGCTACCAATTGGTACAAGATGGGTTTTTAGAAACAAACAAGATAAAGCTAGTATGATTATAAAGAACAAGGTAAGACTGGTAGTACAAGGTTATTCACAAGAAGAAGGAATTGATTATAATGTAACCTTTGCTCCAGTTGCAAGGCTTGAAGCCATCAGGTTATTTTTGGCTTATGCAATTTCCAAAAAAATTAAAGTTTTTCAAAGGGATGTCAAGAGTGCATTTTTATAAGGAAAGATAAAAGAGGAAGTGTATGTTTGTCAGTCACCTGGGTTTGAGGACCCTACTCATCCTGATTGGGTGTACAATCTGGACAAAGCTCTTTATGGGCTAAAACAGGCTCCAAGAGCCTGGTATGAAACACTATCCAAATTTTTACTCAAAAATCACTTTACAAGAGGCTCCATTGATAAAACTCTGATTATAAAATAAGTTGGAAATCATGTCTTACTTGTTCAAATTTATATTGATGACATCATTTTTGGTTCAACAAACACAAAACTATGTGATGTATTTAAGAAACTCATGCAATCAAAATTTGAAATGTGTATAATAGGAGAACTACAGTACTTTTTGGGACTGCAGATCAAGCAACAAACAAATGGATCTTTTATACATGAATCTAAATATCTTAAAGAATTATTAAACAAATTTTCTTTACAAGACAGTAAATCATGTTCCACTCCCATGACACCTACCAGACAAGTTGAACCAGATGATCAAGGAAAACAGGTTGATTAAACCATCTATAAATGTATGATAGGTTCCCTTTTATACTTAACTGCTTCTAGACCAGATATTATGTTCTCAACTTGTGTCTGTGCTAGATATCAGTCTGCACCAAGGGAATCACAACTAACTAATGTCAAAAGAATTTTTAGATATTTGAAAGGAACTCCTACACTAGGAATTTGGTATCCTGCTTCCAGAAATACCAGGTTAACAACTTTTTTCAGATAGTGACTATGCAGGGTGCAAAATGTCAAGAAAATCTACATCTGATGGTTGTCAATTCTTAGGAACTGTCTGGTGTCCTGGCAATCAAAGAAACAAACATCTGTGGCAACTTCAACAGCTGAAGCTGAATACATTGCTGCTGCAAGTTGTACATCACAGATTCAATGGCTCTAATGTCAATTTCTTGATTATGGAATCAAAGAGACCAAGACTACAATTATGGTACACAGTAAATCTGCCATTAGCATCATTCAAAACCCTGTTCAGTTTTCAAAGACAAAACATATAGAAATTAGATATCATTTCATCAGGGATTGCTAGGAAAAAGGCAAGATTGAGGTGAAACATGTCACAACAACTAACCAAATAGCTGATGCATTCACTAAGCCCCTTGACACATCAACATTTCAGAAGTTAGTTTCCATGCTTGGAATGCTAAACTTTGAGTAAACTCTGTAAGTATTTTCATTTTTCTGTACATATTTTACTATCACTTACTTGTTTGCTAACTCTGTATCAAACCTCTGTTGATCAACAAAAAGAGAGAAAAACTACTGATATACAAAAACATCTGTAAGGGAAAATTTCTGAAAAGAAAAATCTGCTGATGATAATAAAATCTTCAAATATTGATTTTAGGGGTATTTTTAAGAAAATCTTCTCAGTAGTTCAAAACTACTAAAGAACAATATAGCAAACTCTTGATCATGAACAAGTATTCATTAGAGGTTTTAGACAAAAAGGGCAAAACAGTCTTTTCCAATCTTTCCCTGAAGTTTAACGTAAAAGGACTATTAAACTTCTCAAACGCCTCTTTTTATTACTATCGTTTCAAAAACAAAACTTCCTTCTCTCAAAACCCTCTCTGAATCTTTCAACTGTTCTATAAAAAACAATGGCTTTAGTTCTTAAACAGGGACACAATCAAATAGGCTACTTCGAAAAAGACAAAGCTTGGTCCCAATACACTGAAATCATTGATTTGATAGTAAAATCACAATATTACACGGCGTTCACCATTGACCCACCAATCCATACTGACACTCTTAATGAGTTTTGGGCAAATGCTGAGACTGTTACCGAAGATGGTAAAGTTCTTTCCTTGAGGACGAACATCAAAGGGAAAGAAATGGCAATCACACCGGCAACTCTGGGAGACAGTTTAGGTCTTGATGATGCTGAAGCACCTGATCATATTCCTAGTGGAACAATTCAATCAACTATAATTGAGTGTGGTTACCAAGGTACATTATCACATGCTACCATTTACAAGAAATATTTTGATGCAAAATATAAACTTTTGTTTTACTATATTATCTTGTGTTTAAGTCCAAAGACTGGATCTTCTGATCAGATGTCCTCAACCATGCAACCAATTTTTCATTCAGTTGTTAAGGAAACTAAATTTAGGGCATCTTCATACTTTTTCAATGAGTTGGTGTTGCATCACCAAAATGATAAAAAGAAATTTTTGTTGTATCCAAAGTCCGTCATGCAATGTATTATCGAAGAACTTTGACAAGAGGTGCTTGTGGGTGAAACAACTGTTTTAAACCCTTTAACCTCATAAGCATACTCTAGGCATAACAAACTGGCACTTTTGCCAGAGGATTACTAAGGGGAACATGTCATAGTCCCTAAGGAACCAACATCCTCAAAACCCAAACCTAAAAAGCCCAAACAAACCAAACAACAAAAATCCAAACCCACCAACCCCAAAAGAAAAGCAATTCAGGAAGTTGAGATTCCTGGAGCTGCTAATGTGCAATCTGCACTTTCAAATGATGTGACTGAAACTTCCTCCCAGTCTCATTCATCTCAAACACCTGAAAGAGCACCAATATCCGTTCTATTTTCAAGAAAGAGATTTAAAAAGACAAAAGCTATTGACCCTTCTTTAAAAACAACTGAAACAGTTGAACAAAACCCAACAACTGATCCCATAACTTCTGAAAAAGAAACATCATCTGTAGTTGAGATTGCTAATATCCTCCTTAGACTGAAACTACACAATGCATCAGCAAATGTCAATCCCCAAGCACCACATAAAACAGGGGATGAAAACACAGAAATGGCAATTGATGAGAATGTGATCAGCTCTAACCAAATAGATGAGGAGGAACCAAGGCCTCTAAGCCCATACTTAGAATCCTTTGGTATATTTGAGGTTGCTACTTCTCTTATACCATCCAGTGATGGATTGGATGACAGTAGTACCATAGCTAAGACCTCAAATGTGGCAACTACTGATGAAGGCCTTGTGCCTGAAGTAGGAAAACCTCAATACCAAGAAAAAGAGGTTCATGAGACAACTAGGTTGGGTCTAGCTCATGAGACAACTGATACTGTTCTCATTGAGGACTATGCCAGTGATTCAGATGATTCCATTCATTTGGATGATGGATCAAAAACTCAACAAATTGAATTGATGGCTGACTGTGAAGGTCCTGATTCTAATGTATCTATTCTCAAGGAGACAGTCACAAAAGAACAGGTTAAAGACCACTTAAACCCTAGTTCCCCAAAAGTGGCATCCCCATTTAACACTGAGGATCACCCCAAAACACACCCTCCACAATCACAAAAGCCTACCCAATTCTCTGGGTCATCAAGCATAGAATTGAACCAACTATGCAGCCCAGATGGTCTCCTATACCAGATGGTACACCAGCTGATTTTTGGTCATCTCCAAACCTTTATGACTGCTATGGAATTAAAGAACAAAACTCAACTGGAGATGATAAAAATGCAATTGATCACAAGCTTGGTGAATTGTCAAGAAAGATGGAAGATAACAGAAGACAATTAGCCCATCTATCTGGTGTAAAACCTCCACCTCCTTGGTTTCTAGAAGTGGATGAAGCGAAAAAGGGGGAGATGTCAAAGGAACCTAAAGTTGTGTCTCTTGAAGCTTCAAAAAGAGCTAGAGAAACACAACATCTCAAGGATTCTCAAAAACTGATTACCATGACTAGACAAGAAAAAGCTCTGAAAGAAAGAGCAGAATGGTATGAAAAAGAGGAGAGAAGCCTTAGAGAGAAAGCTGAAAAGTCTATGCAAGGCCATAGTGAAGCAGCTGCTGAAGTCAAGACTAAAAGTACTGAAGACAATCGTTCAGTAGTTATGCTGCTCAGATCAACACTTTAGTAGTTGACATTTCCTGCACTGAACCAGAACAGTCACCTAATGCAACAGAAACAAATCCTGCTGAAATTCCAAAGCCTGTTCCCACTGCTACAACTGATCTAAACTCCTCTTCTATAATAAAGACAGAAGATCAAACAGAAGAAAAAGAACTAACAGAAGAAGAAAGAAGAAAAGCAAAAAGAGAGGCAAAGGAACAAGAGGTATGGAAAAGCATAGATGAAAGGGATAATTCGAGCTTTAATGACAAGTTATTAGAATATGAAAAGAAGTTAAATGAGTTAGAGGCACAAAAAAGACTTGCTGAGCGAACTCTCCTTGCAGCAGAAGAAGATAAAAGGCAACAGCTGATGATTTATATCAGCAAAAACACAAAGACAAGTAAATACTCACATAAGGGACTTTCAACTGAAGAACTCACAAGACAGGCACAGCTTGTATCAGAAAGGCTAGCCACAGAGAAAGACAGAAAGTTGAAAAGAGCCCAAATCATTCATGAATTGGTAAACAACAATTTTGGTTCAAAACAACAGATATGTAAGTGGAAAGAAGATGTAATTTATGACACTTACAAGAATCTCAAGGCTGGCAGACATGCAAATCCAGAAAAATACAAATCCACACAGCCTGCTACCAATAATAAGTCAGGGGAAAACACTAAAATAGATTCCAAGATGGTTTTGCTTGAGAAGAACACCATTGTTGAAATTGATTTTACTGTTGAAAAGAAGCCTCTGATAACTCAATCTAGGGATCCTGCAACATTTTCTTATCAACTGCAACAGACCATCAAAGAACAAAAACAGACCAAGGTAGTCACTGAACATCACATGCCTAGCTCAAAAGGTGAAGCACCTCGTACTATTTTAGTTGAAAAGAAAAAGAGATCCAATCTGATCAATTCTGAAAAAGAAAAACCATCAACTTAAGATCTATATTCAAACCTACAGATTGTACCATAAAAAGACAAATTCTTTAGTTCCAAATCACCAATCAAGAAATGGTACTCACCCAAAAGTCCAGTTCCCTGGTTCTAGAAAGACAAGACTGTTCAACAAAAGTCCTTCACAGCTTGAGTGAATTGGAAAGATTATCTGATGAAGATCTACAACCATTCAAGAGATGTTACCAGAATAAGGACTACTTCTAGAAGCAGAGGTCAGAGAACTCAAACATCAAACAATCAAGGAAATCTAGAGAGTTCTTGACTTAAGGAAGAGAGGATCTTATAAATAAAGATAGACAAAGGTTTGGCTTCATCAATCCAGGGGGAGATTGTAGGGTCAAAGAGGATTGACAAGCCAGTATAAACCTTAGTCTTATATCCTCTTAACATTTGGTGAAACTACTGAAGAAGAAGATATGTAAAGTTTTGAAGAGTAAAAGCATCAGAAGTTCTGAAGATAAACCAGACAGAATATCTAAGGAACGAACTGCTGAAGACAAACTCCTGAAGATAACTCATCAGAAGTTTGTCACTCATCAGCAATTTCATTAAGAAGATTCTAACCGCCCTTAATCTCAGCAGTTTAGTATTATAACAGTTAACTTAAAGTCTTTGTTCAAGTTTCAATGCTACAGCCTCTTGTAGTATTATCATACATTATTTTAAGCTTTCGATTACATAGTTTGTATTTAATCTTTCAGCTATAAATAGAGGGGTTACTCCCACTATTTTAGCAATCGATAATCATCTAAACAAAACTTGAACTTTTTCCTTCAAATTATTTTGTAGTTTATCCTTTCATATATATCTGAGAATCATCTTGCAGTAACTGTTAAATTCATTTACTATTATTGATTCTCATCTTTACTTCCTACTTCATTGATTGAGGGGGAGTAATAACTCCTCTTAAAATTTACACTTTAACTTGAACACTTAAATATTCCGCTGTGCATTTTACTTTGATATATTTACAACACATAAGTGTTTATGAATAAGAACTGTTAAAAGAGAAACTGATCCAACAGATACCCGCTGAAATCACAGGTCATGTTTGTACACTTAACTACACATATACATTGTGCATAGCATTACATGTCATCCATTTCATCGTAATTGGGCCATACAGGGTTCCAACGAGTCAATCCCGAGGCATGTAGTCTAACAGTAGACGCACTAGTTAGTACAAGGTTTCAGCTAGTCGCATAATTCATGCTAGATTATAGGAAACCCATGCAAAATCCTAGTTGTGGGAATCAATGCAATTGAGCACAAGATTACAATTTGTTGCCCCAGCAAGAACAAAAACAAACATTGTTCAAGGATAATAGATCACCCAACGTAAAATCCATGAGAAATTAGTACAAACAATGTTCCCACATGAAACCCTAAATTCGGCCATATATACACGTACATGATATCACATTGTTGAACCATTCTCCTTTATACATACATACAGATACACACAAACACATGCTTGAATTTGATGAACAATTCACCTACACACACATACAAGCAATCGTATACATATACACACTCACATACAACTCACCATTCTTATCTAAACCTCTCAATTCTCTAGAACCATATATAATAATGGAAACAACAAAAACGTACAAGAGATTTAAGCATGGTTGACTAGCCACAAAAACCTTTGCCTATTCCCCATACCAATCGGCCCATGACATCCCTACATGAACCAACAAACTTCCTAAGACAACTAGTTACATTAACAAGTGATCTTCCAAAGTTTATGGTGACCACCAAGACAATCCACCTTACCCCATTGGGATAACCCTTATTTTCTTTCCCTTTTCCTTGATTTCGGCTGAGAACCCACACACACATGCACAGCTGTTTTTCTTTGATAATATAAACCCACATGTTGAATAGTTTTCATCCATAGCCACCTTACACCAAATTAGGCCTTCCTAACACTCATCAACATGTACCAATGAAGAGTTGACTACCCAAAACCCACAATTACTTTCCCCTATGATCGGCCCTAAGCCGCCCTACATATACACAAACAACCAACATCCTCCCATGATCACAATAATCCAAGCCTTTCACTAACAACATAACTTACCTCTTTATACCATGGATTCATAGAGTTGTGACTTCCCAAAACATCCTCTAAACACTAAAATAATCGGAGTTTATTGACAAAGTAAAGTTTTTTTTCAAACCTTTTGTGACTTTGGAGTATGTCAGAAAACAAATTGTGAGTTTGGTACTTCCGCAACCTAAGATTGCGGAAGTGGTTGACATGGCAGTGGTTCTTGTACATCGTGGACAATGGCTAATGACGTGAACAAGTGATATCAAATTTCTTTTATTGAGTTGCTAACATGGCACTTACGCAATCTTAGATTGTGTAGATGCGTTTTGTGACTAGTGATTGGATAGTTAACATGTGTTAAGTAGGCTGATTTGGGCGATTGTAGAAAGGATATGGACGAAACTGGAATGGAGCTACATCAGAAGTACACATTCGACCATGTAAATGGGCGAATGTGGAAAAGCCTCACATTCGACCATTCACAATGGGCGAATGTGCAGTGCCTATATATAGATTTTGTGATTTTGTAAGTTTAAGAGAGTCATTAGGTGTGTGTGTTTTGAGGTGTTGTTCCAGAGCAGTTTGAGATAGTGTGTGTGTGATTTAGATTAACTGTTTTGACATTGTAATGAACTTTATGAATGTGTTAATCTATGAAAAGGATTGAAAATGACTTTGATTGTGTTTTGATTTGAGTTTACTTCAGTTTGTTCAAAGCTAGGGTTTCCGCACCTGGTTTTGTAACTTGTATGATCATATAATCCTGTTTTCGTGTCAAATCACATCCTCTACAAAGTGGTATCAGAGCATAGAGGATCATACAACAACAAATTGATAAACTCAGAGCTGATTTGGACATTATTTTGATCAATTCACATCTGTTTTTGCATAAAAATGGTTTTTGAGTGTTTTTGAAAGATTTAGAGTTGATTTTGTGGTTAAAATTCAAAATTCCAAGAATTAAACTTGTTCCAAATCATCTCCGAAGCAAAACCTGATCAAGATCATTCATATTCACAAACTTTTGAAAATCAGAGATCAAAATAACCGTTTTTCAAAGTGTAACCGTTTTTCAAAACTGAAAATGGGCGAACCTGGATCTGTGTGGTCGAAGGTGTAAGTTTTGGGCGAACCTGAGTGTATTTTTGGGCGAACCTAGGAGTTTTTGGGCGAACCTAGAATTTTTCTGTTGAATTTTTTACATTCGGGTCACATTTTTCACATTCGGTTGATCGGGGGTACGAACCTAGAACTAAAACGGTCGAACCTGGATTATTTTGGGCGAACGTGAAAAGTGTTAGTGTGTTTTTATTTTCTGGTGAACATTTACATTCGGGAGAGTATTTCTGGGCGAACCTACATCAGAAAGGGACGAACCTAAAACATATTGGGCGAACCTAGAGCTAGTTTTTGGAAAATTTTCTAAGTGTTGAATTTCTCGAAGTTTGTGATCATGTGGAATTTTCCGACTACTCCGACACCAGCAACTACACAACCACAACAGCAGGTGATGGACCCATGGACGGTAGCAGCACAGAAGACGAGCACACAGTCTTCGCAACCGGTTAACTACATGACTCAAAGTGCACCTCCAGCACCACAATCTGACTACTGGGGAGTAGCAGCAGCGGTGGTAAACACTCAAACTACAAATGCTATTTCCACACTGATTAATGATTTGTCTTCAGGTAGCGGGAATCGGCCACCGAAGCTTATGGAGATTCAAGAATACAATCAGTGGCAGAAAAAGTTTAAGATACATTTGGAAGGCATGGGAGTGGAAGGTGCAGAAGCATGGAACATGATTGCTAAAGGTTACACACCACCAGTTTTGGAGAACACAGGTGAACCAGTGCCATTGGAGAGCATGGCTGAGGATGAGAAAAAGAAGTTTGCTGTGGAGAAGAAGGCGTCTTCCCAATTGACACAGGCAATCACAAATGATCTTATGCATCAGTTTGGGACTTGTACAACGTCTAAGCAATTATGGGAAGCACTTAAAAGAAGGCATGATGGCAATGAGAAGACTAGAGGTCTAAGGATGGAAGAACTGAGAAAGGAGTTTGAGAATTTTTCTTATATTGGAAATGAAACTTTGAAAGAACTAACTCCTAGATATAATCATTTGTTATCTGAATTGTCTAGCTATGGTATACAGATTCATATGGCAAAGCAGGTGGACAAGTTTGCAGATGCATTACCACCAAATTGGGATCAGCATGTGGAAGTCCTAAAGGAAAAGGATGCTTATCAATACTGGTTTATTCAAGAGTTCATAGAGAAGCTGGAAAACAAAGAATTGGAAGAGAAGAGGAAAGCTAGAAGAGCACAGATTCCTCAGAATCCCAACTTATACTTTGGAGAATCTCCAGTTCCAGCTAGTACATCAAGCTCAGGAGGGCTAGTAGCACCACATGTTGCATGTATATCCAATGTTATGGAATCACCTACCATTAACTACCATCAACAAACATCATCCTTTTCACAACCATCAAACCCACCACCACACCAACAATACAACAATTCATACATTCCACCATTCTCCCCAATGCAACAAGCAGCTTTCTACACTGCTAGCCAATCTCAACAACAACCAATGAACCAACCTAATCAACAAACGGTGGTTTTGGAGACTTCTAACTTGGGTAATGTGACAGTTGAAGTTGCTCAGCAACACATTGCATTAGTCTCTGCAATGGTCTCATCCTACAATGGACTAGTTGCTAGTCAAATTGGGAATAACAACTTAACCAATGAAGACTACGCACAGATTGACAAGGAAGAGATGGAACTCATTGATATCCAATGGGCCTTTGCGAGCATAATGAGAAGAGCAACAGAATTTATTGAGAAGACAGGTAGAACTGATTTGGGAACTTCTCCTAACACAACCTACGGGTTCAATAAGGAGAAAGTGACTTGTTTTAACAGTGGAGGGAAAGGTCACTTTAAAAGAGAATGCACCCAGCCACCAAAACAAGGCAATAGGAACCCATTCAATGCCAGCTACCAGAATCGTCAACAACAAAACCAAGTTTCTTACCAAAACAACAACTACCAAAACCGTCAAAACAACTTTAATAACAACCAAAACAGACAACCAAACACACCAGACCAAACACAAAACCAATCACCCAACAATGCTAACCGAACAGTCATACCAATAACTACACCAAATGAAACAAACACCAATCAGAATCAAGCGTTGGTGACTCAACAAGATGAGAGGTTTGACTGGTCGAGCATGCAAATAGGTGTTGAAGAAATTACTACTGGTGGCAATGTGGCTTGTGTTGCATATCAGGTTGATATTGAAGATTCAGTGACGATGGATGAGAAGGTAGAAACTGAGGTTGAAAGTGATGAGTCTGAGGCTGAGATGGATGTGGAGACTGAACCTGTTAAGGTTAATGATGAGGTCAATGTTGAGGTTAAAGCCGAAGAGACAAATTCTGGAGTTGTGATTGATACTGTTTCTAATGTTCCTGAGGAGTGTGAATCAGTCTATTCTGATTCAGACAGTGAATCGGATACGGAAGCAAGTGTTGATTCTCTAGATGATGACATAGATCAGTTGCTAGCAGAAGCGGATTTTCTGATGACAAGGAAGTCGTGCATTGCAGATGATGCTTTCACAAAGATTGACTATTCCAGATTCTTTGCAGGAAAGGAAGCTCATTTCGCATTGATGGCCATGACTGATCCGCCAAAACCTGTAAGTTCTGAGTGTAGCACTGATGTTACAAGTGATAAATATTGTGGTACATGTGATAGATTGACTGAGGAGAATAAACAACTCCGTGTTCAACGTGATAGTGCTATCATGAACAGTCAATCTACTCGCAAAGAGTTGAATGCTTTTAACAAAGTATTAGATGGCTACAAAAAGGACATTTCCGACTTGAAAAACACCTTGTCTTTAAAACAATTGGCAATTAACAACTATGTCAATGAAACTGAAAATACCAAGTTGGAAATGGCCGCCATCAAATGCTTTGCTGAGAAAGTAAACAAAAAGCTGGAAAGCTATAAGCATATTGCTTATGTGGTAGACCATATCATTGATGATCAAACCACCAATTATCGGTCTGTACCATCTCCGGTTCTCTTTGAAAACCATAATTGTCACCAAGTGACACCGGAGAGTTCGGTAAAATAAGACACAGCATCGGAAAATGAATCTAATACCTCGAGTATTGGTGATCCACATTCCGATGTTAGACCGATTTTGGGTATCAATGATGAGGGTGTTACTGCTGAGAGTGTGGATTCAGACACTGAGAGTGATGACACTGGTTGTAATCAAACTGTTAATGCATGTGAAATTCCAAAAGAAAATCACATCATTACAAATGAACCAGTTTCACCATCTCAGATTGTGATTCCGATGGCAAATGCTCATCGTGAAAAGAATGTTGTGAAGAAAGATCTTGAGAAAAATGTGGTTAAGAAAGATCTTGAAAAGAATGCTAAGAATGAATAATGTGACAAACCTGTCAAGGTGTTTTATCGGATGGAAGGATCCGATAAAATCATTTCTGACGAGGACTTTCCAATAAAAGATGTTAACTATGCTAAAATTGACAAAATATGGCAAGAAAGTACCATTTGGTTCCCAAAACATGAGAGAACTAATGAGATTCCACCAGCTTTATTAAAGAAATTATATTTGGATGTTCCTTAAGAACCAAAGGTCCATGTCACAGAGTTTGTTCGACCCAAAAACAGAGCTAATGGCTTTAATGAGCCTACTTACTCAAAAGGGCCACTCCCTGAGAGTTTAAGGAAGCAACAGTACAATGATCAATACCCTGTTAGATCATTTGCTCAACCAAATGCTCCGAATGTTTTTGAAGAGTACCGTGCATGTTTTAAATGTGGGGAACGAGGGCATTTACTTGCTCAGTGCCCATATGTAAGGCATAAGAGGCACGAGGTTGAAGTAAGGAATTCCTTGAGAAAACCGATTGATCATTATGTGCCACCACATAGGCGAGTGGTTCCTCAACAACCACAACAGTTTTTCAACCAAAACAATTTTCAACAAATGAGGAACAATCGTCCAATTCAATATGATCGAAGGAATCGGATTGCTATGAAACAATCATGGAGGAAACCTGTGGTGAACGCAACAGTTGATAGGCAAAAGGTTCCACCAAAACCGATTGTCAAATCAAATGTTGGACCTAAATCTGTTAAATCAGATAAGGTTACCAAGAGAGTTACATTTGCTAACAATGTTCAGAAACCGACTGAGAACCCAAAGTCTCAGATTCGTATCTTGAAAAGGTCTGAACAATCTTGGTCACCCAATGGTACTCCAGGAGCCTCAACTTCAAGAGTTAATGAGACAAAAGAAACTGTTTTGAACAATCAGAAAAAGATTGATCAAAAAGTTGTTCCAAATGCTTGTGAAAATGTTACTTTGAAACCTGATGTTCAAAGACCCAAGACTCAGGCTTGGGTCCCCCGAAAGAACTAACTGATTTACTTTTTGTGTGCAGGGAGCTTCAGCTGGCCCTATTAGCAGTCTTTGGATTGTTGATAGTGGAGCTTCAGGCCACATGACAGGGGATCTTGCGTTGCTGTTTGACGTGAAGAACATCAATGGAGGGTATGTAGCTTTCGCGGGAAATAAAGGTGGATATATCACAATGGAAGGAAGTGTGAGCAATGGGATAGTGAGTTTCGAGCGGATTTCGTATGTGAAGCAGATTGATTATAATCTGTTGAGTGTCAGTCAAATATGTGATAAGCAATTTACTGTGCATTTTGATGACAAATCCTGCTATATTCTGAAACCGGGCTTTACAATTCCTAAAGAGTGGATAATGTTGAAGGCACCTCGCGTCAACAATCTATACATTCTTGATATGTCCAAGGCGATGACATCACAGGGGCAGATAACATGTTTTCTATCAAAAGCGACAGAGAAAGAATCGATAATGTGGCACCGAAGAATGGGGCACATTCATCTAAGGAAAATGAACCAACTTGTGAGAAATGGACTTGTCGATGGAGTAAACGTGAAACATTTCCATCTGAATGACAAGTGTGTGAGTTGTAAAAAGGGGAAGCAACACAAACAGTCCCACAAAGTGAAAAAGGTTAACTCTGTTGAGATGCCACTTGAGCGACTGCACATGGATCTTTTCGGACCGGTCAAGCGCAAAAGTCATCTTGGAGAGCTTTATTGTTTAGTCGTCACTGACGATTACTCAAGATTTTCATGGGTGATGTGTTTGCAGAATAAAAGTGACACCTTTAACAACCTGAAAGTTCTGTTCACTCGATTGGAGAATCTCTACAATGTGAAGATAAAGAGAATTCGGAGTGACAATGGGACGGAGTTCAAAAATGCCAAGATGGATGAACTTTGTGAAAGCAAAGGGATACATCATGAATATTCGGCTCCGTACACCCCACAACAGAACGGTGTTGCTGAACGAAAGAATAGGACTCTAATTGAAGCGGCTAGAACAATGCTTGCTGATTCAAATCTTCCAGTAATGTTCTGGAACGAGGCGATTTATGCAGCAAATTACACATTAAATCGGGTTTTGACAGTGAAGAAGTTTGGTAAAACATCTTATGAGCTGTTACACCGAAGAAAGCCGAACTCAGAGTATCTAGAACCTTTTGGGGCGCCATGCACTATGTTGAATCCAAGCGAGAAGTTTAGTCCTAAAGCCGAGGAGGGTTACTTTGTTGGATATGCAACCCCGCATAAACGGGTATACAACAAGCGAACTCGTCAAGTGGAAGACTGGGCTAACGTGGAAGTTCAACAATATACTCAAAATATTCAAGGCACGGGTCCTGATTGGATGTTTGATTACCAAGATTTCTTTGAATCATTCAATCTAGATAGCCTGGTTGAAGAAGCTGTTATCAGATTACTTTATGAGTGTGAAAATGCAACAACTTCACCGTTGGTGCGTCCGATCACTGTGAACCCCCTACCAGCTTCTAATGATACCAATGCTCCTATACAAGAGGAAGAAGTGTTTCAAGAGGCTTCAACATCATTAGACACTTCAGAATCTGAAGATGAACAATTTGAAGAAGCTATTCTTGAACAAGCTGAAGAACCAGAGGCACCGCCAGTGAACCCAACTCCAACTTCAGATGTGGCTTCAACATCAAATACGGGTCATGATCTGGATGCTGTAGAGAACTTGACTGTTCAGACGGGAGTGCAAGTACCTGATTATCCGGAATCTCGGATTCATCGTATTCACCCGCTGGAGCAAGTTATCGGTGATCCTGGAAGCAGTGTTATGACCAGAGGGCAGCTTAAAAGCGTTAATTCGCCAGAGAGTTTTGGTGCTTTAGCTTTATATGCCAAAATTCAACAATCTGGTAGTCAAAATGATTGGTCGTTTGCGTGTTATGTGTCGCAGGTAGAGCCAAGGACATACAAGGACGCTTTGAAGGATGATGCCTGGGTGGAAGCTATGCAGGAGGAGTTATTACAATTCCAGAAATTGGGAGTTTGGACGCTCACGGATTTGCCGCCGGATAGGAAGAAGATAGGCACTAAATGGGTGTTTAAGTGCAAGAAGGATGATCGTGGGGTTATTGTTCGTAACAAAGCCAGATTGGTCGTGCAGGGTTTCCATCAAATCGAAGGGATTGATTATAACGAAATCTATGCACCGGTAGCACGAATTGAAGCTATTCGGATGTTCCTTGCGTTTGCTTCATACAAGAAATTCAAAGTTTATCAAATGGACGTTAAAAGCGCATTTCTGCACGGGAAAGTCAAGGAAGAGGTTTTTGTCGGGCAGCCACCAGGCTTTGAGGACCCAATCCACCGGGATAAGGTCTACGTGCTGAACAAAGCTTTATATGGCTTGCACCAGGCTCCGAGACAGTGGTACGAGGAGCTTAGTACATACCTCATTTCCAAAGGATTTAAGCGCGGCCTCGTCGATTGCACCCTCTTTACGAAAAAGACGGGAGATGATTTGCTTCTAGTGCAGATATACGTAGATGATATAATATTTGGTTCAACTAACGAGCTTTTATGCAGGGAGTTCGAAACTGTCATGTAGGAAAAGTTCGAAATGAGCGCAATGGGGGAGATGCAGTTTTTCCTAGGCTTACAGGTGGATCAAAGACCCGACGGGATCTTCATTCACCAGACGAAATATGTCTCCGACATCTTGAGCCGGTTCCAGATGGAGGACTCTAAGCCGATGGATACCCCGATTCAACCCAATCACGGTATTGGAGTGGACGCTAAGGGGGAGCTAACGGACCCATTTACATACAGAGCAATCATCGGATCTCTGATGTATTTGATGGCGTCTCGACCAGATATTATGTACGCAACGTGTCTCTGTGCCCGTTATCAATCGAAGCCGAAACAAAGTCATCTGACGGCGGTCAAGCGTATCCTTAGATATCTGAAGGGTTGTCCTTCAAAAGGACTTTGGTACCCTAATGATGATAATTTTGATTTTATCGCTTTTAGTGATGCAGATTGGGGCGGCTGCGACAAAGATAGCAAATCTACTACAGCCGGTTGCCAGTTTTTAGGGAGCAGGTTAATCACCTGGCAATGCAAGAAACAGACTTCCGTAGCTCTATCTACTTGTGAAGCCGAGTACATTGCAGCCTCGAGTTGCTGTTCGCAAGTACTCTGGATCCAACAACAGATGGTGGATTACGGTTTGCAGTTTCTTAAAACCCCTATTCACTGCGACAACGAAGCCGCAATTGCATTAACTAAAAATACTGAAAATCATTCTAAAGCGAAACATATCCAGATCAAATATCATTTTATCCGTGATTGTTACGCTAAGGAATTGATTGATATGATCAAAATTCATACTGACTACCAACGTGCAGATTTGTTTACTAAAGCTTTTGACAGATCCCGCTTTGAATATCTTTTAAAAGTAAACAATATAAAGGAAAAACAGGACTAATCGGCACCTCGGTTTATCGCTTTTTAGTTTTTAGTTGTTATATTTTGCTAATTGGGAATTTCTCTTTGCTAATTGGGAATTTCTCTTTACTATCGTAATCCTCAAAGAAGTTGATGCTTTCGAGGGGATTGTTTAATCCTCAAAGAAGTTGATGCTTTCGAGTGGATTGTTTCTTTTAAATTTTTTTTTGGGTTTTTGTTTTTAAAAGAAAATTTGAAAACCAAAAATATGTTCTTTATTTTAGGGGGAGCCTTTTTATCAGAAAAACCAAAAACATTATAAAATTCAAAAAGACCTAAAAATTAGAAAATCAAAAATGATTTCCTGGTAAACAGAGGAAATGATAGTACATCAGTGGGGATCTGACACAGGCTAAAGAATTGTATAGTATAATGAGGCGTGTGTTGACCACGTGTGATATGCTGATAGGCTTCGTAGACTAAATATTGCGTGCATTAGTGATACAAACATAACGAACTACGCGTTCGTGGCTGAACACCTCATGGGCATATGGTCTTAGTACCGTAATTTCGTTTGATAGGATTGCCAAAATCTGAGGTTTCGGGTCGTTATGTTATGGTTATCCGGGATATTCTGATAAACTTTTGTCGTATTGATTTACGGACCTAGTTTTATCAGAATATTTGCTAAAAGAGCTTAATTGCCAAAACCAGAAGTTACCGAATTGAGGAACTTTATGTTTTAACTGATCATAGATCATTATTACATCGTATTGATCATCTGATGCAAATCAGTGATTAATATCAGCCTCAACCTAGTGTATACGCACATGTTACTTTGCTGCATTAAATTGCTGACCTGTACCCCTCTGTGCTATATACTTTGTAACTTTTACGGATAACTCTGGCATAATCACGCGTTACGACGAAGCTTTGTGCATTTACTTGATACGGGAGTATGTCGTGTGTGTGGGCACCACATCGTGTTAGTCTAATACACCTAACTCGTATCATTTTAAAGCATTGCGTAATTGTCTGCATGTGAGCTTACGTGGACCACAATATCAGCAATTGCCGTGTCACATACTGTTTCTAATGATAATATTAAACAAATAGATCAACGCTGTGATCAGATTTCTCAGAAAACTGATATGATCCTCTGACCGGATTTCACAAAATGTTTACTGTTTTCATTTACTTTGCTAGATTTTATTTTTTGTTGCAATTTACTTTTATTGTCAAAAAGATACAAAATCCAAAAAGATTTTAGGTGTGTTTTGATAAAATTTCAGAAAAATCCAAAATTTTTGCATTTCTGCTTTATTTTTGATAACCGGGGATGCTTGATAGTCATTTTCTGAGATTTGACAACACCATCTGGGCTTTGTATCATTCTAAAATGTGAAAATTTGTGTTTTGGAAGCTTAACGGATTGAAAAATGTTGAACGGGATTCGAATTCGTGATTTGGCGAAATTTTCAGAATTTTCCATTTCACATTCGCCCCTTAAATGGGTCGAATGTGGAAAATTCTCTACCTTCGGGTTGCTCAAACCGGGCGAATGTGGGTTGGGTACTTGCTTTTCACATCCGGGTAAACATTTCACATTCGGGCACATTAACTTGTGGGCGAATGTGGAAAATTCCCACATTCGACCCCAAGAACGGACGAAGGTGGGTCATTATATATAAACCAGTCTACATTCGAACCTTCATTCAGTTTTTCAAATTTTTCATTCGATCTAAGTCACCTTGTTGCTTTTCTGAATTTTTCTTGTGCGTTTCATTCTCTGCTTATTCCTGATCCTTTTGATACTAAATTTACAGGTATTGATGCAGAAACAAGAACAGAATCACTCGTTTCTAAACCGGACTACGGTTTTAGGGTTAATGGTGTTTAACTGGTTGTTAATGCTAAATTTTGATATACACTCACTCCACATCAGTTTTAGGGGGAGAGTGTACAAGGAATTAGGATAAAAACAACGTTTAATCAGTGATTGATCGATTGAAACGATAAGAACCCTAATTCCATTTGAAAACTGATGTAGAATGAATTTTAGGGGAAATTGATGTTACACGAGTGATAATCGGCCTCATTAGCATACATTCTAATCAAAATCAAGGGTTAAAAACTGTTTTGGAAAATTTTCAAATTTTTGGGAAAATCCTGTTTCACCTTCGGTTCGTCGTTTGGACGAAGGTGGAATAGAAGTGGACGAATGAACCTCAAAATGGACGAATGTACATTTTAATGTTATATTATTTCACATTCGACCAGAATTTTTGTACATTCGGCCAAAATGAACTACATTCGACCATGATTTTTGGGCGAATGTGGAATTCTTAAAAATCTAAAATTTTGAATTTTGTCGATTTTGTGTTTTGACGTTTGTTTTTGATTTTGTGTTACAGATGGCTGAGGAACAAGAGAATATTGAGATTCCTGTTGAGAATATTGTCACAGATCCTGTCCCAGAACCTGTTCAGGAAGGTGAATCATCAAGCAGCAGCAAATGGCCATTTGAGAAGAATCATAATTGCTGTGCTTATCTGGGAGACGTTGAGAAGAATGTGGAGTTTACAGACATAATCAAGTTCCTAAAGAGAAGCAGAGTTGTTTATGCTTTAGCTACACCAACTATTATCTACAAGGATATAGTTGAGGATTTCTACAAAAACGCTAAGTATGATTACTTTGATAATCAGACGATCATAAAGAGCAAGATTCAAGGAATGGAGATGTTCATTACAGAGGCTGACATCAGAGAAGCTCTCCAGATCAAGTTTGAAGTTAGTGAAGATCCAAGAGAACTCTCGTGGACTGAGCAGAAAGCATGTTTCCTTAGAATGAAATACAAAGGACCTATCACTGATGGTTCGATGTACAAAGGGAAACTGAGCGTGCAGTTTAAGTATTTTGCTCATGTCATTATACATGTGTTTGGATGTGTTAGTGGAGGTTATGACGTAATGAGGAAGAGTTTGAGCTCATTAATGGTTGCGTTGACTCTCAACAAACCATTTAATGTTGCTGGGATGATTTTGGATCATATGCTGGAGATGCTGAAGGGTTTGAAGAAGAAGTATTTTATGCTATACCCTAGATTTCTGATGATGATTTTTGATCACAAGTATCCGCATTTGAGGAAAGATCCTACTCAGATACTTGCTTTGGATCACATGAACATTCGTACTTTGGTTAGAATGAAAGGATATAAAGGTGTGCCAGATAATGAAAGACCACCTTACAGAAGGTTGTTTGGAGCCTTGGCTAGAGAGGATTACATGGATCCAGGAAAGAATACAGCAAGGCATCCTGATCGTGATTCTGACAACGATGATCCTTTGGTATACGCTGATGCTAATACTAAGAGGAAAAGGCAAGTAGTCAATCCTGGAGCCAAAGGGAAGGGCAAAGGAAAGACTGATCAGGGTAGCTCGAAGCAACAAGTTGTGAGAAAGAAATCTACTGCTAAGAAAGGTACAAGTTTGGTGGATGAAGAATCTGTAGACTCAGAAGAAACAGAGGAGGAGGAACAGTGGGATTCGGATGCTGAAAATGTCCGGGCCACCAAACGTAAGGCCACTACGGTTGGTGAGTCTGAATCATTGAACAGATCTATTGCTGAAGCTGAAAAGAGCAAGAAAGCTGTCAGTGCTGAAGATGAAGTGTTTGGTGTGAACATGGATGAGTTGAATCAAGGAGAAACTGTAGTTGTGAACTTGCCGAAGCCTAAACACAAAACCATGGCTAAGAAAACCAGTACAAAGCAACTGAGAGAAAAAGAGTTAAACCAACTCTTGAGAGGAAAGAGATTACCTGAAGCTGGAACGTCATCAAAACAATCTTCACCAGCCACAAAGAAACAAAAGACTAAAGAGGCAACAACATTACCAGTGGATGAGTTCAATGTTGCACTGGATAATGTACTTAATTTGTTTACCAAGCCTCAGAAAGAGAAAGAAGCTGAAGTTGAGCCATCCAGATCAAAGTCCAAGTCAAAGAAAGTCACTGTGGATGACGAAGTTATGAAGCAAGTGAATAAGAAGATGGACGATATGATGAAGATGATTGTGGCTCAGCAAGCAGAAATAGCCAAGTTCAAGCAGAATGAGGAAAAGATGCTTCAGATTGTTGTAGCTTCAAAGTCTAATCAGGATGAAATTGATGAGAAGGTTAAGAAGCTAGAAGCAAAGAACAAAAAGCTTGAAGGAAAGTGTTTGAGAAACAAAAACAGATTTAAGGCTATTAAAGAAGATAACAAAGAGTTGAAGGCTGAGAATAAACGCCTTAGTGAGCTGATAGATAACCTGTACAATGTTGCACCCAAGCTGAAGGAGGGTGAGGAAGACAAAGAAAAAGAAGAAGAACAGGTTGATTTTGAACCGTCTGAATCTGATAAAGAGGAAGATGATGATGAGGACGATGAAGAATCGGAAAAGAGTGATGATGAGGATGATAATAATGATGATGATGATGATGCTGAGGGTTCTGGAAGTCAGAAGGAGGATGAGAGTAGCAGTGATGATGATAATGATGGAGGAGATGATACATCGAAGTTTACATTTGAAAAGAGACCACCTTCAAAGAAGAAGAAAGACACTGGAGAATCGAGTTCGAAAAAGAAAGGTGAGAATGTTGATTCGGATGAGAGTGTATTCTGGAATGAGAAGGTGAGGTCCTTGTCTGATGATGCTAAACAAGTTTACAAGGACATGTTAGAAAGAAGAGAATGGACTATTGAGTTCACGGGTCGTTTTGCTGAAATATTCCAAACTGACGATATGATATATGAATTGGAATATAACGATCTTGATCTTGAAGAAGGGGAAGTACCTGCATCTGTGACAAAGGAGATTTTGGATGGACTTGCACAGAGGGTAGGGAAAACATTTGAAGAGTTTATTATAGATGAGTCGATTCCACATATTCCTGAAAAGGATATTGGAAGTCACTCAGATGATAAAGATACCCCTGAGTTTGAAGAAGTGGAGATAGAAGATATAACACATGAGGAATACCCACAATACTTTAGACAAACGGATGAAGATGTGGTGTTTCCTGACTTTACTGAGATTCCTAACACTTCTGCGAAGAAAAAGGCAAAGAAAAGAAGTGAAGAGTTTGTAGAGAAAGTATTTGGAGCTGATAAGCCAGAATCTTCAAATAAATCTGATGAATTGAAGAGTTATTTGAAGAAGTTGAGATTAATGGATGAGAACCGACCGAAGCCTGAAGCTCAAGGAAACTTTTATAGATTTCACAATGCTAAGTTCAGAGGCAGAGCTCTTGGGTGGACATACTTAGGCAGGCTGAAGTGTCTAGCTGCCAAGTGGGAATCAGGGATCTTGTACTTTTACAGATTCATTGACTTGCTAACTCTACCGTACTGGGCGGTTAGAGATTTATGCAGATTCCCAATGTCAGGTGCTTCAGTAAATAACACTCATGTCGGTTGGTGCGCAGACAAGCTGGTTTGGGAGAGCAGAACTAGATGGAACAGATTCAAACCACAATATCCCCGGAGGAAAGTTCACAGTGATATTGATCCCAGAACCAAGCTGAAGCGGGTTACCTTGATATATAAGGCACCTGAAGTGATGAGAAAGATACCTTTGATGCCCATGCCACAACATTTCAGTGCTGACTTCATTTTCTGGTATTACGATTGGAGAAAGGCAGAAGCGGTGATTGTGTTGAGAGATGGAAAGGATAAATACAAGCATGTGCATGTATTTGATCCTATGTGGTTGATAAATTGCACTTTCGAAGACATCATCATGCTCTTTTACAATCTGATTCATCATGAGCCGAACGACGCTGATCAGGCAAAGAAATACACTCAAGTAGTTGGTGTATGTTTTGCATATGACATAAATGCGGGTAGTAATTTGGAGGGAAAACTTGGCAAGATGGTGAAGATGGCGAACGTGTCAAAACCAGTGAAGAGAAGATTAGAGCCTGAGATGACGAAAGAACAGAAGAATTTGCTCATAATCAAGTTGCTGAACAAAGCCATGGACGAGGACAGAAAACGATCCAATCAATAGTCGAGGGGGAGTTTGTAGATGCGTTTTGCGACTAGTGATTGGATAGTTAACATGTGTTAAGTAGGCTGATTTGGGCGAATGTATATAGTTCTGGGCGAAGGTGAAAGAAAGTGGGCGAAGGTAGAAAGGATATGGACGAAACTGGAATGGAGCTACATCAGAAGTACACATTCGACCATGTAAATGGGCGAATGTGGAAAAGCCTCACATTCGACCATTCACAATGGGCGAATGTGCAGTGCCTATATATAGATTTTGTGATTTTGTAAGTTTAAGAGAGTCATTAGGTGTGTGTGTTTTGAGGTGTTGTTCCAGAGCAGTTTGAGATAGTGTGTGTGTGATTTAGATTAACTGTTTTGACATTGTAATGAACTTTATGAATGTGTTAATCTATGAAAAGGATTGAAAATGACTTTGATTGTGTTTTGATTTGAGTTTACTTCAGTTTGTTCAAAGCTAGGGTTTCCGCACCTAGTTTTGTAACTTGTATGATCATATAATCCTGTTTTCGTGTCAAATCACATCCTCTACAGATTGCGGAAGTCAAATCTTGTTTTAGCAAAGTGCTTTTGTCCAACTCAACTTCCACGTCAACCACTTCCGCTATCTTAGATTGCGGAAGTACCAAACTCACAAATTGTTTTCTGACATGCTCCAAAGTCACAAAAAATTTGAATAGAAACGCTAATTCATCAAAAAACTCAAAATAATCAGCCCTTTCATTCCCAAGGAAAGCAAGTTCATTCCCTAAGTCAACTAGTTATACACATTTAGAAACCACCTTTTTCATCACCAAGTTTCATGATGTTTGACTTGCCATTATGAAATCGAACTCACTACACCTCTCCCTCCCTCCCTCGTATATATAGTTTCCGTCTATAATGTGGTTTAGTTTGTATTTATTGTATTAAATATATCACTTGAAACCTAAGCAACCTTAGGGTAAGAATTTCAATTTGATGAACCTTTGAGGGGCCCTCATGCATTTTAGAAAGTTGAAGATGATGCTACTTGGTATATGACATAGTAGAAGGTCTTGTGTGTGACTTTGATAGTCACCACTTTCCTATAAACCATAACATTGTATCCTACTGACATCTACACATCATCTACTTCCTTTGTCCCACGTAAGAACGCAAAGTGAGACGGTGACGATCTATTTTACAAACCAATCACAAGGATGCGGGATCGTGTGACCGGGCGTCTTTGACAAGAAGCTTCCTGCTGGAACATTGAACAAGGTATGCGATCTTATGGCCACCATCCGTTTAACTAACTTTCAACTAAACTCGGTCCATAACGAACTATAGTGTTGGTCAAAATTTAGTAGGTGGTGGTCCACGGTGGTTTCACGTTTTGCGACTCCTAGTTCACTACAAGGTAACATTCTCAACGTTCTATATATGCTCGTTCGTTCGCTTTGTATATGGGTCTCGAACTAGCGCCTGGTTCGGACATGGTAGCCTTCGACGATGAGGTTTGTTGACGAATGTGACCTGTTTGTGGTTGCGAGGCGATGAAGGTGGCCGTTGTCCTATTGGATAGTGGTCATCGACGGACCGGTGGTAATCGAATACCGTGGTCTCATGGGGTTACCGATTTAGTTGTTATTTATGAAGCCGTGATTTTGAAAGTTCTTGGTGACAAGAATGTGATGCCTTACATGAAAACTCAACTAGGATTTTTTTGGATTCTGGTATTTGGAATGTGAATGTGGTAACAAGGTTGCTTGTAAGTTGAACACCCTAGCCACGTACATAATGAGACCTAGTACCTTGGGATTTGGAACATGGGAAATAAAAAGCATGCATACTAGTGTTTTCCTAGTAATGGCTTACATTATGATGTGATAATTGGTTATCATGAGTACATGGAATTCTTGGTGGTTTATACTATATGTAATCGTGTTGCTTGCTGCTTATAATGGGTTATGATAAGAATGCACACATGGTCTTGAAGATGGTGATATCTATTTCAAATCATTATCTTATGTGGAAGCAACTTGTTGATGTTGTTACTAGGATTCATGTCATCTCTAGCTTTGTTAAATTTTTCGGACACATTTAAGGTGAGTTTTTGTGCCCACTCTTTTATTTAATATTTGTTTCTAAATATTTTGGGCTAACGTGCATGCTAAACCAGAATGATTATTTTTATGAAGACACAAAATATTTTTATAAAGTTATAAATATTTTTGCGAACCCATATATATATATTATTTTGGCATGAAATATAAGTAGGCAGAATGCACCTAATGTGCTATTATTATGGTTTGAGTTATATGTATTATTAGAAGTGGGATATGCCTGCTCTAATTTAGGTATAGTTTTTGTCATGGTTCACATAGTTTAGGGCTTATGTGTTATTAGAAGTGGGATACGCCTACTCTTATTTATGGTATTAGTTTTGTGTCATGGTTGTTACATGGTTTATGTTGTATAGGATTATTATAAACTGAGCTATGACAGAAGTGGGAGATGCCTGCTGTGATCTACAGACTTGGTTAGGTTAAATAGACTTGATTGTACTTTGTGTTGATAAGCGGAATGCGCTTATTACAGTTGGAAATTGAAGTCCTGGTTAAATAGGTGGATTGGCTTATCCTAGACTTTGATTGTTGCTAGGGAAAAAAATAAACAAATTAGCGGATTGCGCTTATTGTTAACTCTGAGGTTGAAGTATTTTGTTAATTCTTATTTTAACAAATTACTTGTTTATAAAAATTTATAAAACTTGAACTCACTCAGCATAGCTGACTTTTGCATACACGTTACATTAATTTCAGGTTTGTTGGTGAATAAAAGGGATGCCTTGGCATGCAGTGGAGCTACTCAGTTGCGGTTGATATTTCAATTAAGAAGACCTCTACGAGATTGCTCGAACGCTATTTACCTTGTTTTCTAAAGATTTCAGTTTTTTATTAAATATTATTTTGACCCATCTTTGGAAAACCATGTTTGGAAATTTAATAACTTCTTTTAACATTCCGCTGCGTATTTTCTGAAATAAAATAAGATTTCTTTTAAATTGTTAACATGGTTTTAGCCTTTGAATTCCAACTATTTGACCTGTCGGTTTTGAGGTCTTACTAGTTGGTATCAGAGTAATGGTTCGAGGGATTCAGGCAGTTTGTGCTCGAACTCGAATCTGGTATGGGACCAAACTATTACTAAGAAATGTCAACTGCTGGGTAGCTGCACGCCAAGAGGTAATCCTTATTTTTTTGACGTATGTCTATATATATATATATATATGTATGTATATTTATATATTTACACATCATTGGATGCTTAGTAGCATGAAGTCATAAATGGGAGGTTAGTGCTTTACATTTTGATGATGTAGTATGGGAAGTTTATTATGTAGTGCGTAATGCACGACACATAGGTTGGGATGCTTCTCGTTGAGCACTTAGATACATATTCAGTGCTTAATTGTAATAATTCATAGGGGGTGTATGCTCTTGTGTTTTGAGGTAGGGTAGAATTTCCTTCTTCGTTTGTTAATTGCAAAACTTTAAGCTTTAATAGCTAAATACCATGTGTATTTGTGTTAATGTGTAGGCAGAACTGCTAATGTGGTCGTAACTTGTTGTGTTTAGGGTGACTAAAGTAACATAAACAACTAATCACACTTAATCAATGTTATTAAAAGTTTACCCTTACTTTACACATCCTGAATATGTCTTGTGACGGATCATGTGACGGTTTTGTCGTGAATGTTTTGTATGGGTTGTGTCTATCAATTTTTGTATTGGGACAGATAAGATCCCAAGGATACTAGACATTTAATCGAGGACAAGGTTGCAGTAGGGAATTCACACCTTGTGACCAAGGTAGTAGATATTTGTCGGATCGAGTTATCGGGCCATAGTCTTCCTATTCTCTTGTAATTAATGTCATTGGGTTGCTTTGATGTTATTCTTGGGATGGACTGGCTGGCTACCGTGGGTGCTCACTTTGTGTGCGGGCGGAGACTCGTGTAACTTACAGCCCCTGATGGGAATGGTATTACTTCCCATGGGCAAGATGGTTGCTCATTAACTCGGGTTATTTCTATGCTAAAGGACGGGAAGATGTTTCAGCGTTGGTGTAAGGCGTACCTGGCGTACGTCTTGGATATGGGGGCTGATATCCCTAAGCTAGAGGATGTCCCCGTAGTCCGGGATTACTCGAACGTATTTCCTGAGGATTTGACGGAATCGCCATCGGACCGTGAGGTTGAGTTCCAAATAGACCTCGTGCCGGAATCTAAACCTGTAGCCAGAGACCTCACCTCCTAGCCCCTGCATAAATGAAATACCTCTCATCTCCGTTGGAGGATTTGCTTGAGAAGGGGTTCATTAGACTGAGTATCACACCATGGGGTGCGCCGGTTTTCATTGTTAAAAGAAAGATGGTAGCATGCGAATGTGTATCACTTGATGGAGAAGATTAGATATCCTTTACCGAGAATCGATAGTTAATTTCAATCAGCTCCAAGGAGCTAGTTGGCTCTCCAGAATTGATCTTAGATCGGGTTATCATCAGTTGAAAATACGAGAGCAGGACACTTTCCGTACTCGTTATGGACATGATGAGTTTTGGTAATGTCTTTTGGCCTGACTAACGTGCTGCGGCATTCATGGATTTGTTGAACTGGGTGCGTAGGCCGATGCTCAACTGTTTTGTTATTTTTTCCATTGATGACATGCTCATATACTCCGAAAGAGAAGAAGACCATAGTCTACATCGCAAGAATGTTCTTCAAACACTAAGGATTGAGAAGCTTTGCACTAACATTCTCAAAGGTGCTTTCTGATTTCATGAGAGTCAGTATTCTGGCCCATATCATCAATTCTGTAAGTACCACGGTAGATTCCACGAAGGTGCAGGCAGTGATAAACTGGGCAACATCAAAATCATCGTCTGATATAATAGCTTCTTGGGTTGTCAGGTTGTTATCGGATGTGCGTACAGGATTTCTCTAGGATAGCTCACTGACTAAACTGGCCAAGAATGAGGTGAGGTTTTCTTGGGACTTGGACCAAGAGAACGCGTTTCTTGAAACTAAAGAAAAGTTTGAACACCAGATTTGCGGGTCTTACAAGTTTGACACGTGCACCGATCATAGTCTAGCCAGATTGGACAGAGGATCTAGTGTTTTATTCGGACGCGTCACTTGGGGGTCTCGGGTGTGTACTTATGCAACACGGTAAGGTAATAGCTTATGCCTCACACCAGCTGAAACCCCACAAGATTAATTACCCGACTCATGATGTGGAGTTAGCAGCCGTTGTTTTCACGCTTAAACTATGGAGGCATTACTTATATGGGGTTCCTTGCACTATCTACACCGACCATAAGAGTTTGAAGTATTTCTTCGAGCATAAAGACCTTAATATTTGGCAATGCGGGTGGTTGGAATTAATCTAGGATTATGATGTGGAGATTTTGTATCACCTAGGAAGGACTAACGTGGAGACAGAAAAGTTGAGCGAGGCCTAAACCCATTTTGGTGAAGTCTTGTCAGCATAGTTTGAAACCGGATATAGTGCAGCAGATCTCGAGTGTTCAGAATGAAGCCTTACATGCGGAGTGGATCATGACGGAGCGTAGGGGGCAACAAGGACTTTTGAAAAGCAATGGATATGGGGTTATGTCCATAAATGGCCGGATGTAGATACCTTGATATGGTGGGTTTAGGGATAAAATCATGGAGGGGGCACACAAAACCCGCTATTCTAATCATTCAGGGGCAACAAGATGTACCAAGATCTTATGATGAACTAATGGTGGCTGATAATGAAGTATGAGGTAACAACTTCTATGAGTGGGTGTTTGTCTTGTCTTCATGTTAAAGCAGAGCATCAGAAACCGTTTGTAAAAGAAAAAAAATTCACCTTTGGACGTACCAGAATAGAAGTAGGAGTATCTTACTATGTATTTCATCACTAAGCTACCCCGTACGCCCAAGGGGTTGACACCTATTTAGGTGGTGGTGGTGGATAGGTTGACAAAGAGTGCTCGTTTCTTGCCGATACAGAGGACCCTTAACTTCGAAAGGTTGGCATAATTGTTCCTTCGGGATATTATATCGAGACACGGTGTGCCAGTGTCTATTGTTTCTGATAGAGACACTCGTTCTACATGAATGGGTACTAGGTTACACATCAATACCGCATATCACTTGCAGACGGATGGTTAATCGAAAAGAACCATCCAAACTCTCGAAGATTGTGCTTTGGGCATGCGTTATTTATTTAGGGGGTAGTTGGGATTATAACAATAGCCAACTACCTACTAAACTGGCGGAGTTTTCATATAACAATAGTTGAGATTACCTACTCTTGGCGGAGTTATCATATAACAATAGCCATCACGCCACTATTGGGGTGCCACCATTTGAAAAGTTGTTGTCTTTGGCGACTACCTGACTAAACTGGGCTATGATAGAAGTCGGATATGCCTGCTCTAATCTATAGTATTGGTTTTGTGTCATGATTGTTAATATACTGTTTTGGATTGTAACCTAAAGCGATCACATGAATGTTTTATCTTTGGGAAGGTACTTAGTTAAACCTAGAGATTGGTTCAACAAAAAGAAGCCTTGCATTGTATCCTGTCGACATCTACCCATAGTAGAAGGTCTTGTGTGTGACTTTGATAGTCACCACTTTCCTATAAACCCTAACATTGTATCCTGCCGACATCTACCCATCATCTACTTCCTTTATCGCACGTAAAAACGCAAAGTGAGACGGTGACGATTTATTTTACAAACCAATCACAAGGATGCGGGATCGTGTGACCGGGCGTCTTTGACAAGAAGCTTCCTGCTGGAACATTGTACAAGGTATGCGATCTTAAGGCCACCATCCGTTTAACTAACTTTCAACTAAACTCGGTCCGTAATGAACTATAGTGTTGGTCAGATTTAGTAGGTTGTGGTCCGCGGTGGTTTCACGTTGTGCGACTCCTAGTTCACTACAAGGTAACATTCTCTACGTTCTATATATGCTCGTTCGTTCGCTTTGTATATGGTTCTCGAACTAGGGCCTGGTTCGGACATGGTATTCTTCGACGATGAGGCTGGTTATAGCGTGTGGGTGGAAACATAGGGAAAGAGGGTTCAAAGACGGTAAACGAAGGTTGGGTGGTAAGTGACGGGGTTGTGGTTGTTGAGATTTAATAGAGAGAATTTAAGAAACATGCTATGTTATTAAAGAATCATCCAAATACAAATGAAGGGGTATGGGGCTATTTATACGTGGTGAAGGGGTATGACACCCTTTAGTGAACCGACATAATGGTTCAGTTTTAACCACCATAACCGCCACAACTATAGGTTATACAATAATAATACTAATTACATACTAAACTTAGGATAATCAAATATTATGTCCAACATTCTCCCCCCCTAATTTTGATTTATCCTTTCTTGCTCCATATTAGGGTTGATCTCTTCTTCATGCATGCGAATGGAGTCTTTCTTATTCTTTGCTTTCTTCTTGCTTCATAGTAGCCATAACTTTCTTCATCATTGTTGTTGACATCTTATTAAATTTCACTTGCAATGTTGTCAACCGATGTTGCTGCTTCTTTTCCAATTTCTTTCTTGCTTGTTTGCTTTAACTTTGCTAAGTTCCTTGCTGCTTTGATCTTCTTCTTTCTTGATTTGCCACACAGGTCGAATTTGCCACGAAGGTCTAACTTGCCACAGAAGTCTAACTTTTCTTGCTTGAGTTTGATCAAATTATCGAACCTACTTGCTAATTGGACTTTAATATGATCAACTTACTATTGGCCAACTTGCTAACCAATTTTCTTGCTTGCTCCCAACCAACTTGCTAATCGGGGCTTTGCTCCTGACCTACTTGCTAATCAGGTTTTATGTGCTCCTGACCGACTTGCTAATCAGGTTCTTATGCACTAACTTGCTATACTCAACGAATAGAATTCGGAGTGGACTTGCTAATCTCAACGAACAAATGTTCGGAGTCACTTGCTATACTCGACGATCCACGAATGGTCAGAGTTACTTGCCATATACTCAACGAGTCACAAAGTCTCGGAGTCACTTGCTATTTCTCAACAAACCAAAAGGCTCGGAATTACTTGCTAATTATTTTCTTGACGAACCACAACGGGGGTTCGGAGTATCTTGCTATACGAATCGGTGTGATTCGATTTTGACTTGCTATTGTGGAATTTTTTTATGATTTTGATTTTTCTTTAAAAAAAATCAAAAACTTATTTGATTTTTATTTTCCTTTAACAAATCCAAAAAAATATTCCACACAAAAATCTACTTTGATTTTCTAATAAAACTCTTTCTAAACTTTTTGTTTGAGTTTTATAAGTCAATAAACTTTCTCAAAATATTCTACCAATAAACTTCTTTGTAAGTGTGTTGACTTTTGAAAGTCAAAACTCTCTTACGAAAGTTTATGCACACATAAAATCTTGCCCTTCTTTCCCTTTTCTTTAACCCTCTATCTATTTTATTCTTTTAAAAATTCTGTTGACCTTTTGAAAGTCAACAACTTTCCTATAACACTTTCTGCACCATACAAAAAAACGTGTCCTTTCTGTCTTTCTTTCCTTTTGATAAAAGTACTAGTATTTGACTTTTGAAAAGTCAAACTATCAAAGAGTGTTCTGTCAAAAATCTTGCGCCCCCTTCTTTTTTCTTTCTAATCTGAAAATGAATTTCAGTTTCTTTCTTTTGATTCTTTTCCACAATATTTTGACTTGATTCTTCTTAATCAAATCCTTGCCTTCTTGTTCGAATATTTTCTTATGAACCAACTTTTTTTGGGTTTTGGTTTTGATTCTTAATCCACTGTTAAAATTGAATGATTGTGTATAAAATCAAACGGTTTTGTTGATGTTTCATATTTAAAAACACAGAAATGTTTTTGTTTCCTCAAAACAGTTTTGGCGGGAAAAGTTCTTTGTTTCCAAAACAGGGGATAACAAAAAGACTTGATTTTTCATTTGGATTAAGAGTTTCTTTGTATTCGATTCGTTCTAAACTTTAAAGGGATGGGATGTAACCGTTAAAACGTCGTTCAATAACGTTCAATAACGTTAAAACGTCTCGCTGGAGTTTCACCGGAGACTCTGGTTTCTGGTTCTGGTATGATCTACGGTTATAATCTTTCAAATAACGATCTTTCTTATCGTCTGGATTGGAAAAATCGTTCTGTGAATCGATATGAAACGATTCTGTAACGGTCTCTGTTTTCATTCGAAAACAGGGGATGAAACCTTTCTGTGATTCTCTCTTCTTTCACTGTTATGGATCGATGATACCAAGGCTCTGATGCCATGTTGAGATTTAATAGAGAGAATTTAAGAAACATGCTATGTTATTAAAGAATCATCCAAATACAAATGAAGGGGTATGGGGCTATTTATACGTGGTGAAGGGGTATGACACCCTTTAGTGAACCGACATAATGGTTCAGTTTTAACCACCATAACCGCCACAACTATAGGTTATACAATAATAATACTAATTACATACTAAACTTAGGATAATCAAATATTATGTCCAACAGTGGTTGATGATGGTTTCGGGTGTTGTGCTCAGTGAAGGTGTTAATCAGTTTTGTTGACGAATGTGACCTGTTTGTGGTTGCGAGGCGATGAAGGTGGCCGTTGGTCCTATTGGATAGTGGTCATCGGCGGACCGGTGGTAATCGAATACGCTGGTCTCATGGGGTTACCGATTTAGTTGTTATTTATGAAGCCGTGATTTTGAAAGTTCTTGGTGACAAGAATGTGATGCCTTACATGAAAACTCAACTAGGATTTTTTTGGGCTCTGGTATTTGGAATGTGAAGGTGGTAACAAGGTTGCTTGGAAGTTCAACACCATGACCACGTACATAATGAAACCAGTACCTTGGGATTTGGAACATGGGAAATAAAATGCATGCATTCTAGTGTTTTCTTAGTAATGGCTTACGTTCTGATGTGATAATTGGTTATCTTGAGAACATGGAATTCTTGGTGGGTTATACTAGATGTTATCATGTTAGCTTGCTGCTTATAATGGGTTATCATAACAATGCACACAGGGTCATGAAGATGGTGATATCTATTTCAAATCATTATCTTATGTGGAAGCAACTTGTTGATGCTGTTACTAGGATTGATGTCATCTCTAGCTTCGTTAAATTTTTGCGACTCATTTAGGGTGAGTTCTTGTGTCCACTCTTTTATTTTGGGCTAACGTGCATGCTTAACCAGAATGATTATTTTTATAAAGTCACAAAATATTTTTATAAAGTTATATATATATATATATATATATATATATATATACATATATTATTTTGGCATGAAATGTAGGTAGGCGGAATGCGCCAAATGTGCTATTATTATGGTTTGAGTTATATGTGTTATTAGAAGTGGGATAGGCCTGCTCTTATTTATGGTATAGTTTTTGTCATGGTTCACATAGTTTATGGCTTATGTGTTATTAGAAGTGGGATACGCCTAATCTGATTTATGGTATTAGTTTTGTGTCATGGTTTATGTTGTATAGGATTATTATAAACTGAGCTATGACAGAAGTGGGAGATGCCTGCTCTGATCTCTAGACTTAGTTGGGTTAAATAGACTTGATTGTACGTTGTCTTGATAAGCGGAATGCGCTTATTACAGTTGGAAACTAAAGTCTTGGTTAAATAGGCGGATTGCGCTTATCCTAGACTTTGATTGTTGCTAGGAAAAAAATAAACAAATTAGCGGATTGCGCTTATTGTTAATTCTGAGGTTGAGGTATTTTGTTAGTTCTTATTTTGACAAATTACATGTTTATATAAATTTATAAAACTTGAACTCACTCAGCATAGCTGACTTTTGCATACACGTTACTTTAATTTCAGGTTTGTTGGTGAATAAAAGGGACGCCTTGGCATGCAGTGGAGCTACTCAGTTGCGGTTGACATTTCAATTAAGAAGACATCTACGAGATTGCTCGAACGTTATTTACCTTATTTTCTAAAGATTTCAGTTTTTTATTAAATATTATTTTGACCCGTCTTGGGAAAACCATGTTTGGAAATTTAATAACTTCTTTTAACATTCCTCTGCGTACTTTCTGAAATAAAATAAGATCTCTTTTAAATTGTTAACATTGTTTTAGCCTTTGAATTACAACTGTTTGACCTATCGGTTTGGAGGGTCTTAGAATATATATATATATATATATATATATATATATATATATATATATATACATACATATATAGGGGAGGGTTATCTTGAGAACGCTAAATATCGCGAGAACCGTGAGAACAAATGAGAAAACCAATCAATATCATTTTTTTTCAATACAAACCTAATTATAATCAAAATACAACATTAAAAAACGAAATTTCTTTCCAAATAATTCATCTTTTTTTGCAAAAACACTTTCAAATTAACTTTTTACGCATGTGTAAATGAAACAGTTTACACATGTACAAACAGTAAATTTACATATGTGTAAAAACAATTTATTTCCATATACGTTTAAATTTTTACGCGTAAATTGTGTTTTTGGAATTGTATTTTAGTACTCCCTCCGTCCCATTAGAAGTGTCCATATTCCCTTTTTTTATTTGTCCCATTTCATGTGTCCACTTTCAAAAATTTTAAGTCAATTTCCAAAGTTACCCTTAAAAACACAACTAAAAGAAACAAAGAATATGATGGGCCCACATATGACAAGGGTATTATCGTCATATGACAAACAAAAAAAGCAATCATTTAATATGCCTAAAACTTTGTGTTTTTCAAACCAAGACACTTATAATGGGACGGAGGGAGTAATAAAGATAAGTGTAAAAAGAAATTTTTTATATGAATGGTTTTAGATAGCGTTCTCGCGGTTCGCACAAAATATAGGTGTTCTCAAATTAACTTTCCCATATATATATATATATATAAATATATATATATATATATATATATATATATATATATATATATATATATATGAGAACCTAACACATGTAATCACCCCGCAATCTAAACACTTGAACTACCATAACACACAACCATTTCACTTCCCCTCCTTGGTTTTCCTTTGGCCAAGTACAAACAGACCCGAGAGGGCTGTGTTCGATAGATCCTCATCATAATACACTAGTTACCATCCATAGTCAAGCACTTGAAAGTCACATTTTGGAGGAGCAGTAGCATATATCTCATTTTCCTTCGGCTATAACTAAGCTGGTTAGATCGAACCAAACTCTATTTTCTCTTGAATATTTTGATCGGATACGAGAATCACCTGAACCCACACCATTGAATACACTTAACACACAAGTAGAACATATAAATATTGATTAAACACTCAAGTTTTTTACCTTAATAATTCCGAAATGTACATACGCACATACATTCATACATACGATGCATATACATACACTAGAAGCACTTTTGAACCTTTTATACATACCCACACACATACGAGTTGATGTGTGTATGTATAGGGCTGAAAACAAGTTACACAACCATAGTTATCAAAATAGATCATAACTTGTTTAATAGGGATAACTTGGGAAACATGTGTTAAAGTAACTGAAAACATATGTTAACCAACTTTAACACTAGAGTTTTCTTGGAAACATATGTTAAGGACTAAATGGTATGTGTTAACAAAGGCAAATTGCTTGTAAGTGTTAATTTAATACAATGTGGCCGAAATGTAAGTTAATATGTCACTAATGGATATAAACAACCAACAATCATGATAACACATAGGAATTCAGTACAATTGTTTTGCCACTAACGGCTAACACTAATTTCAATAACGACAAAAATGACCTTTTTCAACACATATAGTGTATGACATATATGGACAGTGGTACAGAAACACATAGTCCATAGGTGTTCAAGTCAGGTGAACAAATGCATGGTAAATAGAACAACCATAGACTTAAGTTGCCATTAATGAATTTAGGGCATCCCAGTCAAGACATTTCCATGCCAGACACAGTCCAGTTTAGCATTCAGACATTAGGTGAGTTTTTCACGGCCCTTTTTCACTGTTTTACATTTTTCCGGGGGAAAAACATGGGTACAGTTTTCAATTACATTCATGACTATTATGTGAACATGAGACATTTAGGTTCAGTATCCATTAAGCCCTCGTGTCATACATCACACCGTAACCATTAGCTATGGACTTAGCCATGAAACACCGGAATAGATCTATTGGGTTGACACCCCCACTCTTGGTCAGTTGCTGACCGGATGACAGATATCAAAAGAGTGCTTGTATTTCACATTATTTCATTGTCTTTAGTGTACAATGGGCGAGGCACAACATGTCAAGGTTTGGTTATGGGCTCATGTCAGATCACATATTAACTATTGGCCTAGCTAGGTGGTAATTTAGTCGGTTTAGGATTGCGTGTCCATCATATACAAACCTGTGAATTCACCAACTTTATGTTGACCTATATTTTTACATGCATGTTTTTCAGGAAATTAGCATGGAGTATGGAACTTGGGAAGGCTGCGTGCGGGTATTTATGGGATACCACCCTTTTGAACCATTGTTGTGTCATTTTAACCCAAACATTTTTATGCAATGGATTTTAATTTGAACAATTAAGGTTATGTTTGTAAAACTTGGTTTTTTAATGGAAGTTCTTATTTGATTTTAATTAATTCTTGTATGACCTTTGTGCTTGGAAATCATTCGGAGTCGCACCTCGCATTTCCGCCTTGGCGGGGTGTGACAGATTGGTATCAGAGCACGAGGTTATAGCGAACGGAGATTATTTTGAGTCAAACTATAATCTAAACAAAAATTGGTTTCCAAATGTTTTCCAAAGAAAAGAAATATAGCACTTAACCCTACGCGCTACGCAAGTTCCATGCCAGTTACATATTTCACACATTAGTAGACGTGGTAAATACATCACTTGATTACTGACACACACGTGTGTTCTTGATTTTCAGGATCATGACACACCACGACGACCCTATCATCATCTCGGATTCTGAGGAGGAGCATGTACCAGATAGCCCTCCAGCTGATGACGTTCAGCAGGGTTATGAGCCCGACCCTAGTGGTTCAGACATTGAGGAGGACCACATGCAGGTGGATCATGTTGTTTCTGACGACGAGGATGTTGTTCCTGCTGGAGAGGCACAGGAGGAGGATGCATCCCACCGCAGCCAAAGCCCCGGGTGCCATCTTTTCATCCATATCGTCCGTTTCTGGGTGGGGTACGTCTGATGCACACCCATCAGAAATGTGTGCTCCCTCCACCGGCTCCTATCGCTCCAGCTAAGGCTCCTGCCCAGGTTGACCCTGAGCCTCCAGCACCAGTAGATCCCCAGCCCCAAAGGTACCAGAGCCACCGAGAAAGAAGCTACTTCGGAGATCTCAGGTTTGCAAAAGGACTTATATGCCGACTGTTGATGGATTCTTAGCCTATTCTGATGAGGATACCGACAGCGAGGCACCCTCTACCTTCAAGACTGGTGGTCTATCCTAGCCACCCTCAGACACCTCACTACCCACCGGCTTCGAGCAAGCTCCTGTGCGCCACACCCTTTACTCTATATGGAACATGGTTGGGCGTCACGACACAGAGATTGGGGTGTTGCATGGGAGAGTTCAGGAGATCAAGGATGACCTGTATCTAACAGGTAAGACAATGGATCATGTTCTCTATCGATTAGCTGAGTTAGGTACACATGTGCATGAGGCGGAATAGGGACGTGCCACAGCTGAGGAGCGTGTTGCAGAGCTAGAAGGTAGAGTTGATGATCTTGAGGCGAGGATGAATGCAACTGTTGCAGCCTTGTATGCTGCTTTCCCACCCCCCGTCCCCATAGGATATCATGTGTTGTACTTGTAGTAGTAGTTTAAAAACTTATAAGGCGGTATGCCATTTTATTTTGTATGTAGAAACAAAATCGTATCACGTATGTTAAAATTTCTACGAAAAGTTCAATATTTTGATTCCTATATTGTTGTTGTGTCTGTGCCATGCATTTGTGATCTTGTTTTGTCGTTTGTGTTGATTGTATAGTTGTTTGATTGGTGCATATGTTGAGAATATTTTACAGTGCCTCCCCAAAGAACTACTCGATTGACTTCTGAGGAAGAAGCTTTTCTGACCACGTCAGCGGACCTAGCCAGGGTAATTGCACTTGTGTATTAGAAGAACATGCCTCCCCAAAGAACTACTCCATCGACTCCTGAGGAAGAAGCTTTTCTAACCACGTCAGCGGACCTAGCCAGGGTAATTGCACAGGCTATCGTGCAACATGAAGCGAACCGCACCGATTCAAGTGGTTGTTCGTGCATAGTAGGCCGACGCAGAACCCAGGATCCCGAGACTGGTAAAGCTCTTGCCTATCCATTCCTAGTCTTGATCTTATCTATGCTGATCCATTCGTTAATAATCTGTTCTTTCTGACACTACAGAAGTAGAGAATACCATGCGTGGGTGTTCCTACAAGACTTTAATGGCATGCAAGCCCTGGAACTTTCGTGGTTCAGAAGGAGCAATTGGTATTGTCCGTTGGATTGAGAAAACCAAGTCAGTGCTTGACATCAGTGGTTGCTCAGAGGACCAAAAGATCAAGTATGCCACTTGCACTTTCCAGGACGACGCATTGACATGGTGGAATCTGCAAGTGCAGATCTTGGATCGTGAAGCTGCCTACAATCTTTCATGGGCTGAGTTGAAATGAATGCTGATGGACAAGTATTGCCCGCGGAGTGAGCTCCTGAAATTGGAAACCGAGTTCCAAAATCTGTCCATGAACGAGGCGGATATCACTGCCTATACCACCTGATTTGATGAGATTTCTCATTTAGTTCCATACATGGTTACCCTTGAGTACAAGAGGGTCTTAAGATACATCTGGGGACTTTCTCCTAAGATCCATAGCATGGTCACCACTGCTACTCTAGCTTCCATCCAGCACGCTGTCACCCTTGCTCACAGCCTTACTGATGATGCGGTACGCATGGGTTCCTTGTCATAGAAGGAATCAGACAAGAGTGAAAGTTCTGAAAATAAGCGTAAGTGGTCCAACTTCAAAAAGGGGAAAAGCAAAGAGAGTAATTCCAACAAGAAGCCCGAAACCATCAAAGCTTTTGTTACCACCACTACTGACACTCGCAAGCCATACAATGGGCCCCACCAACTTTGCAATAAATTCAAATATCCTCAAGCGGGGACATGTCACAGTATCAAATGCGAGAAGTGCAAGCGGATGGGACATCCCACAGTGCAGTGCCGGGCTAGAGCAGTTGGGAACTTTGATGGAAAACCGGGATGTTTTTATGGTGGAGCTGCCGATCATTTCAAGAAAGACTGCCCTAAGCTGAAGGGTCAAGCTCATGGCAAGGCTTTTGTCATGGGTGCAGATGATGCACGCGAGGATCCTAACGTTGTCACGGGTAAGTTCCTCGTTAACAATCATACTTCTTCTGTACTTTTTGATGCTTGTGCCGATCTAAGCTTTATGTCAACCGACTTTAAACGGACCCTCGGATTAGAGTCAAATAAGTTGCACACACATTGATCGATAGAATTGGCCAATGGTAAGACAATTAAGTCCAAAGAAGTAATTAAGAATTGTGTGTTGAAGTTGGGAGATCATGAGTTCAGTATTGACCTCCTACCGATCGAATTGGGAATTTTCGACGTTGTGGTTGGCATGGATTGGTTGTCAAAGAACCGTGTCGAGGTTATGTGTTTCACGAAAGTGGTTCGAGTTCCATTGCCCGATGGAGAGGTTCTTTCCATACAGGGGGAGTATAGGAAGACTCCGTTGCGATTCGTATCTTGCATGAAGGCCCAGAAGTGTTCGCGGAAAGGTCATTTTGCATTCTTAGCACATGTGATCGAGAAGAAACAAAAAGAGAGAAGAATCGAAGACATCCCTGTCTTGAGTGATTTTCCATAACTCTTTTCCGAAGAGATGAGTTTCGTATCGACCTCATTCTCAGAACTGCTCCCGTACCTCGTTGGCCTTATCGTTTAGCTTTGTCTGAGATGCAAGAACTGTCCAACCAACTGCAAGAATTGCTTGACAAAGGATTCATTCAACCGAGCTCTTCACCCTGGGGAGCTCTAGTTCTGTTTGTCAAGAAGAAGGATGGATCATTTCGCATGCGCATCGAATACAGAGAGTTGAACAAGCTTACGGTGAAGAACCGTTACCCTCTTCCCAGAATTGTTGACCTATTCAACTAATTGCATGGTTGCAGTTTCTACTCAAAGATCGATCTGAGATTAGGCTATCACCAGTTGCGTATTCATCAAGAGGACATTCCCAAGACTGCTTTCAGGACGCGATATGGCCATTATGAGTTCTTGGTTATGCCATTTGGCTTGACAAATGCACTAGCGTTATTCATGGATCTGATGAACTGGGTGTGTAAGCTTTACTTCTACAAGTTCGTGATTGTGTTCATTGATGACATTCTGGTCAATTCACGAACCCAAGAGGAGCATGAGCAGCATTTGGGGGTGATCCTAAATCTGCTTAAGGGTGAAAAACTGTATGCCAAACTATCCAAGTGTGAATTCTGGATTCGTGAAGTTCACTTTCTCGGTCATTTAGTGAACGAGAAAGGTATACTGTCACACCCCGCCTAGGCGGAAACATGGGGTGTAACCACGAAAGGTTTTCAAGCACAAGATATGAGCAAACATTCATATTTATTTATTTATAAAAGTACCAAATGTGTTCAATGACAAAAAGTCACAAGATACAGTTTAAAACCCCTCGCGGGGTCAAAAGTTTTAATGACACGATGTGTGGTGGTTGTGAATGAATGCCCAATCGTAACCCAAGTTCCATCCATGCTTTTAGTTACCTGAAAAACATGCATAAAAACTTTGTCAACAAAATGTTGGTGAGTTCACGGGTTTTTGTAAAATGTAAAGTTTAATGAATTCCTTGAATGACCCATCATTGCCTAGCTAGGAAGAATGATGATAACCCATCATGAGTTCATAACCAAACTTCGACGAGTGGTGCCTCACACATTGCACAACAATGCAATGAATCGTCATATAAGAAATGCAACCACTCTTAAATATCATAAACCGGTTAGAGCGACTAACCGAGAGTGGGGGTGTCAACCCAGTAGATCTATTCATGCGTTCCTAAGCTAAATCCATAGTTAATGGTTATGATAAACTAATATACGAGGACTTTAGCGAGTACTCTTCTACACATCGTCTCATGTACACCGGTCGGCTAGGAATTCATTCTAAAAACGAGTAAATGATGCATGCTTTTCCCCAAAGCATAAAACAGTAAAAAGGGGCCGTGAGAACTTACCTCAAGTCCATGTGTAGTCTAGCAAGAGTGTATGTCCGAAACTAGGTATCTTGACCTATACATCCCATATACATACATGGTACCTTAGATTCATGTAAAATTAATCCATGGTACTCGTGGTTCACCCAATCTCTAGTGGTATAATCATTTAGACTTTCTTAGTGACATCTTAGTTGCTCGAAAATAGTATTCTTTGTATGAAAATAGTTTCTAGTTTCCAACACATGTTTTCCAATATAAAACATATGTTCTTACTTTGAAAACGAGTTATATTATGTTTAAATACACATGGTTCTAGTTATGTATACACAAAACCTCCCTTGGGTGTGTACTCGTGTATGTATATACACGCATATATGCATCTATGTATATGTATTTCATTTCGTGACCATAAATGTCCATGTTTATGAGGCGTACACTTATACACACATACCCATATATGTATGTACTTTAGTACATTCGTACACATCAATATTCATGTTCATGAGTTTAATATACACATACACACACACTACATATACACACGCATATACATGGTAAGGTACACACGCATAGATCTTGCCTTGTACATACATCTACACACCCATGTACATTGGTGTTAAAACATAATATTATCTTAGTTCAAAACTACTAGGCATCTATGTGTATATATATACCCACGCATACATATATACTTGAGAGAAATGTCACTTTATTCATGTTATATATATACACGCATACATATATATACTAGAGATAACATACTTGTTTTCTATCTTAAGTTCATATCTCTAGTGAAGTTAACATATTGGGTGAACACTAGTATGTTTCTAGTTGTATGATAAATGTAATAACAATCTAGTTAGTAGATCATACCTCTAGTGTGTCTTGAGCTAAGAGGTTGGCTTGGAAACTTGAGAGAGTGTCAAGTGAGTGTGTGTTATGAGTAGTCTTTGAGTTGGAGGTGCAAGTAATTTATGAGGTCTTGGGGTCCTATTTATAGAGGGTTGGGATAGATTTGCGAGAGAGAGAGATGTGAGGGGGAGAGGGTGCGGCCGAGAGAGAGAGAAAAGGGGAAGGAAAGAGGGCTTGGGACTTGCTATGTTGGGTAAGTCAACTAACCTCAAACCTTGTGTTACATGGGATCTTTGCTTGTTTGGCCAATAATCGTCTTATGTCCCACAACTTACAAGCAAATCCAAGGTCTATATCACACTTTAGAGGGTCACTAATCACTTGATTATGTTGGTAAGATTCCAAGCATGAGTGACACTACATGGAGTCAACTATGGAAGTAAAATATCACGTGCTAATATAGAAGTTGACTTGGATTAAAAAAAGATTAGAGAGGCACTAGGGGATGACGGTTTGGGAAAAAAAAACAAGAAAGAGAGGTGCATCCTATATGTGGTAATGATCTTTCCTAATTCTAAGTGAATTAAGGAATCCTACTAGGTTTGGTAAATGATCTTACTTTATCTCCAATCTTGTAAGCAAATCAAGGGTCTTAATCACATCTCAAAGTTGACTAATCACTATGATGATGCTTAACAAGACTTGAGCTAATGTGACAACACCTTGGGGTTTCTAGAGATTTAAATAAACATGTGGCGAATTAGTTAAAAAATATAATTATGGACAATGGGGAGTAATCGGCCGAAAAAAAAAGAAAAGGAAAAGGAAGAGTGGACACTTAACCAATGTGGCAAACAATTATCCTTGATCTTAGGTGTTTAAGGCATATTGCCTTATATGGTTAAGCGACCAGATCTTGTATTTAAATGTCTTAGAAAGAATAATGGGACATGACACTTCATTGATGATGTTCCAAGTGTCTAGTAGAAACTAAACAGTAAACAAGGTGGTGGTAATCATCTTTGGCTAGTAGGTTTCATAAATCCTAGTGTTGATCACTTGTTTCACCAAATATAGTTAAGTTTATAAAAGAACTAGTTAGTTCCTTTAAGATGGAACAAAAAGAATATGTAAAGCTAGTTATAAATGTATTTACTAGCTTCTTGTATGCATGTGCACATATATATAGGGTAGGGATCATACGAGAACCAACTTTAGGGAGAGAACCAAAGAACCAATGTGAACAGATGGCATTTTAGTAAATATGTAATATAATTAACTAAAAACCCATGGGTCATATCTGGGTGAATAAATCGGGTCATATTTGATCTGGTAATACTAATAGACATCATCAAACAAAAAAGAGGTGACAAACACATCTCTCAAAACCCTAGATCCACACACCACACTAACCGCCACCGTTCACCGTCGCCGTAACCGCCACCGTCCGCCGTCGCCGTCCAACGTCAGTCAAGTCAATCGTCGCCTAAAGGCCTTCCAAATCAGGTATTATTTTGGTGATTTCAGTTGTTTCATGCCATTTGTTTTCATTTACTTCAGTGATTTTCGTTTTGTTACGTATCTATTCGTTTTATGATAATTGTTGCTTTCAATTTCAATATTCACAAGTCATATAGTTTCATTAGCTGGTGAATTGATAAATGGATCTTTCGAAATTTACTATGTCACATATATAAACAAAAGCTATAATACAAAGTGTTGTGATGTGTTTAGATTATTAAGGATTTGGAATAAGGTAGAATCACTGACATGAGTTGATAGAATTATGGAATTGTGTTATGAGTTTCATGTGGAATGATCTCTTCCATTTTGTCTAACCCATTCTGTTACGAAAACCTAAATCTAACGAAAACAATAATGAAGTTATTGAACCGATACTTACTCTGACTGAACAAAATTGGTTACTGTATTCATTTTTAGGGTTTTTTGTTTTTAGGTAGTAGTCGTGTTGGTATTTTTATGGGATTTTGCACTTCCGGTACCGAATCGCTATAATCGGCATGGTATTCGGTGTTGTTTACCAATTTATAAACGGTGTTGTTGATTTTAAAACACAGACTGTTATAATTAAGTTAGAAACAATAATGCACACTTGCATGTGTTTGGTTATAATTAACAAAGTAATGTTGTTGCACATGTGCAATCAGGTTGAAATATCGGTTTTCTTATGCGTTTTTATTGATTGTAGCTAAGAGATGGGGAAAAAATCAAAGAAACTAACATTTGTATTACAATTGAGGGATAAAGGAACAAAAAGGTTACCGGATGCAAGTGAAGAGAGTGAAACGATTGTTGATCAGAAATTTGAATCAGGTTGGCATTATTTATTTAGTCCGGATGTACTTGGTATTTCCCTTCTTCCTTTTATTAGTTATGTTCTTTATTTATTGTATAGCAGAAACTAATAGAGCTCCATTTGATCTCCTAGAAGCGGAAGCTGATAATGTAATGGATGTTTCTCAAGAAGTTGAATCAGTTTGTTATTATGTATTAAGTACATTTATATAGAAATGCACATGTGCATATGTGTAGTTTTATCTTGTGAAATATTAAATGTTGGATGTTTACCCACACAAAATATCCTATGTGCAGATTTGGAATTAAAAAGAAAGGTTCAACCGAGGTCAAACAAGCGGAAACATATTGAAACAACGAATAATGATGGTATGTTATTTTGCGCAATATTGAACATATATTGTTGATTATGCACATGTGCATAATTATGGATGAACATGATATAATGTGTTTGATGACAAATGTGTGTGCAGATACAAGTACAATAAAGAAAAAAACATCAAAGCGTGTTAAAACGGTGGCAATGAAGTCAACTCAAAAGAAGGTTATGAAAAAAACAAATTTGCGTTCGATAGGAATGTGTACAAGGGGTATGTGGAAAATATGGCAAAAGATAAAATTTTTATGTTGAAGAATGAAAATACACGAAAGATGTTTGGATGATGAATTAATAAGGTATGAAGAGTGTTGCGAGAAGTTGAAGTATTGGGAAGAAGATGAACAAGAGGCACATGAGAAATAGTAGGTGGTAGGTTGTAGTATGGTTGGCAGTTAGTATGGGTATGTTTTGTTTATCGTTTTAGTAAGAATAGTTGGTAAAAAGACAAGTTTTATATTTTGAATGATGGTGAATGGATTTATAAATATTTTGATTAGTATTATGTGGTTGTTGATGGGTCAATTATGTTTGTGATTATTATGATATAGTATGTATTATCGATATGTGAAATGTATGGATGTATGCACATGTGCATATTTGATATTAATACGCATGATGGGTATTATGTGATTGTTGATGGGTCAATTATGTTTGTGATTATTATGTTATAGTATGTAATATCGGTATGTGAAACGTATGGATGTATGCACATGTGCATATTTGTTATTAATACGCATGATGAGTATTGCACATTAGCATATGATTAAGTAATGCAAATTTAGTTTTTTTTTGCTTTATTGTTGAGTTGGTTAATCATATGTACAAGTATGTACGTATGCACATGTGCATATGATGTAAGTTATAAAAAATGATTTATGTTGAATTATAATAATGCACGTGATGTGTAATTCACATGTGTATAGGTATGAAAATATGCAACTGATGGATAATGCACATGTGCATGTGTTGTAAGTAGGTGTCAAATGAATGTGTGTGATTAATGTATTATTGATATTAAAAGGTGTGATGACTGTTTAAGGAATTAACTTCATTTTTTTTGGGATACCATAAACATTGACATCATATTATATATTTTGGATGTTGATGTGTTGTAAAAAAAAATTAGGTTATGCACATGTGCATAGACAACATATGTTATGAATAATGTATTGTGGATGTAACAGATTTTTGTTCTTTTGTTAACATACATATTGCCATTGTATTATGAATGTCAATTTTTTTTTGTGTTGTAAACAATAGGATAATGCACATGTACATTAATGTGATAAATGTACATTTTGATTATTAAACATACACGTATGGAATAATAAATGTGTTAGTGATTATGATAAGCATTATTTAGTAAAAGAAATAACAATTGCTATATAAATAATGTAATGAAGATGTCACGCAAACAGATAAGATATGAAATATGTTGAAATAAAACAAGAGTGATACTCATAAAAAGTTATATCAATCTAAAATGGATATTTAGGGACGGCCATGTGCATTACGGCGCCTAGATGAACGTCTAGGCGGTTCGGCAACATATGAAGTTCCTTGAGTAACAACATTAGTGTCTTCATTAGAATCAATATCTACATAATCATCCTCATTGTCACTAATATCGTTATCATACTCATCGTTGTCATATTCATATTCATCGTCGTCATCAGGAACATGAAGTCCATCAGCAATGGCAGCAGAACGCTTCGCTGCTTGTTGAGCAAGCTTCACAGCTCGTACCTTTTCACAGTTGCGTGAATCATGATCGTAAACGTATTTGTTGCATTTATTACAATGACGGGCCGCCTTTTTTTCGTTTATCTTTAAAACCATAAATCGCAAACAATTGTTTTTTGAGGTCATAACAAACTTTTAGTCGTGCACGACATCCGGATACTGTAAATCGGCTTTGGCGATGCTTTTTTTTAGGTGCAGTAGAATCAAAATTTTTGAATTTTGGTTGTCTTGCTTTAGAACACAGTAGATATCGGTGTGTGAGCTGCTTGTTGGAAGGATCGTCATTGTTTTTTTTCTTTTTTGTTGTGCCGAAACGGGTAGAAAATTCAGATTTTGTCGCATATGTATTGTACATCATAACAATGTCCTCCCAATGTTCATATGTAATCTTTACGACAGGTTTGTATGCATCATAAACATCGGGTATCCAATATGAGGTGCCATTAGGCGTAGCATACACAGAAGTCATGATTGTTCCTGTATGTTTAAATGAAATATAGAAATGGATATTTATTAAGCAAGTTATATTGTGTGGTCTGAAAATATCGATATGTTCATGTACGTTAATGTAAAATATGTCAAAACAGTGTGTGATGCACATGTGCATGAATACTGTGTTTGTAAAATTGATGTTATTTTGTATTCAGTGTGTAATCCATATACCAATACCAAAACATCAAACAATATATATTATCATAATTACATTAATTAATAAATAGTTAAGCTTAGCATATATATATATATATATATTGTTTCGCGGTCAATAAATAAAAAATCATTTAAAGATGAACCATCAACATGGAGCAATCACCAATGTATCTAACCCGCACACTAGTCCTAACTAACTAATCAATTAACCATACATATCAATTAGTCCTCAAGTTTACACATCAATTATTCAAACCAAAAAACAGATTCCTACTTAGATAAAAAAACACCAAACCACATATTTTCATAAACATGATTTATTACATATTAGCAAAATTTAAAAAAATAATCAATTGAAACTCAATTATGGCATATTCATAGAAAACATGAAAAAAACAATGGCTTATGCACATGTGCATGTATGGGGCGTCTATAAAATGGATGTTATTTTGTATTCAATTTGTAATTATATGTCATATATGCATGTGTATGAATGTATTATATTAGTAATGAGGGTATTATACCTTTAGTTTCAGATCTTATGAATTGCAAACGATCGTCGGCAGGTATGGATGTTGTTGCGGTTGACGGTGAGCTTTTATCATAGGTAACAGATTCAGTAGAAACACCTACAATAGATGTTGTGGAATTGACTCTGTAGACATAGATTCTAAGATACGAATATTGTGTTGATTTCCAGATGAATTAGACATAGGGCCTTTACTAGACGTATGAATTGCATATCATTGGTAGCTAGATTAGGATCAACACGGGAAGAATCGGATGATGCCATGGCTATAATGGTGTCGAACGATCTAGTTGTTGGTGTGACAGTGGTATGGTGGTGGTACGGTGGTGGTTCAATGATGGTGCGGTGGTATAAGAGGTTGAATGATGGTGGATATGGAGGAAACTAGGGTTTTGTATGAAAGGGGGGAAGATGAAGATACATGTCTGATGATCGTGTAATGTTATTTTGTTTTGTTTTTTTTATGTCTACACCATTTTTACAAAATTGCCATCTGTTCACACTGTGTTCTTTGGTTCTCTCCCTAAATGGTGGTTCTCAAATGATCCAAATCCTGTATATATATATATATATATATATATATATATATATATATATATATATATATATATATATATATATATGGGTGTCATGTATACATGTACACATATGTATAGGTATGCTAGTTGAATAAATACTAGGCCTTATACATAAAAATCCATGATGCTTCCCATTGTATTATTAAATAAATGGGCATCTATACATGATTTTGAAATATCACTTGTAATCATATAAATTTGTGTCACCAAGATTCGTTGATATGGGTGAAATTATACTCGTTCGGACATTGCTAGACTATCTCGGGGGACATATGCATATAAAATGACATGAATAATGCATGTAAAATTAAACGTTGACTAGAAAGTGTACGGATTTGACCTGGCTAAGTGGAGGGTGTCACATTCTACCCCTGTTGAGGAAATTTCGTCCGCGAAATTCGATGTGACCTATCCGATACCGGGGAATTCTTGAAGAGAGAGGGGTACTTCCGCTTCATTTGGTCCTCGCGTTCCTAAGTGAACTCAGGTCCGCGTCGGGAATTCCACCGAACTTTAACGAGCTTAACTTGGCTACCTCTGAGCTTCTGGACTTTCCAGTCCATGACATCGACGGGTTCTTCAATGAAATGAAGTTGATCGTCGATCTGGATTTCCTCGGGCGGAATGATCAACGATTCATCCGATAAGCACTTTTTGATGTTCGACACATGAAATGTGTCATGAAGTCCACTTAGTTCGTCGGGCAAATTAAGCTTGTACGCGACTGGGCCAACTCTTGCCAAGATTTCAAATGGTCTGATGTATCATGGATTTATCTTGGCGCGTTTACCGAAACGAGGTACTCCTTTCCAAGGAGAAACTTTCGGTAGGAACTTGTCGCCTACTTGAAATTCCAGAGGTTTCCTCCTCGTATCCGCATAACTCTTCTACCTATCCCGGGCAGCTTTCAATTGGTCCTTGATTTGAAGGATTTTGTCGGTCGTCTCCTGGATGATCTCTGGACCAGTCAAGTGCTTGTCCCCAACACAACGGTGATTGGCATTTGCGTCCATAGAGAGCTTCGAACGGTGCGGCTTTGATGCTAGTGTGATAACTATTGTTATATGAAAACTAAATTAGAGGTAGGTGGGCATCCTAATTACCTCCAAAGTCAATCACACATGCACGAAGCATATCCTCAAGCGTCTGGATCATTCTCTCGCTCTGTCCGTCAGTCTAGGGATGGTAAGTCGTACTCATGTCCAATCGAGTACCTAGGGCTTCATTCAACGTCTGCCAAAACCTAGAAGTAAACCGACTATCTCGATCCGAAATGATGGAAACTGGGATACCGTGTCTAGATACAACCCCCTTAATGTAGAGCTTTGCCAATTTCTCCAATTTATCAGTTTTCTTGATTGGCAAAAAGTGAGCAGATTTGGTCAATCGATCTGCAATTACCCAAATTGCGTCGTGACCGATTACCATCCTTGGCAACTTAGTTATAAAATCCATCGAATCTGCTCCCACTTCCACACGGGTATCTCAGGTTGTTGTCACAAGCCGAAGGGTTTCTGCTACTCGGCTTTAACCTTAGAGCACGCGAAGCACTTTCCCACGTACATAGCAATACTTCTTTTAATGTTAGGCCACCAATATAGTTCCTTCAAATCCTTGTACATCTTATCGGCTCCTGAATGAACCGAATACCTTGACTTATGGGACTCTTCGAGTACCAATTCCCTCAATCCACCAAACAATGCAACCCAAATCCTATTAGCAAAGTACAACGTTCCATCGGCCCAGGGTCGTAATAGCCTAACCATGGCGTGCAACGATTCCTCCTTGATGTTGGCTTCCTTGAGAGCTTCTTGCTGGGCTTCACGAATGCGGTATGTGAGATTCGAATGGATCGTTAATCCTAGTGCGCGAGCACGTAGGGGTTTGATGCGTTCCTTTCTACTTAAGGCATCCGCTACGACGTTTGCCTTTCCCGGGTGATACTTGATCTCACAGTCATGATCGTTCAGCAATGTAACCCATCTTCTCTGTCTCATTTTCAAATCCTTCAGGTCGAAGATGTGTTGTAAGCTCTTGTGGTCTATGACGACAATACACTTGGTTCCATACAAGTAATGTCTCCAAATCTTAAACGCAAAAACTACCGCCACCATTATGTTCAACATGACTTCCAGACATCTTCTGCCGAAACAAGAACAAAACACCCAACCCATCACCAACGCTAAACCAAAAGAAATCAAAAGGAGCCAAGAATTGGGTCCAAACGTGACCATTGATTCCAACACGAGGTCCACCAAGTCTTCCATGCATTTCAACTTATGATTTCGTGTGCACCCGAAATAATAAATTGCTCTACACGGTCCTCTAGGCGTGCCCCGAGTTTAAACATCAAGCCATTGGACGCCCACAATCTATAAAAGAACAACCAACTCGGAAGTTCAACATAAGTTCCTTCGGTTTCAAGCTCGAAGGAAGAGATACAACGGAGCCGACACCCTGACAAGGTTAGTACGTTTACCAAAAGACACGACTCATGTGTATGTGACCGTCTAGTGTGTGTGAGACTCGGCTATAGACTAGACTCTACATGCAGTCCTAGTTCACTATAACCATTGGCTCTGGTACCAATCTGTCATACCCTCAAATTCCACATGCGGGGTTTTACCACGAGGCGCGTGACACACAAGGATCCAAGTCAACGGTCATACTAAATGACAACTATATGATATGAAAAAGACGTAAACCATTCATTTAAAACTTCAATATGTAACCACAACAGCGGAAGCATAAAACATCTTTACAACTCAAAGAAAACAAAAGTTATAAGTCTGATAATGCTCAAAACCATGCAAGTGCAATCCTAGACGCCGTGAGACTTCGTGCGCCTATCGACAGCTGCTACCTTAGCGACCTGAGAAAACATGCTAAAAACGTCAGCACATAATGCCGGTGAGTTCACTGGTTTTTAAGTAAAACGTTCGTGAGTTTTTGAAAGAACCATCATGTTACTACTATGTTATAGAAATGCCAACTGGGCGTTTGAAAACCACTAATACGATACCAGGTGCATATACTACCCGTGTGTAACCGAACTGCCAACTCATGACTAACTGAACTACCGACCCACGACGAACTGAACGGCCGAGCCCAGCCAACCGAACTACCGAAACACGGCTAACTGAACTACCGTCCAACGGTGAACTGAACTATCGTATGGTAAGAACACAAATTAACACTAGCATAACATGATAAATAAAGTACGCGCACATAGCATGTTTCTCCCCCAAAAAGAAAACTGATAAAAGTGGGGACGTGAACTCACCTTAGGTTGCGTCTTCAGCTAAAGGGTAATCCGACACGTATGTGATAGTCCCAACTAATGACGACCTATCAATGAGTTTACATGAGTGTGATGACTACTAACCCGAAGGCTAATTAGTCCCCAATTGTCCAGTCCATGACCATTATACGTTCGAAAACACGTTTGACTGATAACCTAACCACACAAGACAAGACCCGACATCCCATTGGTGACCCGACATCCCACGTGTTATCCAAATATAAGATATCATGCAACATATGCTATTAAACACTTAACATGCGCAAAGGTTCGCTAAGTCTAGCATATAGTTCAAATAACGCATAAACGAGTCCGAACACGTGTTACCAAGTTATTAGACATATCCCGGGGTTCCTAGCATGTTCCTAGGTGTCAAATCATGTCTCGGGATGTCAAAATACACTTACAGCGGCAGTAAATGCGATTAGGAGATCAATCATGCATTTAGGAAAGTCAACTAGTGATTGAGATGGTCAAACTAGCATTTAGGAAAGTCAACTAGTGATTGTGATGGTCAAACTAGCATTTAGGAAAGTCAACTAGTGATTGGGATGGTCAAACTAGCATTTAGGATTGTAAATGCATGTTATACACATGATTGGGAGCCAAATCGCCCCTACTGTCAGGCTATTGGGCCAATCTCATGTTCAAACAGGCTATTAGGACTCCCCAATCGCCCCCTTCAGGTCTGTTCCACTTTTTCGCGCGTTTAACCCTCCAAATCAGATCCGAAACATGTGGAAACACCCAATATCAATCCCAAAACATTTATAAACCTATTTCAAGCAAAAACCCCCAAATTATCACCATTGTAACGGCCCCGAATGCAAGCGTTTCCCAAAATAGCATACTTATCATGTAAACATCACACCAACATGCAAAGCTTACCCTAAATAGCAAATATCCAGATTTCATCACATAATAACATTGTTCAACATTATCCTATTGTTCTAGCATCCTCCTAGAGCAAACCCTAACCTCATACAATCAAAGAAACACATCATATCATCTTTAATCCTTCAAGATCATTCAAACGGGTCAAAACACCTATTATCAACAATACACAACTATGAACCTCCAAACTCATAGAATAACATCATTATAACTTATTTAAGTCAGAAACATATCAAACACACAAGAACAATCATGTTTTATCAATAAAAATCATATCTTTGCATTAATACATCACATATAACAAGCATAAAGGTTTAGGTTTGTTTAGAGACTGATTTTAATGAGTTCTCAAAGACACAAACATTTAGAAATCAGGTCTGGACCTTTAGGGAGCAAAACAATATCATTACAAAGGTTTGAGATGAAGAACACACCTTGGATTTGCAAGATAACTAGTTGTAAAGCTTTCCAAGGTAGATTTCTATGCAAAAACGTGTTTAGAGGGTGTTTATGGGTTGAGAGAGGTTATGGGACGTCTAGAGTTGCACAAATGATGTTTTACAAGTCAAGGGTGGTATTTATAGGCGTTTCTAGTCATCAGACACGTTATAAGCGATTCGGGTGCAGCAACAGGTGATTGGGAGCCTAATCGCCTGTTGTAACACGTGAGTGCGCTCCAATCGCCCCTGATAACAGGTGATTAGGCCAATCATCCCCTATTTGCATGCATTTAGGCCAATAACCCCCTATTTACTTGCATTTAGGCCAATCACCCCCTATTTACAGGCATTTAGGCCAATCACCCCCTATTTACATGCATTTAGTGTTTTTGGCGCGTTAAACACTATTTTAACACATATAAGCACGTATTCACATACCGACAAGTCATATAATGATTGTAAACACATAACGCATGATAACTAACACTTTCACATTCATTCACCAATTCCCGGGACTCGAGACTTGCGTGTGTGCGTTAAAACCCGACGATTCTACAAATCACCGATCCTATGGTTATGAACCGACTCCCGATGATTCCCAGAACCATCCCAATGACTCAACTGACCTAGCTATGTAATGTATGCACGACTCGCTAAGGTAGACTTACAGATTTGTTAAAAATTGTTAACCGGAGTTTGCCGGGTATCACATCATCCCCCTGTTGAAAAAATTTCCGTCCCGAAAATTGCCCGAAACCGGAAGGGAAGTGATGAAAGAAAGAAAAATTTTTCGGTTGTCACATTATCCCCCTGTTGAAAGGAATCTCGTCCCGAGATTCACTCCGCTTTAACAGTAACGAGTGTCGACCCGGGTATACACTTAAGTAACGAATGAGGTTCCCTAGATTCCATCTAGTCCCCTCGATCCCGCAAGAAGCCCGGTCCACGACGTGAACCGTAACGAATTTGAAAGATAAGAGGTATTACACGCACACGCAACGTTACGCAAAACTCTGAACGAAATGAAAACCCCAACAAGGAATGACAAAACAGTTAGTGTGAAACAAATGCTACCGTCTACAACAAGATTAATCCTCCCTAGTCGAAGACGCACTGAAGACTCTTGTGATCGGCATAAACGACGCGCCTGGTGCCGTCCAAGTAATGTCTCCAAGTCTCCGACGTCGACTGACGAAACCACGGTAACTAAGTCTAACCACAGATAACGCTTAATGGGTACGATCCTTCCAACGGTGCAAATATCAAAACGAAACCAAAGCATAGCGATGAGTAAGAAAGAACATACCAGTAACAGCATCAGAATCTCCTGACCAGTTCGTCCGCCACCCTCGCCTTGCTTCTTCTCAGGACAGTCCCGCTTGAAGTGCCCAGTATCCCCACAATGATAACATCCCTGTTTCCCCTGAGGTGTGGTAGCAGTAGTAGTAGTAGTCTGAGCTGGCAGTAGCTAAAGAGTAGTCCTACAATTCTTAGCACGATGCCTAAAATGCTGGCACCGACGACAGCGGATCCTCTCACAATAACCCTTATGATGAAACCTACATTCAGCACACTTCGGGAGCTTCCCAGTATACCCACTCTCATTGTTCTTATATTGCCTCAGCTGAGGGTTGGACGTGCAACCCTTAGCCAGATGACCAATACGATGACATCGGTTATAACGAAACGTATTACAACCTCCAACATGATGGTACCCACACTGGTTGCACGTAGGGTTCTTCCCAGTATACCCTCCTTGCTTCTGACCAGACGATGACCCCGAAGCTTCAAACTTCCCTTTTTGCTGATGCGGCTGAGCTGCGACAATATCCTTCTCAACACTCTCCCGTTTCCTTTTGTTGTTCTCAGTCCCGCCAAAGATGTTGGGCTCACACTCCATGAACACCTTAAAGGTACACATTTGCTGACCCAGAGGAGGTGGTGGTGGAGGATGAACGACATTCCCACCGACGCCTTGCTAAGCGGCCTGATAGGCAGTAAGAGCAGCAGTCACTTGTTGCTAGATTAGATTCTTCAGCTCTTGTGGGGTTATGTTGATGCTGTCATGACTCCCGCCACCATTATGTTCACCATGACTTCTAGACATCTTCTGCCGAAACAAGAACAAAACACCCAACCCATCACCAACGCTAAACCAAAAGATATCAAAAGGAGCCAAGAATTGGGTCCAAACGTGACCATTGATTTCAACACGAGGTCCACCAAGTCTTCCATGCATTTCAACTTATGATTTCGTGTGCACCCGAAATATTAAATTGCTCTACATGGTCCTCTAGGCATGCCCCGAGTTTAAACATCAAGCCATTGGATGCCCACAATCTATAAAGGAACAACCAACTCGGAAGTTCAACAAAAGTTCCTTCGGTTTCAAGCTCGAAAGAAGAGATACAACGGAGCCAGAAATAACCATAAATAGAATAGAAAACTCAACACTGTATGATAAGGATACCGACACCCCGACAAGGTTAGTATGTTTACCAAAAGACACGACTCATGTGTATGTGACCGTCTAGTGTGTGTGAGACTCGACTATAGACTAGACTCTACATGCAGTCCTAGTTCACTATAACCATTGGCTATGGTACCAATCTGTCACACCCTCAAATTCCACGTGCGGGGTTTTACCGCGAGGTGCGTGACACACCAGGATTCAAGTCAACGGTCACAATGAATGACAACTATATGATATGAAAACGACGTAAACCATTCATTTAAAACTTCAATATGTAACCACAACAGTGGAAGCATAAAACATCTTTACAACTCAAAGAAAATAAAAGTTATAAGTCTGGTAATGCTCAAAACCATGCAAGTGCAATCCTAGACGCCGTGAGACTTCGTGCGCCTATCGACAGCTGCTACCTTAGCGACCTGAGAAAACATGCTAAAAACGTCAGCACATAATGCCGGTGAGTTCACTGGTTTTTAAGTAAAACGTTCGTGAGTTTTTGAAAGATCCATCATGTTACTACTATGTTATAGAAATGCCAACTGGGCGTTTGAAAACCACTAATATGATACCAGGTGCATATACTACCCGTGTGTAACCGAACTGCCAACTCATGACTAACTAAACTACCGACCCACGGCGAACTGAACGGCCGAGCCCAGCCAACCGAACTACCGAAACACGGCTAACTAAACTACTGTCCAATGGTGAACTGAACTATCGTATGGTAAGAACACAAATTAACACTAGCATAACATGATAAATAAAGTACGAGCACATAGCATGTTTCTCCCCCGAAAACAAAACTGATAAAAGTGGGGCCGTGAACACACCTTAGGTTGCGTCTTCAGCTAATGGGTAATCCGACACGTATGTGATAGTCCCAACTAATGACGACCTATCAATGAGTTTACATGAGTGTGATGACTACTAACCCGAAGGCTAATTAGTCCCCAATTGTCCAGTCCATGACCATTATACGTTCGAAAACACGTCTGACTGATAACCTAACCACACAAGACAAGACCCGACATCCCATTGGTGACCCGGCATCCCACGTGTTATCCAAATATAAGATATCATGCAACATATGTAATTAAACACTTAACATGCGCAAAGGTTGACTAAGTCTAGCATATAGTTCAAATAACGCATAAACGAGTCCGAACACGTGTTACCAAGTTATTAGACATATCCCGGGGTTCCTAGCATGTTCCTGGGTGTCAAATCATGTCTCGGGATGTCAAAATACACTTACAGCGGCAGTACATGCGATTAGGAGATCAAACATGCATTTAGGAAAGTCAACTAGTGATTGGGATGGTCAAACTTGCATTTAGGAAAGTCAACTAGTGATTGTGATGGTCAAACTAGCATTTAGGAAAGTCAACTAGTGATTGGGATGGTCAAACTAGCATTTAGGATTGTAAATGCATGTTATACACACGATTGGGAGCCAAATCGCCCCTACTGTCAGACGATTGGGCCAATCACATGTTCAAACAAGCAATTAGGACCCCCCAATCGGCCCCTGCAGGTCTGTTCCACTTTTTCGCGCGTTTAACCCTCCAAATCAGATCTGAAACATGTGGAAGCACCCAATATCAAACCCAAAACATTTATAAACCTATTTCAAGCAAACCCCCCCCCCCAAATTATCATCATTCAAACAGCCCCAAATGCAAGCGTTTCCCAAAATATCATACTTATCATATAAACTTCACACTAACATCTACAAGAAAATGAGGCTAATGCAACCCCGGTAAAATGTTGCATTAGGCTTTGAAAAGGTTGTTATAGGCTTAATGCAACCTTTTATTAAAAGCTGCATTAGATGAAGTTGCATTAGACCTAATGCAACCCTTTTTAAAAGGGTTGCATATACAATTCAGATGCAACCTTTTTATGATGCAACTTTTTTACATGCTATTGCAACCTTTTTTACTTTTAAATGCAACGTTTTTTAATATCAAATTCAACACTTTTTTAAGATTTTCATAACAAATGCAACTTTTTTTACAGTTCAATGCAACTCTATAGAATAATTATTTGAACTACCAAATTTATATTAATATGCAACAATATCTCAATTACACCAAAACTATAATAACATAAATATAATATAGTTGTTAGTTACAATGACAAAAGTAACGAAAACCTCCTACTTATCTCTAAGGTCTCGTAGTGGTCCAATAGGTAGCTTTTCCATAATATTTCACACCGTACTATAGCTTCTAAGTTGCTCGTTGGCTGTCAAAATCTTTTCATGTAGCTTCTAGCTCAACTATTTTCCTTTGGTGTTCCTCTTCAGTTTATTTTGGATCAGCCAAAGTACTTTCATCTTCTAGAGGTTTGTATGTCTTCATTTGTTCCTTCAAAAGAGAACAAGAAAATGTTCTAAAAAACAACACCAAGTAAACAAGCAATACAAATTGCTTCTTGAAATATATCTTGTATCAACATAAGTTGCTTGATTAAAATAGAAAACATATAACAATAGCCCTATAACATCAAATTCAGTGTTGAAAAAAACAGCCAATAAACCCAAAACTCAAAACCCGATTCCACAATACTTATGTAGTTCGGTAGTCAGGTTGATTTCCTGGGTTAAAAAACAAGAAACCTGACCCGAAAAGCCTGAAACCAGATTGACACCCTTAGCTCAACCTGACTCAGTATGTTTTGACGTATGTAAGACTGTAATAAATTCTGACTCAGTAGGTTAAGAAAAACCTATTTTGATATGTAAGACTGTAATAAATTCTCTTGTAGTTCTATTTAATCGCTTTTTCCTCTGTGATTCGGTTCAAGCGCCATACATCAACCGCTCAAGGTATGTGTAGTCATTGCTTGATTTTTTTATCACTTGAGTGATCATCAAATCGCCTTACCAACCTATCTTGCAAACTCAACTTGATTACCAGTACAATGAACATCACGTACAGGTTGCTTACCTATCAAATAAATATTGCAGGATCATACGTATTAATTGTTGTTAATGCAGTCTTCACTTATTTTGTAGATGGGTTTACCAAAGTGAAATCCCAATGCCAGCTCTGCTTATATTATCAAGGTATATCTTAAGGAAGTGAGGCACTACTGATTTGAGTAAACATTTGTATATATAAACACTATCAGCTGACCTAAGTAAACACACCTTCCTTCCTCGGACATGCCAGGTGGATGCAGAATGAGGGGTAATTATAGTCCACAAGCAATTTGTTAAGCTCAGTTGCTATGCTTACACATTTGCAAATATCACCACTGTAATTGCAGTGTTGAACTCAATAAATATAAAAAAGTTAATAACTTGAAAAAAATATGGAACCAAAAAGCTCATGAAAGTGCAAGCTCCTACCTGCACAACACTATGCATATCAAATTGGTTTGGTTAGCATAAATTCTGTTGGCTGCAACAAACAAATGTCATAGTAATAGCATATTAGGAGCCTTCAAAAAACTATTATGAATCATATTTTAGACCAGACTGTAAATAAATATGTTATCAAATTACCCATGTACTTTTACGCGCTGAAAGTCTGAGATCCAATTCAAACCAGAAAATAAAACACTCGTTCGTTGCACATTCTTGATCAATGGTTCATCAACTGAAGATGGGCTGAAGCAGGAACATAATGAGCATAATCAATTTCTTTTCATCATGGAGTTTTAACTAAATCAACTAAAGCAGTTTGAAGCATTTTTTTAAATACATATATTTTAGATTTGTCAGAACTGAGAAGTATAAAGTACACATTTGTGACTAGCAAAAGCCTAATTGTTATTTAAACTAATGCATCAAGTTGAGGCTAAAGACTCAATTAGTAGAATACATAATGGACATTATTTTCTAAGAGAAGCTCTTTTGCAAGCTGCACATGAAATATAAGTACTTGTGTGTACAACTATTGAGTACAGAGTAGAATATTGGGGTACAAAAGATGCTACACTTTGCATTTTCTCTACATTATTAACTACTACTACTCTACTAGTAATTTATATTAAGTTCCATGTGTATATAATACATGATTATATAAACTATACGGTAAACCAAAACTAAATTAAGCCCAAAATATGCCCTTAATCATCCCCTCTTGCCTTTGTTCTTTTCAAAACACAATCGATGGTTTCTTCCAAATGTATCAATAAAATCAATCATCCAAATTCTAATCAATATATATCTCGATTTTTACACATTAACTCATGACAGAGGAACACATTAATGTCTTTTTTTTTTCAAAATTGTAATGAATATAAATGATGACTTATATACCTGGACATGTATTACAACGTTTTTCTCAGTCAAAACCATTTGAATCCCACGTAACATGACACTACTAGAAAAATGAGCAATGGCAACCAGAATTTGCGACCACAAAAACGGTCGCAAAATTAGCAATCGTTTTTCAACGGATTTTTTATTAGTTGTAGCATTTGCGATTGGCCATAAAACGGTTCCAAAACGGTTCCAAATATTGCGGCTAATTATTTTCGGTCGCAAAACAGTCGGCAAAATCTTAAAATATGGTTACATTGTGGGATTTGCGACTGTGTTGTAACCGCTCAGTTTGCGACCGTCTTGACGGTCGCAATAATGGCTAAAATATCGGCTCCCATTTTGGGCTCGTATAAATACCCCCGTTTACATGTTAGGGCTTATAATATACGTTACCCCGCTTTAGTTATCTCTATACATCGATCATTCATCACCATTCAAACATTTGTACATCACCATTAATTGACGATTCCATTATCGTGAACTAAGCTCTGTACACCGAAACTCTACATGAATAATCTTCTCATATTATCTCCCTGAATCATCGAAGCTCGACAACGTCGAAGCTCACCACGATTTGTGAAGGTAACCTAATTAGATTGAATGATATTATGATTGGTTTGTTGAATTGATCTGAATGATTTTAGGGACCTTAGTAAATCTGAATGATTCGATTGTTTTATTGGAATGATCTAAATGATTCAATTGTTCGTCGTTTTATCTGATTTTCGGTTTGTTTATCTAGATTTTAGACTGTGGATGCGTGAAGGTAAGTGTGTTTGATTAGGTTTGTTTAGAGGATACGATAACTTAAGTATACAGATCTGGAGAGTTTAGTGATTCATATGAATTAGTCTGTAATGCTGGTTGTTTCTATTTAGATCGTGTTAGTACTCATTAGTAGAGATTGTGTTAATCTAGAAGTCGACTGAGAAGCACCCTTGTTAGTATATATTGTGTTAATCTATCACTTTTAAACATGTAGATCATGTGTATCAACCAGTTTTGTACTTATGTTTATATACTTGCTAACTTTGGTACTTTTAGCAGTTTCATAATTCATGGTCTAAGTCATTCATGAACAAGAATGGGGATCATACTCCAACTATATAGATATTATGGTTTGATATGTGTTGTTACTTGTTACGAAAAAGATTTGAGTGAGAAAATGTGTACAAGAGAGTAAGGGACTATAACTACTCAAACAATAGAAATAAAACAGAATAAGAGTGTTTTATTCTATAAAAAAAAGATTTACTAATGAACTCAATTTTTAATATTTCTTGTATCATTAGAAATGTGAAAGGGAAACAGTGCTTTGATGCATAGTTTTAAAAAATGGTTGAGACGTGTGCCTCAAGGTGAGGCGGTAAGAAAACGAGTATGAGGCGCCGCCTCATGAGGTTATATTGTACATACGCCTCTATGGGCCGAGGCTGTAAGAAAAGCGGCTCCTTAGGCGGTTTTGTTGTGTTAAAGGCGCCAAATGGTCCAGGCGAGGAACAACAAAACCGCCTTGAGTGCATCAAGCCTCATTGAAATGGCAAAAAACTGTTTAAAGCGGCAAAAAAGTAGTTTTTTTAAATGAAACTGCAATGTAAAATTTATTTATTTCTTTCCAGATCTTCTACACACACTAATTTTTTTTTAATTTTAAATATATGTATACATGGAAACAGCTAGCTTTGACAATGGAACTTGATACTACATTATGGCAGTAACTCCAACAAGGCTATATTCTTTTACGGGTACCAGATCTCCAGAGGTAAGTCAAGTCGTGATTTTGAATGTTGAGACTTAGAATACCTTTCTTGTCAGTATGTCACATGCTATATTTTATTTATTGATATTGCTGATGCTGTAATTAGTAGCTTTTATATTTTCAACCTAGGCCGTCTTTGCCAGTTATGCAGATCGTGCAGTGCATTTTAAGGAGCTTCCTAGAGATATACCAAATATGCAAGTGCTTTATATATGTTAGTTTTGAAATAAAACTCCTATATTATCAAAATTCTTTTGATTTTGTTGAAAATGCTTACTGTTTAGTTATCATGTAGTGAGCTGCATTTCTTCATCAAACAACGAAGAGCAGTGCATTTTGCTTGGCTTTCTAGAGCTGGTATTTATCATGGTGGTCTGAATTTTGAATCCCAAAGGGGTGAGAATTTCGTGGAAAACAAAGCTCTTCTGGATTATTCAAAATTGAGTGATGGCGGTGAAGTGGTTAAACCTAGTTTTATTGCTGTCGGAGTTCCACTTTTTGCTTCTAATTCGAAACAAGGTGAACGTGTGTATCTATTATCTATTATCTAACTTTTTGCATTTTATATATTCACATCCCGATAATATTTGAATTTTCTTTGTTGTGGTGTCGTTAATGTTGTAAATAGAATCAGTGAGCAAATTGTATAAGAACTTTATTTTGATCAGACTTCAGAGTCAGCATCAAAGGGGATAATTGGCTTGTCCATTGATGCATCTGCTGGATTGTTCTATGCATATGATGAAAACTCAATTTTTCAGGTTTGCATTACAAGTTCCATTGCACACAAATACACACTATCCCCTGTTGTAAATAGAATCAGTGAGCAAATGGTTGTTGTTTCATTCCCTTGTAAACTTGAGTCATATGGGTTCAATCTAATGTTTTGTTAAAAAGGAAACAGGGCAATTGAGTCAACTATGTTAAAAGCAATTGTATTCATAATTCATCAAATTCATTCAATATACCGCTTTCTTAAAAACAGTTGATTATTATTTATTATTGCATTATGTATTTTGTACTCATATTTGACACTTTGTTTACAAAAACTGGCCTAAATGTGCCAATTTTGCCATCGCTACTTGGTTGTATATTCGTCACTGCATCTTACTCGTAATATATTACCTAAAATGCATTTTTTGACTCCATCTTTGGTTGTATATAGACTCGCTAATATAGATTCAATTATCTGAACTTTTGCAGCTTTATGTTCATGGAGAAAAGTTTAACCAGCCAATTTTTCACTGCAACAACTGGACTGGTGGAGCTTGTGAGTTGATGATTGTGATGTTTTGATTTGTGAAAACTTTGGCTGATTTTTATCTTATGTAGAGGGACTTTGATCAGATAAGTCAAAGATGAAAGTTGTATTGTAGAGGGACTTTGATCAGATAAGTCAAAGATGAAATCTGTTTGAATAATGTTTTTTTTTTGAACGGCTAATTATTTTGTCACCCACGGGATTTGATCCCTCACCATTTGAAAAGGTAAAGCCTTATCCAACACCTTGATACCACCAGACCAAAGGCCCTTTTGGGTCTGTTTGAATAATGTTGATTGGTATTTCCTGGATTTCTGATGAGTTTCACGTTTTTGTGTAGGCATATAAATCAGTGGCCTTGAAGTGCTCTGAGCAAATTATGGAGGTAAGAGAATAAATATCTGTACATATAATAAACCAAAGCCATTTTAATGACATGGCACTTAAAGAGGGTATTCTCTCCATTGAGTGTGCCATGTGTCATCCCATGTTGCAAGGGCTTTATTTTAGGAAAATAATAATTTAAAATTTAAAAACAAAATTAGATTTTTATCTTTAATGTTTCATTCCATAACTTTTAAACGTTAATATCTTTTATATACGAGATTTTTTAAAGAAAAAAATTACACCAAATTAACAAGCGTTTTATTATATTTCCAACGGGTACCATAGTGCTATATAAAAAATGGAGAAAAAAACGACTATTTTTTTGTGTGGTTTTGTTTATACAGGAAAAAAACACAAAGTGTTCAGGTTATTCATTAATCATGTATAGGCAAGTAATTAGTTATGTTCATACCATTAAATATGAATTTTATTTACAACATGTGTTAGCATTGGAGTTGTACATTGTTTTAGGTTAGGGTTTAATATTGGAATTATACATTGTTTAAGGTTATGCACTAACATTGGAGGTACATTGTTAATTGTTTTAGGTTAAGTGCTACCCGAAGCTTTCCTGCATGTAACTGTAAAACGCATCAGTCTATTTCAGGTGTAAAATTGATACTTCAAATTAGATTTCTCAACCCGGGACGCTCCCGAGATATAATCTAGTTACTAATATTACATATTAGTTCTATATCAGCATTGCATCTAAAGATCAGAAGACTCTTATAAATGCAGGTGAGCGTTTGACCTATTCGGCTCTCGGGTTTGTGCAACCCTTTTCAAAAACTAGCTTAAAAGGCTCAAATCTTTATATACAACCTTTTTTTAATTGACCCGTTTTGACCCGTGACCCATCTCGACCCGACCCGACCTGTTTGCCAGCTATAGTCTATGTCGTTATGAAATTATTTTTTTCTTTATTTCTCGTTGTTTGGGTTCAGTAGTTGATAAAACTATAAGGCCAAACAAATAATTGTTTTTGAGTTAATTAGCAGTTGATGAACTATGAGGCCATAATAATTGTTTTGAGTTAGTTAGCTGATGATGAATTATGAGGTAATGAACAATTCTGAAATTGTATTCTATAGGTTAAATAGGTTATCAACAACACCGTTGAAGTGTTCCCCTGTATTTGTATGACTCTTCACTACAGTGGCCAGAGCTACCATGACTGAACAAGAAGTTGAGTAGGATTAACATACGCTTCTGTTACTTATGCTTGCTATGGTGTTTTCGATAATGGTACATTATTAACATACGCTTCTTTCATACTGCCGCAGGTCTCTAGTAAAGGGAGGATTAAATTGGTTCAAGGATAACTTGTAGATCTCATTCTTTGGCTGAGCACATCTTAATACTCTAACGAAGTATGTAAATGGTTGAAGAGATGCTAAAAGTTAGATTTTAACGTCTAATCATAGAGTTAGGTTATGTACTTTTTTTATAACTCGGATATTTGATGTTTCAATTGAATGTTTTCTATATATAACTTTGAGAATTCGATAAATGGTTAAATTTTAAATACGACCAATATAAGCAGGCTAATATAGAAACTAGCAAAAAGGCTAAAAAAAAATAAATAAGAGAAACATTTTGCGACCATAAAAATGGTCACGACTTTGTGAAGGACAAGCAGTATAAGACCCTCAAAACCGACGGGTCAAACAGTTGGCATTCAAAGACTAAAACCATAATTAATACACAAGGAGTCTTATTTTGTTATCAGAAAACACGCAGCGGAAAATAAATGGTTTAAGTAATTCAAACATGAAATTCCCCACAACAGGTCAAAACATATTTGTAAAACAAAACATTAAGTTTAGAAAAGAGTTTCAAGCAATAAAATAGTCTCTTCTTATTCGAAATTTCAACCGCCTCTGAGTAGTCCTGCAGCATGCCAAGGCGTCCTTTTTATTCTTCAAATACCTGAAATCAAGCTAATATGCACGCAAAGTCAGACGAGCTGAGTGAATTCAAGTTTTACGAAGTTCTTATATAATAAGTAAATTGTCAAAATAAAACTTAACAAAATACTTTAACCTAAGCGCAATCCGCCTACATGTCCCTTAAGCAAATGTAAAGTCTAGAATAAGCGCAATCCGCCTACTTAACATAAGACTTTATTTTAAATCTACAATAAGCGCATTCCGCCTATTTGTCACAAAACTACATTAAGTCTACATAAGCGCATATCGCCTACTAGGACTCAAACCATACTATAAATCAGAACAGACACACAATATAACTATCATAGCTCAATTTATAATACCAGGTAACCGTCATACACAGTTTAATATGTAAAAATATATGGTAAATATTTAACCTAATCAAGTATAAATCAAGGCAAGTCCCGATCTAACAAGCAAGGTTCCACATACTTTCAAGACATGCATATTAGCCCAAAATGTTTAAAACAGTAAAAAGGGCACATGAATTCACAAGTGTAACCTGCTTCACCACAAACTAGGGAAAATTAAAGGGGCACAAGACGTCAACGACCTGTAACGATATGTATAAAAAAATTACTAAAAGTCAGATAAGCTGGACATGGGTATGTAGCCCACTAACCAGTCCTGAACCATTTTATGGGAGTCCTAACTGCCTGGTGGTTAATTAGGTCTAGGTGACCCTTGTAGGAGTTTCTTATGGCTTATGGACCAAATAATTATAAACAATCCTACACTAACCGTTAGAGTAATTGATAGACACCCATTCGTTTAGGTTTCATTATTTTATATGTACGTACACTCTGATTGAAAATATGTGTTCCATACTCCCACCACTTCAAGTATGAGTGATCGCATGCATGCATCGTTTTGCATCAAAACTAATGCAAATATTAATAGTGTTAGGAGAAGTATATCAACCCTACCACTAAACATGTTCCATCCTTCAACTCCAATAACTTCCAAAATTATAATATAGTGACAAGCCATTATGAAGTTTTGAAATTTGGATGATATGCGTACATCCAATATTGCCTTTGAAGTACTGTTGAGAAACCATCCTAAAAATTAGATACATATGATGACTTCAAAGTAAAACCCAACTATCCATAACCAAGCCATCGACCAACTAATCAACCCAAGACGTAATACAATCGGCTGCTCCATACTTAACAAACCACGTACCAGCCGATTAACCAATCCCGAACCCACGACCGTATCTTGTTTGAGACATAATAAGTTGAGAGATACCTGAACTCGTGAGGAGGGACGGACGACCGGTTCAAAGTTTATTTTTTTTTTTTGGAGCGCACTTGCCTCGATACGCTACCGGTTGCGTGGAATGATGCCGATCTTAACCAACTCGTTCCGTGGCTGGAGACGAGATCGGTAAGGCGATGGTTTTATTGTAGTGATGTAGTCCTTCACCTTCCTTCCTTCTGTTACCGGCGAAGAGGAGAACAACAAATAAGATCCGAATGTTTTTCTTTGTTTGCGGTAGTTGTCGAAGAACCAAAGATCAAAAACTAACATGGATAATACACCTCCTGATGATGATTGTACATAGAGAAGGAAGAAGATATATGTATGGGGTTTGTTTTGTTGTGAATCTTCCTCCCTCCTTGATACCTTCTTTTGTCGAGAGTAGCCAAAAGAGGATTTGTTGATGATGTCGGCCGAGGAAGGTACTAGGGAAACAATATAATATGATGTGGTATTAGGGTTGAGGTTGTAGGATTTTTAAACTTGGTGATGACACCAAATTTTACTATGAGGTCCTTCATCTCTTTGCCATTGTACACTATGGACCATATTAGAGTAGACAAAACCTTTGTGGTTTGGTGATTTGAGTAGAGTAGAAACTATGTGGGCAATTGTGTAGAAGAAAATCCACAATTTCATAATATAATGTAATGGCTCCACATACTTTTACGCTCAACACATCGGGTCCTTCAGTCGTTCTTATAAAGTCGTAAGTCCATAAAAGCTTCTTAAGTCACGATGGAGTTGTTCGAGACAAAATATACAAACTATACAACAGTACGAACGGAAGGAAAATTCCCAGGTGTTACAAAGCAGTCACGAAGCCGTCGCATGGCAAGTGGTCGCAAAACGATTGCAGATTTGTCATAACAAACTGACTTTCACAAAACAGGGAACGGTCGCAAAATTTGCTACCACTCTTATAGTCGCAAAATGTGGGTCACAAAAAACTCAAATCGGTCGCAACTTAGTCGCAATATGTCATTTGCGTCGGGTGTTTTTCCGACTTCATTTCCCGTCGGAAAACGGTCGCAAAAGGGTTATTGCGACTGTTTTGCGACTCGATTTGCGGTCGGGAAAACCTAGTTTTCTAGTAGTGTAATATACCCCCTCGAACACGCATCTGCAACTAAATTTAGAACCAAATTTAACATTTAAATTGAAAACCTACATGTCATTGAAGCAACGTTTAGGGAAGAGAGAAAAATTACTTGGCCATTGCTGAAGTGAGGATCGATGCAACGAGGAGTCGATCCGAACATCTGATTGAGATATGAGGGATCTGAATTGAGGATATAGAGCGTGAGGAAAGAATACCGGTTGGGGTGGGTTCGTGGAATCGTGGGTGATTGCGGAGATGATGTACAGTTGTAAAATTGAGAATGAGAGGGAAGCTAAAAAAAAAGGTAGATATCTATTATTATCTATTAATCTATTAATATATATATAAAAGAATTGAACGTTGCTGACGTGGCGTGCAATGGTGGCTTCAACCTTTCCATGAAACTGCCACGTGGCATCATAATTGAAAGATTTTAGTGTTTTTGAATTTTTTTTAAACTTTAATCCTTTTGTCATTCTATTCTCTACATTCTTTATCACTTCAATAATTCTCTCACAAACCAAATCTACTTAATGTACTATTATTATAAATTAAAATATTTTATTAAGATATGGCTATCTTCAAAATAAAATAAACATATTTACCTTCCATATTATGTTAATATATATATGTTTAGAATTTTTTCTTGAATTATTGTTTTTAAAAATAAATCAAAGAAGAAATGGATATCTTCAAATTTAAATAAAAAGATTTATATTCCAATTTATCTAACAAACATTTACTAAATGAATATTATAAATAGAGGTGAACATTTCGTTAGCTTCTACCTTTAATCAGGAGTTAAGATTTATACCAATAATCTAATGCACAAATATTATAACTTTTGCTTTGACAAATAAAACAAACGATGTCATTGATAGATTTAAAACAAAGCACTAATTACTTTAACAATTATCATATATACCCTTAATAATAGATAATTGCGTGTATACTGATAGATTTATTAGTTCGGATTTTTACTTTAATTAAATATGTAATGTAATGTACTGTTTGTAATTCAATATATGTATTAATAAAATCATATAACCAAGTACTTTAAAGTGAGACCAAAACGATGAAAACTTAAAAAACGTCAAAACCTCATCTGTAATCTTTAACAACTACATGAGTATGAAGAGAAAACCGAAGCTACTGCTTAAGTGAGTTATGAATCGCACATATTTGCTTCAAGGTTCAGGTCAGTTAACGCAAATGGGAATTAATGATTCGTATTACAGAGTTTACGATTGGTATGTTTTTTACTTTTATCATTTTTTATTAAGTCATATTAAATTTTTCAACCACGGGACATTCTCGGGGTAATCAGCTAGTGTATGATAAAACTATCCATTGTAAAAAGTTATAACGTCATTTTAACATAAGAAGTTAGATATTATAGTTATAAATAAAAATATTCTAGTAAGTATATTTTATTTGGCTGTAGTAAAAATAATAGTATATATAACTAATGAAAAAAAAAATATAAGTCTGGCACCAGTTCGAAAGTTTTACCATGGAACTTTAAAAGAATAGTAAATAAGTAAAAAGGTTTATAAAAAAATTGAATTGATAAAATTGTATAATGCTTGTGAAATAAAATCATGTATTGTTTGAAAAATAGATTACCATGACAATTTTTTTGGTGGCATTTTCTTGGTTCATCAAAAGTTGTTCGAACAGGAGATTAAATTTTTTTAATGTATCGGTTTGCTAAAAAAAGAACCATTTCATACTTTTCAGAATTGTAGAATCCGTTGGTAAACTAAAAAGATTAAAATGTTTTTATTTATTTCGTGAGATGGGTCAACAATTTATCCTACCATATAGTTTGTATTAAAATATCTAAGTATCCCTTTTTAATATTAAATATTTAAATATCATGTATCCCCAAAACAACAATGAAAGATTTCTACTATTTACGAAGCAAAACTATCTACTATATATTTTTTTCGTTTTCAAGGAATTATGCAACCCTTTGACATAAACAGTTGCATCTAAGTTTTAGCAACCTTTCAAGAAAAACGTTGCATATTTTTTTAGTAAATTTGCAACTTCTATATATAAACAGGTTGCAATTTCTATAAAACCTTTGCAACTTTTTTATGAAAAATGTTGCCTTAGAACTTTTTATGCAACATTTATATCGAATGAAGTTGCATTAGAGTCAAATGCAACACAATTAAAAAAGGTTGCATCTAAAAAGTTGCATTAGCCTCATTTTCTAGTAGTAAGTTTACCCTAAATAGCAAATATCCAGATTTCATCACAAAACAACGTTGTTCAACATTATCCTATTGTTCTAGCATCGTTCTAGAGCAAACCCTAACATCATACAATCAACGAAACACATCATATCATCTTTAGTCCTTCAAAATCATTCAAACGGGTCAAAACACCTATTATCAACAATACACAACTATGAACCTCCAAACTCATAGATTAACATCATAATAACTCATTTAAGTCAGAAACATATCAAACACACAAGAACAATCATGTTTTATCGATAAAAATCCTATTTTGCATTAATACATCACATATAACAAGCATAAAGGTTTAGGTTTGTTTAGAGACTGATTTTAATGAGTTTTCAAAGACACAAACATTTAGGAATCAGGTCTAGACCTTTAGGGAGCAAAACAATACCATTACAAAGGTTTGGGATGAAGAACACACCTTGGATTTGCAAGATAACTAGTTGTAAAGCTTTCCAAGGTAGGTTTTTATGCGAAAACGTGTTCCATAGGGTGTTTATGGGTTGAGAGAGGTTATAGGATGTCTAGGGTTGCACAAATGATGTTTTACAAGTCAAGGGTGGTATTTATAGGCGTTTCTTGTCGTCAGACATGTTACAGGCGATTAGGGTGCAGCAACAGGCGATTGGGAGCCTAATCGCCTGTTGTAACACGTGAGTGGGCTCCAATCGCCCCTGATAACAGTTGATTAGGCCAATCACCCCCTATTTATGTGATACCCCGTAATTTCAGGCTATTACTTTAACTAGACTCTAGTTACTTGTACATACTTTTCATGCATTCTAATTAACTAGGGTTAGTTAGGACGAGTATACATTGCACAGTTATAGGTTAATAACAACATGAGATGGTAATTCGGGGAATTACCGTACTACGTACACAAGTAGGGAACCCGGAACATCGGTGACTTGGTGAAATGTGATTATCATAAACTTACATGTTGATACTACGTGCTAATATGTGAATATGTGAACTTAGGTGATTAGGTGTTAACGGATCGGTAACCGGGACAGGACGGACCGGGATCCAGATATGTATGATGAACGTTTATGTGCCTTTTCGAATATTAATGTTTAGAATATTAATATTGTAAAGTGGTTAGGGTTGTAGAATAAATAAAAACAAAATTCTGAATTTTCATTACTCCCGCAAAGCGCAGAGGGAAAGCATAATCCCCCGCGGCCCACGAGGGGGGTAAAACAAAACTGGAAATTTTAAAAGTCCGGGCGGACCGCGACGGGAAAGGAAATTCTCCCGCGGTCCGCGACGGAGAGCAATACGTGGAAAACAAGTTTTGAGGTCTTTAAAACGATTTTAAACACCCTACTTCTCATTATCACAACCCTAATCATCCCTAACACCTGGTTTACGAAAAATTACAAACCCTAATACCTGCTAAGGCTTAAGAACACCTTTCGGGAGGCTTGGAGAGCATTCGGTTAGTGATTTTTGAAGTGCTTTTGGTATACTACTAATCCTTATATGTTTTAATTACTTCTAATACGTTTTTAAACATCAAACCTTGTTTGTCCAGGTCTGAAACATCTTTATAAAAGTTAAAACTTGGTTTTTATAATGATTAAAAGGATTAATCATGTTGATAGTTGATGGATATTATGTGTTTTGCATGGTTATGCATGTTCTTGAGTGTTTAGACTTCTAGGGTTTATGTATGATGATATAAACATGTATCTTGTTAGTTTATGATCCGGTTATGTCTTATAAATGTTGTATGATGTTTATTTGGTGTTGTTGATTGATAATATGCAACTAGGGTTCGATATAGTTGATGTTATTGCATGATTAAAATCTGGACAGAACGCTTATGTCGACTTGTAGGGTCTGTTGCATGGGTTAAAAGCTATTGGTTTGATCTATTCTTTGCATGGTTGTAACGTACATGGTCTTATCTTTTCGTAATAGGCAAAATCGTTTGATTTGGACTTTGTTTGAGTAGTTTTTGAATTTTTTTTTTGATAAGAGGTCATATCAGATTTTTGGAGTTGTAAATTGGGTCAACTTTAAACGGTCATAACTTGAGTTTTGCAAAGAGTTAAGATTTGAAATATTGACAGTAGGTCGACAATGAAAAAACTCGGCTATTCCAAGTGGATTTACCCCATTTGGGTGAATACACAATTTTTCGCAATTTTTCTACTAAACTGACCTGTTGTGGAAACTTTCTGGACATAGCTGTGTTGTACGAATTTTAGTAATTTTTATGTTTGGTTTTAAGACAAAAGAATACTCAGTAAAAATTTTGGGACTTTAATTCATTCGTTAAGTATTTTAAATAATTCGTTTTTCACAGCGCACAATCTGCCCTAAAAACGCAGATTGTGTACGGGATCTTTATGTGACTATTTGGAGTCTTATATGGTATGTATTTGACATGAACTTGTATGGACACCTGTATATGAAGTGTATGACTGATGTTAATCATAACGTTCACACGGTCTTGAACATTTAAACGTCTTGGACAAACGGGTTATATGGTGTAATGGTATTACACATATACTCACTTAGTGACACGTGTATTAGGGAGTCGGTAGCACACCCTACTTTGGAGTTTGGATTTATTAGCTTGCAACCTAAGGTGAGTTTCACTACTTTTTCTCAAAAGCATGCGTCTCGGGTTTGAGACAACATACTTAACTTTTTATGGTCCGATTTCGGACTACTATTTTTTGGTCTGGTTTGGGACTACTCTTACAACTCAGGTTTTGAGTCCTTGTGTGGGTCGCATTTTGGACTCCTTGTGTGGGTCGCGTTTTGCTAGTTTCACACTCTGTGTCCTTGATGAACTAAACTGCATACTATCACGGAAGTCCTTCACTTTTACCGAATGAGTTGCCGGGTGGCAAGCGGGTTACTAGTTGATAGAGCTATTAGGTTTCACAAACCTCACACCATGCTGGGAGCCGGGCGTGAACTATGACCTTAGACTTTATCATTGTTGATAGGGAATGATGGGAGGCAAAAACCAGCTCGTGGAGCGAGTGCATCGTTTGAATAGCAATTCGGTGTAACATTGTTTACTTATCATGAATGGGTTAGCCACCCTTGGCATACGCTAAACTAGTGGTTTCTTGGTTTTGTTATTGATTACTACTTTCGGGTTGGGAAACCTAACTGTTGATCTTGGTTTGGGAAACCTACACTTTTACTTACCTTACTTTGTGAACTCACCAACTTTATGTTGACACACGATATCATGCCTTTGTAGGTCTCTAGGTTTGGAGCACGATAGGACATGCATCATTGTGTCATGGGTTATGAACATTATTTAACTTATACTTTGCTTTACATTCAATGGTTTTATTTTGGGCGCGTTGTTTTGCGAATGAACTTAAACGATTGTGTTTGATTTAAGCTTCCGCAACTTATCTAAACTTTTTGGTTACATGTTAAAACTATATTTTTGAAAACGAACTAAATGGTTTGGGCATTTAGAGTTCGCTCATATGACTTATGGCTATGGGATCCTGGTATGTCATGCGCCTCGCGGTAAAACCCCGCATTGGAAATTTTAGGGTGCACCCCTCAAAGAGAAACTCGGTCAAATAAAACCCTTGTCCAACAACTCCTGCAATTGGCTCGAAAGCTCTTGCATCTCTGATGGCACTAGACGATACGGCGAACGGGCGATAGGTGTTGCTCCGGGAGCTAAATCAATTCGGAACTACACCTGTCTCGGAGGCGGCAATCTTGGCAACTCTTCAGGAAAGACTTCCGGAAAAACTCTCACGACAGGGATGTCTTCGTTCTTCAGCTCCTTCGACTTCTTCTCCGTCACGTGCGAAGGCACTTCTGTGCTTTCGTGCAAGATATAATCCGTACCGTGGCTCGGCTATTCTCTCCTTTGACCGAGAGAACTTCACCACTTGAAGGGGAATACGGACAATCTTTTCTCGGCACACGATCTCCGCATGGTTCTTCGACAACCAATCCATGCCAACAACCACATAGAAACTTCCCAACTCGATGGGTAGTAAGTCGATAGGAAACTCACGATCTACCAAGTTTAAGGTACATCCTTCAATGACTTCTTTCGACTCAATAACCTTACCGTTGGCCAATTTTTCTGGAATAGCGAGTGTCCAACCTACTAGAGTCTACCCTTAGGGCACACTTAAAGTCGGTCGACACAAAGCTTAAATCGGCACCAGTATCGAAGAGTACGGAAGCATAGTTGTTGTTAACGAGGAACATACTGGTAACAACGTTGGGATCCTCACAGACTTCACCAGCTCTGATCACAAAAGCTATACCACAAGCTTGGTTCCACAACTTCGGGCTATCCTTCTAATAGTGATCCGCAGCACCACACTCAAAGCATCATGGTTTCCCGGGAGGGTTACCAACAGCCTTAGCACGGCAGCAGGAAGTCTGATGCCCGATCCTCTTGTAGTAGTCACAACGAATGCTGTCACATGTCCCGACATGGTGATAGTTACACTTGTTGCAAAGTGGATGCGGTCCACTGTATTTCTTGCGGGGCTCAGCCGCAGTAGTAGTAGTTGCAACAAATGCTTGGGCAGTCTCTTGTTTCTTATCAGACCGGTTTCCACCATTTTTACCCTTCTTGGTATCCCACCATTTTCCCTTGTCACACGCGGTTCTTGTCTTCTCAACCTCATACTTAAGCAATGCGCCCATACGCACTGCGTCATCCGTAAGACTATGAGCCAGGGTGACGACTCCTTGAATGGTGGTGGGTTCAGCAGCAGTTACCATACTGCGAATTTTAGGGGAGAGTCCCCATATGTACCATTCAACCCGTTTGTATTCCGGAGTAACCATGTGGGGTACCAGACGTGGCAGCTCATGAAAACGAGTAGTGTAGGTGGCGACCTCTGCTCCAGACATCATCAAATTCCAGCACTCTAACTCAAGCTTCTGCAGCTCACTACTAGGGCAGAACTTCTCTAACAGCATGGACTTCGAATCGCTCCATGGGAGACCATACGCGGCATCTCTACCCAGAGTCTGAACTTTCAGATTCCACCAAGTCAACGCCTCATCCTGGAAGGTGCAGGTAGAGTACTTGACTCTCTGGTTTTCAGCACAACCGCTGATATCCAGAACTGATTCCATTTTCTCGATCCAATGACAAATACCGATCGCTCCTTCCGTTCCACAGAAACTCCATGGTTTACAAGCCATGAAAGTCTTGTAGGAACAACCATGAACCATGTTATCACCGTCTGTGTCATAGATAATGAGGCATCATCAATAACAATAGTGATCACAAGGCCATAGGGAGCATAGAGAATGGATATTTTACTAGTGTCGTTGTCACTTGTCCTTCGCCCACCATTCCCGCCAGATCCACCACTGGAGTCTGTGCGGTTAGCGTTGTGCTGCGCAATGGCTTGCGCAATCACGCGGGCTTGCTCTTCAGACGTGGTTGGGAATGTGTTGTCCTCGGTATTGCAGGTGTTCTTTCGGGGCGGCATGACTTCTTTCTATTGTATAAAAAATAAAAAGAACGAGACACATATTTATCTAAAATATTGTCAATCATGTGCGCTCGAATGAATAACCATGAACATCACAATACCCGTGACAAGTGTTTTCACACAACCGGTGAATATAATAGCGGCAATGCATACACATATAATCATATAATAAGAATAACTAACTAAACCATGGCATAAACAGATAATAATAATAAAGGGACATAAATAGAGCATAACATCTTCATTTCATTAATTTGTTTCATTTTTAGTACATCGGTTTGTCATGATAATACAAGATATGTAGATCGCTTCAACCCAAACCATACACGAAATGACCCAAAAGATACTACCATAGGTTAGGTTAGATAACTAAAGTTACAACTGTCATAGCTACAACCTAACTACTGAGGATGTGGGGGAAATGCACCAGCTAAAGGGGCAACGACAGCCCTCATACTACAGTCTATCTCATCTAAACGATGCTCAAGAATGTCCACACGCCTCCATGCCTCGGCTTGCCCACGCTCAGCCTCCATGCGCTCACGCTCAGCAACCATACGTTCTCGCTCGGCGTCGTCCGGTCGTGCTCGTAGGCTAGTAAGGTGCTGAATGATAGCGGCCCTCGTAAATCCCTCAGCATGAGCATCGGCCTCTAGTCCATCCACTCGCTCGCAGAGGTTGCGGATGATACCATCATGCGTACCTACCATGCCACGCACCGTGTGAAGGGAACGGCGCATGGGTAAGGTACCAAGAGGACTAGGTGCAGATGTTTCAGCAGGGGGCTGGGAGGACTTAACACCATGAGCAGAGATAAAGAAATCGTCGTCGGAATCCTCGTTGCTATGAGCCAAGTAGCCACCAACTGTAGGTAGGAAGGTCCGCTTTCTGGCAGTGTATATAACACGCATACTGCCAAGAGCAAGGCGACGGGGGCGGGAAGAAGACTCCGGCACATCGGCATGTCCATAACGAGTTCGAAAGGCTGTCTTTGCCACATCCTCCCCTCGGACTCTCAACTAGTGATACCCTGTGTGATACCCTGCAATTTCAGGTTATTACTTTAACTAGACTCTAGTTACTTGTACATACTTTTCATGCATTCTAATTAACTAGGGTTAGTTAGGATGAGTATACGTTGCACAGTTATAGGTTGATAACTGCATGAAATGGTAATTCGGGGAATTACCGGACTACATAGACAAGTAGGGAACCCGGAACGTTGGTGACTTGGTGAAATGTGATTATCATAAACTTACATGATGATATTGTGTGCCATTATGTTATTATGTGAACTTATGTGATTATACGTTAACGGGCCGGGACGGACCGGGATCTAGATGTAAATGATGAATATTTATGTGCCTTTTTAATTTTAATGTTTGGAATATTGATATTGTAAGGTGGATAGGGTTATAGAATAAATAAAAACAAAAATTTGAATTTTGGTCTTCCCCGCAGAGCACGGAGGGAAAGGGTGATCCCCCGCGGTCCGCGAGGGGATGGGATAATCCGGGTGAATTTTTAAACACGTCGCGGTGCGCGGCGAGACTTGTAAATCCGTTCGCGGTCCGGGGCCAGGTAAACACATGCAAGCTCATTATCACAACCCTAGTATCTGCTAAGGCTTAAGAACACCATTCGGGAGGCTTGGAGAGCATTCGGATGGTGATTTTGAAATGCTTTCCGTATACTACTCAACCTTACATGTTTTAATTACTTCTAATGTGTTTTTAAACATCAAAACCATGTTTGGGCAGGTCTGAAACACTTTTGTAAAAGTTATAACATGGTTTTTATAATGATTAAAAGGATTAATCATGTTGTTAATTGATGGATATTATGTGTTTTGCATGGTTATGCATGTTCTTGAGGTTTTAGACTTCTAGGGTTTATGAATGATAATATATGCTTGAATCTTGCTAGGTTTTGATCAGATTATGTCTTGTTAATATTGTATATTGATTGTTGGACATTGTTGATTGATTTTATGCATAGAAGGTTGCTCATAACTAGAGTTTATGCATGATTAGAATCTGGACAGAATGCTTAGGTCGACATGTAGGGTCTGTTACATGACTTAAAATATAAAGTTTGATGATTTCTATGCATGATTGTAATGTACATGATCTTAGCTTTTCATAATGGGCAAAACAATCAGATTTGGACTTCGTTTGAGTGGTTTTTGGAATTTTATTTGATTAGAGGTCATAGATTTTCGGAGTTGTAAATTGGGTCAACTTTAAACGATCATAACTTGAGTTTACAAAGAGTTAAGCTTTGAAATTTGGACAATAGGTCAACATCGGAAAAACTTGGCTTTTCCAAGTGGATTCACCCCGTTTGGGTGAATACACAAGTTTTGGGAATTTTTCTACTAAACTGACCTATTATTGAAATTTTCTGGACATAGCTGTGTTGTACGAATTTTAATAATTTTTGTGTTTGGTTTTAAGACAAAACAAAAATATGGATTATCAACTGAATCCCAATGAATACTCAGTAAAAATTTAGGACTTTAATTCATTTGTTAAGTATTTTAAATACTTCGTTTTTCATAGCGCACAATCTGCCCTAAAAATGCAGATTGTGTACGGGATCTTTATGTGACTATTTGGAGTCTTATATGGTATGTATTTGACATGAACTTGTATGGACACTTTTTTGAGATGTATTTGAGGTACTAAACTAATAGTAATCACTATGATCACCAACAGGTTACGTAGGACTTACTTGTGCATGTAGAGTCATTAGGTGTCATTACACGGTTTTGAACATTTAAACGTCTTGGACAAATGGGTTATATGGTGTATCGGTTGTGCACATATACTCATTTAGTGACACTTGTAATAGGGAGTCGGTAGCACCCTATTGTTTTGGAATTTGGAAAATTTGCATGCAACCTAAGGTGAGTTTCATTAATTTTCTCAAAGCATGCGTCTCAGGGAGACAACTTACTTAACTTTTCTAGTCCAGTTTGGGACTACTCACACATCCCGGGTTTTGGGGTGCTAGGTTCACGGGGTGAATCTACTATTTCTAATTCATGTTTGTGTCCTTGATGAAGTAAACCAATCCTATCTTTTAAGTCCTTCAAAATACCGAATCAATTACCGGGTGGGCAAGTGGGTTACTAGTTGATAGCGCTATTAGGTTTAAGAAACCTCACATCGTGCTAGGAGCATGGGTGTGAACTATAAATTCAAACATATTATCATTGTTGAGGGGCAATGATGCAAGGCACTATACTAACGGTTGTGGTAACTCGTTCATTAGCAGTTCGGTATTCGCCGGTATTAGTTATTATGAGTGGGTTAGCTACCCCTGGCATATGAATTAGCTATTACTTACATGGTCTGGGAGGCCAACGCATTACTTTTGATTATAGGTTTTGGAAAACCTACACTTTTAATTATTTGTCTACCATACTCTGTGAACTCACCGACTTTATGTTGACACACTTTAGCATGCTTTGCAGGTCTCTAGGTATGGAGCACGATTAGGGCATGCATCATACTGTGTCTTGGGATATGATCATTATAATAATTGAACTTTTAAACTTTGGTTTGGGCGCGTTGTTTCGCGCAGACTTTTTGTTGAACTGTTTACTTTATTTACGCTTCCGCAACTACATTAAAATGTTTGGTTAACTATGAAACTATTTTTCAACAACGAACTAAATGGTTTGGGCATTTAGAGTCGTTCATGATACTTATGGCTATGGATCCTGGTTTGCCATGCGCCTCGCGGTAAATCCCCACAGTGGAAATTTGAGGGTGTGACACCCTGACCTTAAGTCAACCTTGGAGTAGAAACTCGACCCTTGAAGCTGGTCGAATAAGTCGTCAATACGAGGCAAAGGGTAGTTGTTCTTAACCGTCACCTTATTCAACTCTCGGTAGTCAATACACATGCGGAAACTCCCATCCTTCTTCTTAACAAATAGGACTGGGGCTCCCCAAGGTGAAGAGGTAGGCCTAATGAAACCCCTGTCCTATAGCTCTTGGAGTTGGGTAGATAGTTCTTGAAGTTCGCCCGTTGCTAGGCGGTATGGTGCGCGTGTAACTGGGGCCGCTCCTGGTGCAAGATCAATTTGAAATTCCACTTGGCGAACAGGTGGAAGTCCAGGTAGTTCCTCTGGGAAAACATCTGGGAAATCTCGAACTACTGGGATGTCCTCAATTTTTGTTTCAACCTCAGCTCTAGTATCAGAAATATTAGCCAATATGGCTGGGTAGCCCTTTCAAATACACTTCTGGGCTTTTATGAGGGAGATGATGCCCACCCTAGCACCCCCACGATCACCCTGAACAAATAAAAGTTCTCCACTAGGGAGAGGGATACGAACAATCTTCTCTTGACAGAGAATTTCAGCGTGTTACTTGGACAACCAGTCCATGCCAACCACGCGGTCAAAGCTTCCTAGGGTGATAGGTAGAAGGTCGGTGGCAAATAATTGTCCATCTAGTTTGAGCTTACAGTCACGATGGATGTGGGTTACCTCAACATGCTTCCCATCAGCTAACTCTTATAGAGTACGGGGTATCAAGAAGTGTAGGAACTATCCCTAGTTGTTTGCTAGGTTTTGATGACGCAAAACTATAGTCTGCACCAGTATCATATAAAACAGAAGCGAGAGTGTCGTTTAAGAACACGTACCCGTCATGACATTGTTATCACTGATGATATTGTCTCCGTTAAGCTGAGGACAGTCCCTCTTGTAGTGGGTCTTACTTCCGCACTTGTAGCACTCTTTTTCAGTACCCTTATGTTGTGGCCGCCCTTGTTGACGTTGATAATCCCTTGGGAGCTTGACACGGAAATCTTTAGCCGCATGACCAGCTTTTCTGCAGCGCTCGCATAATTCCACCTCACAAATGCCAGAGTGATGGTGCTTGCACCGTTTACACTTCGGGTGTTTCCCCTTATAGTGGTGCTGGTGCTGGTTTTTGTTATAATGAGTCTTGATGTTTCTACCACTTGTGGTCTTGTCTGCGACTTCTCCCCGCCTTCTTTTGTTGTTACTAGTACTATATGACGGCACCTCATGTGAAGGTACTACTCGTTCTTCGCCCTTCTGATCTGTCAGCTCATGAGCCAGACGGATGGTCTGCTGAATGTTGCCCAAGTTTATTGGTGTGGCCGTGCTCATGACCTGGGGAGTAAACCCCTCTATATGGAGTTCAAAGCGTCTGAACAACGGGCCTGTCTAATCAGAGTTCATAAGTGGGTTGCGAGTAGGTTGGCCAGCTTGAAAAGCTGCTAGGGCTGCAACCACCCTATCATTAATGAGTGTGTTCAGCTCTTCTTGCGTCATGTTAATGTTACCTCTACCGTGTCCTCTCCCCGCCATAGCAATTCTACATTCACACTATACCCATGAGAAAGCGATAATATGTCCCACATACAATCGTTCATACAGTATAAGTAAACTAGAATATAGAATAGATTTCAAACACGAGACGAAAACGAAACATTAAAACTGATAACTAGAACAATATCCAAATGTTGGATCAGTGGCCTCTTTTAACAACACTTATGTGTTACAGATTTATATAAGAGTTAATGAGCAGCGGAATAATAAGTGTTTAAAGATTAAAAGATCACTTTTAAGAGGAGTTATTACTCCCCCTTGACTGAGTAGTAAATGAGAAACAATAAATACAGTTCAAGTATAAAGCAGTAAAGCAATTTATGTTTCTCAGATGTGAAATGGATTATAAGTTAAATGCCCGAAGGATTTCAATTGATTTCAAAGAAATTACAAAATATCACATATCTAAAATAGATGAACAAACTCATCTATTTATAGACCAACATACTAAACTGTTGTCTGAAGTAATCTAAGATATTTAACAAAGATATTATGCTAAGATAAGCCTACAACAGTCTGTACATCGAAACTTGAAATCAAGACTTTAACAAAACAATATAATAATAAACTGCTGATGTCTTCAGTCGGTTAGAAGCTTCTAATGACAAAGTGCTGATGAGTGACAAACTGCTGATGAGTAGTTTGTCTTCAGTAGTTCTTCAGTGTAGTGTCTGGTTAGACTTCAGAACTTCTGATGAGTTACTCTTCAGTACTTTGTGATTTTGTTCTTCAGTACTTCTTGTTTCTTCTTCAGCAGTTCTTTCCATACTTAGGCAGAATATGATTTGGACTAAGGTTATCAAAAGGTGGTTTCTTCAATCCTCTTTGTCCCAACAATCTCCCCCTGGATTGATGAAGCCAAAACCTTATCCAATCTTTATTGTTGATTCTTTCTCTCTTCTAGTATCCTCCAGATTTCTGCTGTCATCCGGGTAGTAAGAGTACATCTTTGTTGCTCAGTGAGAGATCCCAATTCGGGTGTAAGATGTTGAATTGTGAGAAGGTCTTTGGAAGATAGAACACTCAACTCCTTTGAGTTTTTGTAGACCTTACTTGAACGATCTCTCCTGGTCACTAGTACTGAGTTGGAATCAGTAAATGACTATTTAATAATGTTTACCTTTGACCTGTCAAAGTCAGAGGCATAGGAAACCAAGCCTGTTTCCTGGGGTAAACCTGAGGATGATTGGGGAATGTCTTCGACTTCAGTGACTCTCAGGTGAGATTCTTGACTACCTTGAAGTTCAACACCACTTTGAATAGGCATGTTGGGCAAGTGATGTTCTGTTACAACTCTTGTATGTGACTTCTCTTGAATGGATTGTTGTAGCTGATAAGCATAGGTAGCTTTGTCTCTAAATTGTGTAAGCAGGGGTTTTCCTTCTACATCAAAGTCTCCATGCACTAACTGATTTCCTTTCAAGAGTACCATCTTGAAATCAATCTTCACAATGGGTTCTCCCTCTGCTTTTCTCTTTGTGGCAGGCTTTCTTAGTGCACCAGAAGATCTCTTAATAATTGAAGTTGGTTGGACTTCATGAGTTTCAAATCTTTCTGGCTCTGCAGCTTTGCTGGCCTTGTACTTCTTGTAAGTCTCATATAAAGTTTGCTCTTTCCACTTTGAGACTGAGGCCTTTGAACCTTAGCCATTTGCCACCAGTTCATCTACAATTTCTGCTCTTTTGGCTTTCCTTTCTTTCTCTGTTGCTAACCTGTCAGATAGCATTTGAGCTCTTCTTGTTAGTTCATCAGTAGAGAGTCTTTTGAGAGCAACTTGTTTGGATTTGGAGTTCTTTGTTATAAATGTGATCAGCTGTGCCCTTTTGTCTTCTTCTGCAACAGCTTCAAGTGCTCTCTCTTCAGCCTCAAGATCATCAAGCTTTTCTTGATACTTGATTAGTTTTTCTTGAAAGTTCAGATCATCTCTTGTTTCCAGGCTGTTCGATACTTTGTCTTCCTTAGCCTTCTTTGCAGCCTCTTTCAAACTCTTCTCCAGTAATTCTTTTGACATGGCAATGGGAGTAGGGTTTAAAACAGTTGTGGAAGTTGTTGTTGGCATAGGAATGGAAGCAGGTTCTCTATCAGGTGCCTTAGAAACTTCTGATGTTGGTTTGGAAGGTGAAACTGCTGATGGTTTGTCTGTCTTCACAACTACTGAAGGATTGTCTTCAGCAGTTTGATAAGTCTGATCAGCAGTTCCTTCTTGTGCCTTAGATGATGAGAACTCCTAAAAGATTTCTTTTCCTGGTCTTTGGATTGGCTTTTCAGCTTCAGGATTTTCTCTAATAGTAACTTCAGTTTCTGGTTCCTTAGTCTTCTCCCCCTTTTTGGCTTCATCCACTTCTGGAAGCCTTATTGAGTGAGAAGTTGCAGCAGACAACCTTGCTAATTGATCTTGTGTTTGATCCATCTTCTTGTTCAATTCAGCAAGTCTGGAATTTATCAACCCAAATTGGTTGTTGGCCTTCAACTCCCAAGCAGTTGTGAATATTTTGAGTTGATCAGTTAGGATTTGTTTCATTGTCTGGAACAGGGGACCATCTGGGCTGCATAGCTGGTTCAAGTCTATGCTAGAGAGCCCAGAGAATTGGGTAGGTTGTTTTTGTGAAGGGGGTGTTTTTGGGTGATCCTCAGATTTCTCTGAAGATGCCACTTGTGGGGATTTTTGGGTTAAGTGGTCTTGAACCTGATCTTTGGTGACCAGCTTCTTGAGCTTGGAGACCTTAGATGCAGGATCTTCAACTTCAACCGTCAAATCTGTTTGTGGAATGTTTGATTCATCATCCAAACTAATGGAATCATCTGAATCCCTGATAGTGTCCTCAGAGAGGGCAGGATCAGTTAAATCATGAGCTAGCACCAAACTAGTTTTCTCATGAACCTCTTTGTCTTGGAACTGAGGTTTTCCTACTTCAGGCACTAGGCCTTCATCAGTAGTTGCCAAATTTGAGGTCTTAATTATGTTACTACTGTCCTCAAGTTCACCACTGGGTGATAAGTGAGTAGTAGCAGCCTCAAAAGTACCAAGAGTTTCTAAGTTTGGGCTTATAAACTCTGGTCCATCCTCATCTCCCTGGTTTGGGCTAATAAGGTCCACATCCATGTCAAGTGGAGAAGGCATCTCCCCAATTTGATGTGTTGCTGGGGGAGTGACATGTGTTGGATGGGATCCTTTTAGTCCTGAGAGAAGTTGGGCTATTTCTATGGTTGTGTGGGAAGGTTCAGGTTCAGTAGTTGTAATGGGTAGGTGTTCAGTAGTTTGTAAGGGTTCAGGTTCAGGTTCAGCAGTTTCAAAGGTTGGGTCAGTTGTTACAGCCTTCTTAAATCTTTTTCTTTTGAAAATAACTGTAACTGGTTTTCTTTTAGGAGGTGGAGAAGGTGTGTGCTGAGAGGATGTTTCAGCCACATCCTTATCAAGTGCAGATTGCACATCAGCAGTTTCAGGGATCTCCACTTTCTGAACTGTCTTTTTCAAGGTTTTGGTTGGTTTTTGTTTTTGCTGTTTTGGCTTTTTGGTTTTCTTTTTGGGTTTGGAAGATGTGGGTTCCTTAGGGATTGGTTGTTCTTCCCCTTGGTCATCTTCTAGCACAAGTGCTGGTTTATTGTGCCTAGAGAATACTTGTGAAGTCAGTGGGTTTAAAGTTGTTGACTTACCTACAAGTACTCCCTCTCCAAGTTCTTTGATTATGCATTGCATAACAAATCTTGGGTACAGTAAAAACTTCTTTTTGTCATTTTCATGATGCAGAACCAACTCATTGAAAAACAGTTTAGATGCCTTAAAAGGAGTTTCATTTATTATAGAATGAAAAATTGGTTGAAAAGTAGAAGGCATCTGATCAATAGACCCAGTTTTTGGACTCAAGCACATAATTATATAATGAAATAATAGTTTATATTTTGGGTCAAAATATTTCTTATAAACTGTGGCTTGTGCCAAAGTACCTTGATAGCCACATTCTGTCATGGTCAGATGGATGTCAGAATTTGGGATATGCTTAGGAGCATCAGAATCCTTCAAACCAAGCCTTATGCTTAATGTTTTTGGTGATATGGCCATCAGTTTCCCTTTTATTGAAGATTTGAGGGAGATCACTTCATTATTAACTGTCACCGTCTCTGTGTTAGCCCAGAACTCATTGAGAGTTTCTTCATGAATGGGTGGATCAATGGTGAAAGCTTCATAATATTGGGATTTCATGATGAGATCAATGATTTCATCATATTGTGACCAGGCTTCATCTTTCTCAAAGTAGCCTCGCTGATTATGTCCCTGTTTTAGAACGAGAGCCATTTTTGTTTGATCGAATAGTATTTTTAGGTTAGAGAGGGGGTTTTGGTTTTGATTTGAGAGAGAGAGAGGGAATTTGCTTTTTAACCGACTAGGTCAAACTTCTGATGAGTGAAAAGTCTGTTTTACCCTTTTTAATGAAACTGCTGATGAAGAAGGTTTCTTCATCAGTGGTTTTTGTCATCTCTTCAGCAGTTTCAACTGCTGATGAAAATGACTTTTAAAACATTTAAATAACTTTTGATTCGTATCAGTAGTTATTTCCATTTTGAAAATTTTCCATTTTGATGTTTATCAGTAGTTTTTCTCAAAAATTGTTCATCAGTAGTTTCTCTTTCTCAAAATTGTTCTTCAGAGGTTTGTGACTGATAAGTATGTAAGTGAAAATAAAATATGTGCAGAACTAAAAAGTGAAACACTTACAGACTTTCTTCCAAGTTTAACATCCCAAGAATGGATACTAACCTCTGAAAAGTTGTTGAATCAAGGGGTTTGGTGAAAATGTCAGCTATTTGATTAACTGTTGTGACATGCTTCACCTCAATCTTGTCTTTTTCATAGCAATCTCTAATGAAATGATACCTGGTTTCAATATGTTTAGTTTTTGAGAACTGAACAGGATTTTGAATGATGCTAATGGCAGATTTGCTGTCTACTAAAAGTGGAGTCTTGGTCTCTTTGATTCCATAATCAAGCAGTTGATATTGGAGCCATTGTATCTGTGAAGTACAGCTTGCAGCAGCAATGTATTCAGCTTCAGCTGTTGAAGTTGCCACATATGTTTGTTTCTTTGATTGCCAGGACACCAGACAGTTTCCTAAAAATTGACAACCACCAGATGTTGATTTTCTTGACATCTTGCACCCTGCATAGTCACTATCTGAAAAAGCAGTTAACTTGGTATTGCTTGAAGCAGGATACCAAATTCCTAAAGTAGGAGTTCCTTTCAGATATCTGAAGATTCTCTTGACTGCAATTAGGTGTGATTCTCTTGGTGCAGATTGGTATCTAGCACAGACACAAGTTGAAAACATGATATCTGGTCTAGAAGCAGTTAAATACAAAAGAGAACCTATCATACATCTATACATGGTTTGATCAATATGTTTCCCTTGATCATCTGGTTCAACTTGTGTGATTGGTGTCATGGGAGTGGAACATGTTTTACAGTCTTGTAAAGAAAATTTGTTCAATAATTCTTTAACATATTTTGATTGATGTATAAATGTTCCATTTGATTGTTGCTTGATTTGCAGTCCCAAAAAGTACTGCAATTCTCCCATTGTACTCATTTCAAATTTTGATTGCATGAGTTTCTTAAAATCTTCACACAGTTTTGAGTTTGTTGAACCAAATATGATATCATCAACATAAATTTGAACAAGTAAGACATGATTTCCAACATGTTTTATGAAAAGAGTTTTATCAATGGATCCCCTTGAGAAGTGATTCTTAAGTAAAAAGTTTGAAAGTGTTTCATACCAGGCTCTTGGAGCCTGTTTTAGCCCATAAAGAGCTTTGTCAAGTCTGTAAACCCAGTCAGGATGAGAAGGATCCTCAAACCCTGGAGGTTGACAGACATACACTTCTTTTATTTTTCCATACAAAAATGCACTTTTGACATCCATTTGATAAACTTTAATGTTGTTGGAAATTGCATAAGCTAAAAATAACCTGATAGCTTCAAGTCTTGCAACTGGTGTAAAGGTTTCATCATAATCAATTCCTTCCTCTTGAGAATAACCTTGAACCACCAATCTTGCTTTGTTCTTGATGATCATACCAGCCTCATCTGATTTGTTTATGAAGACCCATCTTGTTCCAATTGGTTGCTTGTCTTGAGGTAAGGGACAGATTTCCCAAACCTGTTGTTTCTTGAATTGAAGCAACTCTTCTTGCATTGCTTGCACCCAATTGTTGTCTTTGAGGGCTTCTTGATATTTCTTTGGTTCCAACTGAGAAATGAATGCTGAGAAGAAGCAAAAGTTGGAAAGCTGGTTTCTAGTAAGTACCCCTGATGCAATATCACCCATGATTTGATCCAATGGATAATCCTTGTGTTCAATCAGTTGTTGTAGACCTGTACTAGAGGATGGCTCTACTGGTTCTTCAAATAAACCACTGAGATTGTTAATATCTGGTTCAGCTGTTATTTGAACTTCAGGAGTTTTAGGTTAAGCTGAATCAGTACTTTCAAAATGTTCATCAGTAGTTCCTGAAGTTGAAGCTATTGAAACTTCTGAAGGTTTAATAGTTGATCTTCTGACTGTGTTTGGAGTCCATGGTGCAGGACCATCATCTTCAAATCCTTGAAAACCATTTTGAGGAGGTTTGGATGATTCAACTGTCTTTTCAGGTCCGAAATGAAAGTTGTCAAGATCAAATAATTCAGCAGGATTTGCTGGAATAAGAGTGTGTTTTGATTCATTGAACTTGACATTCAGTGTTTCTTCCACTATCTTGGTTCTAGAATTAAAAACTTTGTAAGCTTTTCTCAAAGGAGAATAACCAAGAAAATAACATGTATCAACTTTTGCAGCAAATTTTGAGATAGAGTCTTTGATGTTGAGGATAAAACATTGACACCCAAAAGCCCTGAAGAAGGAGATAAGGGGCTTTATGCCATGAAGAATTTCATAGGCAGTCTTGGTATGTCTCTTGTTGATAAGAACTCTATTCTGAACATAGCAAGCTGTGTTGACTGCTTCAGCCCAAAAATACAAAGGTAGGCCTGAATCAGCTAACATTGTTCTAGCTGCTTCTATTAAGGTTCTGTTCTTCCTTTCTACCACACCATTTTGTTCAGGAGTTCTGGGAATGCTGAACTGTCTAACAATCCCTTTAGACAGACAGAATTCATCCAGAGTTTTGTTCCTGAACTCTGTCCCATTGTCACTCCTGATGACTTTGACAGATAGAGAATATTGCTTCTCAACTTGTAGAATGAAGAACTTGATGATTTCAGCTGCCTCATCCTTGGAATATAAGAAGAAGACCCATGTGAATCTTGAGTAGTCATCAATGATGACCAAGCAGTACTTCTTCTTACCAAGGCTCATAATCTTGACTGGTCCAAATAAGTCCATATGGAGTAGTTGAAGACATGCAGTTGTTTTAGATTCTTCAATAGACTTATAGGAAGACTTATGCTGTTTACCTTTAAGACAGGAAACACAGTGTTCTTTGCACTGATATTCCTTCAAAGGTAGACCCTTGACCAAGCCCATTTTTTGTGACTTTTGTTGATGGTTTTAAAGTTCACATGGCCAAGTCTCCTGTGCCAGAGATCATTTTCTGAAGTTGATGCCTTTGAGAAGAAACAGGCAGTCTTGTTCAATACTTTGTCTTTTTCAATGTCCACTGCATAGACATTGCCACACCTTTTGGCAATCAGCAAAGTATGATCTTCAATAATCTTCTCTATCAACTTCTGGCCTTCTGGTGATATGATCTTGCATGCTGTCTTGGTGAAAAAGGTAGAATATCCTTTGTCACACATTTGTGAGACACTCAGCAAGTTGTACTCAAGGTTTTCAACCAGATTGACCTTGTCAAACTGCATTTTGCCTGAGGATACATTGCCATATCCTAGCACATATCCCTTGGCATTGTTCCCAAAGGACACAGATCCTTCTCTTTGACTGATAAAATTGTTTATCATGTATCTGCATCCAGTCATGTGCATTGAGCCTCCACTAACAACATACCATATGCTATTCAAACCTCTGGAGACCCTCTGCACAAGATAGCAAATTAGTTAGTTTTGGCAACCCAAGCCAGTTTGGCTTTGGGTTTACTCTTGAGAACAGGTGCAGCTTGTTGTGGACCAATTTTAGAAATCCATGTCTTTTTGGCAATGGATTTGTCATTAAGAACAATGGTGGATTCTTTTTGGTGTCCACCATCAACTTTGGTCATCAGAAGTTTAACCTGGTTTATCAAATCTTTAACTTCAGTAGTTTGTGAAACTACTGATGAGTTAGGTGTAACTTCTGAAGATGAACTTTGAGAAGATGACTTTTGTTGAGATAAAAGCCTCTTCTTAGAAAGGTTTTTGTTTGATTGTTGTTTGTTGGGAAAGAAAGTATTTTCAAAATTTTGTTTTATCTGTTTTCCCATAATTAGTTGTTGTCTTTGTTTGTTTAACTGATTTACCTTTCTATATCTGCAAAGTTCAGTTATGTGGTTAAACAGACCACATAGTTCACATGCTTTTGCCTTCTCTTTCTTTTTAGATAAATCAAGAGAGCTGGAAGGCAATTTACTGACAATATCAGCATTTTGAAATAGGTCATCAACAGTTTTCAGGATCTCAACTCCTGATGTAGTTGAAACTGCTGATGGCTTATTGTCAGTAGTTTTAACTTCTGCAGTACTTTCCTTTTTGAGAAAGTTCTGATGGTAGGATGTGCATTCCTCCATGTCAAAAGTTTGAATCAATTTTATCCCATCATTATCAGTTTTGTGGGTGAAATCTGTTGGTGATTCAGTGTGGGTATACCCAATGCCAAACTTAACATTTGCTGCAGTTTGTTTGTTAAGCAGCATTTGGTACCCTTTACAAGACTCAACCCATTTTTCACAATCAACCTTGGTGCCAGCAAACTCTTGTCTGACTTTTCCTAGGTTGTCTATCATTGTTTTAATCTGTGCTTGGGTTTCAATGGATTTATCAGTCAATTTAGAAATTTCTTTATTTTTCAAAGCAATTTTTCTCTCTAAATCACACTTCATTTGAGTATATTTTCTCTCCATGTCATTGGACTTGCCTTGTAAATGCACATTTGTTTCTCTTATTAAAGCAAAAGATTCTTTGCAAGATTTAGAGCAAAACTTTAAAAGAGATTGTTGTGATACCTGAGTGAGTGCAGAATTTGAAGAATATCCTTCAAAAGCCATTAAGGCTAAGTTCTTTCTGCCATTATCAGGTTCTCCCCAGTTGACATCATAGACCTTATTGTCTGCATCCTGACTGCATTCTGATGTGTCATAAGGAAGACTGCTCCAGTCAACATACCCTGATGTAAATAAGCTTTGTTGCTGAGGGGGTTGTTGAGTTTGTGCAGGTTGTTGAGCAGTTGGAAAAGGAGGCATCAGCTGCTGTTGTTGTTGAGCAGGAATTTGGACATATTGTACTTGTGGCACATATTGAACTTGTGGAGCTTGTGCCTGTACAAAATGAGCACTCCCTTGAGTTTCATTATTCCTATTATAAGAGGGGTTAAATTGATTTCCAGACATGGGTTGGTTGTAGCTAGGGCTTCTACACTCTCTAGCAAAGTGTCCCAACTTTTGACACTTGTGACATCTAAGTTTAGATTTGTCAAAACCAACTTTTGTTGAATTGTTAAGTCCTGGAAATTTCCTTCCTGACCTTTTGTAAAATTTGTTAGTTTTTAAGCTTAACAAGGCCAGTTGGTGCAATATCTCCATTTCTTCCAAGTCATCACTGCTAAAATATTTTAAATCATCCATGATGAAACACATGTTGTCAGCAGTTTGACTTAGTTCATCATTGTCATAAGCTGGGAAAGATCCATCTGATGAGATCCCGGCTGTTATGTCAATGTGGTCAAAAGAACCAAAATTATTAGAACAAGATGGTGAGTCATGTCCTAATAAGGCTGTGCTACTTGGAGTATAGTCATCAGCAGTTTTAACAGATTCTTGTAACTTTTTCTTTTGACTGATTTCTCTTTCAAAAGTTAGTAATTTTCCACGTAACCTAGTTAGGTTCAAGGTGTTAAAATCTGAACTTGTTCTGAGGACTATAGAGTAAGTTTCCCATTTTGAAGGTAAAGACCTTAAAAATCTATGTAACATAGACTCATTTGAATAGGTCTGATTATTAATTTTTAACTCAGAGATGAGTGAAGAAAATCTTTCAAACTGTTGTGTTAAGTTTTCACCCTCTATGTGAGTAAAAGTTTCATATTGTTGAGCCAGTATTTCTCTGATGTTGGCTATCACCTCAGCAGTTCCTGCAAACTGCTCTTTTAGGCAATCCCACAGCTCTTTGGCACTTTCACAATGTAAAAGCCCAGCATATATTTCGTTTGGGAGAGCCATAGCCAACATAGAGAAAGCTTTTGCATCTAGCTCAAACTTTTGGAAATCTTCCTCAGTGTAGTCTTTTGGATCTTTTGGTCTCTCAGTCTTTCCCTCTGGATCAGTAATAACTGGTCTGTGAGGTCCAAAAACTACAGACCTCCAGCAACCAGTATTTGTTTGAGAAATAGTGTGTGCCAACCTTTTAGACCATATGTTATATTCATTTCTGACTAACATAGGAGGCTTGTTGGCAGATCCAGTATTGTAAGGGTCCATTTTTAAGAAGTTTGAATTTGTCAATGCTTCTTTAAAGTGATGGATGAAAAAGTGAGCTTTTTAATCCTTTATTGGATATCAATAAGAGCCTGTGTCTGAATCTCAATTTTTTACATTGATTTTGATCAGATTAACCAGATGCTCTGATACCAATTGTTGGATCAGTGGCCTCTTTTAACAACACTTATGTGTTACCGATTTATATAAGAGTTAATGAGCAGCGGAATAATAAGTGTTTAAAGATTAAAAGACCACTTTTAAGAGGAGTTATTACTCCCCCTTGACTGAGTAGTAAATGAGAAACAATAAATACAGTTCAAGTATAAGGCAGTAAAGCAATTTATGTTTCTCAGATGTGAAATGGATTATAAGTTAAAAGCCCGAAGGATTTCAATTGATTTCAAAGAAATTACAAAATATCACATATCTAAAATAGATGAACAAACTCATCTATTTATAGACCAACATACTAAACTGTTGTCTGAAGTAATCTAAGATATTTAACAAAGATATTATGCTAAGATAAGCCTACAACAGTCTGTACATCGAAACTTGAAATCAAGACTTTAACAAAACAATATAATAATAAACTGTTGATGTCTTCAGTCGGTTAGAAGCTTCTAATGACAAAGTGCTGATGAGTGACAAACTGCTGATGAGTAGTTTGTCTTCAGTAGTTCTTCAGTGTAGTGTCTGGTTAGACTTCAGAACTTCTGATGAGTTACTCTTCAGTACTTTGTGATTTTGTTCTTCAGTACTTCTTGTTTCTTCTTCAGCAGTTCTTTCCATACTTAGGCAGAATATGATTTGGACTAAGGTTATCAAAAGGTGGTTTCTTCAATCCTCTTTGTCCCAACACCAAAGATCCACAAAATACTCAGTCGACTACTGGATTATTGAAATCGTAAAGAAAAATAATTCAATAAGTAAGTCCAAAATAAAACAAGCTTCAATCATCCTCCTGATCCGTAGACATATCAGACCCCTCATCTTTGTTCTCGATCTCGAACCTAAACTTGATTGGGTCATCCGGATTGGCTTCTTCGTCTATCTCAACAATTTCCACAAATGCTGCCTCAAGCGCCACCTCAAGTTCTTCCACATATCGCTCGTTTTCTTCTTCCTCCCTCTGGGCTAGAACTTCCATGAGTCTATCACAAACGGTGTTTAGCTCTTGCCTAGTTGTGATCATCTCTTGCTTTGTGTCGGCCACTTCCTGCCTAGCTATGGCCAAGTCGACCATTACCTGACCGAGTCTCCTTTCTATATGCTGAAAACGATAGTCAGATGTCTTTTGCCAACATTTGAAACGTTGAATATATGAGGACACGGTATCGAACTCGGTATGAAAATGTCTAACAATCCCTGCAATGGACCTCTCCCAGGAATCCAAAATGGGTGGTACCTTCTCAGGCACTCCACTACTGATCACCCACGTATATATCACACTAGGATACCATGTCCATGGACTATTCTCGGAGTCCAAAGGTTGATGATTTGTCACGGGTTCAGTCCCGTTAATGCGTTCAGAATTTTAGTTAACAGAAGACGACATTTCCTGCAACACATATCCATAAGGAAGTCTTAAATGTGCACTAATGTGGTAAGTGTACTAATGTATTACTTATGCTATGATGATTATAGACTAGAATGCAATCCTAGTTCACTATAACCAATGGCTCTGTTACCAATCTGTCACACCCTCAAATTTCCACTGCGAGGTTTTACCGCGAGGCGCATGACAAACCAGGATCCATAGCCATAAGTATCATGAATGACTCTAAATGCCCAAACCTTTTACTTCGTTATTGAAAAATAATTTATAGTTTAACCAAGCATTTTAAAGTAGTTGCGGAAGCGTAAATAAAGTAAACAATTCAACATAAAGTCTGCGCAAAACAACGCACCCGAACCAAAGTTTAAAAGTTCAAAATATTATAATGTTCACATCCCAAGACACAATATGATACATGCCCTAATCGTGCTCCACTTAGAGACCTGCAAAGCATGCTAAAGTGTGTCAACATAAAGTCGGCGAGTTCACAAAGTAAAGTAGACGAATAAATAAAATTGTAGGTTTTCCCAAAACTGAGAATCCGGTTAGAAACCGAATTCATGGATCGAATAAGCGAAAACAACTCGGTTTCAGATGGGAGATTCGAGACGAGACAAAAACATATGAAAACAACGTCATCACAGATTCGTATTAATTCAGAAACGGTTACAGACACTGTCATCAGTAGGATAAACATCTATCTCGGGGCCGGGGGAGGTCGGGCATGACCTCCCCTTTGAGAGCATTCTAAGCACAAACTCAAATCATCAAATGAAAACCAACACATAAGATTGCTGTTTATAGTCCAACACAAGAAGCCACATTCGCCCCTTTGTATAGGTCGAATGTGGAATATTTCCATATTCGCCCTTACCTAGGTTCGAACCAGACTTTTGTGTATTGGCCTATCATTACAAATGCATCAGATCCATAAAATGCCCTTATGGATCACCACAATCTCATGTAATACAATACAAGACTCAACCCTAGTCTATTCGACAGTGACGTCCACATAATAGTGCATCAACAATCTCCCGCTTGGACGTTGCTGGCGAATCCTAAACACAACTTGCATCTTCAGTCATAGTTGAAGTATCAGACACATTGTTACATCAACAATCTCCCCCTTGACTGATGCTTCACAATGTTTCTCTGAGATCCCGTATGATAAATCAATATGTTCTTGTGTAACTTCATCTGTTCCACAAAATACTAGCCGTAGACGAGTGGATCAAGCAATCGGAAGTTTTCAGCAGGAACTACCAATCTATTGAGGACTTGAAATGCTTCAGAAACTGATGTTTTCGACGGAGACAACAATATCTACCAATAGCTCTTGAAATTGTTCAGGACTGTAATCTTGAAACTTTCGTTAAATCTTCGTGCCACATGACTCCTACTAGGATCCCTCATTACTTTCGGAACATTGAAATCTCAGTCTTGATTTGCTTGTAACTAACAACTTCGTTTGAACAAGTTCCTTCAATCACACTGGAACTGGGTTGATTGTTCACAACTTGCGGAATAAAATTTGTCTATTTTTCTGGCCCATAATAGTCATTTGAATCTGATTATCATACTGTTGATTCTCATGACTATCCCACAATAAAACGTTTCATCATCATCATTTCTTCAACAATTTGGGTAAACATCATCACCATTTTCCCAAAAATCTTCAAAAATTGCCATTATTTTCGAAATTTTTTACCCCTAAAAATACCAATTTTTCATTTTCAAAATCGAGGGTTCGAAAGTAGAATTAAAGCTACGTTCGACCCTTTTGTAAGGTCGAAGGTACCAAGATTGATTGAAATTCCACATTCGCCCAGTATTGAGGTTCGAATGTGGAAAATTTCCAGGTTCGACCTGTCGTGAGGTTCGAATGTGGAAAATTTCCAGGTTCGTCCTTTAATTCCTACTTTCGACCGAATACACTCCACGTTCAACCTCACGTAACCAAAAATCTTCTGCACATTCGACCCTTGCAGAAAAACGTGTTCTTCTTCAATATTTTCTGCAAATCAGTCCATAATCACTCTAAAACTTCGAATTTGATGATGAAACTTGTTCAGAAAGTTGCGGAAATGAAAACCTAACCCTAGAAATCACAAAAACATGGAGAAATCACATGATTTTGGGTTCAATTAAGAATCTAGGGTTTCTAGGGTTACAACCTTTCAATCAAAAACTGAATTTTAATGTCTGAAATCATGAAATTGAGCTGTGATTGATTCAAACGACTGTTAGATCGTTCAAATCGGTACCATAGCTCTGATACCAGTTGAGAATCCGGTTAGAAACCGAATTCATGGATCGAATAAGAGAAAACAACTCGGTTTCAGACAGGAGATTCCAGACGAGATAGAAACATATGAAAACAACGTCCTCACAGATTCGTATTAATTCAGAAACGGTTACAAACACTGTCATCAATAGGATAAAGATCTATCTCGGCGCCGAGGGAGGTCGGGCATGACCTCCCCTTTGAGAGCATTCTAAGCACAAACTCAAATCATCAAATGAAAACCAACACATGAGATTGCTATTTATAGTCCAACACAAAAAGCCACATTCGCCCCTTTGTATAGGTCGAATGTGGAATATTTCCACATTCGCCTTTACCTAGGTTCGAACCAGACTTTTGTGTATTGGCCTATCTTTACAAATGCATCAGATCCATAAAATGCCCTTATGGATCACCACAATCTCATGTAATACAATACAAGACTCAACCCTAGTCTATTCGACAGTGACGTCCACATAATAGTGCATCAACAATCTCCCCCTTGGACGTTGCTGGCGAATCCTAAACACAACTTGCATCTTCAGTCATTGTTGAAGTATCAAACACATTGTTACATCAACAAAAACCTATAGTCACAAGTAAAGCGTTGGGTTTAAAATACTTAACAAATGAATTAAAGTCCCAAATGTTTATTGAGTATTCATTGGGATTCAATTGATGACCCATATTTTTGTTTTGTCTTAAAACCAAACACAAAAATTATTAAAATTCGCACAACATAGCTATGTCCAGAAAATTTCCACAACAGGTCAGTTTAGTAGAAAAAATCCCAAAAATTGTGTATTGACCCAAACGGGGTGAATCCACTTGGAAAAGCCAAGTTTTTCCAATGTCGACTTACTGTCCCAATTCCAAAGCTTAACTCTTTGTAAAACTCAAGTTATGATCGTTTAAAGTTGACCCAATTTACAACTCTAAAAATCTGATATGACCTCTAATCTAATAAAATTCCAAAAACTACTCAAACGTTGTCCAAAACAGATGATTTTGCCCATTATGAAAAGCTAAGACCATGTTCAATACAACCATGTAAAGAATCGATCAAAACAATTACTTTTAATCCACTTAACAGACCCTACAAGTCGACATTCAGATTCTGTCCAGATTTTAATCATGCAATACCATCAACTATATCAAACCCTAGTTGCATATTATCAATCAACAACACCCAATAAACATCATATAACATTACTAAGACATAACCTGATCAAAACCTAGCAAGATACATGCATATATTATCATTCATAAACCCTAGAATTCTAAAACCTCAAGAACATGCATAACCATGCAAAACACATAATATCCATCAATTAAGAACATGATTAATCCTTTAAATCTTTATAAAAACCAAGTTTTAACTTTTACAAAAGTGTTTCAAACCTGGACAAACATGGTTTTGGTATTTAAAAACATATTAGAAGTGATTAAAACATGTTAGGATTAGTAGCATACCGAAAGCACTTCAAGATTACCAACCGAACGCTCTCCAAGCCTCCGGAATGGTGTTCCTAAGCCTTAGCAGGTACTAGGGTTTGTATTTTTCGTAAACCAGGTGTTTTGGGCGATTAGGGGTTTGATAATGAGGTTGCATGGGTTTAAAATCGTTTTAAAGACCTCTAAACTTGTTTTCCATGTTTATTACCCGGCCGCGGACGGATTTACAAGCCTCGCCTCGTACCGCGGCGTGTTTAAAACTTCACCCGAATTATCCCATCCCCTCGCGGAACACGAGGGATTTCCCTTTCCCTCCGCGCTCCGCGGGGAAGCCAAAAATCGAATTTTTTATTTTGTTTATTCTATAACCCTAACCACCTTACAATATCAATATTTAAAACATTAATATTCAAAAATGCACATAAACGTTCGTCATACAGATCTGGATCCCGGTCCGTCCCGTCCGGGTTACCGATCCGTTAACGTCTAGTCACGTAAGTTCACATAATCACATAGTGGCACATAATATCAACATGTAGGTTTATAATAATCACATTTCACCAAGTCACCAACGTTCCGGGTTCCCTACTTGTGTACGTAGTCCGGTAATTCCCCGAATTACCATTTCATGCAGTTATTAACCTATAACTGTGCAACGTATACTCATCCTAACTAACCCTAGTTAATTATAATGCATGAAAAGTATGTACAAGTAACTAGAGTCTAGATAAAGTAATTATCTGAAATTGCGGGGTATTACAATCTATATAACATGCTCTTTTTTAATTAGAACACCATTTAGTTGTGCTATTGATCTACATCAGACTATAAAATTAAGCACCAATTAATTATGATATTGATTTATCATCTATATTTGATTTAGGTACAGATAGTTGTTTAGTTGTTTTTGAATTTCATCAACATCAGATTTACGCAATATGATAATTAGTAACTCCATTAACAGAAAATAAGACAAAGCATGTTTCATAAGTCATAAGATTCTTCCTTCTAACAATTAAAATTCAGCGTACAAAAAGTAGTAAACAAAAGAAAATAAGAGGAAGAAGTTGTAGAAAATAGATAACTCTTTCTAGCACAATTCGAACCGAGGACATGAAATTACCCGTTGAACGGTAATTATTTTCATGATATACGAGTGTAATGGTTTTACCTGCATGCTAAACTTAATATCAGCCTAAAGCTGAACACATACTCTTTTTAATGCTCCTCATCCTCCAAAACATCCGTTAAATTTTGTAAGAAAAAATTTAGAAAAAGAATTCGAGACTATTTGTTTGATTTTAGTAAAGTGTATATTGATAAGTCTGAAATACTTTATAAAATCTAATTCTTTTTTAATGGTGAAAACTATTTTGACTTATGAGCGCCAGCGCCAATGATGTGCCCTTGGAAAATAGTCATACAAAAAAGCAACTCAACAAAGAAGATGATATTGGTAAACTCAAAACTGGAGGGCACCATGTTGTCAAGCTTCTTGAATGCGAGGATACAATAGGTAATTTTCAATGCCTGGAGGCAAATTCATAGCAATTTTTTATGTTGGGTGAGTGCTTAAATGTGAATGTTTGGTCGTTCTAGAGATAATCAAGATCTGCAAGCCTTTTTTAGGAAGTCATCATGGTTGAGGCCTAAAGCTACAAGATCAAACTCCAGAGATATTATTTGATTTGCTACTGTTTGCTTTAGTTACTCTTTTAAAGTAACTCTCCATAGTCCATAAATTTAATTGGTTTATTTCGCTATATTATCTAGATAATGACATGTTAAATACGTAATCACAATAATTACTGTACAGTTTGTCATGTTGAATGTGCATTAATTTTTTGTTTTATACATATCTAATGTGTTACATGTATTGATTTATTTTGTATTTCTAATAAATTGTTATTTATGATAAAGTAAAAGTCTTATTACACGGACATTTGAACATCATAGTTTAGCGAAGTTCTTCTTACCCATCTCCTTAATATACAACATACATATTCTTTTTATCTTTTTTTTTCAAAAAAGACAAATTTGATTTCTTTTCTTTAAGAAAACACATGTGGATAATAGATGCTTTACGGTCGATTCTAACGAAAAAGTTTGGCTGATAACTATGGTTTTGAATAACGGCGGCATCAGATCACCGAATCAAGATGCTTTGGTTTGAAGCAATTTTATATTTGAAATCCTTTTTTTAGGAAGTCATCATGGTTGATGCCTAAAGCAAATAATATGGATGACACTAAGGGTCTGTTTAGTATGGGGTAATGAAATGGACGAGGGAATGGAATGGACAAAGGAATGAAATGGATGATTACCATTCCATGGTCTTGTTTGGTTACCACGTAAGAATGGAATGAATCATTACTTTGTATTGTTTGGTAGGTAGGAAAAGACTTAGGAATAAACCGGCGGTGGTGAGTGGTGGCGATAGCGGTTGATAGTGGGTGCCGGCGACGGTGGTTGGTGGTTGCCGAGGTGGTGGTCGATGGGTGGTGGCGGTCGTGGTAGCGGCAACGGTGGTGGTCAATGGCGGCGACAACAATGGGTGGTGGTGGTGGTGGTGATGGTCACGGAGAGTGTCGGTGGTGGTGGTTGGTGCTTGGTGGTGGGTGGCGATGGTAGGTGGTGGAGGTGGCGGTTGGTGGTGGTGGTCGGTGACGGAGAGTGTCGGTGGTGGCGGTCGGTGCTTGGTTGTGGATGGCGGTGATCGGTGGTGGAGGTAGAGGTGGCGGTTAGTGGTGGGTGGCGGTGGTGGTAGTGGTCGGTGATGGTGGTCTGTGCTTCGTGGTGGGTGGCGGTGGTCGGTGGCGGGGTGGTCGGTGATGGCGGTAGTCGATGGGTGGGGGTGGCGGTGGTCGGTGACGGAGAGTGGCGGCAGTCGGTGGTTGGTTGTGGTCGATGGTGGCCGGTGGTGGCGTCAAGTGGTGGTGGTGATGGGTGGTAGTGGTAGAAGTGGGTGGTGGTGGTGGTTGGTGCTGATGAAGGGTGACAAAGGGAATGGAATGGAAAAAAACACGGGGGACGGATAAAATGAATTTGGGGGTTTTTAGGGGGAATGGAATGGAGGAGGTAATGGATGATTCCATTACCTTGACCAACCAAACACCTTTTTTTTCATTCCATCGTAATGCTCCATTCCATTCCGCCTTCCATTCCTGCATACCAAACGCTACCTAAGGGTGAGCAAATTAACCGCCATAACCAATAATCTAACCATAACCGACATAATCAAACCGATTTTAACCGATAACCAACATAACCAATGGTTACGGTTATTAAATTTTTTTAACCGACTGATCGCTTATGGTTATGGCTATGAAGTTTTGGTTAACTGATATAACCGAACCTTACCTGTAATGTTAACTTTATGTTTTACATTAACTATGTAGAGGTTTTTACTATAATAAAAGTATGTTATTAACAAAATGATCTTGACGTAATGCTCTTTTTGTGACGAATTAAAATTATAATCAAAGGCTAAGTATGTTTTTTTGTTAATATCATATTAAAAGGAATCACACATTGGTAGTATAACTAGAAAATGTAGTCTGATTGCCTTGTACAAAATAGCACAAACTAAGTACAACATTGTAGGTTTCGGTTTTCCTAGTCACATTGACTTTTAATTTTATACTTTACCCTGAAGTTAGTTTTAGTTTATTTTTTATTTTTTTTGTTAATAACCGAAATAACTATAACCGAATTCTTAACCGAATAACCATAACCGAAGTTTGTTATGGATATGGTTATGATTTTTTGTAAAAACCGAACCAAGCCAAACCGACCAATGCACACCCTTAGATGACCAAAAATACCCGCAGCAACGCGCGGGCAATCCTACTAGTTTATTATTAGTAGCATTAATAAATTTAACAAATTAATGTGTAAAAATGTAACAAACATCTATTACAAAACACTATGAAACAACTAGTATCATACGATTATGTTGCTACATTATCTGTTGATAACAAATAATGGAACAGATGAAGCCAGGACAAAACAGAAATAATTACTATAACAAATTTTAATAGAAGATATTGCAAAAACTCTTGAAAGATTTCCATCTTTCGAACTACTGTTGGTCAAAACAATTTTCTACAATATGTGACTACCTATATGTTTCTACTAAAATAGTTGACCTCAAATAAATATTGTGTATAAAACTTTTTAATATTCTTTTAGACTTATATAGTCATGCAAATGAATTTCTATTTTATTGTTTTAAACAAACAATACAATTAAGCTACATACAATTATCAATGGAAATAACCAAAGTATATAACATTGCCTTGTTCTACATAAATATTACATTTGTCAAATCCAACAAACCTACATCACACTATTATTTCAATAAATATTCTAATATGGAAATAACCATTTAAAGTGTTCAAGGCTTTTGAACATCAATTAGTACCAAAGTATTTTCATCTTCATCCATCTCAAATATGCACATATCTCCAACAGCAATTCCATTATTAGCTAAGAAACCACCCCAAATCTTAATAGCATATCATACATCTGTTCTGGATTTTTCTGCTCTCAAATCCATGTTTAAGAGATCTCCGGCCAAATTTAAAATCTTAATTCTCATTGTATGAGCAACTCCAAGCCTCTTTGCATACAACGCAGGAAGGCGTTTTCAAAATGTCCCAATAAAAACAAAATTATTAGCTACATTACGACAGATTATATTATATCAATTTACTTTAAAAAACGAAACCACAATAAAAGTAACTTACAAATAGTTTTTTGCTAGGAATTGTATATTCATATCGAGGCACTGCACCATGTTGATTTTCACCAGCCAAAACATTTGCTACTACTTGATCACCACCAACTTGAATATCACTCGGATAATGTTCATCATCATCAAGTTTATCAGACTCACTACTTTCTACATCGTCAAGTGTAAGTCAACAGTGCATAAAATCAAATACTATTAACTTAAAAGCAAAATCATCAATATATTTCATAACAATACATTGACCATCCTCTATCTTCATGAGTTTAATTATCTCTTCCCATCCTTCTGTTATATAAAACTACAAATCTCCCTTCCTCTCAATAGTAACTTCCATCTCAACAAAATTGTTTATGAAAATCTTAAAACAGCTTTGATTCCACTTTACTCCAATTGTATTAGTCACATAACCTTTTGGTAACATCTACATTTTTAAATAGATTATAAATATATACAATAGCAAACACGATTTATAAATATGTATATAGTATGAAAGAATAATGTATAATGTATAATGTAAGTAAACTACTTACCAAAGATTTCAATGATGTAGCAACACATCTATGACAAAAAGAGTCCACGTGTTTTCCTTCAGGTGTGACAGGAAAGACAGTCAATCTAAATGTATCATAGTTAACATGATCAAACATCAAAAAACTTCCTGCTTTCAGTTGTAAATCATCAACCACATATTTCCATTCATTACAGAAAACCCAATTTAAATTCCTTATTCCCAAACTTAGTTTCTAAGAACGACCATCATGAACTGTTATATTTACAGGACTGTCTTCATCTGAAATAGATAGATACTTCATCCCATAAGATGGACTTATTATTTGATAATGAAAAATTTACCAAATGTAAAAGTTCTGGTATGTCAAGAATTTCAAAGAACGAATAACTCATCCTTCTTTATCTGATGAAAAAAAAAGTTATTGTAATAAATGATTGTAACATAACAAATCTAAACATATTAAAGAATTGTACTGAAAGAAAAAAAAACTTCAACATTTTAATATAACGATTTATGAAAGTAACACTAATGTCCTACTTCTTTAAAAAAATGTACAACTACACCCACACTGTTTAGTACATTCATTCGGTAAATAAATGATCTTGATAATGAAAACTTAATTTATGATTTCATAACATTAAATTAAAAAATATAAAATAAACTTAAAAAAATAGAACAGAGTTTGAAAATAAAACCTGCTTTGAAACAATTGTTCGTTATCTGAAGTAGAAATGAGCGTGAGTCTAGATAGTCATGTGAGAAATTGTACAGTCGTAAACAGAGAGAAAAATCCACAGAATTAGAAAACAGTTTTACAAAAAGAAAGATAAAAAGGTAAAATGATGACAATTCATTGATAAGTGCAATTTAATATTATATAATATTAGAAACAGTTCAAATACTATTAACACAACAGCTGTTAAATAAGAGATGTTATTTAAAATATTTGTCTAACAGATGTCTTTTCACACAAAATCTGTTAAAAACAATTGTTATTTAAAAAATTTCTCTAACATATATTGCTTAAAAACTATATATTTTCAATTTACATAAGATCTTATCTATTTTAGTAAATAAAAAATTAATAAATTAACGATAGATTAAATAAGAAAAATTAATTAGAACATGTCATTAAATTTGAAAAGTCATGTGTTGAAACACCGGCCCAAATCATATGTATTTAATTCAATATATAATACTTTAAATGTATATCTTCTAAAAAGTGACAGCAATATCATTACCCTCCATGCCGCTTTAAGTTCCAAATCCACTCCCATATTCGCCAACAAAATTGCTATAAAACGAAGAATACTATAACAAATCTAACCCACATGTCTTCAAATCGTTTGTATTTATTTAAATATATAATAATCTAAATATATATCTTCTAAAAACTAACAGCGATTTAATTATCATCCACATCGCTTTAAGTTCCAAACATACTCTCATATTCCCCTACAAAACTCCTATAAAACGAAGAATACTATAACACACCTAGGGCACATATGTTTTCACACAACAACTGTTATATAACAGATGTTATTTAAAATATATATGTCTAACAGAAGTTGAACAAAATCTCTGTACATAAAATTTATATAACTGATGTTTATTTTACTAACTAAACAATATAAAATTTAACGATAAATTAAATAAGAAAAATAGAATCATAATATGTCAGCAAAATTTAAAAGACGTGTCTTGAAAAAAAGACCACAAAACAATAAGTGCAATTCAATATTTTAATAGTAGAAGTAATAATGACAAATTCTGTCAAGGCTATTCTAGAATTACAGCTTACTCTTTGTAAAAACAAATATTGAACACTATTTCCAAAATACTCAATTTTTTAAACGTTGAAAACTCTCTAACGACCCAATGTCCTTTCAAACAACATCTGTTAAATAACAGTGGTTATTTAAAAATATTTTTCTAACATATATTACTTAAAAACTATCTCTTTTGAATTTATATAACTTCTTATTAATTTTAGTAAATAAAAAATTAATAAATTAACGATGGATTAAATAAGAAAAACTAATCATAACATGTCATTAAATTTGAAAAGTCATGTGTTTAAAAACCAAGCCAAATAATTTGTATTTATTTAAATATATAATACTTTAAATATATATCTTCTAAAAACTTACATCAATATTATTACCATCCACATCGTTTTAACTTCAAAATCCACTGCAATATTCCCCTATAAAATTGCTATAGAACGGAGAATACTATAACACAGCTAAGGCACATATGTTTTCACACAACAACTGTTATATAACAGATGTTATTTAAAATATATATGTCTAACAGAAGTTGAACAAAAGCTCTGTACATAAAATTTATGTATCCGTTATTTATTTTACTAACTAAAAAATAAAAAATTGAACGATAAATTAAATAATAAAAATAGAATCATAATATGTAAGCAAAATTGAAAAGACGTGTCTTGAAAAAAAACCCCCAAAACTGTAGATGAAGAATTTTAGCTAAAATAGGATATTATGATCATACAAGTCACAATTCCAAGTGCGGAAACCCTAGAACTGAACAAAATGATAATACTCAAATCACAACACAGAAAATACCTTTTCAATCACCATTTTTATAGATTACTTGTTCAAAATATTCTTACAATGACCTTACAAGTTAATCTAAATCAACTTAACACAATTTCAATCTAGAGAGAAACCTGACCACAAAACACACACTCTCAATGACTACTCTAACATTCAAAATGACCAAAACCTATTTATACAGACTGCAGGTTCGCCCAGTTCATTAGTACGAACGTACACAATCTTCTAGCAGTATCCACATTCGCCCATTCCATATCTTCCTTCGCCCATTACAAAACACATTCGCCCATCCTGATTCCACATTCGCCCCTACTGTATCAAACTAACATATGTTAGATGTACATTCCAAATCATTAGTCGCAAAACGTGCATCTACAAACTCCCCCTCGACTATTGATTGGATTGCCTTCTTTCTTCATCCATTGCCTTGTTCATTAACTTGAGTCTCAGCTGCTTTTTCTGATCTTTCGTCATCTCAGGCTCAAGTTTTCGTTTCACTGAACGCTTCGGCACATCAGCCATCTTCACCTTCTTACCCAACTTAGTATCCAAGTTACTACCAGAGTTGATATCGTAAGCAAAACAAACTCCTACAACTTGTTGATACTTCTTCGCCTACGTGGCATCATTGGGATCACTGAAAATCGGATTATAATACAGCATGATTATGTCCTCAAAAGTACAGTTAATGAGCCACATCGGGTCAAAAACGTGTATCTTCTTGTACTTATCCTTTCCATCTCTCAACACAATCACAGCCTCTGCATTCCTCCAATCATAGTACCAGAAGATAAAGTCTGCACTGAAGTGTTGTTGTAAAGGCATCAAAGGAATTTTCTTCATCACTTCAGGAGCTTTGTATATCAAGGTAACCCGCTTCTTTCCAGTTCTAGGATCAACATCCCTGTGAACTTTCCTCCTCGGGTACTGAGGCTTAAACATATTCCACTTAGTTCTGCTTTCCCAGAACAACCGATCAGCAAACCAACCTACAGCCGTATTATTCACAGAACCTCCAGTCATAGGGAATCTGCAAATGTCTCTAACCGCCCAGTACGGTAGAGTTAATAAATCATGAAATCTGTAAAAGTACAAGATTTCTGATTCCCATTTAACTGCAATACATTTCAATCTCCCAAGATACTTCCAACCAAGAGCTCTGCCTTTGAACTTCTGGTTGTGATACCTGTAAAATCCACCTTGATCTTCCGGCTTAGGTCTTTTATCATCAGCTTCTTTCAGCTTTCTTAACAACGTCTTCAAATCATCATTCTGATCAGACGGTTTCTGCTGATCTCCACCAAATACTTTCTCTACAAACTCCTCACTACGCTTTTCACCTTTCTTTCTAGCCTCTCTTTGACGTAGCTCGGTAAAGTCTGGGAATACTTCATCTTCATTGTTCTCTCTGAAGTATTGTGGATACTCTTCATGAGTAATATCCTCAATTTCAATTTCCTCTATCTTAGGTGTATGTTTGTCATCAGAATGATTTCCAATATCCTTTTCAGGGATATCTGGAATCATCTGATCCATCATGATCTCCTCCAAAGTCTTTCCTACTCGCTGCGTTATACCTTCTAAAATCTCTTTAGCAACAGCAGCAGATACTTCACCCTCTTCCAAATCCGGGTCATTATATTCAAGTTCAAACCTCATATCCTCCGTTTGAAAGATTTCAGCGAACTTTCCTGTAAACTCTATCGTCCATTCTCTTTTCTCGAGCATCTCCTGATACACATTCTTCGCATCATCAGACAAAGATCTCACCTTCTCATTCCAGAAAATAGTTTCATCTGAATCAACGTTCTCACCAGCTTTCTTCTTAGAGCTCGATTCTCCAGCATCACCTTTCTTTGTCTTTCTCTTCTCAAATGAAAACTTACTTGAGTCGTCTCCACTATCATCACTCTTATCATCATCATCTTTACTCCCCGATCCCTCAGCATCATCATCCTTATCATCTTTATCACCTTTATCAGATTCTTCATCAGAACTTTCCTCTGATTCATCTTCTTCATCATCCTCTTTTTCTTCATCAGAAGGCTCAAAGTCTATTTGCTCTTCATCTTTCTCCTTATCCTCTTCTCCATCCTTCAACTTTGGAGCTTCACCATACAGTTTGTCAAGTAGATCGCTCAATCTTTTGTTTTCTTTCTTTAGCTCTTTGTTATCAACCTTCACAAGCTTTATCATCCTTCTGTTTCTGTTGCACTTAACCTCAAGATCTTTATTCTCTTCTTCAAGTTGTTTTACCTTCTTTTCAATCTCATCTTGGTTAGCTTTTGATGCAACTACAATCTGAAGCATCTTATCTTCATTCTTTTTAAACTTACTGATTTCAGCTTGCTGTGCAACTATCATCTTCATCATGTCATCCATCTTCTTGTTAACTTGTTTAATAACATCATCAGAAACAGTAACTTTAGATGCCTTGGATGATTCAACTTCTTTAGCCTTTTCTTTCTCGGGATTCTTAAACATATTCAACACATTCTCTAAAGCAGCTTCAAAATCAGGAACTGGTACTGCTTCAGGTTCTTTGGTCTTTTTCTGCTTCTTAGTCACAGGTGAAGATAACTTTGATGATGTACCTGCTTCAGGTATCTTCTTACCCTTCAGCAACTGTTCGATTTCTTTTTCTCTTAGCTTCTTTGTACTTGTCTTCTTAGCCATCGACTTATGTTTGGATTTTTCAGGTATACAACCACTGTCGACCCTTCAAAATCACCAATGTCAACACTTAAGCCTTCATCTACATCAATCGGCTTTTTCTGTAACATTTCTTCAACAGTTTTATTAAGCAATTCAGACTCCCCAACCGCAGTGGCCTTGCGTTTGGTAGTCTTTACTAATTCCTCATTAGAATCCCACTGTTCTTCCACCTCAGTCTCTTCTGAATCAACAGAATCTTCATCTACCAAACTCGTACCCTTCTTAGCAATTGTCTTCTTACGTGCACCTTGTTTCTTAGAAACACCCTGATCAACCTTCGCCTTGCCCTTCCCTTTGGCTCCAGCGTTTACAACCTGCCTCTTCCTCTTAGTATTTGCATCAGCGTACACTAAAGGATCATCGTTGTCTGAATCACTGTTATCATGCCTTGCTTTGTTCAATCCTGGGTCAGTGTACCCCGGATTAACTAAAGCTCCAAACAACCTTTTATGAGGTGGCTTCTCATTATCTGGAACACCTTTGTAACCCTTCATTCTCACAAGTGTTCTAATGTTCATATGATCTTGACCCAAAACCATCGTCGGATCTTTCCTCAAATTAGGATATTTGTTGTCGAAGATCATCATCAGAAACCTTGGATACAACATAAACTTTTTGCTCTTTAACCCTTTCAGCATCTCAAGCATATGATCCAAAATCATTCCAGAAACATTAAATGGTTTGTTGAGAGTCAACGCAACCATTAATGAACTTAGACTTTTCCTCATCACATCATAACCACCACTAACACACCCAAACACATGAATGATTACGTGTGCGAAATACTTAAACTGCACACTGAGCTTTCCTTTATGCATTGCTCCGTCTGTTATCGGACCTTTATACTTCATCCTTAGAAAACAAGCCTTCTGCTCGGTCCATGATAGAACTCTGGGATCAGTACTCACTTCAAACTTGATCTTCAACGCATCTCTGACGTCATCTTCAGTAATGAACATCTCCATCCCTTGAATAACACTTCGGATGATCGTCTTGTCTTCCCAGAAATCATATCTCGCGTTCTTATAGAAATCTTCCACTATGTCTTTGTATATGATGGCTGGTGTAGCTATAGCATGAATGATTCGGCTTCGCCTTAGAAAATCCACAATTCCTGAAAACTCCGTATTCTTCAACACATCACCAACATACGCACAACAGTTATGCGATGCTTCAAACGACCAAGCTTGTGGAACGTTCTCAGCTTCTGGAACTGGATCCTGGATAATATTCTCAACTGGTATCTCAACATTCTCCGGTTGTTCAGCCATCTGCAAATCAAAAATCAGAAAAATACGTCAAAACACAAAAACGACAAACTTAGAAATTTTAAGTTTTGATAAGAATTCCACTTTCGCCCATTCTGATAGGTACGAAAGTGAGTTTTTAAGGTTCGAAAATGGAAATTTAGGTACGAATGTGCAAATAATTGAGTTAAAGATCACATTCGCCCGTTTATGATCACCTTCGTCCTTATTTTCTACATTCGCCCGTTTTCGGCTGGACGAATGTGAAATTGATTTACCCAAAATTTGAAAATTTTTTCAGTTGTGTTAAAACCTCTGATTTTGATTCATTCCAGTCCTAAAATGGCCGACTAAGCCTAAACAACAATCAATTTTAATAATCATTCAATTCTTATTGGTTTCTATAAGGAATTAGGGTTTATATCATTCGAACAATCGATTAATCATCAAAAACAACTCATTAATCTAATTCCTTCAACACTCTCCCCCTAAAACTAATAAGGATTGAATCCTTGGAAAAAATTTGCATTAAAACAGTCTGAAATCGTCCAGATAATCTCAGTTAGGGTTCGTAAAGTAAAAACCCAATTCCAATCACGTCTGTTGTCCATTACCTGTAAAAATCTAGTTAAACTGATTAGCAAAGAGCAGGGAACAAGATTATAGGTTGAAAATAATCAGGGCAACAAGGTCTTGACTTTTTAGAAATTTTTGAAAAAAATAGCAGAATGAGGTTCGAATCTGGAAATGGCTTTATATAGAAGCTACGTTCGCCCGTTTCTCTTAGACGAATGTGGTGAGTTTCTACATTCGACCAATTCAATGGCCCGAATGTGGAAACTTATCATCCGAAAGTGAAAAATTGTAATCTAAATCCACCTTTGTCCAAAACAAAAGGTAGGAATGTATAAAAATTTCCACATTCGACCCAATTAAGGGGCGAATGTGAAATGGAAATTTTTAAAATTTTGCCAAATCACGAAATCGAATCCCGTTCAACATTTTTCAACACGTTAAATCTCAAACACTCATCATTTCAGTTTTAGAATGATACAAAGCTCAGATGGTTTCATCAAATCTCAGAAATTGACCATCAAACACCGTCGGTTATCTAAAAATAAAGCAGAAATGCAAAACTTTTGGTTTTTCTGAAATTTATATCAAAACATAACTAAAATCTTTTTGAGTTTTATATCTTTTTGACAATGAATCTAAAAAGCATCAAAGTAAATAAAGCAGTAAACATTTTGTGATGTCCGGTAAGAGGATCATATCAGTTATTTGAGAAATCTGATCACTGCGTTGATCTTTTTGTTTATATATTATCATTAGAAACAGTATGTGACACGGCAACTGCTGATATTGTGGTCCACATAAGCTCACATGCAGACTATTACGCAGTGCTTTAAAATGATACGATTTAGGTGTATTATACTAACACGTTGTGGTTCCCACACACACGACATACTCCCGTGTCAAGAAATTGCACAAAGCTTCCTCGTAACGCGTGATTATGCCAGAGTTATCCGTTTATTTACAAGATATATAGCACAGAGGTGTACAGGTCAGCAAATGAATGCAGCAGAGTAACATGTGCATATATACCAGGTTGAGGCTGATATCAACTACTGATTTGCATCAGTAAATTGATACGATGTAATTTGATCTTTGACTAGTAAAAACATGAAGTTCCTCAATTCGGTAACTTTCGGTTTTGGCATTTAAGCTCTTTTTAGCAAATATTCTGATGAAACTAGGTCCGTAAATCAATACGACAGAAGTTTAATCAGAATATTCCGGATAACAATAACATAACGACCCGAAACCTAAGATTTTGGCAATCCTATCAAACGAAATTACGGTACTCAGACCATATGCCCATGAGGTGTTCAGCCACAAACGCAAAGTTCGTTATGTTTGTATCACTAATGCACGTAGTTTTTAGTCTACGAAGCCTATCAGCACATCACACGTAATCAACACACGCCTCATATTACTTTACATATCTTTAGCCTGTGTCAGATCCCCACTGATGTACTATCATTTCCTCTTTTTATCCTGGAAATCATTTTTGGTTTTTCTATTTTTATGACTTTTTGAATTTTTCAATGTTTTTGGTTTAGGATAAAAGACTCCCCCTAAAATGTAAAACATATTTTTGGGTTTATGAATTTTCTGAAAAACTGTAAAAACTTTAAAGAAAATTTTAAAACTAAAAAGCGATAAACCGAGGTGCTGATTAGTCCTGTTTTTCTTTTATGTTGTTAACTTTTAAAAGATACTCAAATCGGGATCTGTCAAAAGCTTTTGTGAACAAATCTGCACGTTGATAGTCAGTATGAATTTTGACCATATCTATCAATTCTTTAGCGTAACAATCACGGATAAAATGATATTTAATCCAGATATGTTTAGCCTTAGAATGATTGCCCGTATCTTTAGTTAATGCGATCGCGGCTTCATTATCACAGTGTATAGGGGTTTTAAGAAATTGCAAACCGTAATCCACCATCTGCTGCTGAATCCAGAGCACTTGCGAACAGCAACTCGAGGCTGCAATGTACTCGGCTTCACAGGTAGACAGCGCGACTGAAGTCTGCTTCTTACATTGCCAGGTGACTAACCTGCTCCCTAAAAACTGGCATCCAGCTATCGTGGATTTGCTGTCCTTGTCACAGCCACCCCAATCTGCATCACTAAATGCGAAAAAATCAAAATCATCGTCATTAGGGTAGCAAAGTCCTCTCGAGGGACAACCCTTCAGATATCTAAGGATACGCTTGACCGCCGTCAGATGACTTTGTTTCGGCTTCGACTGGTAACGAGCACAGAGACATGTTGCGAACATAATGTCTGGCCGAGATGCGGTAAGATACATCAGAGATCCGATGATTGCTCTGTATGTAAACGGGTCCGTCAGCTCCCCCTTAGCGTCAACTCCAATCCCGTGATTGGGCTGAATCGGGGTATCCATCGGCTTGGAATCCTCCATCTGGAACCCGCTCAAGACTTCGGATACGTATTTCATCTGGTGAATGAAGATCCCCGTTGGTCTTTGATCCACCTGCAAGCCGAGGAAAAACTACATCTCCCCCATCGCACTCATTTCGAACTTTTCCTGCATAACACATTCAAACTCCCTGCACAAAAGTTCGTTAGTTGAGCCAAAAATTATATCATCAACATATATCTGGACCAGAAGCAAATCATCTCCTGTTTTCTTCGTGAACAGGGTACAGTCGACCAGTCCGCGTTTAAATCCTCTAGACATGAGGTACATGCTCAGCTCCTCGTACCACTGGCGTGGAGCCTGGTGCAACCCGTATAGTGCTTTGTTCAAGACGTACACCTTATCCCGGTGGATAGGGTCTTCAAAGCCCGGTGGTTGACCGACGTAAACCTCCTCTTTGACTTTCCCGTACAGAAATGCACTTTTGACGTCCATCTGATACAACTTAAATTTCTTGTAGGAGGCAAACGCTAGAAACATTCGAATTGCCTCTATGCGCGCCACAGGTGCATAAATTTCATTATAGTCAATCCCCTCGATCTGATGAAAACCTTGTATGACCAATCTGGCTTTAACCATTATAGAAAATTCTCAGTATTCACATAAGAAGTAAATGTCCTTGCAACAAAGAAACGTACTCTAAGCTAGTGCGATTTAACACACTAATAGTCATGTAGCTTATTTGGCAACGGTTGGAATTTCAGTTCCTAGGCGTTCATGCTAAGTATTTTGTCTTAGAAATTTTGGTCCCCAATTTCTAACACTCAGATTAAAGCCTAGATATCTACACAGACACCTATTTTGCTAAAACCTGTGGCTCTGATACCAAACTGTCGCACCCTGACTTTTCCCCTAGTCGGTCGTGAAGTTTGGTACCTTGTTGCCTCGCAGCGGAATGATTTCACCTAAGACCTTTACTCCTGAACGCCATTTCTAAACCCTTTAGGATTCCCAATCCCAAGACATCATCTATTCCAACCGTGTCGTCGCCAAAAATTAAACCTGAAAGACATACTTAAAAATGTCAACATAAAGCTGGTGAGTTCATAAGTTTTATGTATGTAAAGTTCTTTCCAAAAGACCGGATTCACATACAATACTCAAAAGTATTTATGTAACCCAAAGGTTTAACTGTTGTTCCAATATACCGGATTCACATACAATACTCAAAAGTATTTATGTAATCCAAAATGTTGAGTTCAAGTTGTATAAAATACAAGTTGCAGAATATTTATGTTTATTAAAAGTCATGCCGTGGGTAGCTAGCCCATTTTATAGTTATTCAACAATAGTGTACCGAAGTTACTGTTGACTAAGCCCCGCTCCTCGGGTACGTTGTTTGCCTTCCATCATTGTCTATCAACAATGACAAGCCCAGAAAGATAGAAAGTTCACATCCGGCACCCAGCCATAGTGAGGTTGTCAACCTAGATAGCGCTACCAACTAGTATCCCGTTTGCCATGGTCCGGCAATTAGTTTCGGTATCGAGTGAAGGACTTCCTTTGATAGAGTTGTTCGAATAAACTATAGACATGATTTTAAATCCAAATATTCTCAATAATAGATCCCAATCCTGGAATCTAAGTAGTTCAAGTTCCCAACCTGAGTTTAGTTATCCCAAATCCCGGGATGCATGTTTTTGTGAAAGTGTAATGAACTCATGCGACACCTTTCATTTCCTGTTTATTCAAGTATAAATTTATAAAAGCATTTATAAATTTATTTGTTTTCTCAGAACTTTGTTACGCTTAAAATTCATTGTTTCTCATAAAACAAATATGTCTTTCCCCCGAAAACAGTTATCAAAACAGTAAAAAGTGGGGTCATGAACTCACCTTAATTTCCTTACTTAGCTTAGCAAATAAAGTCCGAAGCCTTGACCGGCTTCCTCGTGTCCTAATTACCAACAAAGGACACCTTAATATTCTATTGCAAATAAGCCTAGCTTATTATCCGGTTAATAGATAGCTTATCCAACTATCTATACTTGTGGGTATTAACCCGAGTCTTATACGTTTTAACTCGTCGAACCGATCATGACTTAAATATGTTTTATGCGACCTAGTACCCAAGATACTCAATTGTTACTATTCGTATATAAACTACAATGGACTAATATGAAACGTATAACTTATAATGAGTCGTAGTTCGTATTGTAAATCGGATAACTGTATTTGTCTTGTATAATTACTTTAAGGATAATACTCTTTGATAAAAATATAAGTATAGTTATTTAAAATCGATCAATAACAATTGTCGCTTCTTTTCCAAAATCCGCAAACCTTTAAAGGTTTCGAAACTTAACTTTTGTATAAATCATTCTCAAATATGTCAGATCGTTTTGTAATTCAAAACCGTTTAAATAGAAAGGTTTTAGTTACCAAAATCTTTGAAGATTAACAATTGACGCTCAGTAAATAATTTGTATTTGTTTTGAAAATATTGTTCGGCGTTTATCTTTAAATGTTGAAATAAATCAATTGTCGAAACATTGCGATTTTGTTGAAAACTACATTTGTTAAAATATTTGGAAGATTGTTATAATGAAATATACAATAAATATCATCCCGTTTACACTTATAATTTTGTAGAAATTTCAGCAGAGTTTCCTCTGTTTTTGTATAAACCAGGCAACACAAGTCGCCTACAATTTTCCCAAAAATCATTATCTAATACAAGACTTCAAATCCGATTATTTGTCATGTCAATTTACAAGAATTTATACGTTTCGAAAACTTTTATATAAATTACTACTGTCACACCCCGACTTTTCCACTAGTCGGTCGTGACGTTTGGTACCTTGTTGCCTCGCAGCGGAATGATTTCACCTAAGATCTTTACTCCTGAACGCCATTTCTAAACCCTCTAGGATTCCCAATCCCAAGACATCATCTATTCCAACCGTGTCGTCGCCAAAAATTAAACCTGAAAGACATACTTAAAAATGTCAACATAAAGCTGGTGAGTTCATAAGTTTTATGTATATAAAGTTCTTTCCAAAAGACCGGATTCACATACAATACTCAAAAGTATTTATGTAACCCAAAGGTTTAACTGTTGTTCCAATATAACGGATTCACATACAATACTCAAAAGTATTTATGTAATCCAAAATGTTGAGTTCAAATTGTATAAAATACAAGTTGCAGAATATTTATGTTTATTAAAAGTCATGCCGTGGGTAGCTAGCCCGTTTTATAGTTATTCAACAATAGTGTATCGAAGTTACTGTTGACTAAGCCCTGCTCCGCGGGTACGTTGTTTGCCTTCCATCATTGTCTATCAACAATGACAAGCCCCGAAAGATAGATAGTTCACATCCGGCTCCCAGCCATAGTGAGGTTGTCAACCTAGATAGCGCTACCAACTAGTATCCCGTTTGCCATGGTCCGGCAATTAGTTTCTGTATCGAGTGAAGGACTTCCTTTGATAGAGTTGTTCGAATAAACTATAGACATGATTTTAAATCCAAATATTCTCAATAATAGATCCCAATCCTGGAATCTAAGTAGTTCAAGTTCCCAACCTGAGTTTAGTTATCCCAAATCCCGGGATGCATGTTTTTGTCAAAGTGTAATGAACTCATGCAACACCTTTCATTTCCTGTTTATTCATGTACAAATTTATAAAAGCATTTATAAATTTATTTGTTTTCTCAGAACTTTGTTACGCTTAAAATTCATTGTTTCTCATAAAACAAATATGTCTTTTCCCCGAAAACAGTTATCAAAACAGTAAAAAGTGGGGTCATGAACTCACCTTAATTTCCTTGCTTAGCTTAGCAAATAAAGTTCGAAGCCTTGACCGGCTTCCTCGTGTCCTAATTACCAACAAAGGACACCTTAATATTCTATTGCAAATAAGCCTAGCTTATTATCCGGTTAATAGATAGCTTATCCAACTATCTATACTAGTGGGTATTAACCCGAGTCTTATACGTTTTAACTCGTCGAACCGATCATGACTTAAATATGTTTTATGCGACCTAGTACCCAAGATACTCAATTGTTACTATTCGTATATAAACTACAATGGACTAATATGAAACGTATAACTTATAATGAGTCGTAGTTCGTATTGTAAATCGGATAACTGTATTTGTCTTGTATAATTACTTTAAGGATAATACTCTTTGATAAAAATATAAGTATAGTTATTTAAAATCGATCAATAACAATTGTCGCTTCTTTTCCAAAATCCGCAAACCTTTAAAGGTTTCGAAACTTAACTTTTGTATAAATCATTCTCAAATATGTCAGAGCGTTTTGTAATTCAAAACCGTTTAAATAGAAAGGTTTTAGTTACCAAAATCTTTGAAGATTAACATTTGACGCTCAGTAAATAATATGTATTTGTTTTGAAAATATTGTTCGGCGTTTATCTTTAAATGTTGAAATAAATCAATTGTCGAAACATTGCGATTTTGTTGAAAACTACATTTGTTAAAATATTTGGAAGATTGTTATAATGAAATATACAATAAATATCATCCCGTTTATACTTATAATTTTGTAGAAATTTCGGCAGAGTTTCCTCTGTTTTTGTATAAACCAGGCAACACAAGTCGCCTACAATTTTCCCAAAAATCATTATCTAATACAAGACTTCAAAACCGATTATTTGGCATGTCAATTTACAAGAATTTATACGTTTCGACAACTTTTATATAAATTACTACTGTCACACCCCGACTTTTCCCCTAGTCGGTCGTGACGTTTGGTACCTTGTTGCCTCGCAGCGGAATGATTTCACCTAAGACCATTACTCCTGAACGCCATTTCTAAACCCTCTAGGATTCCCAATCCCAAGACATCATCTATTCCTACCGTGTCATCGCCAAAAATTAAACCTGAAAGACATACTTAAAAATGTCAACATAAAGCTGGTGAGTTCATAAGTTTTATGTATGTAAAGTTCTTTCCAAAAGACCGGATTCACATACAATACTCAAAAGTATTTATGTAACCCAAAGGTTTAACTGTTGTTCCAATATACCGGATTCACATACAATACTCAAAAGTATTTATGTAATCCAAAATGTTGAGTTCAAGTTGTATAAAATACAAGTTGCAGAATATTTATGTTTATTAAAAGTCATGCCGTGGGTAGCTAGCCCGTTTTATAGTTATTCAACAATAGTGTACCGAAGTTACTGTTGACTAAGCCCCGCTCCGCGGGTACGTTGTTTGCCTTCCATCATTGTCTATCAACAATGACAAGCCCAGAAAGATAGATAGTTCACATCCGGCTCCCAGCCATAGTGAGGTTGTCAACCTAGATAGCGCTACCAACTAGTATCCCGTTTGCCATGGTCCGGCAATTAGTTTCTGTATCGAGTGAAGGACTTCCTTTGATAGAGTTGTTCGAATAAACTATAGACATGATTTTAAATCCGAATATTCTCAATAATAGATCCCAATCCTGGAATCTAAGTAGTTCAAGTTCCCAACCTGAGTTTAGTTATCCCAAATCCCGGGATGCATGTTTTTGTGAAAGTGTAATGAACTCATGCAACACCTTTCATTTCCTGTTTATTCATGTACAAATTTATAAAAGCATTTATAAATTTATTTGTTTTCTCAGAACTTTGTTACGCTTAAAATTAATTGTTTCTCATAAAACAAATATGTCTTTCCCCCGAAAACAGTTATCAAAACAGTAAAAAGTGGGGTCATGAACTCACCTTAATTTCCTTGCTTAGCTTAGAAAATAAAGTCCGAAGCCTTGACCGGCTTCCTCGTGTCCTAATTACCAACAAAGGACACCTTAATATTCTATTGCAAATAAGCCTAGCTTATTATCCGGTTAATAGATAGCTTATCCAACTATCTATACTAGTGGGTATTAACCCGAGTCTTATACGTTTTAACTCGTCGAACCGATCATGACTTAAATATGTTTTATGCGACCTAGTACCCAAGATACTCACTTGTTACTATTCGTATATAAACTACAATGGACTAATATGAAACGTATAACTTATAATGAGTCGTAGTTCGTATTGTAAATCGGATAACTGTATTTGTCTTGTATAATTACTTTAAGGAAAATACTCTTTGATAAAAATATCAGTATAGTTATTTAAAATCGATCAATAACAATTGTATCTTCTTTTCCAAAATCCGCAAACCTTTAAAGGTTTCGAAACTTAACTTTTGTATAAATCATTCTCAAATATGTCAGAGCGTTTTGTAATTCAAAACTGTTTAAATAGAAAGGTTTTAGTTACCAAAATCTTTGAAGATTAACAATTGACGCTCAGTAAATAATATGTATTTGTTTTGAAAATATTGTTCGGCGTTTATCTTTAAATGTTGAAATAAATCAATTGTCGAAACATTGCGATTTTGTTGAAAACTACATTTGTTAAAATATTTGGAAGATTGTTATAATGAAATATACAATAAATATCATCCCGTTTATACTTATAATTTTGTAGAAATTTCGGCAGAGTTTCCTCTGTTTTTGTATAAACCAGGCAACACAAGTCGCCTACAATTTTCCCAAAAATCATTATCTAATACAAGACTTCAAATCCGATTATTTGTCATGTCAATTTACAAGAATTTATACGTTTCGACAACTTTTATATAAATTACTACTGTCACACCCCGACTTTTCCCCTAGTCGGTCGTGACGTTTGGTACCTTGTTGCCTCGCAGCGGAATGATTTCACCTAAGACCTTTACTCCTGAACGCCATTTCTAAACCCTCTAGGATTCCCAATCCCAAGACATCATCTATTCCTACCGTGTCATCGCCAAAAATTAAACCTGAAAGACATACTTAAAAATGTCAACATAAAGCTGGTGAGTTCATAAGTTTTATGTATGTAAAGTTCTTTCCAAAAGACCGGATTCACATACAATACTCAAAAGTATTTATGTAACCCAAAGGTTTAACTGTTGTTCCAATATACCGGATTCACATACAATACTCAAAAGTATTTATGTAATCCAAAATGTTGAGTTCAAGTTGTATAAAATACAAGTTGCAGAATATTTATGTTTATTAAAAGTCATGCCGTGGGTAGCTAGCCCGTTTTATAGTTATTCAACAATAGTGTACCGAAGTTACTGTTGACTAAGCCCTGCTCCGCGGGTACGTTGTTTGCCTTCCATCATTGTCTATCAACAATGACAAGCCCAGAAAGATAGATAGTTCACATCCGGCTCCCAACCATAGTGAGGTTGTCAACCTAGATAGCGCTACCAACTAGTATCCCGTTTGCCATGGTCCGGCAATTAGTTTCGGTATCGAGTGAAGGACTTCCTATGATAGAGTTGTTCGAATAAACTATAGACATGATTTTAAATCCAAATATTCTCAATAATAGATCCCAATCCTGGAATCTAAGTAGTTCAAGTTCCCAACCTGAGTTTAGTTATCCCAAATCCCGGGATGCATGTTTTTGTGAAAGTGTAATGAACTCATGCAACACCTTTCATTTCCTGTTTATTCATGTACAAATTTATAAAAGCATTTTTAAATTTATTTGTTTTCTCAGAACTTTGTTACGCTTAAAATTCATTGTTTCTCATAAAACAAATATGTCTTTCCCCCGAAAACAGTTATCAAAATAGTAAAAAGTGGGGTCATGAACTCACCTTAATTTCCTTGCTTAGCTTAGCAAATAAAGTCCGAAGCCTTGACCGGCTTCCTCGTGTCCTAATTACCAACAAAGGACACCTTAATATTCTATTGCAAATAAGCCTAGCTTATTATCCGGTTAATAGATAGCTTATCCAACTATCTATACTAGTGGGTATTAACCCGAGTCTTAAACGTTTTAACTCGTCGAACCGATCATGACTTAAATATGTTTTATGCGACCTAGTACCCAAGATACTCACTTGTTACTATTCGTATATAAACTACAATGGACTAATATGAAACGTATAACTTATAATGAGTCGTAGTTCGTATTGTAAATCGGATAAATGTATTTGTCTTGTATAATTACTTTAAGGAAAATACTCTTTGATAAAAATATAAGTATAGTTATATAAAATCGATCAATAACAATTGTCGCTTCTTTTCCAAAATCCGCAAACCTTTAAAGGTTTCGAAACTTAACTTTTGTATAAATCATTCTCGAATATGTCAGAGCGTTTTGTAATTCAAAACCGTTTAAATAGAAAGGTTTTAGTTACCAAAATCTTTGAAGATTAACAATTGACGCTCAGTAAATAATATGTATTTGTTTTGAAAATATTGTTCGGCGTTTATCTTTAAATGTTGAAATAAATCAATTGTCGAAACATTGCGATTTTGTTGAAAACTACATTTGTTAAAATATTTGGAAGATTGTTATAATGAAATATACAATAAATATCATCCCGTTTATTCATATAATTTTGTAGAAATTTCGGCAGAGTTTCCTCTGTTTTTGTATAAACCAGGCAACACAAGTCGCCTACAATTTTCCCAAAAATCATTATCTAATACAAGACTTCAAATCCGATTATTTGATAACCTTAGTCTAATTCATATCTGCCTAAGTATAGAACTGCTGAAGAACAAAAGAAGATGTACTGAAGAACACACACCAAAGTACTGAAGAGTAAACTCATCAGAAGTTCTGAAGTCTAACCAGACATTTCACTGAAGAACTGCTGAAGACAAACTGCTCATCAGCAGTTTGTCCCTCATCAGCACTTTGCATCAGAAGCTTCTAACCGACTGAAGATCAGCAGTTTTGATTATTATATTGTTCTGTTAAAGTCTTGATTTCAAGTTTCGATGTACAGACTGTAGTAACCTTATCTTTTGCATAATATCTTTGTTAAATATCTTAGATTACTTCAGACTACAGTTTAGTACATTAGTCTATAAATAGATGAGTTTGTTCATCTATTTTCATATGTGATTTTGTGTAATATCTTTGATCTTAAATTGAAATCCTTCGGGCTTTAAACTTATAATTCCATTTCACATCTGAGAAACATAAATTGCTTTACTGCTTTATACTTAAACTGTTTATTGTTTCTCATTTATTATTCAGTCAAGGGGGAGTAATAACTCCTCATCAAAGTGATCTTTTAGACCTTTGAACACTTGTCTTTCCGCTGCTTAATAACTCACATATAAATCTGATAACACATAAGTGTTCATAAAACTAAGCCACTGATCCAACAACTAATCTATATAAAAACGCAACAATATAAATATATATATAGTCCAATCAATTTAGTCCGAGGTTCAATAATATCAAGTCACGCTATATATATTTATCAATCAATATATTGTCGGTTCGATCGCGAGATAATACTAATTATTATTTGAATCTTTATATATTTATTTACACTACAATCACACCAAATAAATACAAGAGTTTTAGTTATACCATAATTGCTCGCACGCACAACCCGACACAGCGCCTCGCACGATGCGTATACTGCTGACCACAGTTGACCAGCTTTGACTTGGTTTGATCGAGAGTTGACCAGTTGTCGACCGGAACCAAAACAAGATCCGGAACTCCAACCTGAATCCACACCTAACTAGAGCAACCTAGCTCCAGCCGAGACCAGTCACACCCAAAACGAACCCATCCTAGTTCTGACCCGAGCTAACCCCAACACGAACTGGTCAGACTCGGCTCGAACCCAAACATAAAACCAACACCACTACGAACCCATACCGAGCCGCCATACCAGAACCGAGCACAACCATTACTGAACCAAGACCCAGATTGACCCGAGCCCCTAACCAGACCCGAAACCACTACCGCCGCTGCTACCTCCTACAACCACCACCATCTCCGGCCAACCACCACCAAGATCTGACCCCAAACCTTCCACAACCACGTCTATAACCGACCTGAACCAAGCAAAACCGCCACCGGAATCACCAATAAACACGATTGGAGCTACAACCCGATCGGAACCCAGCTGAAACAAAACCCTTTCCACCGGAATAGCCACAATCTAACCCGAACCTGTCCATATTCATCACTGCTTCTGCCCGTTTTTGGCATGGAAGTCGCCGCCGTCACCACCAAGCTTGGTGGCGGCCGGTTGTCTATAGTAATAGAGGGAGCGAGAGAGTAGTAATAGAGGGAGCGAGAGAGGGTTAGGGAGAGATGGTAGTGAGAGAGCTCGGATGAGAGAGAGTAGAGAGAGAAAGGGAGGCGGGTATGGTGGCTGCACAAATGAGGAAGAAGAAGATAAAGGCTTTAAATAGCTAGGGTTAGAGTTAGGTAGGTAGACACCGCGTATCGAACCCGTAATCTCGCGAAACGTCTCAGCTTAGATTTAGGCTCGATAATTAGTTATAAAAATTAGTCGGTTTTATTCGAAATTAGAAATATAACTAAACCCATCAAATGTAAATTTTATTTTCGTCGCCTGACAGATGCGTTCGACGCACGCGTTTAAATCGCGTTAATTAATTCGGTCATGTTTTCTTTTGTTAAAATAACCTGTTAATTTCCGAAACTTAATAATAACAACATTTGTAAATAAATAATCACTTCGAATAAAAAAAATATAATACGGAAATTAATCGAAATTTGCGGGTTGTCACAATGTTGCATTTGCCAGAAACAAAGGCGGATATATCATGATGGAAGGAAGTGTGAGTAATGGAATTGTAAGCTTTGAGAGGATATCATATGTGAAGCAGATAGTGTGACACCCGGTAAATTCAGGTTAACAACGTTGTCTAGATTAAAGTCTACCTTAGCGAGTCACGCGTATATTATACTAACTGGGTTAGTAGAGTCGTGTTATGGTTCGGGAACTGTTATTTTAGTCTAGAGGATCGTTAGATATCAGTCTAGAGAATCAGTAGATGTCAGTCCTTAACCAAGTGTACAAAGGGTGACGATTCGTAGAATCGTCAAAGCATTGGGAACATACAAGTCTCGAGTCCCGGGAATTGGTGAACGAGTGTGAAGGTGTTTGTTTGCAAGTATTACGTGTTTACAATCATTATGTGACTTGTCGGTATGTGAAAATGTGTTAACATATGTTAAAACGGGGTTTAACGCGCAAAATACGCAGAACCAACCCCTATAGGCGATTAGGGAGGGCTAATCGCCTATAGGGTGGCGATTAGCAGAGGATGTTAGGCGACTGAGGCATTATGTTAGGCGATTAGCAGGCTAATCGCCTAAAGGGGAGGCGAATAGCAGCCCTAATCGCCTGCAACTGCTGCATAATCGCCTGCAACGTACTTGACGACTAAAAACGACTATAAATACAATACTTGACCTCCTAAACTTCATTATAACAACCCTAGTCGTCCCACAACTCGCCCCAACACATACACAACCTCTGGAACGCGATTTTGGATAAAAACACACGATTTCAAGCCTATTACATCAATCTATCATAAACCCAAGGTGTGATTTTCATTCATGCAACCTTAATAATGTTTTTATTGAATCCCTAATGGTCCAGACCTGTTTATATACGTATGTGTCTTCTGAAATTCGTTAATAATCGTTGTTAATTAGATTCTAGCTATTATGCATGTTGTATGTGTGTGTATAATTAAAAGAGAGGGTTTTTGGTGATTCAAAAATGATTGTTAACATGATTTTAAGGTAGTTACAGATTGATGATGATAGCATGTTGATGAGATCTGAGTAATTGCTCATTAGGGTTTCGGTTATGCATGTTAATGTGGTGTTTCATGCTATGTGTATTGTTTTTGGGATACATGGTTGCATTCAGGGCTGATAGAACGAGGTTAAACGAAGGATTTCGATTGAAATATGTTTGATATGGTTGTTTGATTGATATTTGATGTTTACACACGTTCTGGGTTTGATTTGGAGTGTTAAACGCGCGAAAAACCAGAACAGCTGGGTTAATGGCGATTAGCAACCCTAATCGCCTAAGCTATAGGCGATTAGGAGGCTAATCGCCTGCTATGGCACCCTAATCGCCTAATAGCTTAGGTGATTGGGGGCTAATTGCCTAAAGATGCATGTCTTATGACCCTAATCGCCTAAAGATGCATGTCTTATGACCCTAATCCCCTAAAGATGCATGTCTTATGACCCTAATCGCCTAAAGATGCATGTCTTATGACCCTAATCGCCTATAAACTCCTGAATTGCATACCACATGACCCTAATTGCCTATAGTATACGCGATTAGCATTCCTAATTGCCTGTTGACCAACGTAATTGCTAGTTGACTTTTCCAAATCGCCTGTATTGCTGCTGTAAGTGTATTTTAGCATTCCGGGACCCGATTTGACACCTAGGAACATGCTAGGAACCCCGTAACATACCTAATAACGTAGTAACATGTGCTCGGACTTATTTATGTGATACGTGAACTATGTGCTAGAACTTGTTGGACTTTAACGTATGTTAAGTGTGATTGCATGATTGTATGTTTGAGAGTGCAAGTACAACACGGGGAGTCTCGGGTCACCAATGGGATGTCGGGTCTTGTACATTGGGTTAGTTTAACAGTCACAGTGTTTTCAAACGAACTTGGTTATGGTCTGGACACCTAGGGACTAACCTACGGGTTATTAGTCTAAGTACTTGTAACTGTCATATGTTAGGTCGCCGCTTTACAGGGCTAGCATAGCTTGCTAATCTTATTCGTATTACGAAGTAACGCAACCTAAAGTGAGTTCACGGCCCCACTTTTAACTGGTTTCACTTTTCGGGGGAGAAAACATGTGTTAAACTAATGATTTGGTAACAACTGTCATACTATGGGTTTTCTATGGTTTACTATACGATCTTTGGAAGTCCCGGGGGGAACCTTGAATGTGCGGGTTTGCACAACGGGGAAATGTGAATAGCGCTATTGGGAGTGACCAACCCCACTCGTCGGCTTGGAGGGCCGGGCGGGTGCATATTGTCTCAAACAGGAACAGGTTTACTATTCGGGTACAACATCTGGTTTGTGAGTTAGTAATGGTTTCCCAATCGTAGTAGTAACAAAACATACGCCTAGCTAGCGTACTTTGGTTTACAATTGTTTATAGTATGGACAGGTTGAACTTGGTACTTTGATTACAAACCTGTGAACTCACCAGCATTTTTGTGCTGACGTAACTCTTACATGTTTTCTCAGGTCGCTAAGGTAGCACAATGGGACTAGGGCGCACGCGTCTGCACGGCGTCTAGTTAGGGTTGCATGGTTTTCGAACATTGAATAACTTGGTTTACTTTTGGATTATGTTTTGAGAATAAGCTTCCGCTGTATTTGGGGATTTTAAACTATGTTCATTTAGATTTGTTTATTGTGATCGTTGACTTGGATCCTGGTTTGTCATGCGCCTCGCGGTAAAACTCCGCAAGTGGATTTTGAGGGTGTGACAGATAGACTATAATCTGTTGAGTGTCAGTCAAATCCGTGACAAACAATTCACTATATATTTTGATGACAAATCTTGCTACATTCTCAAACCGGGCTTCAAAATTCCAAAAGAGTGGGTGATGTTGAAGGCACCTCACGTCAACAATCTTTATATTCTTGATATGTCCAAGGCAATGACATCCCAGGGGCAAGTAACATGTTTTCTATCAGAGGCGACCGAGAAGGAATCGATAATGTGGCACCGAAGAATGGGGCACATTCATTTGAGGAAAATGAAACATCTAGTGAAGAATGGACTTGTCGATGGCGTGAATGTGAAACATTTTCATTTGAACGACAAGTGTGTGAATTGTCAGAAAGGAAAGCAACACAGACAGTCCCACAAAGTGAAGAAAGTTAACTCTGTTGAGATGCCACTTGAGCGATTGCACATGGACCTATTCGAACCTGTCAAACACAAAAGTCATCTTGGGGAGCTTTATTGTTTAGTTGTCACTAACGACTACTCAAGATTTTCATGCGTGATGTGTTTGCAGCATAAAAGTGACACCTTCAATAACTTGAAAGTTCTGTTCACTTGATTAGAAAATATCTACAATCTCAAGATCAAGAGAATTAGGAGTGATAATGGGACGGAGTTCAAAAATGCCAAGATGGATGAACTTTGTGAAAACAAAGGAATTCATCATGAATACTCAGCTCAGTATACCCCAAAACAGAACGGTGTTGCTGAACGTAAAAACAGGACTCTAATAGAAGCGGCTAGAACAATGCTTGCAGACTCGAATCTTCCAGTAATGTTCTGGAATGAGGCGATTTATGCAGCAAATTATACACTCAATCGGGTTTTAACGATGAAGAAGTTTGGCAAAACTTCTTATGAGCTGTTACACCGAAGAAAGCCGAACTTGGAGTATCTAGAACCTTTTGGGGCTCCGTGCACGATGTTGAATCCAAGCGAGAAGTTTAGTCCGAAAGCTGAAGAGGGATACTTTGTTGGATATGCAACCCCGCTCAAACGGGTATACAACAAAAGAACTCGTCAGGTGGAGGATTGGGCTAACGTAGAAGTTCAACGGTATACTCAGAATGTGCAAGGGATTGGTCCTGATTGGATGTTTGATTACAAAGATTTCTTTGAATCACTCAATCTAGATAACTTGGTTGAAGAGGCTGTTACCAGATTACTTTACGAGTGTGAAAACGCGGCGACTTCACCGTTGGTGCGTCCGATCACCGTAACTCCACCAACAGCTTCTAATGATACCAATGTTCCTGTACCGGAGGAAGAAGTGTTTCAAGAGGCTTCCACAACTTTAGATACTTCAGAATCGGAAGATGATGGAGAATTTGAAGAAGTTATTCTTGAAAATGCAACAGAGACAGAGGCACCACCAGTGAACCCAAATCCAGATGTTGCTTCATCGTCTAACACGGGTCATGATCTGGATGCAGTTGAAAACTTGACTATTCAGACGGGAGTTATTGTACCTGAACATCCGGAATCTCGGATTCACCGTATTCACCCGCTGGAACAAGTTATCGGTGACCCTGGAAGTAGTGTGATGACGAGAGGACAGCTGAGAAGTGTCAATACACCAGAAAGTTTTGGTGCTTTAGCTTTATATGCAAAAATACAAAAATCTGGTAGTCAGAATGATTGGTCGTTTGCATGTTATGTCTCGCAGGTAGAGCCACGGACATATAAAGAAGCTCTCTTGGATGACGCCTGGGTTGAAGCGATGCAAGAGGAGTTGTTACAATTTCAGAAGTTGGGAGTTTGGACGCTCACTGATTTACCTCCAGACCGGAAGAAGATTGGAACCAAGTGGGTGTTTAAGTGTAAGAAAGATGATCGAGGAGTGATTGTACGGAACAAAGCCAGATTGGTCGTACAAGGTTTTCATCAGATCAAAGGGATTGATTACAATGAAATCTATGCACCTGTGGCACGCATAGAGGCAATTCGAATGTTTCTAGCGTTTGCCTCCTACAAGAAATTTAAGGTGTATCAGATGGACGTCAAAAGTGCATTTCTGTACGGGAAAGTCAAAGAGGAGGTTTACGTCGGGCAACCACCGGGCTTTGAAGACCCTATCCACCGGGATTAGGTGTACGTACTGAACAAAGCACTGTATGGTCTGCACCAGGCTCCACGCCAGTGGTACGAGGAGCTGAGCACGTACCTCATGTCGAAGGGATTTAAGCGCGGACTCGTCGACTGCACCCTGTTCACGAAGAAAACAGGAGATGATTTGCTTCTAGTTCAGATATATGTTGACGATATAATATTTGGCTCAACTAACGAACTTTTGTGCAGATAGTTTGAACGTGTTATGCAGGAAAAGTTCGAAATGAGTGCGATGGGGGAGATGCAGTTTTTCCTCGGCTTGCAGGTGGATCAAAGACCAACGGGGATCTTCATTCACCAGACGAAATACGTATCCGAAGTCCTGAGCCGGTTCCAGATGGAGGATTCCAAGCCGATGGATACCCCGATTCAGCCCAATCATGGGATTGGAGTTGACGCTAAGGGGGAGCTGACGGACCCGTTTACATACAGAGCTATCATCGGATCACTGTTGTATCTTACCGCATCTCGGCCAAACATTATGTTCGCAACATGTCTCTGTGCTCGTTACCAGTCGAAGTTGAAACAAAGTCATCTGACGGTGGCCAAGCGTATCCTTAGATATCTGAAGGGTTGTCCCTCGAGAGGACTTTGGTACCCTAATGATGATGATTTTGATTTTATCGCTTTTTGTGATGCAGATTGGGTCGGCTGTGACAAGGATAGCAAATCCACGACAGCCGGATGCCAGTTTTTATGGAGCAGGTTAGTCACCTGGCAATGTAAGAAGCAGACTTCGGTCGCGCTGTCTACCTGTGAAGCCGAGTACATTGCAGCCTTGAGTTGTTGTTCGCAAGTGCTCTGGATCCAACAGCAGATGGTGGATTATGGTTTGCAGTTTCTTAAAACCCCTATACACTGTGATAATGAAGCCGCGATCGCATTAACTAAAGATACGGGAGATCATTCTAAGGCTAAACATATCCGGATTAAACACCATTTTATCAGTGATTGTTACGCTAAAGAATTGATAGATATGGTCAAAATCCATACTAACTATCAACCTGCAGATTTGTTCACTAAAGCTTTTGACAGATCCCGATTTGAGTATCTTTTAAAAGTTAACAACATAAAAGAAAAACGGGACTAATCAGCACCTCGGTTTATCGTTTTTTAGTTTTAAAATTTTCTTTAAAGTTTTTACAGTTTTTCAGAAAAATTCAAAAACCCAAAAATATGTTATACATTTTAGGGGGAGTCGTTTTATCAGAAAAACCAAAAACATTGAAAATTTCAAAAAGTCATAAAAATAGAAAAACCAAAAATGATTTCCAGGATAAAAAGAGGAAATGATAGTACATCAGTGGGGATCTGACACAGGCTAAAGATATGTATAGTAATATGAGGCGTGTGTTGATTACGTGTGATGTGCTGATAGGCTTCGTAGACTAAAAATTGCGTGCATTAGTGATACAAACATAACGAACTACGCGTTCGTGGCTGAACACCTCATGGGCATATGGTCTTAGTACCGTAATTTCGTTTGATAGGATTGCCAAGATCTGAGGTTTCGGGTCGTTATGTTATTGTTATCCAGGATATTCTGATTAAACTTTTGTCGTATTGATTTACGGACCTAGTTTCATCAGAATATTTGCTAAAAAGAGCTTAAATACCAAAACCGAAAGTTACCGAATTGAGGAACTTCATGTTTTTACTGATCAAAGATCATAATTACATCGTATCAATTTACTGATGCAAATCAGTAGTTGATATCAGCCTCAACCTGGTATATATGCACATGTGACTCTGCTGCATTCATTTGCTGACCTGTACACCTCTGTGCTATATAACTTGTAACTAAACGGATAACTCTTGCATAATCACGCGTTACGAAGAAGCTTTGTGCAATATCTTGATACGGGAGTATGTCGTGTGTGTGGGAACCACAATGTGTTAGTATAATACACCTAAATCGTATCATTTTAAAGCATTGCGTAATAGTCTGCATGCGAGCTTATGTGGACCACAATATCAGCAGTTGCCGTGTCACATACTGTTTCTAATGATAATATATAAACAAAAAGATCAACACTGTGATCAGATTTCTCAAACAACTGATATGATCCTCTTACCGGACATCACAAAATGTTTACTGCTTTATTTACATTGATGCATTTTAGTTTCATTGTCAAAAAGATACAAAACTCAAAAAGATTTTAGGTGTGTTTTGATATAAATTTCAGAAAAACCAAAAGTTTTGCATTTCTGCTTTATTTTTAGATAACCGACGGTGTTTGATGGTCAATTTCTGAGATTTGATGAAACCATCTGGGCTTTGTATCATTCTAAACTGAAATAATGAGTGTTTAAGACTTAACGGGTTGAAAAATGTTGAACGGGATTCGAATTCGTGATTTGGCAAAATTTTCAAATTTTTCCATTTCACATTCGCCCCTTAAATGGGTCGAATGTGGAAAAATTTTCACATTCGTGCGTTATGTTTTGGACGAAGGTGGAATTTACTCATACATTTTTACCTTCGGGTCTAAAATCCTCCTTCGTGCCATTCATCTGGGGTGAAAGTGGATTTCACCCACATTCGTCCAACATAGACCGGCGAACGTAGAGTCTATATAAAGCCATTTCATACATTCGTCCCTCATTCTGTTCTTTTTCAAAAAATTTCAAAAGTGCAAGAACTTGTTGCCCTGATTCTTTTTGCCTTATGATCCTGTTCCCTACTCTCTGCTGATCATTTTACATAGACTTTTACAGGTAATGTACAACAGACATGACAGGAATTGGGTTTTTACGTTCCGAACCCTAATTTTATCAAACTGGAACAATCTGGATTGTTATTATGCAAATTTTTGATGTGGTTTTTACGTTCCGACCACGTTGGTCACGACCACGTTGGTCACGGTTGGCTCTCTCCAGGCCACCACTCTGAGTTTGGCTCTGATACCATTGTTAGGATTGACGAACGGTTCACCCGACTATCACGAGGTTTATATTCATAGTGCGGAATCCTCTGAATGTGCTCCAATAACAAAAACAACTAAGAAACAATGATGTATGAGTAATCAACACACACAAATGGGTCAAAAGATTCAAGATTTATCACTAAAACAGAGCTCTAGTGTTTACAATGATCATATCAGACTCTCAGACCTGGGGGAGGGTGTGTAGAAAGAACTGATGATTAGGGTAATGATTGGGCCTATTTATACCTCCCATACTCGTACAGACATGTACAGGCGATTACAGATTGCTATCCACCATGTAGTATAGGCGATTGGGCCTAATCGCCCATAACAACAAACATTTGGCCACCTACTCGCATGTTGATACATGCGAGTATATTGTAATCGCATGCAATAACTTCCAATCGCCTGTAGGTCCCAAACACCCTCAAAACGCTTATAAACACTTCCAAACACCCCGAAACACGTCCAAACATCTAATATACTAGCCTAGGGACATCATGCCCTAACAGAAGTGTTTTTTACATATGAAGTATAATGGTCCTATAACTGATGGTCTACTTCACAAAGCAAAGCTGTGTCCGCATTTCAAATACTTGGCACATGTGATTCTACATGTTTTCGGACCTGTTCATGGTGGATATGATGTAATGAGGAAAAGCATCAGTTCATTGTTGGTTGCTTTGATCCTCAATAAGCCATTCAATGTTTCGGGAATGATACTTGATCATTTGTTGGAACCGTTGAAGGGATTGAAGGTTGATAAGTTTCTGATGTACCCTAGGTTTCTCCAAATGATCTTTGACAGAAAATATCCCAAGTTGAAGAAAGACCCTAAGCAGATCCTAGTGCAAAGCCATATGAATATGAGCACTTTGAGTCGGATGAAGGGATATAAAGGTGTTCCAGAGAATTAAAGACCACCTTTCAAGAATTTGTTTGGACATCTGATAAATCCAACCTATGAAGATCTAGGTGAAAACAAAGCTAGAAATGCTAAAAGTGATTCAGATAATGATGATCCTCTATTTCCTGTTGATCCTGATGCAAAGAGGAAGCGACAAGTAATCAACAAAGGTGCAAAGTTCAGGGCAGGAAAAGGGTAAGGTAAAGAAAAGGAAGTAGAGGTTGAAACACCGAAGAGAAAGAAGAGTGTTGCAAGAAAGAAAACTGGAAAAACTAAGACGATATTGATTGATGAAGAGCCTGTTGATTCGTAAGAGACTCAGGATAATGAAGAATGGGATTCTGGAAACGAAACTGTCAAAATCACTAAGCCCAAGGCCACTGAGGCTGGTGAGAGTGAGAGTTTGAATAAGACGATTGAGGAACAACAACAGAAGAGTCCGATTGCTATTGATGAAGATGAAATTGATCTGGTGATTGATGATCAAGATTTCATTGGATCTCCTGTTGTGGGTAAGAAGATTAGGAAGCCAAAGTTCAAAAACATGGCTAAAAGAGATACTAAAGATAAGCCGAAGAAAAAAGAGATAGGGAAGTAGAGTTGTTGATAGTAGGTAAGAAAGTTCCTGAAATTGGAAGCTCAAAAGCTGCTACTCCAGTTACATCTCCAAGTGCTAAGAAACATAATAAATCAACTGTAGATCCTCTACAAGACTATGAAACAACATTGGGAAATGTGTTGAATATGTTTCAAAAGAAAAAGTGTCTAGTTGCTGATTCTTCTGCACCAAAAGTTACAGTTTCTGGTGATGTTATGGCAGCCGTTAATAAGAGGATTGATGAAATGATGAAAGCATTTAATGAGCAACAGAGGGTGATTGAGAAGCTAAAGAAAAACGAGGAGACAATGCTGAAGATTGTCATATCATCCAAAGAGAATCAAGATTAAAGTATTACAGATTGAGAACACCAAGATTAAAGCTAGAAACAAAGAGATGAAGAAACTTTTGGATGACTTATATTCAAATTCTCCTCAGCTTAAAGGTACAGAAGAGGAAGATAAGGAGGATGATGAAGAAAAAGTTGATTTTGAAGACTCGGATGATGAGAAAGAAGATGATGACGAGTCTGATGATGAATCTTCTGATGATGATGACGCTGGAGACAAGTCGGGTAATAAAAAGGATGATACAGCTGATGATGATGATTCAGAAGATGATGATGATGTTAATAACTTCAGGTATGAAGAGAGGAAGAATAAGAAAGATGGAACAGGTGAGTCAAGCTCTAAAAAGACGCCTGGTGAAAATGTTTGACGATGATGACATATTCTGGACTGGGAAGATCAAATCTCTATCAGAAGAAGATAAAAGTTTGTATAGACAAATGTTGAACAGAAAGGTCTGGACGATTGAATTGACTAGAAAATTTCAGAAATCTTTGAGTCTAAAGATATGAAGTACGAACTGAGTACAATGATCCTGACTTAGAGGAAGGTGAAGTGTCTGCGGCAGTGGCTAAAGAAATCTTGGAAGGAATAGCACTGCAGGCTGGAAAGACACTGGAAGAGATCATGAATGAACAGGTGATTCTAGATATTCCTGAAAAAGATGTTGCTAATCATTCTGATGATAAACAGACTCCAAAGCATGAGGAGATTGAAATAGAAGATATAACTCATGAAGAATATCCAGAATACTTCAGAAGCAATGAAAATGAAGTATTTCCAGATCCGAATGAAGTAATGTTGAAAGAAGCTGAATTTCTTGCAAAGAAAAAGAGCAAAGAGTTTGTAAAAGAAGTGTTTAATGATGATAATCAGAAACCAACTGGAGAACAAGTTGATGATTTGAAAATTTTGCTAAAGAAGTTGAAAGAACAAGATGAGAAAAGACCAAAATCGGAAGCTCAAAGAGGATTTTATAAGCATCATAATCAATTGTTCAAAGGAAGAGCGTTAGGCTGGAAGTAATTGTGACAATTGAGGTGCATTCGTGTTAAGTGGGAAAAAGGAATCTTGTACTTTTATAGATTTCATGATTTGAAGACTCTACCGTACTGGGCGGTAAGAAATGTATGTAGATTTACAATGACTGGAGCTTCTGCGAATTGTGATGTAGTAGGTTGGTTTGCTGATAAGATGGCTTGGGAAAGTGGAACGAGATGGGATATGTTCAAGCCACAATATCCAGATAGAAAAGTTCATAAAGCGATTGATCCTGCTACAAGTTTGAAGAAGGTAACGTTAAAGTATAAACCTCCAGTAGTGATGAAGAGAATACCATTGATGCCAATTCAACAACATTTTAGTTCTGAATTCATCATGTGGTACTATGACTGGAGAACAGCTGAAGCAGTGATACTATTGCAAGATAAGAAGGGTGAATATAAGAAGATATATGTTTTTGACCCAATGTGGATCATTAACTATTCTTATGAAGACATCATCATGCTGTACTATAACATGATTTATTGTGAAGAGAAGGATGTTGAACAGGCAATGAAATATCATCGTGTAGTTTGTTTTTGTTTTGCTTATGATGTGAATGCGGGGAGTAACTTTGAAGAGAAACTGGGAAATCATGTGAAGATGAATGAAGTGAAGAAAAGATCGACTGAACGTCAGCTTGAGCCTGAGATGACTACAGAACATAAAAAGCAGCTCAGAATCAAGTTGTTGAACAAAAGGATGGATTATGAACGACAACAATCCAAGCAATAGTCAAGGGGAGTTTGTAGATGCACGAATTGCAACTAGTGCTTTTAGATTGTTCATATAAGTCTTTTTGGTGATGTCGTGAGGTCGAAGGTGGCTTTCTTGAAGGTCGAATGAAGATAAGAATGGTCGAAGGAAGCTGTTGAAGACATATGTGTTGGTTCGAGCTTATTGAAGGTTGAAGGTGCACATTCCATGTCGATGGGTCGAATGTGCAGGCCTATAAAAGCTGAAAATTTTGTTTTGTAATTAACCTTTTCCATTTGTGTTTGTGTGGTTATCTCTCGGAGTTCTAGAAAGAGTCTAGACGTGTGTTATTTCATCTTAAACCTAATTTATCAAGCTTTATAACATTGTTTATGAATGAAATGGAGATTGAAAAGGTGATTTACTGTGTTTGATTCGTTTTCTATCATTTTGTAATTGATCTAGGGTTTCCGCACCTAGATTGATAAACTTGTATGATCATATAACTGATTTTGACAAAAACGATCCTTAACAGTAAACAGTTTTGTTTTGTGGTGTTTTGCCTGTATTTTGTACCTAGTATGTTTGTTAACTCGAATATTTTCAGTAAAATTATGGAATTCCAATAATAAGTTTCATTGCTATAGTAGTTTTTTTGCAACATTTGTTGACAAATCAACACATATTTGTAAATAGAGTATAGAATAAACTGAAGATACGTTTGATCACTCAAGACTTTGCTGAAATAGATGGTTATTTTATCTTAAAAAACTGTTAAAATAATATGATCAAATGTTGAGGCAAAAATCTGACCAAAACCTCAGTTGAACATTAAGAGTGTTGACTAGCAAATAATAATTACGATCTCGCGTACTTCATTTAGAAATTTTGTTCTTATAAAATTTAATTTCACAATCTTCTTATTGAATAAGAAAAATAAGTGTTATTGTTATAAGGACTCAAGTGATTTATATGTAAATATTTGATTTAGTTACTTCAAGATATTACTTACATTGAGTAACCTTCATGTAAATGCTAAAAAAGTATAAACATGAGAATATTATTTATTTTAAACATAATATATCGTCAAATGAGGATACCTTTCAATACTGTAGTATTGGTTAAAGAGATACTTATTTCATCTAAATAGAGGGTCGAAGACCAAAGTTAATTGTTATGATTTTGAAACTTAGTTTATTTACGTTCCACATGTTAATCTCTAATTGAAAAATTGTATTGGATGACAGTTGTTTGATAACATCTATTGACAATTCAACAGATGTTGTAAAACAGAGTATATAGAATAAAAAGATTATACCTTTCAATTTTGTAGATTTGGGTGAAGAGATACTTATTTTATCTCAACAGGGGTTCGAATACCAAAGTTAATCATTACGATTTTGAAACATAGTTTATTCACGTTTATATTGCTTGAATGTTAATTTTTATAATAGTAACAATAAGTTTAAATTATTCAAACTATTATTTTATTATTTTTGTTTTACTTTATAAAAGGGCCCAAAATCCCTAATATAGTAAGTATAGATGTTTATTCACTACATTAAAAGGGACGAAATCAGCATTGTCCGTTTGCAACTTTATATCTCTAGAACCATTGAAAAAACAAATAAATTATGGAATTCCAATGAAATTAGAATTGGTGTTCTTGGAGAAGGCTTATATCTTGTATGTAGTTTGTTAAGTCGGATATTTTTAGTGAACATTGAATTCTAATAATAAGTTTGATTGCTATCTATAGTTTTTTTGCAACATCTGTTGACAAGTCAATAGATGTTTGTAAATAGAGAATAGAACAAATTGAGGATACATTTGACAAGTCAACAGAAGGTTATATCAAATGTACTGTTTATCGCCAAAATGTCCAACTTGAACAACCAGTTGAAGTTACTAAAATTTTTGATGATGGTCATCTTGATACGCAGGTTAAAAAACAGTGTATATGTTTTGTATATAGTATAAAAATATAATTTCAATTACTATTACATCATATCTAATGTTATGTACTAATTTATTTCCTTTAAATTGTTGGACAGGTAGATGATGTGGATGCGAATGTTACTTTTAAAGTTTATGAGTATGATGTTGTGATTACTAAACGTTATGTAGGTTATATACTACTTTATGTTTTGTATTTTTCATTATCTTGCTGAACTTAATTAAGTAGTAATATTTTCAACATGCATTAACTTTTCAGTGGCTTCATTCTACAATAGTTAGGTTAGCTAAGCTTACGTGCCCACATAAGATGTTGGTTCAAGTGAATGGTGGTGAAGTAAATGAATGTAAATTTATGTTGAACAGTATAAAAATTCAAAAAGGTATTACTTAAATTTTAATAATTAAATTTCCATTTAATTTTAATAATATAATTAACACTCTTATATTCTCACTTCATAGGTTTGTGGTTAGTGGATGTATGAACTTTAAAAAATCCAAAGGTTTGAAAATGGATGACTAGTGTAATTTCAAGTCTGATGAATCGCAAGGAATTTTGGTCATAACTAAACCTTGATCGTTTGGTAGGCGGTGGTAATATTTTGATGTTGATATAATGTTTGCATATTGGTGGTGTTTGTTTATAGTTCTTAGGTTAACAATATTAACTTCCTGACTGTTTATTTGGTAGTTCTAAATATGGTTATATTAGGTTGTCAATGCTTGATTAGTTTTGATGTAAATTTATATCAATCTTTTTGAAATTGTAAATGTGATGTCACTGTTAGTATGTTATAATTATCGTTTTATATTTCGTTTTTAGTTTAATTACAACTAAGAAACTAAACTGATTTTAGTTAACATTTGTATATAAGCAATGGTTATAGTTTACACTTTTGTCATCTTAAACCTGTAAAATTGGAAGAATAGGTAAAAAGTATCCATTAACTTAAATGATTATGAAACAGAGCTTAGTAACAATTGTTTTAAGCAACATCTGTTTGAAGGAAACTGTTGAAGGAACAAATGTTTGAAGCAACAACTGTTTGTAGTAACAGTTGTTTTAGAAAGATCTCCTTAACAGACCCACTGCTCTGGAACAAGCCTTACCAAACAAACTTTTTCTTGCAACAAATGATTGACTTCTTAATTTGGTGTTTAGTAAACAGACCATAGTAAAGTCTGTTTATGTTTTCTATATTTTGGGGACTAACTGTCTTAAAAAAAGATATAGACTTCCCGTGTTTTCACATGGGATTTCACCCAGTGTGTGTGTGTGTATGTCTGTATGTATGTATATATATATATATATATATATATATATATATATATATATATATATGATTTGGTATAAATGAAAACCTTTGGCCAAATTGAGAACTGAGGGAACCATTCTGCACCACACATTTATCTAAGACAAAAAAAAATAAGCAATTTTTTTTTGTTTTTTGCTTAATCGCACGTTTTTTTACAAGAATAAATTTTATTTTATTTTATTTTTTATTTTTCATTTATACATATGTGTAGATATGTGTCTAAAACAACAAAAAAATAATGTTCTACATATATGTACATACATGTTTTGTAATGTACATACATGTACAAATATTGTGAAATGATTTCACATACATGTATAGAAAAAAAGATTGTGGGTAAGAGCATGTTATTTTAATGTACATACGTGTCTATACATGTTAGAGTTTAAAATATAACTATCATACATATATGTTTGACACTATACACATATGTATAACTCAAAATGCAATATGCACATATGTATAAATGAAAAAAAAAATGAAAAAAAAAATATTCTTGCATATAAAGCTGCGATATAGCAAAAAAAAATTTTGCCTACCCTAGGATCCCTACCCTATATATATACACACCCCATACATTTCTATACAAAAACTACACCACTCTCATCCCCTTCACAACAATTTTCTCATTTCTTTCAAATAGAAACTTGAAATTGGAGCTAAGAAACAACAAAAGGTGACATTTAGTTCATGTGAAGCTGAGTTCATGGTAGCTACATCGGTGTCATGTCAAGCTTTGTGGTTGAGAAGCTTGATCAGTGATTCACTGATATAGAAGCGCAAAAGGGGTTACTTTGTGTACACAATGAATCGGCCATATCCTTGATAAAGAATCCGATTTCCCATTAGAAGAGCAAACACATACACACAAAATACGATTTTATATGGGAGTACGTAGGAAAGGAGCAAGTTAAGTTAAGCACGTGAGTGAAAATGTACAAAAGGCAGACTTATTAACCAAAGCTGTGACTGACATCAAGTTCAGTGAAATGAGGGATGTTACCGGAGTAGATGATGTCAATAATGGAGCCAACACTAAGGGGGAAAGTGTTGGTTAAATTAGTTTTTGACTCATTCTTCTGTGGAGCAATTTGGGAGCAAGAAGAAAAGACGAAATGAATATAGTGAAGCATTCGGTTGTTATATTTTGCGTTCTTTTGTGGAATAAAACATGTTCTATAGGTCCTTTCTGTTCAATTTTTAATGTAAACAGGCAAGTCTAGCGACTGCAAAGTCAGTTGAACTTTAATAGTAATCTATGTCAATAGTGAATATAATGAAGCATTCGGCTGTTATAGTTTGCATTCTTGTTTTAGTTTTTACATCTCCTATATCTCTGGTACCAAACAGTGGCAAGTTAGTTAAGCGCCCTGCAATGAGGGAATATCGTTGCACAAACTAACAGTAGTAACCGGTTAGTCCAAAAAATGTGTAGCACCGTTTTAGAGGTAGGAGTTTGCCACTTTTGAATAGCCTTGATTTTATCGCTATCTTTTGCTATAACTTTAAATGAGATGACATGCCCCAGCTAGTGCACCTCAGTGACACCAAAAACACATTTAGAAAGCTTTGAATAGTATTTATGTGAATATAGGATTTGAAAAACCTGAGAAAGACGGTGGAGGTGCTCTGTACGAGATCGTCTATAGATCAAGATATCATAAAAAATACAAATACTTAAAAAAAAGATAGTCTCGAAAAAGATCATTGATGGCCGCCTGGAATGTGGATGGTGCATTTGAAAGGCCAAATGGCATAACCAAAAACTAAAAGTGGCCATCAATTGTATGAAACGTCGTTTTGTCTGTGTCAATTGATGTGACTCTGATTTGGTGGTAACTGACGCGTAGGTCCAATTTTGAAAAAATGTTGCACCTTGAATTCATGAAGGATCTCGTCCACAGTTAGAATATGGAAGCGATCTGCTATTGTGATAACATTTAAAGCACGATAATTGTATGGTTAGGAAACTAATGGAGAATTTTTGTAAAAGGTCTTGGATGACAAAATCCTCAAGAACAGGAGTTATAGGTCTGGATGGTTCAATATCATGTTGAAAAATTAATGTATTCAAACAATGTATCCTTTTGTGACCAAAGATTGTATGGTGGTTGAGGTTGCTCATGAGGAAGTGGGTTTCCCTCTTAATGTAAGTTAGTGACCGTGCAAACGGAAAGAAATAGATGGAACCACAAATCCGTTGTGATACACTGAAGGAACTTAACCATGATGTACCCAAAATGACATCTGCTCCTTTGATCGGCAAGACGTAGAATGTAATGTTGAATGCTTGTTGCGTAAAGACTACCATGACTTGTATTCAATAATCCGGACATTAAAGAAATTTGCCATTACCACTTATGACCAAGAACATAGAGATATGATCCACTAGAAGGTGTAAAAAGGAAGCTATCATTGGTTGGATTATGTTGTGCATACTTCCCGAATCAACCAAAATGTTAACCGGGTAACCTGTAATATAACCTGTGATTCTCAATGTTTTGGTTGAAGTAACATCATGTAGTGCAGCGAGTGACAATGACAAAAGTTGTGATGGAATGTCGGATGTGTCGGTAGTGAAGATGGTGTCAGGTATGGAGTTGGATTGGTCATTTCTAAAATCAATCAAGGCAGTGGTTTGGTTGAGTTTATCATAATCAACGAGCATGTGAATTCAGGCGGGTTACACTTATGGCCGGGGATGGTATTTTTCCAGGTAACGAAAACACAACCCGACGCCCTTGCATTACTGAATCGCTTTAGTGAATAAGCGATTGAAAGGAAGGGTAGTAGTGGGGGTTTTAGGTATGGGAGGAATAAAAGGATTTGTGGTGGTGGTGTTTTTTGTCAATGGCTTATTAGAAGGTGTGTTGGGTTTTGTTAGCTATAAAGGAAAGAAAAGAAGAACAAAAGAGGGAAATTTCATTAAATTCATAGGTAGCTAGTACAATGATCACAAGCTTGTACTTATACACACAATTTCCCACCTAATCTGCCTAACCAACTTTAACTACCTTTTGATCTTATTACATTAGACACTTTCAATCCCTCTATTTATCATTTTATTCATGTTACATCCTTATTATCTAACATAACTCTCCCCCTCAAGAATGGAACTCATAAAATCTCAGCTTTATATCTTCATCAAACTCCCATGTAGCATCAGTGAGAGGTAAGTCTTTCCAATGAATCAATAATTGCTGGCACATTCGATTATCCCTCTTAATCATCCTTTTGTCAATGATTGCTCTAGGTTGCAAAGTAAATCTGGGACTAACTGGAAATGATAGCAGGGGTGAATCATTGCCATGAGCCTTCTTCAACAACGAGACATGAAACAGATTGTGGATTTGGGCATCATTAGGTAAATCTAATTTGTAAGCTACAGCCCAATGTTTGCTAGAATTAGAAAAGGCCCAAAATATTTAGGTCCCAACTTATTGTGCCTCTGATTCCTGATAGTTGTCTGAACAAAAGGTCTGAGCTTTAGTTACACCCCCTCCCCTGCTTCAAATGACCTTTCACTTCTGTGCTTATCAGCATACTGCTTCATACGATTCCTTGCTTATACTACATATTCTTTTAAATGCACAATCATTGCTTCCATGTCCCTATGCAGCTCTTCCGTATATGCAAAATTAGTGTCATTAGGAATAAATGGTAAATGGACAGGAGGTGGAAAACCAAATAGGGCTTGAAAAGGAGTAGACTTGATAGAAGAATGATAGGAAGTGTTGTACCACCACTGAGCTAGGCTTAGCCATTTGAATCGCTAAGCTGTATTGTGCATACACATGCACCTCAAATAGGCTTCTAAACACCTATTGAGCACTTCTGTCTGACCGTCACTCTGAGGATGGTAAGCAGTTGAGTAGGACAATTGTATACCCTTCAGCCGCATAAACTCTTTTCAGAATAAGCTCAGAAAAATAGGATCTCTATCAGAAAAAATGCTTATAGGACAGCCATGCAGTTTAAACATAGTGTCTAATAAGAGTTGAGCCACTTGTTGAGCAGTATAAGGGTGAGACTGGGGTTTGAAATGAGCAAATTTAGTAAGTCTATCAACAATAACAAAAATGACATCCTTACCTTGGGATTTAGGCAACCCTGTGTTAAAGTCCATTGAAAGATCTGTGAAAACATCAGAGGGAACTGGTAGTGGTTGTAGTAAGCCAGGATTGGCTACTGGCTCTTATTTGTCTTGCTGGAAACCAGGGCAGTGTTTCACAAACTTGAATATATCTTTGTAACACCCATTACAATAACAAAAGCTACAGACCCTCTTCAGAGTAGGTAAATACCGAGAATGCCCTGCCCTCTAGTTGGGGATGAGTGAAATAGTTTTAGAATATCTTGTTTCAACACAGGATCATTTCCCACCGATAATTTGCCCTTCTTCTTCAATAAACCATCAACATAGGACACCTTAGGATTAAGCACCCCTTGTTGCAAGTTTTGAATATTTGAATTTAAATAAGGATCAGCAGCCCAAGAGTCTTTTATTCTTGTCAACAACACAGGGTTATGGGAACTAACACTAATTTCAAATAGTGCTAAGCCACTAACCCTGGATAACCCATCAGCAACTAAATTTTCACTTCCTTGTTTATATATGATATCATAGGTGTAGCCCATCAACTTGGCTAACCAAGTTTGTTGTAAAGGAGTAGTGATCTTCTGAGTCAGTAGAAACTTTAAGCTTCTATGATTAGTTTAAATCACAAACTTCTTCACAATCAAATAATGATGCCACTGTTTTACAGCTATTAATATTGCCAACAACTCTTTCTCATAAATAGATAAATTTTGTTGTCTTTTAGAAAGAGCTTTACTTACAAATGCTAGTTGATGACCATCTTGCATTAAAACTGCCCCCATTCCTTTTGAAGAAGCATCTGTTTCTATCACAAAGTCTTTTGAAAAGTTTGGCAAGGCTAAAACAGGAGCAGTGGTCAAGGCCTCGTTCAGCTGCTCAAAAGCCTTTTGAGCCTCCTCATTCCAATTAAATGCTTCTTTCTTAAGAAGTTCGGTCAATGGTCTTGCCAACAATCCAAACCCCCTTATATATCTCCTATCATGCCCAGCCAACCCCAAGAAGCCCCTTAACAGTTTTTTATTAATGGGTACTGGCCACTACTGGACTGCCGCAATCTTTGAAGGATCAGTTTGAACCCCTTTCCCTGAGATTATGTGGCCTAGATATTCTACACTTGACCCTCCAAAAGTGCATTTTGATCTCTTAGCAAATAAGGTGTTCTTTCTTAGTAATAACAACACTTGTTCCGGGTCTTTAATGTGTTGTGACATGGTTAGGATATAAACCAATATATCATCAAAGAACACTAGGGTAGTTTTTCTCATCAGGGTCTTAAAGGTGTTATTCATTGTAAGAGGATGATTTTACACGAAAACAGGATTATATGATCATACAAGTTGCAAAACCAGGTGCGGAAACCCTAGCTTTGAACAAACTGATATAAACTCAAATCAAAACACAATCAAAGTCATTTTCAAACGTTTTCATAGATTAACATATTCATAAACATGATTACAACTGGTTTTAGGTTAATCTAGAACTCACACAGAACCTCTCAAACTATTCTGGAACCTCACCTCAAAACACACACACCTAATGACTCACTTAACATTACAAAAACACAAATTCTATTTAAAGGACCTGCACATTCGCCCATTAGCTCTGGTCGAATGTGGAAGTCTTCCACATTCGCCCACTTGCATGGTACGAATGTGTTCTTCTGTCAAGCTCCATTTTACCTTCGCCCCTTTATCTCTTCCTTCGCCCACTTCTTCTTACCTTCGCCCAGAACTATTCTACATTCTACCCATCAGCACACTAACACATGTTAATATCCAATCACTAGTAGCAAAACGCATCTACAAACTCCCCCTCGACTATTGATTGGATCGTTTTCTGTCCTCATCCATGGCTTTGTTCAGCAACTTGATTCTGAGCTGTTTCTTCTGCTCTTTAGTCATTTCAGGCTCTAATCTTCTTTTCACCGGTTTTGACACATTTGCCATCTTCACCATCTTGCCAAGTTTTCCATCCAAATTGCTTCCCGCATTTATATCTTATGCAAAGCATACACCCACCACTTGAGTGTATTTCTTTGCCTGATCAGCGTCATTCGGCTCATGATGAATCGGATTGTAAAAGAGCATGATGATGTCTTCGAAAGTACAGTTTATCAACCACATAGGATCAAATACGTGAACATGCTTGTATTTATCCTTCCCGTCTCTCAACACAATCACCGCTTCTGCCTTTCTCCAATCATAATACCAGAAGATAAAGTCAGCACTGAAATGTTGTGGCATGGGCATTAAAGGTATTTTCCTCATCACTTCAGGTGCCTTATATATCAAAGTAACCCGCTTCAGCTTGGTTCTGGAATCAATATCCCTATGCACTTTCCTTCGGGGATATTGTGGCTTGAATCTATTCCATTTCGTTCTGCTTTCCCAAACCAGCTTGTCTGCGCACCAACCGACATGTGTATTATTCACTGAAGCACCCGACATAGGGAATCTGCATAAATCTCTAACCGCCCAGTATGGTAGAGTTAGCAAATCAATGAATCTGTAAAAGTACAAGATCCCTGATTCCCATTTGGCAGCTAGACACTTCAGCCTGCCTAAATATGTCCACCCAAGAGCTCTGCCTCTGAACTTAGCATTATGAAATCTATAAAAGTTTCCTTGAGCTTCAGGCTTCGGTCGGTTCTCATCCATTTCTCTTAATCTCTTCAAATAACTCTTCAATTCATCAGATTTATTTGAAGATTCTGGCTTATCAGCTCCAAATACTTTCTCTACAAACTCTGCACTTCTTTGCTTGGCTTTCTTCTTCGCCGAAGTGTTTGGAATTTCAGTAAAATCAGGAAATACCACATCTTCATCAGTCTGTCTGAAGTATTGTGGGTATTCCTCACGCGTTATGTCTTCAATTTCCACTTCTTCAAATTCAGGAGTATTCTTATCATCTGAGTGACTTCCAATATCCTTTTCAGGAATATGTGGAATCGACTCATCTACAATAAACTCCTCAAACGTTTTCCCTACCCTCTGTGCAAGCCCATCTAAAATCTCCTTTGCCACAGAAGCAGGTACTTCCCCTTCTTCAAGATCAGGATCGTTGTATTCCAATTCATATCTCATGTCGTCAGTTTGGAATATTTCAGCAGAACGACCTGTGAACTCTATAGTCCATTCTCTCCTTTCTAACATATCTTTGTATACTTGTTTAGCATCATCAGTCAAAGACCTCACCTTTTCATTCCAGAAAATACTTTCATCTGAATCAACATTCTCACCTTTCTTCTTCGAACTTGATTCTCCAGTATCTTTCTTTTTTTTTTGAAGGTGGTCTCTTCTCAAATGTAAACTTTGATGTATCATCTCCTCCATCATTATCATCATCACTGCTACTATCATCTTCTTTTTTTACTTCCCGAACCTTCTGCATCATCATCATCATCTTCCTTATCATCCTCATCATCACTCTTTTCCGATTCTTCATCATCCTCATCATCATCTTTCTCCTTATCTGAATCAGATGGTTCAAAATCAACCTGTTCTTCTTCTTTTTCTTTATCTTCTTCACCCTCCTTCAATTTGGGTGCAACATTGTACAGGTTATCAATCAACTCACTCAGGCGTTTATTCTCAGCCTTCAATTCTTTGTTGTCTTCTTTTATAGCTTTAAACCTGTTCTTGTTCCTCAAACACTTACCTTCAAGCTTTTTATTCTTTGCTTCAAGCTTCTTAACCTTCTCATCAATCTCATCTTGATTTGACTTTGAAGCTACAACAATCTGAAGCATCTTTTCTTCATTCTGCTTGAACTTGGCAATTTCAGCTTGTTGAGCAACAATCATCTTCATCATATCATCCATCCTCTTGTTCACCTGCTTCATAACATCATCATCCACAGTGACTTTCTTGGATTTTGATCTGGATGGCTCAACTTCAACTTCCTTTTCTTTCTGAGGTTTTCTAAACATGTCAAGTACATTATCCAGTGCAACATTGAATTCATCAACTGGTAATGTTTCTGCCTCTTTAGTCTTCTTTTGTTTCTTAGTGACTGGTGAAGATAACTTTGATGACGTACCAGCTTCAGGTACTCTTTTACCTCTCAAGAGTTGGTTTAACTCTTTCTCTCTCAGCTGCTTTGTACTTGTTTTCTTAGCCATGGTCTTGTGCTTAGGCTTGGGCAAGTTTACTACCACAGTTTCTCCTTCATTCAACTCATCCATATTTATACCTAAACCTTCATCTTCAGCACCAACAGACTTCTTGCTTTTCTCAGCTTCTGCAATTGATCTGTTTAATGATTCAGACTCACCAACCATAGTGGCCTTACGTTTGGTGGCCCGGAGATTTTCAGCATCCGAATCCCACTGTTCCTCCTCCTTAGTTTCTTCGGAATCCACTGATTCTTCATCCACCAAACTAGTACCTTTCTTAGCAGTTGATTTCTTTCTAACCACCTGTTGCTTTGAGCTTCCCTGATCAGTCTTTCCCTTACCCTTCCCTTTGGCTCCGGGATTGACCACTTGCCTCTTCCTCTTAGTATTAGCATCAGCATATACTAAAGGATCGTCATTATCAGAATCACTTCCTGGATGCCTAGCCGTATTCTTTCCAGGATCAGTGTAATCCTCTCTAGCTAAGGCTCCAAACAACCTTCTGTATGGTGGCCTTTCATTGTCTGGCACACCCTTGTATCCTTTCATTCTAACCAATGTACGAATGTTCATGTGATCTAGAGCAAGTATCTGTGTTGGATCCTTCTTCAGATTTGGATACTTGTGATCAAAGATCATCATCAGGAATCTTGGGTACAACATAAAATACTTCTTCTTTAAACCCTTTAGCATCTCCAACATATGATCCAATATCATTCCAGAAACATTAAATGGTTTGTTGAGGGTCAACGCAACCATTAACGAACTCAAACTCTTCCTCATCGCGTCATAGCCTCCACTAACACAGCCAAACACATGAATGATGACGTGAGCAAAATATTTAAACTGCACACTCAGTTTCCCTTTGTACATTGAACCATCAGTGATAGGTCCTTTGTATTTCATTATGAGGAAACAAGCTTTCTGTTCAGTCCATGACAGTTCTCTTGGATCTTCACTTACTTCAAACTTGATCTGGAGTGCTTCACTGATATCAGACTCTGTAATAAACATCTCCATGTCTTGTATCTTGCTCCTTATGATAGTCTGATTATCCAAAAAGTCATACTTCACGTTGTTGTAGAAATCTTCAACTATATCCTTGTAGATAATAGTTGGAGTAGCCAAAGCATACACTACTCTACTTCTCTTCAAGAACTTGATTATGTCAGTAAACTCAACATTCTTCTCCACGTCCCCTAGATAAGCACAGCAATTATGATTCTTCTCGAACGGCCATTTGCTTTTGCTCGACGATTCACCTTCTTGTACATTTTCTGGGACTGGATCTGTGACTACAGTCTCTACTGGAATTTCAACATTCTCTTGTTCTTCAGCCATCTGTATTACAAAATCAAAAACAAACGTCAAAAACACAAAATCGACAAAATTCAAAATTTTAAAATTTTAACAGTTTCTACATTCGCCCAAAACAAACAGGTCGAATGTATCTTTTCAGGAACGAATGTGAAAATTTTATGGTCGAATGTAAATATTTTTTGAATAAAAACTACAGTCGTCCGTTTGAGTGTACATTCGCCCAACAAGTTTCCACCTTCGTCCGTTCGTTCAACCGAAGGTAGACTTGTTCTTCTTCAAAAAATTTAAAAATTTTGCAAATGTGTTTTTATCACTTGATTTTGATCAGAATTTGTACTAAAGTGACCGACTAAGACTCGTGATTCATTAATTGCCCTTAAGATTCAATCTACATCAGTTTTCAATAAGAATTAGGGTTAATATTGTTTCAATCGTTCAATCACACATCTATTGATGTTATTAACCTAATTCGTTGTACACTCTCCCCCTAAAACTGATGTGGAGTGAATGTAAATCAAAATTAAACATTAACAAACATTCTAAAATCATGAAATCTAAAACCCTAGGTCCGGTGTCAAAACGAATGATTCCGGTCTCATTACTGCTCCATTACCTGTAATCTTGATATAGAAATGATCAGTAACACGTAGGGAACAAAAGCCACAAGAAAAATTCAACAAAGCAACAAGGTGTCTTAGATCGAATGAAAAATTTTGAAAAACTGAATGAGGGTTCGAATGTGCAACTGGTATTTAAAGGGAATCCACCTTCGCCCGTTGTGAAGGACGAATGTGGGTATTTTCCACATTCGCCCAAACTGAATTGGCCGAATGTAAAATGTGTTTACCCGAATGTGAATTTGTGTAATCAAAACCACATTCGCCCGTTTTTAAACAACCAAAGGTGAAGAATTTTCCACATTCGACCCAATTAAGGGGCGAATGTGAAATGGAAAATTCTGAAAAATTTGCCAAATCACGAATTCGAATCCCGTTCATCATTATTCAATCCGTTAAGCTTCCAAAACTCATATTTTCACGTTTTTGAATGATACAAAGCCCAGATGGTGTTGTCAAATCTCAGAAATTGACCATCAAGCATCCCCGGTTATCAAAAATAAAGCAGAAATGCAAAAATTTTGTATTTTTCTGAAATTATATCAAAACACACCTAAAATCTTTTTGGGTTTTGTATCTTTTTGACAATAAAAGTAAATTGCAACAAAATAAAATGCATTAAAGTAGATGAAAGCAGTAAACATTTTGTGATGTCCGGTAAGAGGATCATATCAGTTTTCTGAGAAATCTGATCACAGCGTTGATCTATTTGTTTAATATTATCATTAGAAACAGTATGTGACACGGCAATTGCTGATATTGTGGTCCACGTAAGCTCACATGCAGACAATTACGCAATGCTTTAAAATGATACGAGTTAGGTGTATTAGACTAACATGATGTGGTGCCCACACACACGACATACTCTCGTATCAAGTAATTGCACAAAGCTTCGTCGTAACGCGTGATTATGTCAGAGTTATCCGTAAAAGTTACAAAGTATATAGCACAAAGGTGTACAGGTCAGCAATCGAATGCAGCAGAGTAACATGTGCATATACACTAGGTTGAGGCTGATATTAATCACTGATTTGCATCAGATGATCAATACGATGTAATAATGATCTTTGATCAATTAAAACATAAAGTACCTCAATTCGGTAACTTCCGGTTTTGGCAATTAAGCTCTTTTAGCAAATATTCTGATAAAACTAGGTCCGTAAGTCAATACGACAAAAGTTTATCAGAATATCCCGGATAACCATAACATAACGACCCGAAACCTCAGATTTTGGCAATCCTATCAAACGAAATTACGGTACTAAGACCATATGCCCATGAGGTGTTCAGCCACGAACGCGTAGTTCGTTATGTTTGTATCACTAATGCACGCAATATTTAGTCTACGAAGCCTATCAGCATATCACACGTAGTCAACACACGCCTCATTATACTATACAATTCTTTAGCCTGTGTCAGATCCCCACTGATGTACTATCATTTCCTCTTTTTACGAGGAAATCATTTTTGATTTTCTAATTTTTAGGTCTTTTTGAATTTTATAATGTTTTTGGTTTTTCTGATAAAATGGCTCCCCCTAAAATAAAGAACATATTTTTGGGTTTTTAATTTTTTTCTGAAAAACAATAAACAAAGATTTGAAAAAAACAATCCACTCGAAAGCATCAACTTCTTTGAGGATTAAACAATCCCCTCGAAAGCATCAACTTCTTTGAGGATTACGATAGTAAAGAGAAATTCCCAATTAGCAAAATATTAACAACTAAAACTAAAAAGCGATAAACCGAGGTGCCGATTAGTCCTGTTTTTCCTTTATGTTGTTTACTTTTAAAAGATATTCAAAGCGGGATCTGTCAAAAGCTTTTGTAAACAAATCTGCACGTTGGTAGTCAGTATGGATTTTGACCATATCTATCAATTCTTTAGCGTAACAATCACGGATAAAATGATATTTGATCCGGATATGTTTCGCTTTAGAATGATTTTCAGTATTTTTAGTTAATGCGATTGTGGCTTCATTGTCGCAGTGTATAGGGGTTTTAAGAAACTGCAAACCGTAGTCAACCATCTGTTGTTGGATCCAGAGCACTTGCGAACAGCAACTCGAGGCTGCAATGTACTCGGCTTCACAGGTAGATAGCGCCACGGAAATCTGCTTCTTGCACTGCCAGGTTATTAACCTGCTCCCTAAAAACTGGCAACCGGCTGTAGTAGATTTGCTATCTTTATCACAGCTGCCCCAATCTGCATCACTAAAAGCAATAAAATCAAAATCATCATCATTAGGGTACCAAAGTCCTTTTGAGGGACAACCCTTCAGATATCTAAGGATACGCTTGACCGCCGTCAGATGACTTTGTTTCGGCTTCGATTGATAACGGGCACAGAGACACGTTGCGTACATAATATCTGGTCGAGACGCCGTCAAATACATCAGAGATCCGATGATTGCTCTGTATGTAAATGGGTCCGTCAGCTCCCCCTTAGCGTCCACTCCAATCCCATGATTGGGTTGAATCGGGGTATCCATCGGCTTAGTGTCCTCCATCTAGAACCGGCTCAAGATGTCGGAGACATATTTCGTCTGGTGAATGAAGATCCCGTCGGGTCTTTGGTCCACCTGCAAGCCTAGGAAAAACTGCATCTCCCCCATTGCGCTCATTTCGAACTATTCTTGCATGACAGTTTCGAACTCCCTGCATAAAAGCTCGTTAGTTGAACCAAATATTATATCATCAACGTAAATCTGCACTAGAAGCAAATCATCTCCCGTCTTCTTCGTAAAGAGGGTGCAATCGACGAGGCCGCGCTTAAATCCTTTGGAGATGAGGTATGTACTTAGCTCCTCGTACCACTGTCTCGGAGCCTGGTGCAAGCCATATAGAGATTTGTTCAGCACGTAGACCTTATCCCGGTGGATTGGGTCCTCAAAGCCTGGTGGCTACCCGACATAAACCTCTTCCTTGACTTTCCCGTACAGAAATGCGCTCTTAACGTCCATTTGATACACTTTGAATTTCTTGTATGAAGCAAACGCAAGGAACATCCGAATAGCTTCAATTCGTGCTACCGGTGCATAGATTTCGTTATAATCAATTCCTTCGATTTGATGGAAACCCTGCACGACCAATCTGGCTTTGTTAAGTACAATAACCCCACGATCATCCTTCTTGCACTTAAACACCCATTTCGTGCCTATTTTCTTCCTATCTGGCGGCAAATTCGTGAGCGTCCAAACTCCCAATTTCTGGAATTGTAATAACTCCTCCTGCATAGCTTCCACCCAGGCATCATCCTTCAAAGCGTCCTTGTATGTCCTTGGCTCTACCTGCGACACATAACACGCAAACGACCAATCATTTTGACTACCAGATTGTTGAATTTTGGCATATAAAGCTAGAGCACCAAAACTCTCTGGCGAGTTAACGCTTTTAAGCTGCCCTCTGGTCATAACACTGCTTCCAGGATCACCGATAACTTGCTCCAGCGGGTGAATACGATGAATCCGAGATTCCGGATAATCAGGTACAGTAACTCCCGTCTGAACAGTCAAGTTCTCAACAGCATCCAGATCATGACCCGTATTTGATGATGAAGCAACATCTAGAGTTGGAGTTGGGTTCACTGGCGGTGCCTCTGGTTCTTCTGCATGTTCAAGAATGACTTCTTCAAATTGTTCATCTTCAGATTCAGAAGATTCTAATGAAGTTGAAGCCTCTTGAAACACTTCTTCCTCTTGTATAGGAGCATTGGTATCATTAGAAGCTGGTAGGGGGTTCACGGTGATCGGACGCACCAACGGTGAAGTCGTTGCATTTTCACACTCATAAAGAAATCTTTGTAATCAAACATCCAATCAGGAAATCTTTGTAATCAAACATCCAATCAGGACCCGTGCCTTGTAGATTTTGAGTATATCGTTGAACTTCCACGTTAGCCCAATCCTCCACTCGACGAGTTCGCTTGTTGTATACCCGTTTGAGCGGGGTTGCATATCCAACAAAGTATCCCTCCTCAGCTTTAGGACTAAACTTTTCGCTTGGATTCAACATAGTGCATGGCGCCCCAAAAGGTTCTAGATACTCTAAGTTCGGCTTTCGTCGGTGTAACAGTTCATAAGATGTTTTACCAAACTTCTTCACTGTTAGAACCCGATTTAGTGTGTAATTTGCTGCATAAATTGCCTCGTTCCAGAACATTACCAGAAGATTTGAATCAGCGAGCATTGTTCTAGCCGCTTCAATTAGAGTCCTATTCTTTCGTTCAGCAACACCGTTTTGTTGTGGGGTGTACGGAGCCGAATATTCATGATGTATCCCTTTGCTTTCACAAAGTTCATCCATCTTGGCATTTTTGAACTCCGTCCCATTGTCACTCCGAATTCTCTTTATCTTCACATTGTAGAGATTCTCCAATCGAGTGAACAGAACTTTTAGGTTGTTAAAGGTGTCACTTTTATTCTGCAAACACATCACCCATGAAAATCTTGAGTAGTCGTCAGTGACAACTAAACAATAAAGCTCCCCAAGATGACTTTTGCGCTTGACCGGTCCGAAAAGATCCATGTGCAATCGCTCAAGTGGCATCTCTACAGAGTTAACCTTCTTCCCTTTGTGGGACTGTTTGTGTTGCTTCCCCTTTTTACAACTTACACACTTGTCATTCCGATGGAAATGTTTTACGTTGACTCCATCGACAAGCCCATTTCTCACAAGTTGGTTCATTTTCCTCAGATGAATGTGCCCCATTCTTCGGTGCCACATTATCGATTCTTTCTCTGTCGCTTTTGATAGAAAACATGTTATCTGCCCCTGTGATGTCATCGCCTTGGACATATCAAGAATATAGAGGTTGTTGACGCGAGGTGCCTTCAACATTATCCACTCCTTAGGAATTGTAAAGCCCGGTTTCAGAATATAGCAGGATTTGTCATCAAAATGCACAGTAAATTGCTTATCACATATTTGACTGACACTCAACAGATTATAATCAATCTGCTTCACATAAGATATCCGCTCAAAGCTTACTATCCCGTTGCTCACACTTCCTTCCATTGTGATATATCCACCTTTATTACCCGCGAATGCGACATACCCTCCATTGATGTTCTTCACGTCGAACAGCAACGCAAGATCCCCTGTCATGTGGCCTGAAGCTCCACTATCAACAATCCAAAGACTGCTAATAGGGCCAGCTGAAGCTCCCTGCACACAAAAAGTAAATCATTTAATTCTTTCGGGGGACCCAAGCCTGAGTCTTGGGTCTTTGAACATCAAGTTTCAAAGAAACATTATCACAAACATTTTCAACAACTTTTTGATCAATCTTTTTCTGATTGTTCAAAACAGTTTCCTTTTTCTCATTAACCCTTGAAGTTGAGGCTCCTGGAGTACCATTGGGTGACCAAGATTGTTCAGACCTTTTCAAGATGCGAATCTGAGACTTTGGGTTCTCAGTTGGTTTCTGAACATTGTTAGCAAATGTAACTCTCTTGGTTACCTTTTCTGATTTAACAGACTTAGGTCCAACACTTGATTTGACAATCGGTTTAGGTGGAACCTTTTGCCTATCAATTGTTGCGTTCACCACAGGCTTCCTCCATGATTGTTCCATAGCAATCCGATTCCTTCGATCATATTGAATTGGACGATTGTTCCTCATTTGGTAAAAGTTGTTTTGATTATAAAACTGTTGTGGTTGTTGAGGAACAACTCGCCTATGTGGTGGAACATAATGATCAATCGGTTTTCTCATGGAATTCCTCACTTCAACTTCGTGCCTTTTATGCCTTACATATGGGCACTGAGCAAGTAAATGCCCTCGTTCCCCACATTTAAAGCACGCACGATACTCTTCAAAAACATTCGGAGCATTTGGTTGAGCAAATGATCTAACAGGGTATTGATCATTGTACTGTTGCTTCCTTAAACTCTCAGGGAGTGGCCCTTTTGAGTAAGTAGGCTCATGAAAACCATTAGCTCTGTTTTTGGGTCGAATGAACTCTGTGACATGGACCTTTGGTTCTTGAGGAACATCCAAATACAATTTCTTTAAAATTGCTGGTGGAATCTCATTTGTTCTCTCATGTTTTGGGAACCAAATGGTGCTTTCTTGCCAAATCTTTTCTATTTTAGCATAGTTGGCATTTTTTATTGGAAATTCCTCGTCAGAGATGATTTTATCGGATCCTTCCATCCGATAGAACACCTTGACAGGTTTGTCACATTGTTCATTCCTAACACTCTTTTCAAGATCTTTCTTAACCACATTTTTCTCAAGATCCTTCTTAACAACATTCTTCTCAGACTTTTTCTCAGGATGAGCATTTGCCATCGGAATCACAATCTGAGATGGTGAAACTGGTTCATTTGTAATGATGTGATTTTCTTTTGGAATTTCACATGCATTAACAGTTTGATTACAACCAGTGTCATCACTCTCAGTGTCTGAATCTACACTCTCAGCAGTAACACCCTCATCATTGAAGCCTAAAATCGGTCTCACATCGGAATGTGGATCACCAATACTCGAGGTATTAGATTCATTTTCCGATGATGTGTCTGATTTTACCGAACTCTCCGGTGTCACTTGGTGACAATTATGGTTTTCAAAAAGAACCGGAGATGGTACCGACCGATAATTAGTGGTTTGATCATCAATGATGTGATCTACCACATCAGCAATGTGCTTATAGCTTTCCAACTTTTTGTTTACTTTCTCAGCAAAGCATTTGATGGCGGCCATTTCCAACTTGGTATTTTCAATTTCATTTATGTAGTTGTTAATTGCCAATTGTTTTAAAGACAAAGTGTTTTTCAAGTCGGAAATGTCCTTTTTATAGCCATCTAATACTTTGTTAAAAGCATTCAACTCTTTGCGAGTAGATTGACTGTTCATGATAGGACTATCACGTTGAACACGGAGTTGTTTGTTCTCCTCAGTCAATCTATCACATGTACCACAATATTTATCACTTGTATTATCAGTGCTACACTCAGAACTTACAGGTTTTGGCGGATCAGTCATGGCCATCAATGCGAAATGAGCTTCTTTTCCAGCAAAGAATCTGGAATAGTCAATCTTGGTGAAAGCATCATCTGCAATGCACGACTTCCTCGTCATCAGAAAATCCGCTTCTGCTAGCAACTGATCAATGTCATCATCTAGAGAATTAACACTAGCTTCCGTCTCCGATTCACTGTCTGAATCAGAATAACCCGATTCACACTCCTCAGGAACATCGGAAACAGTATCAATCACCACTCCAGAGTTAGTTTCTTCAACCTTAACCTCAACATGTTCAATTTCCACATCAATTTCAGCCTCAGACTCATCACTTTCAGCCTCAGTTTCTATCTTCTCATCTACTGTCACCGAATCTTCAATATCAACCTGATATGCAACACAAGCCACATTGCCACCAGTAGTAATTTCCTCAACACCTATTTGCATACTCGACCAATCAAACCTCTCATCTTGTTGAGTCACCAATGCATGATTCTGATTGGCATTCTGGTGTGTCTCATTTGGTGTAGTGATTGGTATGACTGTTCGGTTAGAATTGTTAGGTGATTGATTTTGTGTCTGGTTTGGTGTGTTTGGTTGTCTGTTTTGGTTGTTATTAAAGTTGTTTTGACGGTTTTGGTAGTTGTTATTGTTTTGGTAAGAAACTTGGTTTTGGTTTTGTTGTTGACGATTCTGATAGCTTGCATTGAATGGGTTTCTATTACCTTGTTTTGGTGGCTGGGTACATTCCCTTTTAAAGTGACCTTTTTCCTCCACAATTAAAACAAGTAACTTTCTCCTTGTTGAACCCGTAGGTTGTGTTAGGAGAAGTTCCCAAATCTGTTCTACCTGTCTTCTCGATAAATTCTGTTGCTCTTCTCATAATGCTCGCAAACGCCCATTGGATATCAATGAGTTCCATCTCTTCCTTGTCAATCTGTGCGTAGTCTTCATTGGTTAAGTTGTTATTCCCAATTTGACTAGCAACTAGTCCATTGTAGGATGAGACCATTGCAGAGACTAGTGCAATGTGTTGCTGAGCAACTTCAACAGTCACATTACCCAAGTTAGAAGTCTCCAAAACCACCGTTTGTTGATTAGGTTGGTTCATTGGTTGTTGAGATTGGCTAGCAGTATAGAAAGCAGCTTGTTGCATTGGGGAAAATGGTGGAATGTATGAATTGTTGTATTGTTGTTGTGGTGGTTGGTTTGATGGTTGTGAGAAGGATGTTTGTTGATGGTAGTTGATGGTAGGTTTTGGTGATTCCATAACATTGGAAATACATGCAACATGTGGAGCCACCAATCCTCCTGCACTTGAGTTGCCAGCTGGAACTGGAGTGCCTCCAAAATACAAGTTGGGATTCTGAGGAATCTGTGATCTTCTAGCTTTCCTCTTCTCTTCCAATTCCTTGTTTTCCAGCATCTCTATGAACTCTTGAATTGACCAGAATTGGTATGCATCCTTTTCCCTGAGAACTTCAACATGCTGATCCCAGTTTGGTGGTAAAGCCGCTGCAAACTTATCCACCTGCTTTGTCATAGGAATCTGTATACCATAACTAGACAATTCAGATAACAAATGACTATATCTAGGAGTTAATTCTTTCAAAGTTTCATTGCCTATATAAGAAAAATTCTCAAACTCCTTTCTCAATTCTTCTATCCTTAGACCTCTAGTCTTATCATTACCATCATGCCTCCTTTTAACCGCTTCCCACAATTGCTTAGACGTTGTACAAGTCCCAAACTGATGCAACAGATCGTTTGTGATAGCCTGTGTCAATTGGGAAAAAGCCTTCTTCTCCACAGCAAACTTCTTTTTCTCATCCTCAGCCATACTCTCCAATGGAACTGGTTCACCTGTATTCTCCAAAACTGGTGCTGTGTAACCTCTAGCAATCATGTTCCATGCCTCTGCACCCTCTACTCCCATGCCTTCCAAATGTATCTTGAACTTTTTCTGCCACTGATTGTATTCTTGTATCTCCATGAGCTTCGGTGGCCGATTCCCGCTACCTGAAGACAAATCATTAATCAGTGTGGAAATAGCATTTGTAGTTTGAGTGTTTACCACCGCTGCTGCTACTCCCCAGTAGTCAGATTGTGGTGCTGGAGGTGCACTTTGAGCCATGTAGTTAATCGGCTGCGAAGACTGTGTGCTCGTCTTCTGTGCTGCCACCGTCCATGGGTCCATCACTTGCTATTGTGGTTGTGTTGTTGCTGGTGTCGGAGTAGTCGGAAAATTCCACATGATCACGAACTTGAAAAAAAATTCAACACTTAGAAAATTTTCCAAAAACTGATCCTAGGTTCGCCCAAATAATCTTCACTTTCGTCCCTTTCTGTTTCAGGTTCGCCCAGAAACACTCACCCGAATGTAAATGTTCACCAGAAAGTAAAACACACTAACACAAATCCAGGTTCGCCCAGAAAACTTCAGGTTCGCCCGTTTCTATTCCAGGTTCGCCCGCCCGATCAATCGAAGGTGAAAATTGTGACCCGAATGTGAATAATTCAACAAAAATTTTCCAGGTTCGCCCAAAATAACCTAGGTTCGTCCAGAAAACACTCAGGTTCGCCCAAAAATCCACACGTTCGACCACTCAGGTTCCAGATTCGCCCATATCAGATTTGAAAAACGGTTACACTTTGAAAAACGGTTATTTTGATCTCTGATTTTCAAAAGTTTGTGAATTTGAATGATCTTAATCAGGTTTTGATTCGGAATTGATTTGGAACAACTTTAATTCTTGGAATTTTGAATTTTAACCACAAAATCAACTCTAAATCTTTCAAAAACACTTAAAAACCATTTTTATGCAAAAACAGATGTGAATTGATCAAAAATAGGTCCAAATCAGCTCTGAGTTTATCAATTTGTTGTTGTATGATCCTCTATGCTCTGATACCACTTTGTAAGAGGATGATTTTACACGAAAACAGGATTATATGATCATACAAGTTGCAAAACCAAGTGCGGAAACCCTAGCTTTGAACAAACTGATATAAACTCAAATCAAAACACAATCAAAGTCATTTTCAAACGTTTTCATAGATTAACATATTCATAAACTTGATTACAACTGGTTTTAGGTTAATCTAGAACACACACCGAACCTCTCAAACTATTCTGGAACCTCACCTCAAAACACACACACCTAATGACTCACTTAACATTACAAAAACACAAATTCTATTTAAAGGACCTGCACATTCGCCCATTAGCTCTGGTCGAATGTGGAAGTCTTCCACATTCGCCCACTTGCATGGTACGAATGTGTTCTTCTGTCAAGCTCCATTTTACCTTCGCCCCTTTATCTCTTCCTTCGCCCACTTCTTCTTACCTTCGCCCAGAACTATTCTACATTCTACCCATCAGCACACTAACACATGTTAATATCCAATCACTAGTCGCAAAACGCATCTACATTCATTAGAGACTAAAATGATGCAGGGGCATTAGTAAGCCCAAAAGGCATTACCACAAACTCAAAAAGGCCTTGGTGTGTTCTAAAGGCAGTTTTGTGTATTTCTCTTTCATCCATCCTTACTTGATGGTAACCTACCCTAAGATCCAGCTAAGAAAATACAGATGCCCCCCTAATTCATCTAACATTTCTTCAACTAAAGTTATAGGGAACCAATTTTTAATTGTAGCATCATTCAGTTGTTTATAATCCACACAAAATCTCCATGTACCATCCTTTTTCTTGACTAACACTACAAGAGAAATAAAGGCACTTTTGCTATTCCTAACCACCCCAGATTCCAACAATTCATGTGTTAATTTTTCTAAAACATCCTTTTGTCCAGCAGGGTATCTATAAGCCTTTTGATTGATAGTAACAATTTCATCTTTTAAAAAGTTTCTATGGTCACAGTCTCTTTTAGGTGGTAAACTAGTTGGAACCTCAAATACATCACTAAAAGAGTCTAGTATTTGTAAAAGTGGTTCAGAATTGCCTTTATTACTCACCTTTGTCTCATGTTGAAACATATGTCCATCACTGGACTGTAAATTGAACATCTGAACCACAACCACTGAATCATCCTTGTTGATCATATTTTCCATCTTTTCAGTAGAGCATAAAGTGATAGATTCTGAATCAATACCCTTCAACTCAATTATTTGACCATTAATATGGAATTTCATGGTTAACTTGTTGAAATTCCATATAATGTCATCTAAAGTCTGAAGCCATTGCACCCCTAACACCATGTCATAATTGGTGAGAGGAATTACAATCACATCAGCCTTGAACCATTTGCCTTGCATCATCCACTGAAAGTCTTTTCACATTTGTGTACAACTCACTTGTTTGCCATCGGCCACAGTCACCTTCACTTCAGGGATTGTTTTAAGAGGACACTGCATTTTCTTGGCTAATATTTCTAGAGGCGGGACTACAAGGGGGTTAGGAGGGTGCGCTGACCCTCCGGCCACTCTCCGTCATATCAAATTTCATACTCAACCAAGATCTAACGGTGACGTTTGTTGATACTTGGACCCTTCAATTATCACCCTAGTTAAAATAAAAATAAAAGAGAAGAATGTTTCATGAGTTCGTGACTGTAATTTTTCTTCGGTGGTGTGTGGCGGCAGTTTAGTTAGGGACCGAGGGTGCTGAAAGATAAAGACGAAAAGACGAACAGACAAATTAATGGCACACCCTAATATTTTTAGTTGGGCTTTTTAAATCTTATTTAATGGCCCAGTTAAAAACTACATAAAAGAACTATTATTAATTCAGGTGTATTTTGGGCTAGAAACTACTCAACCCAATAGACGTCAACACCGAATGTAAAAATCATTTTTGTATTTATATAAACAAATGTAAAAAAAGTTGGCAACAATTATTTATTTATATATTAATTTCTTTTATTTGGTTTTAAAATATACAAATTCTCTTATTTTGTTATTCTTTAAATTTTATTTAATAACTTTGTTACCCTTCTATATAATATGTTGTTTAATATAATATATCGATCTATCTTTTATTATAAGCTTTCATAAAAATAAAACTCAAACAAAAGAATAATCTGGAAAAAAATGTCTAGCTCATTGTTAGAAACATAAAATCATTATAGTGATCGTAGTACATCCATGGTTAAAAAATATAGTGTATGAAAAGTTAGATTGCGACCCCCAGGTCATAAAAGTCTGGTTCCGCCACTGAATATTTCACTCAAAAAAAGATGAGTAGATCCTGAATAAGTTAAAATATGTAAAGTCTTTGTGCCTATTGACCCTTTTACCCTCATTGTTGAATAAGATGGAACTCCCATCATTGCATTGAGGGAAATCTTTGGTTCATGCAAGTCTTGTGTCATTACCTCAGTCATATCCAATTCTCCCACCTCTTCCATTTCCTCCATACTCATCAATTATATTGAAAACAATTGCTTATTTTTACAGACATGACCTTGAGTGTACTTTTCACTACAGCCAAAACATTCTCCTTTGGCTCTCTTCTCCTCAATTTCTTTGTGAGTCAATGTCCATTTCTTGGCACTTGTGGGTTTAGGATTAGTTAGTAGGGACAATTTATTGGTGTTGGCCATTTATAATGGCTTATTATTATTATTATTATTATTTTATTACTACTACTACTATTACTATTTTGAGTATTATAGGTGGTTCTTGTGGTTTTAGGTTGAATTGCATTAAGGGCCTCATATTGCATTCTTGCAAGCAAATAAGCTTCAGGCAAATTCTTTGGTCTAAGAAGTCTGACCTGGTAGCCAATCTCAGGTTTTAGAGGCCTTAGATATAAACTGATAGCATACTCATCATAGATTGTGAAACGAGTTAATGCCATATCAAATTCCTAATTCAATTTGTCAAGTGTGCTTGTTTGTCTTATAGAAGCCAAGGTACCCATTGCATCTTGGTTTAATAACAACCCAATTCTTGCAACTACAACATTTTTATATTCAGCCCAACTCATACCATATATACTTCCTCCCCTTGACTGCACAAATGACTGATGCCACATCAATGTTGTATCATACGTATATACAATAGCATGTCTTACTTTCAGAGATTCAGGGGTTTGATCAATTGAAAGAAATGTTCCACTTTGACTGTTAAGAACCATATTATTATCATCATTATGATTTTGTAGGTGACTGCGATTATTTATCACATTATTATTATTATTATTATTTTCATTATGGTTATTATTATTGGATGGATTATTATTCAAAGAATGATTCTGTATTGTCTTTAAGATCTCATTCATTTATGCTTCCATTTGAGTTTTAATGGAAGCCAAATTCTCAACATTCTTTTGCAGGTTTTCAACATTCTTTAATGCAAAAGATTTTAATTCTTCAATTTCTATTAAGTTTTGACCAGCAGCTGCTTCTAATCTGCTTAAGGTATTATCATGTTCTTGAGTTTTCTGTTCAAGATTTTGGTTTCTTGTTGTCATCATGTTTATCAAGACAGATTACAGTTTTAATGAGCAAATGACTGAATTGATTGATTAAGAGTAAATATATCACAAATTGATCTATTCACGGAATTGATTGAGAAATAATAGATCAATCAATGCAGTGATTTCAATCATAATGGCTAGAAATGCAAACAGAGTGTCTGAAAGAAAAATAGAGTAATCGAACAAAACATAACAGAATTAATGAATAAGAATGAAAGAATTGAGATTATTGGAATGAAATGAACGGAATCAATGGTGATTGAAGCTGTAATGGTGGTTGATTATGGTGGTTTAGTTGTTACAGTGGTAGGTTATGGTGGTGGTTTGTTGTTATGAAGACGGTTATGACGGTTAGTGGTGGTTGATCGGAGGTCGAGAGGATCGACGACTATGATACCACTTGTTAGCTATAAACGAAAGAAAATCATAACATAATAGGGAAATTTCATTCAATTCATAGCTAGCTATTATAATGATCACAAGCTTGTATTTATAAACACAATTTCCCGCCTAAGCTGCCTAACCAACTTTAACTACCTTTTGATCTTATTACATTTGACATTTCAGTCCCTCTATTTATCATTTTATTCATTTTACATCCTTATTATCTAACAGGTTTCCATCGAGGTAGTTAGGCGATATGATGGTGTCGTTTTTAAAAACGGAACCATTATTCTTTGAGTTATCCTCAACCAACCATGCCAACCCGATCGTGTTCGCTAATGATTGTGGTCCAAGCATAACAAGCTCCTAGAGGATATCTACTTGAAGACCTCATAAGAAACAATTGAGAAGGACACAAGATTGTATCCCTACGGTGGAATTGATTATGCATTCAAACTTTGTATTATGTACGCCAAATCGTGGTAGTTTGTTGAAGTTTGAATTTTGCAGTTTAGTGGTTCTGATATGAAGACGTCTGAATTGAAGCTCTAGTTGGCGAGTAAAGGCATCCTAAGTGGTAAGCAGACCGTTATTGGAAAGGTACTTATACCAACTGAGTGTGTCACCCGAAATACTAAACACCACCATATTTATGCAATTGTTCATGGTGATGTGTGGTAAATAAAATATTGATCTGCTTGAAAAGTTAATTACCGGAGTTCGCCGGGTGTCACATCATCCCCACGTTAAAAGAATTTTCGTCCCGAAAATTTCCCGAAGTCGAAGAGAGAGAACAAATAAGAAGAAAAATTTTCCGGGTCGTCACATCATCCCCCTGTTGAAAGGAATCTCGTCCCGAGATTCTTTCGGCTTCAACAGTGATGAGTGTCGACCTCTGTGTGCCCAAATAACGTTTCCCCAAAATACAACGAAGTGAAGGTCGTGAATCAAAACGTGATACTAACATCCGGGAACCCACTTCCCTAAATGTGAATACAAGACAAGAGACCCCCCGATCGAAGGCCTACTGGAGACTACTATGATCGGTATAACTAACCCACTGGTACCGTCCAAGTAGCATCCCCAAAGGACCCCCATCGACCCAAAGAATGAGAAACAGAGACCAAACCAAAATGAAAACACCCGAAGACACGAATGCACAACGATGTGGATAAAAGTAAAATCAAAGTATAACGAAAGTTAGGAAAGAAAAACACACCGGTAACAGTGTCTGGATCCTCACGGGTCTCCCCCGAGCCCAAGGCGGTCGCACGAGTATTTCGATTGCCACCTCCGTTGTCTCTGTCATCACCAGCTGCCCCAACACCACTCTGAATCCGCTTTGGGCAATCGCGCTTGAGATGTCCCAGCTCGCCACAGTTATAGCACCCATGATTTCCCTGAGGAACAGGAGCAGGGACGATCGCCTGGCCTGGAGTCGGTTGAAGATTAACTCTGCAGTTTTTGGCAACATGACCCACCTGCTTGCAACGATTACAACGGAACTTCTCACAGTTGCCGAGATGATGGTACCCGTAATGGTTGCACTCTGGTAGTTTCCCAGTATACCCACTCCCGTTGTTCTTATGCTGCTTCAGCTGAGGATTGAACCTACATTCCCTCGTCAGATGACCAATACGGTGACATCGGTTACAACGAAACTTATCGCAACTCCACATATGATGGAATCCACACTTAATGCACTTCGGGCGCTTTCCAGCATAGCCTCCTTGCTTCTGACTAGACGATGGCCCTGAAGCTTCAAGCTTTACTTTCTGCTGCTGCACTTCGGCTTTGGCCACATCCCTCTCGGCGCTCTCCCGTTTCCTTTTGTTGTTTTCAGTCCCTGCAAAGATGTGGGGCTCACACTCCATGAACACTTTAAAAGTACACACCTGCTGGCCCAGAGGAGGTGTTGGTGGAGGACAAACGACATTCCCACCGACGCCTTGCTGAGCGGCCTGTTCAACGGTAAGAGCCGCAGTCACATTCAGACTGGATTAAATTCTTCAGCTCTTCTGGGGTTAAGTTGACGCTTTCACGACTCCCGCCAACACTTTGTTCACCACGATTTCCAGACATCTTCTACCGAAACAAGAACAAACACTCCGACCCATCACCAACGCTAAACCAAGAGAATATGAAGAGTCTAGGATTGCGTTAGAATGTGACCATTAATCCCAACCCGAGATCCACCTAGTCTTCCATGCATTTCAACTTATGATTTCGTGTGCACCCGAAATGATAAATTGCTCTACATGGTCCTCAAGGCGTGCCCCGAGCTCGAACCTCAAGTCACCCGGTACCCACATCTTAGAAAGATATAACCAACTCAAAAGATTAACAACGAGTTCCTTCGGCTGCAATTCCGAAGGAGAAGATAAAATGAAACTAGGAATAACCAAGAATGAGATAGATAATATGACACTGTGTGGTAAGGATACCGACACCCCGACAAGGTTAGTATGTTTACCAAAAGACACGACTCAAATGTATGTGACCATCTAGTGTGTGAGACTCGACTATAGTCTGGATTCTACATGCAGTCCTAGTTCACTATAACCATTGGCTCTGATACCAATCTGTCACACCCTCAAATTTCCACATGCGGAGTTCTGCCGCGAGGCGTGTGACATACCAGGATCCATGTCAACGGACACCATAAACAACACTATAAGATAAAATATGTAAAACCAAAAACATTTAATTTGATAACATAAACCGACAGCGGAAGCTTTTAAATTCTGATTATAGCTTAAACAAAAGTAAATGAAGTCTGAAAACATGAAAGACATGAAACTAGAATCCTAGACGCCAAGTGAGACTCCGTGTGCCTAAGTCCGATGCTGCTACCTAGCGACCTGAGAAACCATGCCAAAAATGCGTCAACATATAATGCTGGTGAGTTCATAGGTTTTGAGATTACAAAGTGTTTCCATTCGTTAAGCGTTTTATCATAAAGACACAAAATCATAAATACATTCAACAAATCGATAAGCATTTCTTACTACTACGACTGTGTTGCTGAAACCATTACTGACAAGTGTTTCTTGCGTTGCTGCCCGTGTTTGAGTTGCTTGTGTTGCTCAAATAGAGCCAATATGCACCCGCCCGGCTCCAAGCCGACGGGTGGGGCTTGTCAAACCCAATAGATCTATCCACATTTCCCCCGTTGTGCCCAGCACATTCATGGTTCCCCAAGGGACTTCCTTGTTTCATCGTATAGTAATCAAAGAGTTGCATTTCCAAAGAGTTGTGTTTCAAAAGTGTTGCATCCCAAAAGTGTTGCGTGATTATAACAATTTACTTTACAAAAGAGTTGCGTGTTCATAGCGAGTAAAGCGTTTCCAAAAGAGTTACATGTTTGTACAAAAGCGTTGCATTTATTAAATCGTGTGGCATGTTTCTCCCCGAAAGTAAAACATATAAAAGAGGGGTCGTGAACTCACCTTAGGTTGTGTTCTTCTTAATAAACCACAGACAATGCAAATGACAGCCCTAGTATCGGCAACCTATCATTGAATCCATATGAGTACCCGAACTATTAACCCGCATGTCAAATAGTCCCCAAGTGTCCAGACCATGACTAAGTACGTTTTGAAAACACGTTTGACTGTTACTTTGACCACACATACAAGACCCGACGTCCCATTGGTGACCCGACGACTCACGTGTTGGCTAAGAGTGAGAAATCATGCAATCACAAGCAAACATGCACCTAATACGCATAACAGTTCACCAAAGTCAACATATAGTTCATATATCGCATATACGAGTCAACACGTGTATTGCCGGGTTATCGGACATTCCACGGGGTTCCTAGCATGTTCTTAGGTGTCATTTCATGTTCGGGATGTCAAACTATGCTTAAATCAGCTAATCACGTGCTTAGACATTAATCATGCAATTAGAAAAGTCAACTAGCAATTAGGATGGTCAAACATGCAATTAGGAAAGTCAACTAGCAATTAGGATGGTCAAACATGCAATTAGGGCTAATCACATGCCATACCACATGGATAGGGCTAATCACATGATATACCACATGGATAGGGCTAATCACATGCTATACCACATGGATAAGGCTAATCACCCCTTATATCAGGCGATTAGCCTCCTAATCGCCCCCTATGTCAGGTGATTAGCTTCCTAATCGCCCCCTGCAGCAAATGCCACTTTTTTACGCGTTTAATTCTCCAAATCAGATTCGAAACAAGTGGAAACACCCAATATCAAACCCAAATCAATTACCAAGCTATTCCAAGCAAAAACCCCCAATTTATCATCTCTCTAACAGTCCCGAATGTAAGCGTTTTCCCAAAATAGCATATTCATCATGTAAACATCACATCATCATGTAAAACTTACCCTAAATAGCAAATACTCAGATTTCATCACATAACAACGTTGTCCAATCCTTCCTATCGTTCTAGCATCATCCTAGAGCAAACCCTAATCCTCTAGAATCATCAAAACCTATTAAATCACACTAAGTCTCCCAAAATCACCCAAACGGGTCAAAATATCAAATATCACCAAAACATAACCGTATGCTCCCAAATTCATAGACAATCATCCTAATGGTTCATTTAAGTCAGAAACACATCAAACATATGAAAACAAACATGTTTTAATATCCAAAATCTCATCTTTGCATGATAACATAACATAAAACAAACATGAAGGTGTGGGTTTGTTTATAATCTGTTTTTAACAAGTTTTCAAAGACAAAAACGTTTAGAAATCAGGTCTGGACCTTTAGGGAACAAAACATAATCATACAAAGGTTTGGGAATGAAGAACACACCTTGGATTTATGAGAAAATGATGTGTAAAGCTTGGAAATGTGTGTTTTGATGCAAAAACGTGTTCCAGAGGGTGTTTGTGAGTTGGGATAGGTTATGGGACGGCTAGGGTTGCACAAATTATGTTTTACAAGTCAAGGGTGGTATTTATAGGCGTTTCTAGTCGTTTAAAACACGTCAGGCGATTACGTAGCAAATCAGGCGATTAGGGCTCCTAATCGCCTCCCCTACAGGCGATTAGGGCTCTAATTGCCTCCAAAATCCTCCTAATCGCCTCCCCTACAGGCGATTAGGGCTAATCACCCCCTATCAGCATGCAATTACACGTAATCACCCCCTATCAGCATGCAATTACGCGTAATCACCTCTAATATCATGCAATTATGCGTAATCACCCGTAACATCATGCAATTACGTGTAATCACTTGTGACATCATGCAATTACGCGTAATCACCGTTTTAACATATATAAACACGTACACACATACCGACAAGGCATATAATGATTATAAACACATAATTCATGAAAACAAACACGTTCACACTCGTTCACCAATTCCCGGGACTCGAGACATGTGTGTGTGCATTGGACCCGGCGATTCTACAAATCACCAACAACCGTACTCATACCCCGTGTGTGTGTGTTAACCCCAATGATCCTCCGAATCATTGATCCCTAGACACTTTCTTAACGTGACTCGACTCGACTGACCCTGTCATGTGTAATGTATGCACGACTCGCTAAGGTAGACTTACTAAGTTTTCAAAAAGTTAATTACCGGAGTTTTCCGGGTGTCACAGATTGGTCATTTCTAAAATCAATCAAGGCAGTGGTTTGGTTGAGTTTATCATAATCAACGAGCATGTGAATTCAGGCGGGTTACACTTATGGCCGGGGATGGTATTTTTCCAGGTAACGAAAACATAACCCGACGCCCTTGCATTACTGAATAGCTTTAGTGAATAAGCGATTGAAAGGAAGGGTAGTAGTGGGGGTTTTAGGTATGGGAGGAATAAAAGGATTTGTGGTGGTGGTGTTTTTTGTCAATGGCTTATTAGAAGGTGTGTTGGGTTTTGTTAGCTATAAATGAAAGAAAAGAAGAACAAATGAGGGAAATTTCATTAAATTCATAGGTAGCTAGTACAATGATCACAAGCTTGTACTTATACACACAATTTCCCACCTAACCTGCCTAACCAACTTTAAATACCTTTTAATCTTATTACATTAGACACTTTCAATCCCTCTATTTATCATTTTATTCATGTTACATCCTTATTATCTAACATAACTCTCCCCCTCAAGAATGGAACTCATAAAATCTCAGCTTTATATCTTCATCAAACTCCCATGTAGCATCAGTGAGAGGTAAGTCTTTCCAATGAATCAATAATTGCTGGCACATTCAATTATCCCTCTTAATCACCCTTTTGTCAATGATTGCTCTAGGTTGCAAAGTAAATCTGGGACTAACTGGAAATGATAGCAGGGGTGAATGATTGCCATGAGCCTTCTTCAACAACAAGACATGAAACGAATTGTGGATTTGGGCATCATCAGGTAAATCTAATTTGTAAGCTACAGCCCCAATGTTTGCTAGAATTTGAAAAGGCCCAAAATATTTAGGTCCCAACTTATTGTGCCTCTGATTCCTGATAGTTGTTTGAACAAAAGGTCGGAGCTTTTGTTACACCCCCTCCCTTCTTCAAACGACCTTTCACTTCTGTGCTTATCAGCATACTGCTTCATACGATTCCTTGCTTATACTACATATTCTTTTAAATGCACAATCATTGCTTCCATGTCCCTATGCAGCTCTTCCATATATGCAAAATTAGTGTCATTAGGAATAAATGGTAAATGGACAGGAGGTGGAAAACTAAATAGGGCTTGAAAAGGAGTAGACTTGATAGAAGAATGATAGGAAGTGTTGTACCACCACTGAGCTAGGCTTAGCCATTTGAATCACTAAGCTGTATTGTGCATACACATGCACCTCAAATAGGCTTCTAAACACCTATTGAGCACTTCTGTCTGACCGTCACTCTGAGGATGGTAAGCAGTTGAGTAGGACAATTGTATACCCTGCAGCCTCATAAACTCTCTTCAGAATAAGCTCAGAAAAATAGGATCTCTATCAGAAAAAATGCTTATAGGACAGCCATGCAGTTTAAACATAGTGTCTAATAAGAGTTGAGCCACTTGTTGAGCAGCATAAGGGTGAGACAGGGGTTTGAAATGAGCAAATTTAGTAAGTCTATCAACAATAACAAGAATGACATCCTTACCTTGGGATTTAGGTAACCCTGTGTTAAAGTCCATTGAAAGATCTGTGAAAACATCAGAGGGAACTGGTAGTGGTTGTAGTAAGCCAGGATTGGCTACTGGCTCATATTTGTCTTGGTGGAAACTAGGGAAGTGTTTCACAAACTTGAATATATCTTTGTAACACCCATTCCAATAACAAAAGCTACAGACCCTCTTCAGGGTAGGTATATACCGAGAATGCCCTCCAGTTGGAGATGAGTGAAATAGTTTTAGAATATCTTGTTTCAACACAGGATCATTTCCCACACATAATTTGCCCTTCTTCTTCAATAAACCATCAATATAGGATACCTTAGGATTAAGCACCCCTTGTTGCAAGTTTTGAATATTTGAATTTAAATGAGGATCAGCAGCCCAAGAGTCTTTTATTATTGTCAACAACACAGGGTTATGGGAACTAACACTAATTTCAAATAGTGCTAAGCCACTAACCCTGGATAACCCATCAGCAATTAAATTTTCACTTCCTTGTTTATACATGATATCATAGGTGTAGCCCATCAACTTGGCTAACCAAGTTTGTTGTAAAGGAGTAGTGATCTTCCGAGTCAGTAGAAACTTTAAGCTTATATGAATAGTTTAAATCACAAACTTCTTCACAATCAAATAATGATGCCACTGTTTTACAGCTATTAATATTGTCAGCAACTCTTTCTCATAAATAGATAAATTTTGTTGTCTTTTAGAAAGAGCTTTACTTACAAATGCTAGTTGATGACCATCTTGCATTAAAACTGCCCCCATTCCTTTTGAAGAAGCATCTGTTTCTATCACAAAGTCTTTTGAAAAGTTTGGCAAGGCTAAAACAGGAGCAGTGGTCAAGGCCTCTTTCAGCTGCTCAAAAGCCTTTTGAGCCTCCTCATTCCTGTTAAATGCTTCTTTCTTAAGAAGTTCGGTCAATGGTCTAGCCAACAATCCAAACCCCCTTATAAATCTCCTATCATGCCCAGCCAACCCCAAGAAGCCCTTTGACAGTTTTTTATTAATGGGTACTGGCCACTACTGGACTGCCACAATCTTTGAAGGATCAGTTTGAACCCCTTTCCCTGATATTATGTGGCCTAGATATTCTACACTTGACCCTCCAAAAGTGCATTTTGATCTCTTAGCAAATAAGGTGTTCTTTCTTAGTAATAACAACACTTGTTCCGGGTCTTTAATGTGTTGTGACATGGTTAGGATATAAACCAATATATCATCAAAGAACACTAGGGTAGTTTTTCTCATCCGGGTCTTAAAGGTGTTATTCATTAGAGACTGAAATGTTGCAGGGGCATTAGAAAGCCCAAAAGGCATTACCACAAACTCAAAAAGGCGTTGGTGTGTTCTAAAGGCAGTTTTGTGTATTTCTCTTTCATCCATCCTTACTTGATGGTAACCTACCCTAAGATCCAGCTAAGAAAATACAGATGCCCCCCTAATTCATCTAACATTTCTTCAACTAAAGTTATAGGGAACCAATTTTTAATTGTAGCATCATTAAGTTGTTTATAATCCACACAAAATCTCCATGTACCTTCCTTTTTCTTGACTAACACTACAAGAGAAATAAAGGCACTTTTGCTATTCCTAACCACCCCAGATTCCAACAATTCCTGTGTTAATTTTTCTAAAACATCCTTTTCTCCAGCAGGGTGTCTATAAGCCTTTTGATTGATAGTAACAATTTCATCTTTTAAAAAGATTCTATGGTCATAGTCTCTTTTAGGTGGTAAACTAGTTGGAACCTCAAATACATCACTAAAAGAGTCTAGTAATTGTAAAAGTGGTTCAGAATTGCCTTTATTACTCACCTTTGTCTCATGTTGAAACATATGTCCATCACTGGACTGTAAATTGAACATCTGAACCACAACCACTGAATCATCCTTGTTGATCATATTTTCCATCAGTAGAGCATAAAGTGAAAGATTCTGGATCAATACCCTTCAACTCAATTATTTGACCATTAATATGGAATTTCGTGGTTAACTTGTTGAAATTCCATATAATGTCATCTAAAGTCTGAAGCCATTGCACCCCTAACACCATGTCATAATTGGTGAGAGGAATTACAATCACATCAGCCTTGAACCATTTGCCTTGCATCATCCACTGAAAGTCTTTTCACATTAAGAGGACACTGCATTTTCTTGGCTAATATTTCTAGAGGCGGGACTACAAGGGGGTTAGGAGGGTCCGCTGACCCTCCGGCCACTCTCCGTCATATCAAATTTCATACTCAACCAAGATCTAACGGTGACGTTTGTTGATATTTGGACCCTTCAATTATCACCCTAGTTAAAATAAAAATAAAAGAGAAGAATGTTTCATGAGTTCGTGACTGTAATTTTTTCTTCGGTGGTGTGTGGCGGCAGTTTATTTAGGGACGGAGGGTGCTGAAAGATAAAGACGAAAAGACGAACAGACAAATTAATGGCACACCCTAATTTTTTTAGCTGGGCTTTTTAAATCTTATTTAGTGGCCCAGTTAAAAACTACATAAAAGAACTATTATTAATTCAGGTGTATTTTGGGCTAGAAACTACTCAACCCAATAGACGTCAACACCGAATGTAAAAATCATTTTTGTATTTATATAAACAAATGTAAAAAAAGTTGGCAACAAGTATTTATTTATATATTAATTTCTTTTATTTGGTTTTAAAATATACAAATTCTCTTATTTTGTTATTCTTTAAATTTTATTTAATAACTTTGTTACCCTTCAATATAATATGTTGCTTAATCTCATATATCGATCTATCTTTTATTATAAGCTTTCATAAAAATAAAACTCAAACAAAAGAATAATCTGGAAAAAAATGTCTAGCTCATTGTTAGAAACATAAAATCATTATAGTGATCGTAGTACATCCATGGTTAAAAAATATAGTGTATGAAAAGTTAGATTGCGACCCCCAGGTCATAAAAGTCTGGTTCCGCCACTGAATATTTCACTCAAAAAAATATGAGTAGATCCTGAATCAGTTAAAATATGTAAAGTCTTTGTGCCTATTGACCCTTTTACCCTCATTGTTGAATAAGATGGAACTCCCATCATTGCATTGAGGGAAATCTTTGGTTCATGCAAGTCTTGTGTCATTACCTCAGTCATATCCAATTCTTCCACCTCTTCCATTTCCTTCATACTCATCAATTATATTGAAAACAATTGCTTATTTTTACAGACATGACCTTGAGTGTACTTTTCACTACAGCCAAAACATTCTCCTTTGGCTCTCTTCTCCTCAATTTCATTGTGAGTCAATGTCCATTTCTTGGCACTTGTGGGTTTAGGATTAGTTAGTAGGGACAATTTATTGGTGTTGGCCATTTATAATGGCTTATTATTATTATTATTATTATTATTATTATTATTATTATAATTATTATTATTATTATTTTTATTACTACTACTACTATTACTATTATGAGTATTATAGGTGGTTCTTGTGGTTTTAGGTTGAATTGCATTAAGGGCCTCATATTGCATTCTTGCAAGCAAATAAGCTTCAGGCAAATTCTTTGGTCTAAGAAGTCTGACCTGGTAGCCAATCTCAGGTTTTAGAGGCCTTAGATATAAACTGATAGCATACTCATCACAGATTGTGAAACGAGTTAATGCCATATCAATTTCCTAATTCAATTTGTCAAGTATGCTTGTTTGTCTTATAGAAGCCCAGGTACCCATTGCATCTTTGTTTAACAACAACCCAAATCTTGCAACTACTGCATTTTTATATTCAGCCCAACTCATACCATATATACTTCCTCCCCTTGACTGCACAAATGACTGATGCCACATCAATGTTGTATCATACATATATACAATAGCATGTCTTACTTTCAGAGATTCAGGGGTTTGATCAATTGCAAAGAAATGTTCCACTTTGACTGTTAAGAACCATATTATTATCATCATTATGATTTTGTAGGTGACTGCGATTATTTATCACATTATTATTATTATTATTATTATTTTCATTATGGTTATTATTATTAGATTGATTGTTATTCAAAGAATCATTCTGTATTGTCTTTAAGATCTCATTCATTTATGCTTCCATTTGAGTTTTAATGATAGCCGAATTCTCAACATTCTTTTGCAGGTTTTCAACATTCTTTAATGCAAAAGATTTTAATTCTTCAATTTTGTTGGGTCTGCTGACCTGGAGAAGAATAGATGATAGAAAGCCAAAATATACTAAGTGTTGATCAAGAATAAATAACAGTGGTTACAAGAAAGCTTCCTCCAAAGAACTGCTGATTCCCAAACTGCTGATACTTAAACATCTGATACAAGACAACTGCTGCAGATGAAAGGTCTGATGGATAAAGTCTGAAGAGCAAAAGTCTGATAAAGAACAAGTGCTGATCAAAGATCTGAAGAACAAAGGTCTGTTGAACCAACAGCACTTTGGTTCAACAGATGATAAGAAGACATCAGAGTTTTAGCTTAACAGAGTTTTTCTTTCAGTAGATTCAATGTAACAGTAGTTTATTGTTTAACAGATGTTGTAGTTTGTTAGTCAGTTAGGGGTCGCTTTCTAGGTGACGTCAGCTAAGTGATCATCAGAGGTTTGTACTTGTCTATAAATAGAACAGTACTTGTACTGTTCTATTTGTCACTCGTCATTCTCTCTAGACAAACAAACTCTGAGTGATCAGGCTGAGGGGGAGTTATAATTGTACCTTTGTAATCTTTCAAGTTTAATGAAAGCATTCGATTGATAACAATTATTCTCTATGTTTTGATTATTCTTTATTCCGCTGCACTTTCCATTTATACTTCATTCATATTTCATAGTTAATCAAAACAATCTAAGACTCAGATCCTAACAATTGGTATCAGAGCTTGGTCAATTAAATCTGATCTAATCAATCAATTTAATACACAGATCAGCTCATAATCATTGATATCGTTTGTTTGTCGGGTTAAAACAGAGTAATAGTTTATTTTCGTTTCAACAGTTAGTAAACAGACTTTGTTTTTGAAAAACCAAGAGAATGACTTCACTTAATCAAGATCCACACAACACTGGCACACACAACAAGCCTCTGATGCTTGTCAGGTCAGAATACAACATCTGGCAGCGTCGGGTAGCTCATGTGTTAGCACAACAGAACACAGGGTGCTGGAAATCGGTAGTATTTGGACCACATGTTCCAATGGTACCGAGTGCCGAGGATCCAAAGATCCAAGTACCAAAGAGTGTTGAGAACTACTCAGAGCAAGATTTTCAAAAAATCGAGCTAGATGCCAAGGCTTTCAGCATAGTAGCCATGGCACTGCCGAATGATATCTATGCCGGTCTCTTGCACTGCAATAGTGCTAAAGAACTGTGGGATGATCTTAAAGAGCAATTCGGGGGAACTGATGATGTGATTGAAAACAACCGTGAAATACTTAACCAACAATATGAAACGTTTAGTCACATAAAAGGGGAGTCATTAACACAACAGTTTGAAAGGTTTAACTGTCTAATTAGTGAACTTAAACTGGTTGGTCTAACTTTTCCTAATTCAACACTGAATCATAGGTTTCTTAGATCACTTCAGGACAAATGGGACACTATAGCTATTGTTATGAGAAACTCTATCGGATTCAAAGACCTAACCCTGACCCAGCTTCATGGTAAGCTCCTGACTTATGAAAGGGAGCTTAACCAGAAAAAGAAGCTCCAGGACTCTGGCAAAGTGTCAGATGACTATGTATTTGGTAATACTGCACTGTTGGGTCAGGATGATGGTTCTGGAAGTAGTAAGGATCAGAGTTATGATCATTACATTGACATAACAACTGGTTTCAATAATGATTCTTACTCATCACCAAACAACTGTGCTTTCACAGCCAGTGGTGATATCCAGGCTTCTGATAATTCATCTTTTGTGTACAATGACTTGCAATACATTGACCCTTTGGACCTAGAAGAAATGGACATCTTACATCAGGTTGCCCTGCTCAGTATTAGAACCAATAACTTCTATAAGAAAACTGGCAGGAGGTACCCAGGTTTACATGGTGGGTCAAAGGTTGGGTTGGATAAATCAAAGATAAAGTGTTACAAGTGTCATAGAATGGGTCATTTTACTAGGGAGTGTAGGAGTCAAAATGGAGTTCCTATGATTACCTATCCAAATCAAAGACCACAGACCAACACTTATCAAACCATCCCTAATGTACCTAATGTGCAAAACACTGCTCATTTTGCACAGACCCAAACCACTGTTCCTGTGCATTATGTCCAAACCACTGTTCCTCAGTATCACTATGTCCAAACACCTGTTGCTCAGGGCCCTGTGCCAATGACTGTTACTCCACCCTCTGCTCCTGCAGAGACCAGTCAACCAGGTCAACAGAGTTTCTTTACTCAAGGCTTTGTTGATTGGAGCAGTCTACCAGATGAGATAACAGATGATAACATTGCTCTAGTTGCCAACACTGAAAAGGATTTTTGTTTTATGGCACTAGAAACAATTGTTGAAGAGACTAATTCTGAGGAAATGGTGTCTATGTCTGAAAATGTGACTGATGGTGTTGTTGGTGAGATTGTTTCAGCTGAAGAATCTGAAGTGGAGGTTGTGAATCTATCAGACCCCTGGGGTAGTGATGACTGTGATTGCCAGTGTAACTGTGCCTTGATGGCTGCTGCTAAGGTATCTCCTCAAATCTTAAATGACTTGTGCTCAGACAAATGTATTGTGGAATTTGCTAAGATAAAAGAGGTGAATGAAAACTTTAGAAAGAAAATTTTGGATTGTGAAATTCATTTTGAAAAATTAACAAAAGAGTTAAAATCAAAAATATCTGAAAAAGAGTCTGAAATCAGCAGTCTAAAACATGAAGCAAGCATAACCAAAGACCAGCTTCAGACTATGATAACAAAATATCATAGTTGTAAGAAGGAGCTTGAGTCCACCCAAGTTGAATGTAAGAAATGGGTGGAATCATCAAAGGGTTTTGAAATGATTGTCAACCAACAATCTAAAAGTCATGTGAAATTTGGGTTTGGTTTTAAAACCACTGATCAAGTTTCACAAACCACTGACAAAAAGGAACCACAGTTGGTTGAGGTCATCCCTACAAACTCAAAAGGTCAAGAAATCAAGGTTACTGAACCCAATGGCAAGAAAATCATTCTTGAAAAGTTGGAAGGTACACCCTCATTTGATGAAATTGAGAAATATCAATTCAAACCAACATGGTCAGATGAGTGTGAAGTCCTTGAAAATTTCAAACCAATGACCTTCAAAACCTCTGATGGTAAAATGGCACCACAGGCCAAAGTAATCCCTCTAGTAAGTCTTCCAACAGATGATGAAACATCTGTTGAAAAGAAGAAAGAAAAAGGGAAAGCTAAGAACAACTTGTTTTGTGATTTTTGTGAAAAGAAGAACCATGTCACCAAAAACTGTTTTCTTCTAAAAGCATATGACATCAACAAAACAACAAGTTTAAATGATTCAAAATCTAAAGAATGTTCAATCTGCAAGAAAAAGAATCACAAAACAAAAGAGTGCCTATATCTCAAAAATTTTGATGAAAAGATAAAAGAGTATAAGGCTAAAACTCTGGAAAGTCAAGTGGTAAGTACTTCAAAAGGAAAACCCAAACAGACTTTTGAATCAGTTCAAACATCTGTTACCAAAAGTCTGAACAAAAACTCTGCTCCCAGAGAAGTTCAGGTAACAGATGCTCCACCTGTTAACAGATTACCAAGAGGATATGGACAACCCACTTGTCATCGTCTACCACATGTTTATGAAGAGCCCAAGAGGCCTTCAAAACCAAAAGTGAACAGACACCCTCATGGTTTTCAACAACTGATAGGAAATGATCAAACATCTACTGGACCAAGTGTTGACATACAAGCACTGGCAAATGGTCAACTGCAGCTGTTGAATCTAGTTCAAAAGCTAGTCCAAACCACTGATCATTCTCCTCAACTTAAGGCTGAGACAGCTCAGGACTCATCCAAAGCCAATTTGGCTTTGGACACTCACCAAAACTAAAATCCTTACTGATGTGCAGGGAGCTTCTGCTTGTTTAGACAGTTTATGGTATGTAGATAGTGGAGGCTCCAGGCACATGACTGGATGTAGAGCCCTTCTTCTGGACTTTCTTGCTCATGGAGGGGGTGATATATCCTTTGGTAATGATTCTAAAGGTAAAGTGTTGGGTTCTGGTACTGTCAAAGCAGGGAGGCTTAAGTTTGAAAATGTTAATCTAATAGACAATCTAAAATTTAATTTACTTAGTGTATCACAAATGAGTGACAAAGGCTTTGGGTCATTCTTCACTAAGCAAACTTGTAAGATTGTTGGCCCAGAGGCTGTAGAAAAGATTAACACCATCATTGCTGAGAGCAAAGCACAACTTGTTGCTCACAGAAGTGGCAATGTGTATGTGGTTGATATGTTGAAGGATAATCCTACTGCAAATGTCTGTCTATTCTCAGCTGCCTCCACCAAAGAGACAGAATTGTGGCATAGGAGACTTGGTCACACCAACCTTCAAACAATCAACTCACTCTCCAAACAAAACCTTGTCAGAGGTTTACCATCAAAAGAATTCAAATGTGATGAGCATTGTGTTTCCTGTCTAAAAGGTAAAGAACATAAAAGCTCTTACAAATCCATTGATGAGTCCAAAACTAGTCAGTGTCTACAAATGTTACACATGGACTTGTTTGGCCCTGTAAAAATCATGAGTCTAAGAAGGAAAAGATTTTGTCTTGTCATAATTGATGATTTTTCTAGGTTTACATGGACTTACTTTCTACACTCTAAGGATGAGACTGCAGGTATCTTGAAGGACTTTGTCACCAAAGTTGAAAAACAATATGACTAGCCAGTAAAAGTCTTTAGGAGTGACAATGGAACAGAGTTTAAAAATAAGGAGTTAGATGATTTCTGTGTGTCAAAAGGGATTGTAAGGCAGTACAGTATCCCAAGAACACCAGAGCAGAATGGGGTGGTTGAAAGGAAGAAAAGGACTCTCATTGAGGCTGCAAGAACAATGCTAACAGATTCTGGTTTACCTCTGTCCTTTTGGGCAGAAGCTGTAAACACTGCTTGTTATGTTCAAAACAGAGTTTTAATCAACCCTAGACATCAAAAGACTGCTTATGAAATTCTGTTTAAAATCAAACCACTGATATCATTTTTCAAAGTCTTTGGCTGCCCATGTTTCATTTTAAATCTTAAAGATTCCATTTCAAAATTTGCAGCCAAAGTGGATTGTGGATATTTTCTGGGGTATTCTTCTGTTGCAAAGGCCTATAAAGTGTTTAACACAAGGACTAAAACAATAGAAGAAACTCTGAATGTGAAGTTCAATGAACTTTCCTCTTTAAAAATCCCAGCAAACCCTGCTGAGTTATTTGATTTAGATAAATTCAAATTTGAAGATATTGCTGTCAAAACTAACCCTGCAGGTACTCCACAATCTTCACAACAAGACTACAGAATAGATGTTGTGGTTCCAGACCACTACAAAGTCTATCCTGCATCAGAGGACGCAGTGGTTCAAAACAACTGTCAAAACTCTGTTACAGCTGAGTCAGCCACTGTTGGCCAGTCTTACCTTCAATCCACTGATTCACCCAGCCAATCCACTGTTCAATCATCTGTTGACAAGAGTCAATCATCTGTTGACAAAAGTCAGTCCAATATTACACCACTTGGACCCATTCCTCCACCTCCATTCCAAACATCTGTTGCCTCTTCAGAAGTGCCAACAGATGTTATGTCCACAGAGTCTCCAAACCTCTGTCCTTCACCACAAAATGCCATCATACCATATCAGGGAGATCTAATCTACCTAAGAGCTCATCCACCAGACCAAATCATTGGCAACATCAGAGAAGGTGTGCTCACAAGGAGCCAATCTTCAAACATCTGTCTTTTTGCAGGCTTCCTATCCCTTACACAACCTGTCAAGTACCAAGAGGCACTGAAAGACAACAGTTGGGTAGAAGCCATGCAAGAAGAACTCCTTCAGTTCAAAAGACAACAAGTATGGGAACTTGTACCACTGCCTAAGGATGTCTGTCCAATTGGCACAAAGTGGGTCTTCAAAAACAAAACTGATGAAAGGGGTATAGTTGTCAAGAACAAAGCCAGGTTAGTGGTTCAAGGCTTCAGACAAGAAGAGGGTATTGACTATGATGAAACCTTTGCCCCTGTAGCAAGGCTAGAAGCAATCAGACTTTTCTTAGCCTTTGCTGTCAACCACAACATCAAGGTGTTTCAGATGGACATCAAGTGTGCCTTCCTATATGGCAAAATTCAGGAGGAGGTCTATGTATGTCAACCACCTGGTTTTGAAGACACATTCCATCCTGATCATGTCTACAAGCTTAACAAAGCATTGTATGGACTCAAACAAGCACCAAGAGCCTGGTATGAAACTCTCTCTACTTTTCTCTTATCCATTGGTTTCACTAGAGGTAAAATTGATAAAACCTTGTTTTTAAAATGGAAAGGAAAAGATTTAATGATTGTTCAAATATATGTGGATGACATCATTTTTGGATCCACATGTAATAAAATGTGTGAGGAGTTTAGGGAACTCATGACAGCAGAGTTTGAAATGAGTGCAATGGGTGAACTTCAGTGCTTTCTTGGTCTCCAAGAGAAGCAACTGCAAAATGGCACTTTCATTCATCAAAACAAGTATGTGAAAAACTTGTTAACAAAATTTGAGATGAATGATTGTAAGCCATGTAGTACACCCATGAGCACTGTCAAGCCACTCACTGATGACGAAAAAGATGAACTTGTTGATCAGACACACTATAGATGCATGATTGGGTCTTTATTGTACTTAACAGCATCCAGGCCAGACATTATGTTTGCAACCTGTGTGTGTGCTAGATCTCAGGCTTCTCCTAGAAAGTCTAACCTTATTGCTGTGAAAAGGATCTTCAGATACCTAAAAGGTGCTCCCACACTTGGTATCTGGTATCCTGCTAATGGAAACATTGAGCTTTCAGGTTATTCAGATAGTGATTTTGCTGGCTGCCATACCACAAGGAAGTCCACATCAGGAGGGTGCCAGTTTCTAGGGAATGCCTTAGTTTCTTGGCAAAGCAAAAAGCAAGCAGCTGTTTCAACATCCACTGCTGAAGCTGAATACATTGCTGCTGCAAGCTGTACAGCCCAACTTATGTGGCTTCAAAATCAATTACTGGATTTTGGGATAACTGCACTGAGGACTCCACTCATGTTGGATAGTCAAGCTGCTGAAAATATCATCAAAAATCCAGTCTCCCACTCAACCACCAAGCACATAGATATCAGACATCACTTTGTCAGGGATAGCTATGAAAAAGGTTTGATTTCTCTGCACCATGTTCCAACAGAGGATCAGTTGGCAGATGTGCTGACAAAAGCTTTAGACACATCTACCTTCACAAATCTGATCTCTCGAATTGGAATGTTAAACATGGATTAAAAACAACAAAAATGTTTTCAATAAAAACATTAAAATGTTTTCAGAAAATCAAATTTTGCTAATCTAACACTTTGGTTGAAAAATCTGTCTTAAAACCACTGATTCAGATAAAACAACCACTGTTTTATTAAAACCACTGTTAGTTGAAAAATCTGTTTCAAAACATCTGATCAGGTAAAACAACCACTGTTGGTTGAAAAATCTGTTTCAAACAACTGATCAGATAAAACAACTGTTTTCATCAGTCTTTTGGTTAAACAACAGAGGTTGGCAACAGAGGTTTAACAAAACAGCTGTCTGCCACCAGATGTTTCAACCATCAGATGTTTGCCACGTCTGCTCTCAAAAGCAGAGTTTTTGCCACATCAGCGGTTTCACAGAGCCTATAAAACCCTGTTCTTTCCCCCAACAGCAGTTTTACTGTCTCATTGTATTCAAAATACTAAAAACCACTCTCGTCTTCCTCATAACCCTCAATCAAAGTTCATCGCTTTCATAATCAAAATCCATTAAAATGGAACTTCAAACAAAAGCCACTCACAATTTCCTTCCATATTTGGTTAAAACCGAAGACAACACACCATTCCATTCCACCATTGACATCATCAATAACTCAAAATATAAAAATGTTCTTATTGCTGATGCCCCCATATACCTGGAAACACTCCAAGAATTATGGGCAACTGCTGAGGTTTTATACCAAGACAAAAAGCCTACGTCCATCATTTCAAAAATTGGAGCCACCAGTATCGCCATAACCCCTGAGATCATCTCCACTACCTTCTCCCTGAACGACTTGTCAGGTATGGATACTTTTCCAAAAACAGAGCTTCACACTGAGTTTCAAGAGAGAGGGTATGATGCTCAAATGACTGGTTCCACACTATACAAAAAGTTTTTCCCACCAGTCATGAAATTTTTCTTCCATACCCTCCTCCTCTGTGCCTCTGCCAAGACTACATCCTTCAATGAAATCCCATTGAGGATACAATACTTGGGATATGCTATGTTGTCAGACTCTGACTTCAACCTATCTCAGGGATTGTTTTCAGACTTGGTATCAAATGTGAAAGCCATAAAATCTGGCTCAAACAATGCTTTTCTGCTCTACCCTAGAATTCTAAGTGTAATTCTACAAAAGCTTTTACCTGAAAAGGATTTTCAAAAGGGAGAGTCATTTAAAATGAAAAGTCTAACTGATGAAACTTTTACAAGAATGCTGGGTTCTTCAACCCAAGAAAAAGCACCAAAAGTTCAAAAAGTTTCCAAAACACAACCAAAGAGGATAAAGACAACAACTGTTGTTGAAACCTCTGTTGGTGAGCCCACTGCTCCTGGTGATCATGGCACTTCATCCAGTGTTGTGAAACCCACACCAGCCACCAAAAGAAAACGTCCATCCACCAAAACAACCACCAAAACTAAAAAGGGACTTCTGGAAGATGAGATACCAGAAGCTAACCCTGTTGCATCACCAAAGCAACATGAAACCACTGTTGCTACTTCCTCACAACAGTTGGAGATATCTCAACCCAAGCAAACTCCTCAAGATTCCTCACAAAAGGAACTTGTTGTAAGCCAAAGGGAACCTCAAACTGAGGCATATGAGTCACTTGATCATATGTTTACAAGCCCATCTCCCAGGGCTAATCAGCTTCTTACACCACCTACATCACCACCACATGTCCCACAAACAATGCAACCCCTGTTTGAGGCTATTGATAAAACTCAGGATAACCCCAGTTCCTCTCCTTCACCTATCACTGAGAGTATGCCACTACCAGTGACTGGGGCTGAGGAAAATCAATCAGCCATCCCACAAACAGATGAGGAGGTTATACTCCCAGAAGTCAATGTTACTTCTGATGAGGTTTCAAGAGAAGCAGCCACTACTGCTGTTGAGACCATTGTCTCACAGCAGGATAGTGGTTACATTGCTAAGACTTCCTTGAAGGCAACAACTGATGAAGACACAATTGTGTCTCCTAAAACAGTTGGAAGTCCCCAGAACCAAGAAAAAGGGGCAGCAGGTTCTTATTCTATGGACTCACCTCCTAGGACTGAACCAGCTAAAACTACCTCTGGTAGGGACTCAGATGAACCTATTAATTTGGGTGATGAGTCAAAACTTCAAGAATTGACGGCTAAAGTTCAAAACCTTGAATCCTCTGTTGCTGACATCAAATCTGATGTCAAGTCAATATTGGAGACATTGAATATCTTTGCAAAAAGTCAACCATCAACTGCTGATGTTGCTAATGAACTATGGAAATCTGTTTCCCCCATCATCATAGCTCATCGAAAATTAGCAAATCAGACACAGGAAACCTACATGACTTTGATCAGAAACATGGTTGATGCCAGATTCAATGATACAAAGGCTGACATCAAGGTGATCAAAGACCACTTGCTGAAGACCACTGGCTCTGCCCCTACCACAATTCTCAGAGATGAAGATGATGATGAATTCACTGCTGATGATGCCAAAAAGGGGGAGAGTGGCAGAGATAGGCTACCAAAACTTAATCCATTTGGTGAACCACCCTCACAAAAAGGGAAGAAGCCAACTGCTGACAAACCAGGGTCACCCAAATCAGCTCCACAAACACAACAACCAAATGTTCAGATCCCTGTCTCTGAACCAGCTCCAGCATCAAAGGCAAAAGAAGTTGACACTTCAGCTAATGAAAGAGCTGAAAAGGCTGCTCAAGACAAAATGAAAAGGGCTGATACGTTGGAAGTAAAGGCAGAGAGGTTGGTGCAGCTGAAAAAGGAACAGCAGCAGGAAGTGGAAGATGTGAACACTTCAAAGAGAAAGAAAATGCCAGCCAAACACATTAGAAAACCACCTTCCAAATTAACTGCTGAAACCTCTGCTGAACAAACACCTGTTATCACAACCACTGCTCCTAAAACCACTGCCACCACAACCTCTGCTACCCAAACCACTGCACCTAAAACAACTGAAACTAAAACCACTGCTAAAACATCTGCACAACCCAAACCAGCAACCAAACCAGTCACTAAACCAACCACCACTCAACCAACTCCCAAACCTACTTCAACTCAACCCAAAACCCAAACAACTGCTGGTTCCACAAAAGGACCAACAGATGTTTCTCAAACCACTGCCACATCCTCACCTTCACCCAAAATCTTGTATAGCAGAAAAAGGAAATCCACCTTTGTTATACAAGATGAAAACATCCACAACACACCACCTAACACTCCAATCTCATCCACACCAGTCAATGCCATTCCACTCACATCTTACTCACCACACACTGCTGAATTCAGATCACACAGACCACCACCAACCATCATCCCATTGGCTGAGAAGTATCCCCTTGAGTTGGATTTAATCAAGGGGGAACTTCAATCCTTCTATAATACTGATCAGCCATCAGAAAGATCCTTCCCATCTCTTAAAGGCTTCCCTGTTCCACCCAACATAGACACATATCTCAAATACAAGGGTGAACAGGCTGATGCTGTCATCAAAGAGAAGTGCAAAGGGAAGGATGACAGGACTGCTCAGGGCATCCATTCAGCAGAGCTTAGCAAACTCAGAAGGATTGAAGATTTTGCTAAGACCCTGAGCAACTCCATGTCAACCATGCCTCTCAGCAGACACTTGGAAATGGAAGTAAGGGATTCACTGCTGGAACAGATCTTGGCATCCAAGCCTTATAAAGCAACAAAGAACCAATTTACAGGCTGGACCACACATGCTCTAAGGGAAGAACTAATCAGAATAGAGAACATGGCCAAGAATCCTCCTGCTAAGGTCTCTGCTCCTGATTTCAAAAAGGGGAGAGATGAAGCTAGAGCCTTGAAATTCAGAAGAATGAGACAAGAGCCTGTTGCAGCTAAGTATGGAGAGATGAAGTCTGTTGCCAGATGGTCAGAAATCAGGCTAATTGAAACATACAAAAATCTTGAACAAGAAAGAAAGACCAATCCTGATCTTCCAAGAAAACCAGTGTATGATGATGCTCCCAAGAAACCCTCTCAGGCCTTTACATTAGACAGTTTACTGGAAACTTCAGATCTTACCATTGCTGCTAGAAGACAATTTAAGAAGCAAAAAGAAATGACTGAAGAAGAAACAAGACAGTTCACTGATACTTATGTGAAAGAGGGGATCTTGAATCAAGTCAGATCTTTTTCTGATCCTGTATCAGACAGGCTCAGAGAACTCATTGCAAGGCCACCATCACCAAACTCATCCAAAATAAAGATGCATCCCAGTCACTCCTCTGATTCTAAAATTCTAAAATGGAAGTCTGATAAAGAGACCCATGAATTGACATTGCTCAGATCAGATGGTAGTATTCAGAAGCTGAGTATGGATGAGGCAACTGGCCTAAGTGCTGAAGATCTCCAGACACTTCTAAATTTGACACTGGATAGAGATGCTGAAGACCTCTTCTCTCTACACTTTGAATTGCAACTAAAAAGGCAAATTAGAGAAAGTCTGATGAGGAATAAAGATCAAGAATAAAGCAGAGTTTTGGCATCATCTGTTCTAGGGGGAGATTGTTGGGTCTGCTTACCTGGAGAAGAACAGATGATAGAAAGCCAAAATATACTAAGTGTTGATCAAGAATAAATAACAGTGGTTACAAGAAAGCTTCCTCCAAAGAACTGCTGATTCCCAAACTGCTGATACTTAAACATCTGATACAAGACAACTGCTGCAGATGAAAGGTCTGATGGATAAAGTCTGAAGAGCAAAAGTCTGATAAAGAACAAGTGCTGATCAAAGATCTGAAGAACAAAGGTCTGTTGAACCAACAACACTTTGGTTCAACAGATGATAAGAAGACATCAGAGTTTTAGCTTAACAGAGTTTTTCTTTCAGTAGATTCAATGTAACAGTAGTTTATTGTTTAACAGATGTTGTAGTTTGTTAGTCAGTTAGGGGTCGCTTTCTAGGTGACGTCAGCTAAGTGATCATCAGAGGTTTGTACTTGTCTATAAATAGAACAGTACTTGTACTGTTCTATTTGTCACTCGTCATTCTCTCTAGACAAACAAACTCTGAGTGATCAGGCTGAGGGGGAGTTATAATTGTACCTTTGTAATCTTTCAAGTTTAATGAAAGCATTCGATTGATAACAATTATTCTCTATGTTTTGATTATTCTTTATTCCGCTGCACTTTCCATTTATACTTCATTAATATTTCATAGTTAATCAAAACAATCTAAGACTCAGATCCTAACAAATTTCTATTAAGTTTTAACCAGCAGCTGCTTCTAATCTGCTTAAGGTATTATCATGTTCTTGAATTTTCTGTTCAAGATTTTGGTTTCTTGTTGTCATCATGTTTATCAAGACAGATTACAGTTTTAGTGAGTAAATGACTGAATTGATTGATTAAGAGTAAATATATCACAAATTGATCTATTCACGGAATTGATTGAGCAATAATTGATCAATCAATGCAGTGATTTCAATCATAATCGATCAGAATCTGGCTAGAAATGAAAACAGAGTGTCTGAAAGAAAAATAGAGTAATCAAACAAAACATAACAGAATTAATGAATAGAAATGAAAGAATTAAGATTATTGGAATGAAATGAACGGAATCAATGGTGATTGAAGCTGTAATGTTGGTTGATTATGGTGGTTTAGTTGTTACAGTGGTAGGTTATGGTGGTGGTTAGTTGCTATGAAGACGGTTATGACGGTTAGTGGTGGTTGATCGGAGGTCGGGAGGATCGATGACTCTGATACCACTTGTTAGCTATAAACGAAAGAAAAGCATAACATAATAGGGAAATTTCATTCAATTCATAGCTAGCTATTATAATGATCACAAGCTTGTATTTATAAACACAATTTCCCGCCTAAGCTGCCTAATCAACTTTAACTACCTTTTGATCTTATTACATTTGACATTTCAGTCCCTCTATTAATCATTTTATTCATTTTACATCCTTATTATCTAACAGGTTTCCATCGAGGTAGTTAGGCGATATGATGGTGTCGTTTTTAAAAACAGAACCATTATTCTTTGAGTTTATCCTCAACCAACCATGCCAACCCGATCGTGTTCGCTAATGATTGTGGTCCAAGCATAACAAGCTCCTAGAGGATATCTACTTGAAGACCTCATAAGAAACAATTGAGAAGGACACGAGATGGTATCCCTACGGTGGAATTGATTATGCATTCAAGCTTTGTATTATGTACGCCAAATCGTGGTAGTTTGTTGAACTTTGAATTTTGCAGTTTAGTGGTTCTGATATGAAGACGTCTGAATCGAAGCTCTAGTTGGCGAGTAAAGGCATCCTAAGTGGTAAGCAGACCGTTATTGGAAAGGTACTTATACCAACAGAGTGCGTCACCCGAAATACTAAACACCACCATATTTATGCAATTGTTCATGGTGATGTGTGGTAAATAAAATATTGATCTGCTTGAAAAACCCATTCCAATGGGTTTGACCCACTAAAAGTGGGAAGAAAAAGTTTTGGCTGTTGGGGTTGGTTTTTGCTGTTTAGTTGGAATGTGGATGATGGCTTGGTTTAAGTTTTGTTAAGCGTGGCGATGATGCAATTGGTCTGTTCGGCTTGAACCAAGATCTGGGATGTGAGGGTTTCGAATTGCTCGACGATCTCTCAAGATTGGTTCGCGAGTGCCTCATTAAAAGTGGCGATGGCGTCTTCGGTATCACCCTCAGGAAATAACTGTCCATCTTTAACTTTACCTTAGCCATCCTAAGCACAGTTGTCACATATTTATTTCTTTTACATCTTGATACACTATTTTCAGAAATAAAACTAGAGTTTAAACTTATTTGACACATATAGCACTCTACCTCACATTTTCTGATTTGGAAAACAAGATTATTTTTATCAGATAATTTTTTACCAAACAATTTGGCGCCCACCATGGGGCAAATGGTGCTATTTTAACAAAAAACTTTGTTAAAACGTTTTCCCAGTGATCTCATTTTACAAATCTTGACAACTATGTCTTCATCCAAGAAATCTGTTTTCTCATCCATGCCATCTTCAACCTCTACCAGAAATGCAACACTGCCACCCCCACCTGCATTCTCAAAAAGTTCTACTTCACAAATTCCACCTAGACCAGCAATGGGGACATTTGGATCCACTCCTCCTGTTTTCGTATCGAATGATGAACTCCGTTCCATGTTTGCAATGGTGAAGGATCAAATGCAGCAATAACAGGAAACAAACCGGATGCTGATGAGAGAAATTCAATCTCTCAAGACATCTTCAAAAAGACTAACTGAGGACGTGGGACACCATTACATCCTATAATGTTGGATTTCAACTCTGGCATCTCTGGGGGCATTCATCAAGGAGATTTTATCCCCATGAGCACTGGATTCTCTGCTCCCGAAACAACTACAGCACCCAGGATGACAACAATCAGGGATCCAGGATATACACCTAGGCCATCCCAAGGATATAACAATAACAGTACCAATTTAAGTTCAAGTACTATTGCTACTAATGATGTTGCTTCTTTGCAGGATACAGGTATAAGCTCACAATTGGCAAGGGAACTTCAAAAGATTAAAGATATTGTATCAAGTGTACCAGGGATAATACAACTTATCCCCAAAGTATCCTCATCATGTCATAGGGTGTCTCGTTTTGCACCTCCCATATGTGATGCAGAGATTCCAAAGAGATTTCAAACTCCAAGCATGAAGCTCTACGATGGATCCACAGATCCTGAAGAGCATGTGGCACAATACAGGGATAGGATGGAAATAAATCCGATCCCTGCTAATCTTAAGAAAACATGCTTATGTAGAGGATTCGGCTCCACCCTCACTGGTCCAACCATAAAATAACTCCTAAGTGTTCCTCCCTATTCTATTACTTTTTTGGCACATTTAATTAATATGTTTAACAATAAATTGTCTTGTAGTCGAACGTTTGAACGTTTGATAAGTGACTTGTATAGGGTAACTCAGCCACAGGGAGAATCACTAAGAGAATATATCACTAGGTTTGGAAAGGAAGCACTTGACATCCCTAACTTGGATGTCACAACGGCAGTACAAGCATTCAAGATGGGACTACAAAGAGATTCACCTTTCTACCAAGAATTGGTGATGAATCCTTGTAGGAATTTGGATGAAGTCAGGAACAGGGCTCTAAGGTTCATCCAACTTTAGGATGACAAGAAGATACAAGAGAGGATAGAAGCATCCTCAAGATATAACCATCCTAATCGAAAATCCACTCCCACATATGAACCTTACAAGCATAAACCATATGCTAGACCTGATAATAAAGAGGTCAATGTGGTTTAGGATGACTGTCCTAAATTATCAGATTATTGTTTTTCTATGGATGTAACAGGATTAATGTATGCCATGAAGGATCTTAGAGACAAAGCAAGATGGCCAAAGAAGGATGGCAAGTCAGGATGGAAGGATAAATCAAAATGGTATGCCTTCCATGAAGATTTTGGTCACATCACTGAAGATTGCATTGCCTTTAGAAAGGAAAGAGCATATCTTATGAGTAAGGGTCATCTTATGGATCTCCTAGGCAAAAAGAAGCCGAAGATTCAGGATGGCACTAGCATCCCAGAAAGAGCAGCATCACCATCTAAGGATGCTGGCATAATTAACTTTATTTCAGGTGGTTTAGAGATTTGTGGAACGTCTTACTCAACTGCTAAAAGGCACGCAAGAGAGACAAAATTAGAAAAAGGATAAAGACCCACAAAAACTACCACCCTGACAACTTCAAAAGTGATGAGCTTTGAAGAAGAAGATCGAGAGAATATCCTTGACCCTCACTGTGATGGTTTAGTTATAACTTTATATATTGCTAATCATTTTGTTCGCGGGATACTTGTAGAATGTGGGAGTTCAGTCAACATAATCCAACTAGAAACTCTCATAGGATGAACATCTCGGAAACCGAGATAGTTTCCATATCATCAGTCTTGGTTGGCTTCAGTGGAGAGACAAAGAGCACAGTGGGAGATATCAAACTGCTAGTATATGTAGAGGGGGTAAACTCTACCCAAAAATTCTGTGTGATAGACTCTATAAACTGCTACAATGTCATCCTTGGGAGACCTTGGATACATGACATGAAAGCAATCCCTTCGACATATCACCAATGTGTGAAGCTACCAACGCCATGGGGAGTCGTCAAAGTAAACAGTGATCAACAAGAACCCAAGGATTGCTATACAACATCAATGAAGGCTTCATCAAGACAAGCATAGCAGTTACAGAAGAATGCACAGTGCCATCCTCAAGATGTCAAAGCACATCCTGACCAGGATGTAAAGGCTGTTTGCCTCGATGATAACAACAAGGATATCATTGTGCAAATCGGTAAGAACATCCCTAATGATATTGAACAATCTCTAATTTCATTTTTAAAATGCAGGATGTCGACATTTGCATGGAAGCATGAAGACATGACTGGCATCTCTAAGGATGCCATTACTCATAAGCTTGGAATTGATAAAACCTTCATGCCTATTCAGCAGAAACGAAGGAAGTTTGCACTAGAAAGAAATGCCATCATACAAGAAGAGGTGGACAGATTACTGAAGTCCAAGATGATAAGGGAAGTAAAATTCCCAAGATGGTTGGCGAACATGGTGGTGGTACAAAAGAAAAATAAGAAATGGAGAGTATATGTAGACTACACAGACCTCAACAAGGCTTTCCCTAAAGACCCATTTTCACTACCACATATAGACTCGATGGTGGATGCCACAGCAGGCCATGAGATGTTAACATTCATGGATGCATCCTCAGAATTTCAACAAATCCAAATGGAACTAGATGACCAAGAGGATACTGCATTCATGACCCCATCAGGTATTTATTGTTATATAGCGATGCCATTTGGACTAAAAAATGCAGGTGCAACGTACAAAAGGCTAGTGAATATGATGTTCAAGGAAAAGATTGAGGACACAATGGAAGTTTACATAGACGACATGGTAATTAAATCCAAGAAGGCAGAGAACCATCTTCAGGATCTCAAAGAAGCCTTTGACATCTTGGATGCCTACAATATGAAGTTAGATGCAGCAAAATGTCATTTTGGAGTTGGTGCTGGGAAGTTTCTTGGATACTTAGTAACTAAAAGAGGGATACAAGCCAGTCCTGAACAAATAAAAGCTATCGTTGACCTCAAATCCCCAACAAATGTCAAGGATGTACAAAGATTAACTGGCAGGATAGCAGCTCTGAACAGATTCATCTCAAATTCCTTAGAGAAATGCAAGGAGTTCTATGACATCCTGAAGAAGAAGAAGAAGAACAAATTTGAGTGGGGACAGAAGCATGAGGATGCATTAAAGAAGCTGAAGGAATATCTTGCAGCAGCATCACTCCTGATGAAACCTGGGGATGGTGAACCTCTCACGTTATACCTTGCGGTTTTTGGAAATGCAATAAGTGCAGTATTGGTGAAAAACTTTGAAGGGCAACAACATCCTGTTTACTATGAAGTATAACTCTACTAGATGCTGAAACCAGGTATTCACACGTTGAAAACCTTATTTTAGCTTTGATAATGGCATCCACCAAGTTAAGGCACTATTTTTAAACACATAGGATACATGTTCAAACTAATTACCCTATTAAAAATTTGCTTAGAAAACCAGAAATGTCAGGAAGAATGGTAAAATGGTCAGTAAAATTGAGTGCTTTTGACTTGGTATATGAACCTAGAAATGCAATCAAATCACAGGCTCTAGCAAATTTTGTGGCTGATTTCAGTAATGACATCCTAAGTGAAGTAGAGTCTGAAGTTCAACAATTGAATGAAAAATTTAGAAAAATGGACTCTATATACTGATGGTGCTTCAAATGCAAGAGGCACAGGGTTAGGAATACTACTAAAATCGTCACAAAGGGATATAATACCCCATGCTATTAGATGTGCATTTCAAACAACCAATAATGAGGCAGAATATGAAGCTCTCATTGCTGGTTTACAACTTGCTAGAGACATGCATGTTATAAATTTAGAAGTATTTGTTGATTCCTTGCTGATTACTAATCATTTTAATGGATCTTATGCAGTAAAAAGGCCAAAAGATAGCTATTTATCTTGAAATAGTTAAAAAAATTAGCAACTTCTTTTGTAGAATTTACGCTAACACACGTACCTAGGGAAGAAAATGTTGAAGCTGGTGCCTTGGCAAATCTGGGATCCTTCTTGAATCTACCTGAAGGATCCAAGATTACCATTATCCACATCCTGAAGCTAGCAATTGAAGAGTGGCATCCTTGGGATAGCAAAGCACATCCTGAGGATAACACTGAACAACATGTGGATAAGACGGTGCATCCTAAGGATAACACTGTTCTAACCACTTAGGTTCAAGATGATTCATCCTGGATGACTCCTATAATAAAATACTTACAAGAAGATGTCACCCCTAATGGAGAAAATGCAAAAGCTTTTAGGATGAAGGTATCAAAATTTACTAGTATAGAGAATATTTTGTATATAAAATCTCTTGCAGGTCCATATTTGAGGTGTCTCAATAAGGAAGAAGCAAATGAAGTTCTCAAGGATATCCACGAAGGAGATTGTGGAAACCACACAGGAGGAAGATCTCGTTATTCGAAAATTCTAAGGATAGGATACTACTGGCCAACCATGAAGAAGGATGCCATGTTGTATTCTCAAAAGTGTGATCCATGTCAAAGATATAGTAACATCCTTCACCAGCCTGCTGAACCGTTGTACCCTATTATTTCACCATGGCCCTTCATGAAATGGGGAATGGATATAGTAGGTGTTTTGGTCAAAAATTTCTTAGTAAAAATAATCTTGTTTTCCAAATCAGAAAAAGTGAGCTAGAGTGCTATGATTGTCAAATATGCTTAAAGTCTAGTTTTAATCTAAAAATGGTATGTCATGATGTAAAAGAAATAAACGTATGACAACTATGCCCAGGATGGCTAAAGTAATGTTGAGGATGGACAGTTATATCCTGAGGATGTAACTGTATGGCAGAATTGAGAAATAAGTTAAATAAAGTGCAAATACACAAAAAACAACACTCGATGTACGAGGAAAGCCCTTGATTAGTTTTTTGATCGCCGGCACAAAACCTCGGGAGGAGTCAAAGCCCCTGCCTTGTTTGTTAATATTAAAAATTGGTAAAAGGTTACAACTTTGGATGAATGAAGGACGAGTGTACTATGATTACAATGATTGTGCTGAGTGTGTGTGAGTATCAAAGTATTCTATGAGCAGCAGAGTGTGTGTTGTTCAAGTGAGTCTCATGTGTTTTATACTCGTCAATCATCCCCTTATATATAGTTACATAAAAGTAAATGATGAATCCCGTGTAATCCGCTACTTAGTTAAGTTCTTTGAAAGCTTCAGGTGACCGTTGTGGCCGTTACATCTCAAATAGTCGTTGTAGCAGCTGTTTCCTAGTTCTTCGCTGATATTTAATGCATATCGGTTACATGTTTGACTCCTTCTTCGAGCTTGGACTTTGTCTTGCAAGAGTTATTCTTTCATCCTTGACTTCTCTGACTGAATATGATAATATAGACGTTATAAAGAGAATACAAGTCCATGTTATAGCTTAGTTGTACATGCAATCATGTTATAGAAAGATAATTTGTTAGTCCATCCTCAGGATGTGCTCATGTTAAAATACAGTTACATCCTGAAGTCTGTTAAGTCCTTCAGCATCCTGAAGATGCAACATAAGAAATGGAGGTAAAATCATCCTGAGGATTTTCACCATCAACAGTAGGGAAACTACCCAAAGCTCCTGGTGGAAAGGTGTTCATGTTAGTAATGACAGGTTACTTCTCAAATTGGATCAAAGCTGAAGCATTCGTACATGTCAGAGATAAAGAAGTGGTGTCATTCATCAAGAGAAATATCCTAAAAAGATTTGGAGTACCAGTTGAAATTATTTGTGACAACGGTTCTCAGTTTGTTAGCAAAAGGACGACTAACTTTTGTGAGAGTTGGGGAATCAAGATTATAACCTCAACACCTGTCCATCCTCAAGATAATGGACAAGAAGAATCCTCAAATAAGATCATCGTCAACAACTTGAAGAAAAAGCTGGGAGAAAAGAAAGGGAAACGGGCAGAAGAACTTCCATTTGTACTTTGGGCTGATAGAACTACTTCCAAGAACGCAACTGGTCAGACACCTTTCTCCTTGGTTTTTGGAACAGAAGCAATGCTACCAGCAGAGATGGTCATGCCTACAGCTAGAAGACATCTTCAGGATGCGGCTACCAACTCAGAAGCTTTACTACGGGATTTAGAGACTATGGATGAGCTCAGGGATGCTGCTAAGTTAAGGATGGTAGCATATCAACAAAGGGTTTCTAAAGCATACAACAAGAACATAAGGGTAAGAAGATTTCAAGTGGGAGATTTGGTACTAAGGAAAGCCTTCCAAAACACCACTAAACCTAGTGATGGTAAGTTGGCTCCTAAATGGGAAGGACCATATTTAACTGATTCTGAGGCTGGTAACGGAGCATACTGGCTATCAACGATGGAAGGAGAGATTCTACCAAGATCTTGGAATGCAATTCATTTGAAATACTACCATGTGTAAGGATTCATGTGACTGATCTCTCTGGAAGAGAAGCCATGGTTCGGATTACTGGTGAGATAAACGTGAAGGCTGATAAAGATTAATCATCTCCATATACAGGTATCTACCCTTAACTTATATTAATCATTCTTATATTTTAACTAAACATGGTCTAGAAATAGTCCATCCTTAGAATTTCGCAGTGCCATCCTAAAGATGGAAAACTTTGAAGACTAGAGGACTGGCCACCCTCTCCTACGTTAAGGTGTCTGACACCTTCCTAAGGTTTAAAGGTTTTCATCTTTCACATTGGGTTAGCAACCCCGCCTGGAGTGGACGTTATTCATGTATATTTTCAGGATGGTGGGACCAGTCCATGTAAAAGTTGCTGACAATTTCATCATTTTTGGAATATACATTGAATCCTTAAGGTTTAGACATTTTTTCAGTGTCTCTTTCTCGTATTTGGCCTAGTCGCCAGTGGCCTTGTCGCCAGTTATTCCTAAATTATTTCAATAGGCCTTGACGCCAGTTATCCTCAAAATGCTACATTTTGGTCTTGATACCAAGTTATTATAAAGATTACATACGGGCTTGACCCCAGTTTATTTAAGGCCCAGTCGCCAGTATAATAACAATGTTTGCCTTTATACAGGCTAGTATCAAAATCTGTTAATCCTTTCTTGAAAAGGAATATAGACTTAAAGTCATTCCTGAAGATATTACACTAGGGACATCCTCAGAATGATGAAGACCATCCAGAGGATGACAAAGAAATCATCTTAAAGACATCAATCTTAATCATTCCGAAAAGGCTAATATGTGAAAGCAGATAAAAGGTATCGTTTGTCTCATTCCCTTATACCTAACATTTGCTAGTGTTTACAGGATAACAAAAGAACAAAGAAGGAAACACGAGGATGTAGCGTCAAAAGAAAGTTGTCATATTATTTATCAAGACAAAAGTGATGTCAACCCATGGCTTCATCCTAAACCAGGACCCATCCACCAGGGGTCAACATTTTCATGCCGGGTCAGGGAAAGATTTGGGGCTTCGTCTTGAAAATCAAGATCCCTCCACCCCAAAACCTTTCATTTTTCATACAATCATAAAATAAAATTGCCAAACTGTTCACAAACCATCAACCTAAAAACCACCACATAATAGGAGTGGATTCAGACGCCACCTCTTTTCCACCTAGACCGAGAATCTTCTCCCGCCAGGCTTCAACATCCCAATCCTCCAGTTTGAAATTGGGATCCTTAGCCTGCAAAGCCATCCTCACCCAAGCCTGGAAAATTGAGATCATGGCAGATTTCATCAGACCTTGCTTGTACTCCTCCATCTCCTTTTGATGACCCTGCACAGTGTTAGCCTGAGCAGATTTCACCATCCTTAGCTCAATTTCCACTTTGACCAGTTTCTTCTCAAGCTGTTTACTCTTGTCATGAGCAGACTTCTTTGCATCTTCAAGCCAGGCCTTAGTATCAATGAACACTTTGTTGACATCATCCAGGGACTTCAAGAGATATTCATGTCCCTGCAAGTACAAACAAAACAGGTAAGTACTTAACCCCTATTATATATATTAAAAGTTATTGTTGCCATTCTCAGGATAGCAGCATACCTGGAGAATGAACTGGGAGATCTTGCCCAAAATGGCATCACGGCTAAGACCTTCAAAAGGAGAAGTCTCCTGTGCAGATGTGCTAATAGCCTTCCATTTCTTAGAAGAAGCCTGAGCTTTAGGCTTAGGTGTAGGAGGAGGGCTTGTCATCCTGGAACTGGAAGGAGAGGTGATCTTGGGAGCCTTGACATCCAGGCTATCAATTTCATCATTGTCAAAGAAGGCGGGTTTCTTTGCTGAAAAAAAAGTGAAAAAACACAAATTCATACAGGAATACAGGAATTAAGGCATATACATCCTCAGGATGTGAGAGGTGAAACTTACTAGACATCTCAGTAGCTTGGCTTGTAGTAAGACTCTCTTCTACTTCAAAAGTCCTTGTTGAGGGAGATAACTCTATTACTTCCTTGTTCCTAATAAAAGCATCTTCTAAGGGGAGAAAAAGTTTTGCAAAGCAAGAACCTGCAAAACAAAAGTAGTTTAAAATATTAGTAACATCCTCAGGATGTCCTTATTATTTTTCTCTTATCTAGAAAAGTATTTACCACTTTTTAACCAGGACATAGGGATGTCATCCCCCATAAGGAATGGAGTCTCTTCTCAAAAAGAAGAACTTAGACTTCCAAGGCCTATCTGATCTTATAACATTATACAGAAAAGGAGGTTCTTTATTGATAAGCTGAAGAACATAACGGCTTGACCCATGTGTTTTCAACTTATATACATATGACAGGTCTCCAATATGAAGATGAATGCCAAGATTCTCAATGATCTTATTGCAGACCATTAAGATCCTCCAGATCTCAAGCATGCCCTAGGCAAAGGCCATCCCTCTTACATCAAAGAATTCTTTGATGAACTGTGGGAATGGGTACTTAAGACCAAGTTGGAATTGAATGTAGAAGACGCAGACCCAAACACAGGAGGTGAAATCAGACTTCACACTCAAATCATAGGGACGAAAAATAGCCGAACTAGGGAAGGCCCCTGAGTTCTTAAGGGCTTGAATGTCCCTATCATTGAAAGTGCAAACCTCTTGATCAGGTTCTTTAATCAAGTTCTGGGGTGTGAAATCCTTGGGGATTCCAACACCTCTAGATGCCCTTGTTAGCTTCTTACTCATTCTCAGAATTTTTTGTTTAAAAAACTTTGCAGGAATAAAGAAAAGAAGAAAGCAAGAAAGGAGTAAAATAAATACCTTTTTAAATAATCTCGTGTGATTATAAAGAAGGAGGAAAGCCTAGATATAGGTGGCAGGATATGATGAGATGTAACGGTCATCACGAGGATTTAGCCTAAAATATAGTCGTTCAAACATGAAGAAAGTCAAGTCAAGCTTATCAGATAAACTCTTCGATTAGGAAAAATATTTTTACCATTGAAAAAGACTTGAAGACCATTAAAGACCAACAGATTACGTGGGATTCCTCATTTACTTTCATGTAACTATATATAAGGGGATGATTGACGAGTATAAGACACATTAGACTCACTTGAACAACACTTTCACTTTGTTGCTCTTTACAGAATACTCTGATACTCACACACACTTAGCACAATAACTGTAATCATAGAATACTCGTCATTCATTCATCCAAAGTTGTAACTTTTTTACCCATTTTTAATATTAACAAACAAGGCACGGGCTTAGACTCCTCCCGAGGTTTTGTGCCGGCGATCAACAACTGATCAAGGGCTTTCCTCGTACATCGAGTTTTGTTCTTTGTGTATTCATACTTATATTGCTTGTTTTACCATTCTGCCAATAGTTACATCCTCAGGATATAACTGTCCATCCTCAACTGTAGCTAAGCCATCCTGAGCACAGTTGTCACATATTTATTTCTTTTACATCTTGATACACCATTTTCAGAATAAAACTAGACTTTAAACTTATTTGACACACATAGCAATCTACCTCACATTTTCTGATTTGGAAAACAAGATTATTTTTATTATATATTTTTTTACCAAAACAGTTACTACAACAAATAATGGGAGAGGTTTAGTAAGGTTATCTCTGGGGCTTCAAGGCTTCAAGGGTATCTGTAAAACAAAAGCGTCTAGCCTTTACACATGAGGGGTCTCATACGTTTGGATTTTGGCATGAGTATAGAACTGTAGTTAAGTGTGAGAGAGTAATAGATAGTAGGAATGATAGAGAAGAAATGATCTTACCAATGATGGACACAATACCTATTAATAGGAAAAGGAGAATCAAGGACAACTGCACAGGGATGCCAACTCGGATGCTTAAAGGAGTAAGGTGAGATCTGTAATTCTTAGTCTTTGAGGAGACTATATCCATTTGGGGTTCAAGGATTTTACCTTCCGGACATAAGACAGCTCCACCACGTGCAATAGTACACCTAGGGAGTTGTATTTGTTAGTGCATTATTCATGTATGTCCCTAGCTAGTGATCTGGTACAGAATGTCGAAGGTTCAGATAATCAGAAAACGATCCAATCAATAGTCGAGGGGGAGTTTGTAGATGCGTTTTGCGACTAGTGATTGGATATTAACATGTGTTAAGAATGCTGAAGTAGGCGAAGGTGAGAAGAAGTGGGCGAAGGTAGAACTGAAGAGGACGAACTTGGAATGGAACTTGACAGAAGAACACATTCGACCATTACAGTGGGCGAATGTGGAAAGAACTCACATTCGACCAGGTGAAATGGGCGAATGTGCAGACTCTATAAATAGAATTTGTGTTTTTGTAATGTTAAGTGAGTCATTAGGTGTGTGTGTTTTGAGGTGTTGTTCCAGAATAGTTTGAGAGGTTCAGTGTGTGTTCTAGATTAACCTAAAGTCAATTGTAATCAAGTTTTTGAATATGTTAATCTATGAAAACGTTTGAAAATGACTTTGATTGTGTTTTGATTTGAGTTTATATCAGTTTGTTCAAAGCTAGGGTTTCCGCACCTGGTTTTGTAACTTGTATGATCACATAATCCTGTTTTCGTGTAAATTCATCCTCCAACAAAGTGGTATCAGAGCATAGAGGATCATACAACAACAAATTGATAAACTCAGAGCTGATTTGGACCTAATTTTGAAGAATTGATAACTTTCTGATCTGGTACATCACTAGCTAGGTCCAAGGGGGAGATTGTTAGTGCATTATTCATGTATGTCCCTAACTAGTGATCCTGTACAGAATGTCGAAGGTTCAGATAATCAGAAAACGACAAAGACTTAAACCCAAAGACAATCCAATCAATAGTCGAGGGGGAGTTTGTAGATGCACGAAGTGCGACTAGTTATTGGATCTACAAAGTTAACATGTGTTAAAAAGTGCTGATGGGTTGAAAGTGGAATGCTGATGGGTTGAAGGTAGAAGAAATGGGCGAACGTGGAAATTACACAGAAAAAGTGGGCGAATGTGGAACCAACTGGGCGAATGTAGAATCAGTTTGGGCGAATGTGGAAAGATTCCACATTCGACCACAGTAAAGGGGCGAATGTGGAAAGTGTTCCACATTCGACCATATCAACTGGGTGAACGTGCAGAGTCTATAAATAGATTTTGTGAGTTTTTGAGAAGAAAGAGAGTCATTAGAGGTATGTGTTTTAAGGTGTTATTCCAGAATAGTTTGAGAGGTTCAGTGTGTGTTCTAGATTAACCTAAAATCAGTGGTAATCAAGTTTATGAATATGTTAATCTATGAAAACGTTTGAAAATGACTTTGATTGTGTTTTGATTTGAGTTTATATCAGTTTGTTCAAAGCTAGGGTTTCCGCACCTGGTTTTGTAACTTGTATGATCATATAATCCTGTTTTCGTGTAAATTCATCCTCCTACAAAGTGGTATCAGAGCATAGAGGATCATACAACAACAAATTGATAAACTCAGAGCTGATTTGGACCTAATTTTGTTCAATTCACATCTGTTTTTGACTGAAAATGGTTTTTGAGTGTTTTTGAAAGATTTAGAGTTGATTTTGTGGTTAAAATTCAAAATTCCAAGAATTAAAGTTGCTCCAAATTAATTCCGAATCAAAACCTGATTAAGATCATTCAAATTCACAAACTTTTGAAAATCAGAGATCAAAATAACCGTTTTTCAAAGTGTAACCGTTTTTCAAAATCTGAAATGGGCGAATCTGGAACTGAGTGGTCGAACGTGTGAACCTTTGGGCGAACCTGAGTGATTTTTGGGCGAACCTGAGTAAATTTGGGCGAACCTGGAAAGTTTTTGTTGAATTTTTCACTTTCGGGTCACAATTTTCACCTTCGATTGATCGGGCGGGCGAACCTGGAGTAGAAACGGGCGAACCTGAACTTTTCTGGGCGAACGTGGAATTGTGTTAGTGTGTTTTACATTCTGGTGAAGTTTTACATTCGATTGAACACTGTTTGGGCGAACCTGAACCAGAAAGGGACGAAAGTGAGAAATAACGGGCGAACCTAGAACTTGTGTTTGGATATTTTACATTCTGGTCAAAATTCTACCTTCGGGTAAACTATTTTGGGCGAAAGTAGACTTACCAGGGGCGAACGAAAATTTTTGAAATATTTTTGTTGGAAAAATGATGGATTACTTATATAGAACGGAAGAGGATATCAGAGCTCTAGTAGTAGCTGAAAGAAAGAGACAACAATTACAGAGACAAAATTCTCAAGTTGATAACTGTTGGGGATTTCCAATGACACCAAAACCAAATGATGAAATGGTACATGTTAACAAGTGTGTTAACAGAGAAGGTGTTCATAGGAATGTTGCGTGTTTAGTCAAACATATGAGAAATGATGATTCAAGTGAATTGTCAAAGAGTGATTTGAGTTCTGATACGAGTTCAGAACAAAGTAAATAAGAACAGAGTGATACCTCAAATGGTGATGCAAAATCTGATAATGGTAATAAATCAGATGATGAGGTAAGTGCTAGTTGTTCTAAATGTGTCAAGTTGGATTATGAATTGATGACACTTATTGAGGACAAACAGAAACTAGCAAATGAACTAGAAAATTGTAAAAACCAAATTAAAGTTCTTGAAAAGAATGAAAAAGATTTGTTAAATAAAGTTGAATCTTTAAAGAAAGAAATGTTAGAAATGAATAAAAGTGTTTCAAAGAATACTTCCACATCAGAGTTGGAAATCACAACACCTTGTGTTGCTAATTCTGATTGTGAAGTGAAACCAAAGTTTGAACAGAAAACTGAAACTGTTGAAACAACTTCTGAATCTGAAGAAAAACCCATATTCAGTTTTCCTGAAGGAGTTGAAGGATCCTACATGTTGGAAGGACGTGACAAATTGATTTTCAACAAAGATTTTCTAATTGAGAATATCGAACAATCTCTACTTAAATGTATTTTTGTTGATAATATCGATTTGTTAAATCAGTTTAGAAATCAATTTGATCATCTTCATTTTGAACTCAGTCCTAACCAACATGAGAATAAAGAGGATCAAAAGAAAAATGTTGAAAATAAAAAGGGTTCTAAAGTAAAAGAACCAAAACCAAACAAATCTAAAGGAAATGATCAGATGAAAAATTCTTATCAAAAGAATTCAAGAAATTTTTCATCTAGATCATATGACTATTATGATTATTCATATAACTCTCGATTTGATGGTTATTGGGGAGACAACTCACCACAGTATTCTCATCGTTATGTTGAACAGAGAAACTGCTTTGAATGTGGTGAAGTTGGTCATATTGCTGCTCATTGTCCCTATTGGTATTGGGATGACGGGTATGCATATGATTTTGTTGAATATAGGTCTTGTTATAACTGTGGAGAGTGTGGGCATCTAGTTGCTTACTGTCCGTATGTTAAACCGAAAAAGACCGAAGTGAAATTTGCTAGAAATTCAGGCAATGTCAGAAAGCTTGTATCCCCAAAACCAATCAAGAAGCAAAAGGGGAAACAGGTTGTGTATGACAATCGTAAAAAAATTGCCTTGAATAAAAATGGAGATTGTGGACGGGTTGCTGAGGTAAGGAGGAGTTCTAAGGCTAAGCCTAAGAATAACTCTAAACGTGGGTCTTCATCAGTTAAGTTTGAGAAGATTCCAAACAACGTTCAGAAGCAGGTTTCAAATAAGAAATCTGAAAAGTCAAAAATTAAAACAATTTCAACAAAATCCAAAATAAACTCTGAACGTGTTTGGAAACCCAAAGCACTTTCTAAATCAATAGCAATTTCTACTTCAAATCAATCCATTGAAAAACCAATTGATTTCTCAAAAGGAGAATGGATTGATGTTCCAAGAATTGATGACCTTGGACGAACCATCATTGTGAAGGGATGGGTGCCTCTCTCGTGCTAATTGTTTAATAAGTGTGCAGATTGTTCCAGACAGACCTATTAGCTGTTCTTTGATAGTTAATAGTGGAGCATCTGTATACAAGCTATTTATTGGAGAGGTGAAGGTCAAGGAAGGGTTATTGAAGAAGGAAAATATGATTTCAACAGAGAGGAGAATGTTTGTAGTCTGTTTCCAACCTGTGAAGCCGGAAAAAGTTGCAATCTCATGCAATTGCTCTCAGGTGTTGGATTTCAATAACAGATACGACAAAATGGTTTGCTAATTGAAAAATCTTAATGAGTCTAGTAATCTGAGTGGAAAATGGTTTTTAGAACTCAATGAGTAAACCGCATCGGATATCATTTTATTTTGTTTTTCTTCAAAAAGTTTAAAAATCCAAAAATATGCTTATTTTGAGATTTTTAGGGGGAGAAAATTTCAGAAAAATCAAAATAAAAAATAGAAAATCAAAAATGAGTTTTCCTGGAGAAAAAGAGGAGATGATAGTACGTCAGTGGACTGTCAGACTACTCTAAAAACAAAAATGAATTGATAAACATTGAGTAGCCATTACAATTATATATTGGTAGGCTTGAAATCAAAATTTAAAGTTCAGCATGGTGATATAAACTTAAAATCAATAACTGATAATCATGTGGATCAACGTATCGTTGGCATATGGTCTCAGTACCGAAATTTTGTTTGATAGATTGCCAAAATCAGAGGTTTCGGGTCGTTATATTGAAAGTTATCTGGGGATGGCCTAACTGATCTTTTGCTGTATTGATTTACAGACCTAGATTCAGTCAGGGTATCTTATTAAAAGAGCTAATAAAGGCAAAACCATAAGTTACCAAATGAGGAACTTAACATGTGTGATGATAATCAAAGATTATCTAATGCATCGTATCAATACTATGATGAAAATCATGTATGATATTAGTCCTCACCCTGGTAGAGTGCACAAGTCACTTTGAAGCATTAATTTGCTAACCTGTCACCACTGTGCCTCATACTTTGTAACTAACGGATAACTTCAGTATAATCACGCGTTACGATGAAGCTTTGTGCAATTCTTGATACGGGAATGTGTCGCGACTGCGGGGACCATAGATTACTCAGTATCTAATATTACCATAACATATCTAAAGTGCTGAACAATGAATGATGATTTTGAGTTTAAGTGGACAAATATACTGGTAATGGTTGTAGGATACTCAATGACAAAAATAGAAAATTAATCAAAAAGAGTTATGACTGACTGTTTCAATACTGATATGATCCTCTTACCAGAAAATTCACAAAAATATGTTGAATTTACTTTTATGCAATTATAATTGAAAATTCAAAAAGATTTTTGGTGTGTTTTAGCATAAACTTTGAAAAATCAAAAAGTTTTGTTTCAATTTTATTTTCGATAACCGATGTTGGAATACTGGATGTGAAAGCTCAGATGCTTAAAAGTTGAAAAAGATTATAAATTTTCAAGTTTCTGGTACATATTGAAAATGTTTTATAGTTCAAGGGGAGCTATTGAGGGTCAAAAGGAATGTGAAGAGTACTTCCGAGATTTTTGTCGTGTCTAACGCCGGTTGTAGTTTGTGCAGTTTTTAGTAAAGTTTTCTGCAGAATCAAATACAACAGGTGCACTACTCATGACTCATCGACAAAGAGTGTAATTGAACAAGACCCAACCTGAACATCAAGATTACCAGAACAACAGAGGTCAGTAAAAGGTTAAAGAAATGACTGAAGATTGAAGAAATCAAGATTATTGTCTATCTTCATCTCTGGATCAACAAATGACAAAGCCAAGATTTCTTGAGTCTGTCTAAGATTTCAAAGCTTACTGGAGAGATAGACAGGAACTTCGACACAAACGTGCATGAAGATGGAAAGTTTTCAATCAAGACTTGAAGAATTGATAACTTTCTGATCTGGTACATCACTAGCTAGGTCCAAGGGGGAGATTGTTAGTGCATTATTCATGTATGTCCCTAGCTAGTGATCCGGTACAGAATGTCGAAGGTTCAGATAATCAGAAAACGATCCAATCAATAGTCGAGGGGGAGTTTGTAGATGCGTTTTGCGACTAGTGATTGGATATTAACATGTGTTAAGAATGCTGAAGTGGGCGAAGGTGAGAAGAAGTGGGCGAAGGTAGAACTGAAGAGGACGAACTTGGAATGGAACTTGACAGAAGAACACATTCGACCATTACAGTGGGCGAATGTGGAAAGAACTCACATTCGACCAGGTGAAATGGGCGAATGTGCAGACTCTATAAATAGAATTTGTGTTTTTGTAATGTTAAGTGAGTCATTAGGTGTGTGTTTTGAGGTGTTGTTCCAGAATAGTTTGAGAGGTTCAGTGTGTGTTCTAGATTAACCTAAAGTCAATTGTAATCAAGTTTATGAATATGTTAATCTATGAAAACGTTTGAAAATGACTTTGATTGTGTTTTGATTTGAGTTTATATCAGTTTGTTCAAAGCTAGGGTTTCCGCACCTGGTTTTGTAACTTGTATGATCACATAATCCTGTTTTTGTGTAAAATCATCCTCCAACAGTATTCAGCGCACGCATGGCAAGGACGTCTATTAGGCAATCCCTCAAATATTGCCTCCACATTAATCAAGAGATAAATCAAATACAATTTTATTTAAATTGCATTCTCTAAATATGTATATAGGAGAAATTGTCTCCTCTAGTTTTATTACATCCTGTGTATTTATAGGTCTTGTAATTGTAATAGAATGCATTGAAACTTTACCTATTATCATGGTATCAGATCCTAGACACCCCAACCGGTCGCATATACACTACTAGGCATGCAAAGTTTGATGAACCCTTTTCACTTATCTGCCACACCATCAGACACTTCTCTCATTCCCTTCACAAACTTTGAAGACATCCTTCCACCACCAACACAACACAACACCACACAACACCCATCACCACCCAAGCCAAACACCTCATTGCCCCATTGCACCTTCTCTCAATCTAAACCCAATACAGTCAGACCATCCCAACCCGATTCCACATCCCATCCAGCCCACACCCTTTTCCATCCAAACCCCTCCCTCCGACTCCTCTAACGATAATTCCTCAGCCCACTCCAGCCCAACATCCACTTCCACCGGCCCAATACCCACGTTAACAGCCCACCTGCTTACACTACTATCCCAACAATCTCCCAAACCTAATCTGCCACCTCCTCTACTCAGCCGAATCCCACACAACCTAACGCTTCAGACTCATCTCCAGCTCACCATTCATTATCGGACCAAAACCTAACAACCACTCAACCATAATCTCCCACCATTGAAACCACTAATAACCATCCTATGACACCCGATCCAAAGCCAGCATTTTTAAAACAAAAAACTTTTCCAACTTGGCTCAATTTACCAACCATCCTCTTCATCACTCTCTCTTGTCCACTCATGTTCCAAAAGGGATCAAAACCGCATCCAAAGATGCTAAATGGGTCCACGCTATGCATGAGGAACTTGATGCTTTACATGGCAATCATACTTGGCACCTTGTACCTCGCCCTTCTTCTTAAAATATCATCGGCTCAAAATTGAGGTATCGCATAAAATATAAAGCCGATGGTTCCAATCATCGCTACAAAGCACGTCTTCTAGAACAAGGTTTTAACCAAGTATCGGGACTAGATTTTTCTCATACCTTTAGCCCCGTTGTCAAGTCATCCATTCGTGTTGTTCTTAGTCTTGAACTATTAATAAGTGGAAACTTCGACAACTTGATGTAAATAATGCTTTTCTAAATGGTAATCTCACCGAAACGGTTTTAATGGAACAACCACCGGGATTTGAGGACCCAAAACACCCCACTCATGTATGCAAACTAAATTGTGCCCCTTATGGTTAAAAACAAGCCCCACGAGCTTGGTTTCAGCAATTAAGTTCTTTTCTCCAAACCGTGGGTTTCACATGTAGTCTAGCCGCTCTTTGTTTGTCTTCAATCGTGATGGCATCTTAATCTATCTTCTAGCTTACGTGGATGACATAATTATTACGGGCAACAATGAAAAATTTATCTACACATTCACATCACGTCTTAACAAAGAATCCAAAATCAAGGATCTTGGAATTCTAAGTTTCTTCCTTGGCTTAGAGGTAACCCACACAGAGACGGGTCTATTCTTAAACCAATCCAAGTATGACTATGTTGTTCTATCCTGGGACGATCTCCTTGATTCCAAGCTAGTCGCCATTCCCCTCTCTCCCAAAAAGATATACTCAACTCCACCGGTCAACCTTTTCCCGATCCCACTCTTTATCATTCTTTCGTCGGTGCTCTTCAATACCTAACCATTACCCGTCCGGATCTCTCTTTTGCCGTGAACCACGCAAGCCAATACCTACAAAACCCCACCACCACTCACTTTCATCTTGTCAAAAGAATCCTCCGCTATGTCAAGGGAACTTTATCATATGGACTAACGTTTGATAGACCACATAACACTGTTTTATTAGGTTATTCTGTAGATTGGGCACGTTGCATTGACACACGACAATCCACCTATGGTTATTGCATTTATCTAGGTGGAAACTTGGTATCTTGGAGTGAAAAGAAACAACCGACGGTCTCCCATTCATGTTGTGAATCTGAATATCGAGCAATGGCGAACATGGCTTTAGAAATCATTTGGGTTACTCATGTACTTCGAGAGCTTCATGTCTTACCATCCGGATCTTCAACGCTATTTTGTGACAATAAGAGTGCTTTATTTTTAAGCCAAAATCCAATCTCTCACAAAAGAGCTAAGCACATAGATCTTGACTACCACTTCGTTCGAGAATTAGTTACTGCAGGTCGACTCCATACTCGTTTCATCTCAACTAATCGATAAGTCACCGACATCTTCACAAAGAGTATTCCAAAGCCGCTCTTTAAAAGTTTCGAGCAATGCTTTGTCTACATCCTCCGCCCCGCATTGACGGGGGGTATTAGGCAATCCACAAATATTGCTTCCACATTAATTAAGAGATAAATCAAATCAATTGTATTTAAATTGTATTCTCTAAATATGTAAATAGGAGAAATTGTCACCTCTAGTTTTGTTACATCTTGTGTATTTATAGGTCTTGTAATTGTAATAGAATGCATCAAAACTTTACCTATTATCAAAACTGTAAACGTCTTGTCAATCTGAACCATTTAAGCATTTAACCCTTTAAGGTTTAGAGTATGTTAGTGGATAATGTGCGACTAATGCTTTGGATTGCAAATATAAAGTTTTGTTAGTCTGATCGTGGGGGCGAACGTGGAAAAGAAAAAGGGTGAATGTGGAAAAGCATGGGCGAATGTAGATAGAGAGGGCGAATGTGAAAGATTGAAGACAGTGTGCTTGATTCGTACCATTGTGTTGGGCAAACCTGCACATTCGACCCTATCGGGGGGTGAATGTGCAGTAGTATATAAGCTTGAATTTTATTTTGATTTGTAACTTTTGCCATTTGAGTCAGTGTTTTCAGTCTAGGTTCTCTCTCTAGGGTTGGATCATTGTCAAAGTGTTTTATTACCTTGTTGAGCCAATTGTAAAGATCATTATCAAGTTAATTAATGTAAATGAAGATTGAAAAGGTGAATTTGATTGTTTGATCAATTACCTATCATTTTGTAAGTAATCTAGGGTTTCCGCACCTAGATTGGTAGACTTGTACGATCATCTAAACTGTTTTTGTGAAAACGATCCTCTACAAAGTGGTATTAGAGCCTCTACAGATCATACAACTAAAATTTGATAGTTTTTGAACTGATTTGGACCCAAAATTGATCAAATTTTTCTGTTTTGAATGAACAATGGTTTTTGATGAAAATTGATTGATTCGGACTAGATTTTTCCGATAAAATCATGATTTCCATTCGTTAAAGTTGTTCCAAATCAATTCCGAAGCAAAACCTGACAGACATCATCAAAATTCATCAAGTTTTGAAAAATTGGGATCAAAATAACTGATTTTCAAAGAATAACTGTTTTTCAAATGGGTCAGGTCGAACCTAAGAGAGAAGGGTCGAACATGTAGTTTATGAGGTCGAACCTAGCATTTTCAGGTCGAAAGTGGACTTATTTAGGTCGAACCTAGAAGTTGTGTGTGTTGAGTTTTCACATTCGACCAAGTGTTGTACATTCGACCGTACGGGAGGTCGAACGTGGGTTTTAGATGGTCGAACGTGGGTCTGAGATTTATCTTTTCTACATTCGAGTCGAATTAAGGGGCGAACCTGGAAAATTTCCACATTCGTACCCCCGACAGGGGATTATAGGTCGAACGTAGAATCTGTTGAAAATTTTTCTAAGTGTTTCGCATTTCGAATTTCATAGACGATATGTGGGGATTTCCGACAACACCTAGGCCTGGTACAACATAACAACACGTTACCATGGACCCTTGGACTGTAGCTGCTCAAAAGTCGAACACTCAACCATCTCAGCCAATTAATTATCTCGCGATGAGTAGTTCAATTCCAAAGACTGTTGCTCAACCTCCACAACAACCAATGAACGATTATTGGTGTGTAGCAGCAGCAGCGGTACACACTCAAACTACAAAGGCTAATTCCACACTAATAAATGATTTGTCTTCAGGTAGTGGGAACAGACCACCGAAGCTGATGGAGATGGCGGAGTACAATCAATGGCAGAAAGTTCAAGATTCATTTGGAAGGGATGGGACAAGAAGGTACAGAGGCATGGCAGATGATTGCTAAGGGATATGTTGCACCAGTGTTGGAGAATACAGGTGAACCAATTCCGCTCGATTATAGCTGAGGATGAAAAGAAGAAGTTTGCGGTGGAGAAGAAGGCGTTCTCCCAACTATCTCAAGCTATTACTACTGAACTTCTACACCAGTTTGGATCATGTACCACTTCCAAACAGCTTTGGGATATGTTGAATAATCGTCATGATGTGAATGAGAAAACCAGAAGGTTTAGGATAGAAGAATTAAAGAAGGAATTTGAGAACTTCAGTTATGTTGGAAATGAGACTCTAAAGGAACAATGTTTTCCTTGATATGTGTAGGGAGCTCCAGCTGGCCCTGTTAGCAGTCTCTAGATTGTCGACAGTGGAGCTTCTGGTCACATGACTAGTGATTTGACGCTGTTATTCGAGATTCTCGTGGGTGATGTGCTTACAACATAAAAGTGACACGTTCAAAACTTAAAGGTTCTGTTCACCCGATTGGAAAATCTCTACAGTTTGAAGATTAAAAGAATTCGGAGTGACAATGGGACGGAGTTCAAAAATGCACAGATGGATGCTCTTTGTGAAGATAAAGGAATTCATCATGAATATTCTGCTCCGTATAACCCACAACAGAACGGTGTCGCAGAAAGGAAAAACAGGACTCTAATAGAAATGGCAAGAACAATGCTCGCGGATTCCAACCTTTCAGTAATGTTTTGGAATGAAGCTATCTACGCAGCTTGTTACACATTGAATCATGTGTTAACAGTGAAGAAGTTTGGCAAAACTTCTTATGAACTGTTGAACAGACGTAAGCCGAACTTGGAGTATCTAGAACTATTTGGGGCTCCGTGTACGATGTTGAATCCGACTGAAAAGTTTAGTCCGAAAGCTGAAGAGGGATACTTTGTTGGATATGCAACCCCGCTCAAACGGGTATTCAACAAAAGAACTCGACAGGTGGAGGAATGGACTAATGTTGAAGTTCAACGATATAGTCAGAACGTACAAGGAAACGGTCCTGACTGGATGTTTGATTAAAAGATTTCTTTGAATCATTCAATCTAGATAACTTGGTTGAAGAGGCTGTTCTAAGACTATTTTACAAGTGTGAAAACGCAGCGACTTCAGCGTTAGTGCGACCGATCACCGTAACACCTCCAACAGCTTCTAATGATACCAACGTTCCTGCAGCTAAAGAAGAAGTTTTCCAGGAAGCTTCAACTACTGTTGATACTTCCGAATCAGAAGATGATTAAGAAATCTTCAGTGAAGCTATTCTATATCATGCAACAGAGGCACCACTAGTGAACCCAAATCCAGATGTTGCTTCATCTTCAAATACAGGTAATGATCTGGATTCGGCAGAAAATATGACTACTCAGACGGGAGTTATAGTACCTAATCATCCGGAATCTCGGATTCATCGTATTCACCCGCTCGAACAAGTTATTGGTGACCCTGGAAGCAGTTTCATGACTAGAGGACAACTTCGTAGTGCAAACTCACCTGAAAATCTTGGCACTTTAGCTTTATATGCAAAAATACAAAAATCTGGTTGTCAGAATGATTGGTCCTTTTCTTGTTATGTTTCGCAGGTTGAGCCGCGGACTTACAAGGAAGCTCTTTTGGATGATGCTTCTGTAGAGGCGATGCAAGAAGAATTGTTGCAGTTTCAGAAGCTGGGTGTTTGGACACTTACAGATTTACCACCGGGAAGAAAGAAGATAGGAACCAAATGGGTTTTCAAATGCAAGAAAGACGATCTAGGCGTAATAGTGAGAAACAAGGCTCGGTTGCCAGTTCATGGTTTTCATCAAGTTGAATGGATTGATTACAATGAGATCTATGCACCGGTGGCACGTATAGAAGCTATCCGTATGTTTCTAGAGTTTTCCTCGTATAAGAAATTCAAGGTGTACCAAATGGATGTCAAGAGCGCGTTTCTATACGGTGTGGTCAAGGAAGAGGTCTACGTCGGTCAACCTCCAGGCTTTGAAGATCCTATCCACCAGGATAAGGTTTACGCTCTCAACAAAGCACTTTACGGGTTGCAACAGGCTCCACACCAATGGTATGAGGAGCTAAGAACGTACCTGCTATCCAAAGGATTCAAACGAGGCTTGGTAGAGTGTACACTGTTCACCAAAAGAACAGGGGATGACTTGCTTCTCGTCCAGATTTATGTTGACGAAATTATTTTTGGTTCTACTAACAAACTTTTATACAGAGATTTTGAAAAAGTAATGCAGGAAAAGTTCGAGATGAGTGCGATGGGAGAAATGCAGTTTTTCCTCGGCTTGCTGGTGGATCAAAGACCAACGGGCATCTTTATTCACCAAACCAAATACTTATATGAAGTCTTGAGCCGGTTCCAGATGGAAGACTCGAAGCCGATGGATACCCCGATTCAACCTAATCACGGGATTGGAATTGACGCTAAGGGGGAGCTGACAGATCCTTTTACATACAGAGCATTCATCGGTTCTCTGATGTATCTCACCGCATCTAGACCAGATATAATGTTCGCCACATGTCTCTGCGCACGTTTCCAATCGAAGCCGAAACAAAGTCACCTAACAGCAGTCAAGCGAATCCTTAGATATTTGAAGTGTTGTCCGTCGAGAGGACTTTGGTACCCTAATGACGATAATTTTGAGTTTGTTGCTTTTAGTGATGCAGATTGGGGCGGTTGTCACAAAGATAGCAAATCCACAACGGCTGGATGTCAATTCTTGGGAAGCAGGCTCGTGACCTGGCAGTGTAAGAAGCAGACAGCAGTCGCACTATCTACCTGCGAAGCAGAATATGTAGCAGCATCTAGTTGTTGCTCACAGGTTTTGTGGATTCAGCAGCAGATGGTTGATTACGGTTTGCAATTTCTAAAAACCCCTAATCACTGTGACAACGAAGCCGCAATTGCATTAACTAAAGAGACGGTCAATCACTCAAAAGAGTTGATTGATATGGTCAAAATCCACACTGATTATCAGAGGGCGGATCTCTTTACTAAAGCTTTTGATAAATTTCGATTTGAATATCTTTTAAAAGCTAAAGGTTTAAAAGAGAAACAAGACTGGTCATAATCTCGGTTTATCACTTTTTGTTTTTCAAATTTTTATGTTTTTACTGTTTTTCAGAAAAATCCAAAAACCTAAAAATATGTTTTACATTTTAGGGGGAGTCTTTATTTAGAAAAACCGAAAAATCCAAAAAGCCATAAAAATAGAAAAACCCAAAATGATTTCCAGAAGTAAAAGTGGAAATGATAATACATCAGTGGGGATCTGACACATGCTAAAGAAATGTAATGCAATATGAGGCGTGTGTTGATTTTGTGTGATGTGTTGATAGGCTTCGTAGACCTATTACTGCGTGTCTTAGTGATACAAAATCTGAGGTTTCGGGTCGTTATGTTAATTGTTATCCGGGGTATCCTGATTGATCTTTTGTCGTATTGATTTACGGACCTAGATTCAATCAGGATATTTGCTAAATGAGCTTAATTGCCAAAACCTAAAGGTTACCGAATTGAGGAACTTAATGTATACTAATGATCAAAGATCATTAATTGCATCGTATCAATTCACTGATGAAAAGCTGTGATTGATATCAGCCTCAATCTTGTATATATGCGCATGTTACTTTGCTGCATCGATTTGCTGACCTGTACACCTCTGTGTTGTATATCTTGTAACATTACGGATAAAATTTGGCATAATCACGCGTTACGACGAAGCTTTGTGCAAATTCCTTAATAAGGGAGTATGTCGTGTGCTTGGGAACCATAAGCGTGTTAGTATAATACATCTAATAGCGTATCATTTTAAAGCACTGCATAACGGTCTGCATGTGAGCTTATGTGGACAACAATATCAGCAGTTGTCGGATCACGCATTGTCTTTAATGATAATATACAGTAAAGATCAACGGCGTGATCAGATTTCTAAAAAACTGATATGATCATCTTACCGGAAATCACAAAATGTTTACTGCTTTATGTTTACATTTCTGTATTTTACATTTGGTTTTGCAAAATATACAAAAACTCAAAATGATTTTAGGTGTGTTTTAGCATAAATTTACGAAAAACCAAACTTTTTACATTTCTGAGTTATTTTTTGATAACTAATAGTGTTTGATAGTCGTTTTCTGAAACTTGATGAACCAATTTGAATGTTGTATCTATAAAATATGAAATGATGAATGTTTAAAGCTTAAAATTTGAGAAAATGATTGAACGGGATTCGATTTTGAGATTTGGTAAATTTTAAAAAATTCCACTCCTCATTTGCCCCTTTGATGGGTCGAATGTGGAATTTTTGTTACATTCGTCCTTTACATTTTGGTCGAATGTGAGTGTTCTAGTGTCATATTATACATTCGAACCCTTTGTCCACCTTCGAGCCTTTTACTAGGGTCGAATGTAGACAAAGTCTCACATTTGCCCCACCTCAAAGGTCGAATGTGGCTTTCTATATAAGCCAGATCCCCCATTCGAACCCTTATTCAAAATTTTCAAAATTTTTTGTGATAACTAACCCTTGTTGCCCTTGAATCTTTGACCTTGGATTATTGTTTATTACTCTTTTTTGATGAGTTTGACTTCAAAATTGCAGGTAATGATCCATTAACTAGGACAGATTAAGGGTTTCGGTTTTCGAAACCTTCAACATGATTGTTGGACTATTTTGGCACTGTTATAGACAAAGTTGATCATAGGTTTTTAGTTCTAGATAGTTTTAGGGGGAGATTAAGCAACAATCTTGGTTTATTCCAGTATAATTGTTTGTTTTTGATCATTTAAAATCAGTTAGACCTAGATTGTTCATAAAAACTATCTAAAACTAAATGCTTGAATCAATTGATCTTTTAAAAGGCTTAGTCGGTCATATTAGTTGGCAAACAAATGAAATTCACGGATTAAAATGGTCTAGATTGAACTTCTGATTTTTGGTCATATGAACAGACAGAATTGATAATAAGTATCCGACACTGAAGAAAGATCCTATAAAGATTCTAGTTCATGATCACATGAACTTGAATACGTTGATCAGAATGAAAGGCTATAAAGGAGTCCCTGAGAATGAAAGACCACCTCACAAGAACTTGTTTGGGCACTTGATTAATCAAGGTTATAAGGATCCAGGTGAGAACAAGGCAAGGAATGATAACAGTGAATCTGATAATGCGAAGTTGTGAATGCTGGAGCCAAAGGGAAGGGCAAAGCAAAGGAAAGTGAGGTTGAACAGACAAAGAAGCAAACTAGAAGGAAGAAGAGTGTTGCAAGAAAAGGAACAATGCTAGTTGATGAAGAGTCTGCCGATTCTGAGGAGACTCAAGAGGATGAGAGATAGGATTCTGGTGATGAGACAATCACACGAACTAAACCCATGGCCACTGTGGCTGGTGAGTCTGAAAGTCTAAACAAGTCTATAGACGAATCTCTACAAAAAGGCCCTATTTATTTAGAAGGAGATGAAGGAGATCTTGGTTTGGGAGCTGAAGACTTTGGTGGTTCTCCTGTTGTTTCTGAGAAATAGAAGAAACCAAAGTATAAGACTATGTCAAAGAGAGAAGAGAAAGAGAATCCTAAGAAAAGGCATGCAAAAGAAGTTGAAATCTTGCTTAAAGGAAAGAAAGTTCCTGACGTTGGCACTTCATCTAGAGTTACTTCTCCAGTAACAAAGAAGCATAAGAAGTCTGATAAAGCAACTGAATCTGAACCAGTTCCTGATTTGAATACATCTTTGTAGAATGTATTGAATATGTTTCAGAAGACTCCAGAAGCTGAATCATCTATTCCTAAAGTATAAGTTTCAGATGATGTGATGGAAGTTGTGAAAAAAAAATTGGAAGAGATGATGTGACACCCGGCAAACTCCGGTAACTAACTTTTTGAAAACTTAGTAAGTCTACCTTAGCGAGTCGCGCATACATTACACATGTCAGGGTCAGTCGAGTCGAGTCGTACATCATTGGGGTTTTAACACACGCAAGTCTCGAGTCCCGGGAATTGGTGAACGAGTGTGAACGTGTTTGCTTTCATGTATTATGTGTTTATAATCATTATGTGACTTGTCGGTATGTTAAAACGTGTTAACATACGTTAAAACGGGGTTTAACGCGCAAAATACCCTGGACCAGGCCTTGCAGGCGATTAGGGAAGCCTAATCGCCTACAAGGGGGCGATTAGCAGGGCACTGGGAGCGATTGGGCAATGTTATGGGGCGATTGGGGGCTAATCGCATGATAGGGAAGGCGATTAGCAGCCCTAATCGCCTGATAAGGCTGCACAATCGCCTGACGTGTTTTAAACGACTAGAAACGCCTATAAATACCACCCTTGACCTCTAAAACACCATTTGTGCAACCCTAGCCATCCCATAACCCATACCAACACACAAACGCCCTCTAGAACTCGTTTTTACATCAAAACAACCATTTCCAAGCTTATTCCATCATTTTCTCTTAAATCCAAGGTGTGTTCTTCAAACCCAAACCTTTAAATGATTATATTTTGTTCCCTAAAAGTCCAGACCTGACTTTTAAATGTTTTTGTCTTTGAAAATCCATTTAAAACCGTTTTTAATCAAACCCAAACCTTTATGTGTGTTATATGTGTTTAAAGGTAGGATTTTTAGGATTGAAACATGATTGTTTTTGTGTTATTAAGGTGTTTATGGCTGTTACAAGTTAGTATGATGATGTTCTAGGAGTTTGAATGGTTTTGGTTGTGTATTGTCGATGTTTGATGTTTTGACCCATTTGAATGATTTTGAATGATTAAGGATGCTATGAGGTGTGTTGTTGATTGTATGATGTTAGGGTTTGCTTTAGGATGATGCTAGAGCAGTAGGATACTATCGGACAACGTGGTTATGTGATGAAATCTAGATATTTGCTATTTAGGGCAAGTTCTTGCATGTTGATGTGATGTTTACATATTAAGTTACTATTTTGGGAAAACGCTCGCATTCGGGACTGTTAGAATGATGAAAACTTAGGGGTTTTGCTTGAAATATGTTTGTTAATGTGTTAGGATTGATTTTGGGTGTTTACACATGTTTCGGATCTGATTTGGAGGGTTAAACGCGCGAAATTGCGTCGCGCAGCAGCTGCAGGTGATTAGCCTCCTTAGCAGGCGATTAGCTTTCCCAATCGCATGCTAAGACAGGCGATTAGCCCTCTTAGCATGCGATTAGCCCCTCAATCGCATTCTAAGGTAGGCGATTTGCCTCACAATCGCCTGTTGACCATCCCCAATCACCAGTTGAGTTTTCCTAATTGCATGCTAAGTTCCTAATCGCGTGTACTGCTGTTATAAGTGTATTTTGACATTCCGAAACCCGATTCGACACCTAGGAACATGATAGGAATCCCGTGACATGCCTAGTAACCTAGTAACACGTATATGGACTTGTTTGTGCGTTATTTGACCTATGTGTTAGACTCGTTGAACTTTAACGCATGTTAAGTACTAAGTTGCATGATTTTTGTATGTTTGCGTATGAGTTGAACACGTGGAATGTCGGGTCACCAATGGGATGTCGAGTCTTGTCTTACGTAGTCTGGTTGTCGGTCAAACACGCTTTTCGGACACATAATGGTCATGGACTGGACTTAGGGACTAATGAACCCTAGTGGCGACCTATCATAAGATATGCGTTAAGTTAGACTAATAACCCGTAGGGTTCATTAGTCCCTAAGTCCAGTCCATGACCATTATGTGTCCGAAAAGCGTGTTTGACCGACAACCAGACTACGTAAGACAAGACTCGACATCCCATTGGTGACCCGACATTCCACGTGTTCATCTCATACAGAAACATACACAAATCATGCAACTTAGTACTTAACATGCGTTAAAGTTCAACGAGTCTAACACATAGGTCAAATAACGCACAAACAAGTCCATATACGTGTTACTAGGTTACTAGGCATGTCACGGGATTCCTATCATGTTCCTAGGTGTCGAATCGGGTTTCGGAATGTCAAAATACACTTATAACAGCAGTACACGCGATTAGGAACTTAGCATGCAATTAGGAAAAGTCAACTGGTGATTGGGGATGGTCAACAGGCGATTGTGAGGCTAATCGCCTACCTTAGCATGCGATTGAGGGGCTAATCGCATGCTAAGAGGGCTAATCGCCTGCCTTAGCATGCGATTGGGAAAGCTAATTGCCTGCCTGCAACTGCTGCGCGACGCAATTTCGCGCGTTTAACCCTCCAAATCAGATCCGAAACATGTGTAAACACCCAAAATCAATCCTAACACATTAACAAACATATTTCAAGCAAAACCCCTAAGTTTTCATCATCCTAACAGTCCCGAATGCGAGCGTTTTCCCAAAATAGTAACTTAACATGTAAACATCACATCAACATGCAAGAACTTGCCCTAAATAGCAAATATCCCGATTTTATCACATAACCACATTGTCCGATAGTATCCTACTTCTCTAGCATCATCCTAAAGCAAACCCTAACATCATACAATCAACAACACACCTCATAGCATCCTTAATCATTCAAAATCAATCAAATGGGTCAAAACATCGACAATACACAACCAAAACCATTCAAACTCCTAGAACATCATCATACTGACTTGTAACAGCCATAAACACCTTAATAACACAAAAACAATCATGTTTCAATCCTAAAAATCCTACCTTTAAACACATATAACACACATAAAGGTTTGGGTTTGTTTAAAAACGGTTTTAAATGGATTTTCAAAGACAAAAACATTTATAAGTCAGGTCTAGACTTTTAGGGAACAAAATATAATCATTTAAAGGTTTGGGTTTGAAGAACACACCTTGGATTTAAGAGAAAATGATGGAATAAGCTTGGAAATGGTTGTTTTGATGTAAAAACGAGTTCTAGAGGGTGTTTGTGTGTTGGTATGGGTTATGGGACGGCTAGGGTTGCACAAATGGTGTTTTAGAGGTCAAGGGTGGTATTTATAGGCGTTTTTTGCTGTTTAAAACACGTCAGGCGATTGTGCAGCCTTATCAGGCGATTAGGGCTGCTAATCGCCTTCCCTATCATGCGATTAGCCCCCAATCGCCCCATAACATTGCCCAATCGCCCCCAGTGCCCTGCTAATCGCCCCCTTGCAGGCGATTAGGCCCTAATCGCCTGCAAGGCCTGGTCCAGGGTATTTTGCGCGTTAAACCCCGTTTTAATGTATGTTAACACGTTTTCACATACCGACAAGTCACATAATGATTATAAACACATAATACATGAAAGCAAACACGTTCACACTCGTTCACCAATTCCCGGGACTCGAGACTTGCATGTGTTAAAACCACCCCAATGATGTACGACTCGACTCGACTGACCCTGTCATGTGTAATGTATGCGCGACTCGCTAAGGTAGACTTACTAAGTTTTCAAAATGTTAGTTACCGGAGTTTGCCGGGTGTCACATCATCCCCCTGTTGAAAGAATTTTCGTCCCGAAAATTTCTCGAAGTCGAAGAGAGAAGACAAATAAGAAGAAAAATTTTCCGGGTCGTTACAGATGATGAAGATCATCAATGCACAACAAGCTGAGATTGATAAGTTCAAGAAGAATGAAGAAACTATGTTGCAGATTGTTGTAGCATCTAAGACTAATCAGGATGAGTTAGAGAAGAAGCTGAAAGTGGTTGAAGAAGAAAAAGAGGAGATTGAAGCACGCAGCAAAAGAAACACAAGAAGAATTGTAACTATTAGAAATGCAAATAAAAAGATGCGGGGAGAAAACAAGAGGATGGGTAAATTGTTAGACAAATTGTATAATGAAGCTCGTCAAGTCAAAGAAGGTGAAGAGGAAGAGAAAGTTGACTATGAGGATTCACCAGATGAGAAAAATGATGAGGATGAATCAGACGATGGTTCTGATGATGATGATGATGCAGATGGTAAGTCTGGTGAGAAGAAAGATGATGATGAGGAGAGTAGTAGTTTTGATGATGATGATGATGTCAGTAAATTCAGTTATGAGGAGAGAAAGAATAAAAAGGGAGATGCAGGACAATCAAGTTCAAAGAAGAAAAAGTCTGGAGAAAACGTTGATAATGATGATGATGATATCTTTTGGACTGAAAAGATTAAAGCTTTGTCTACTGATGACAAGAATTTGTACAGAGAAATGTTGAACAAGAAAGTCTGGACGATTGAGTTAATTGGAAAGTTTCCAGAGATATTCAAAGCAGATGATATGAGGTACGAGTTAGAGTACAATGATCCAGATCTTGAAGAAGGTGAGGTGTCGGCTGCTGTGGCAAAGGAAATTCTTGAAGGCATTGCACAGCAAGTTGGAAAGACACTTGAGGAGATTATGACAGAACAGGTGATTCCTGACATTCCTGAAAAGGATGTAGAAAGTCATTCTGATGAACAATCGTTTGAGAAGGAAGAGATTGAGATAGAGAATATCACACACGAAGAATATCCTGAGTATTTCAGAGACAAAGATGATGAGGTATTCCCAGACTTGACAGAAGTGAATTGGAAAGAAGCTGGATATAGAGCTAAGAAGAAGAGTGATGTGTTTTTGAAGAATATGTTTAAAGAAGGTAATCAGAAACCAACAGCTGAACAAAATGATAGTTTGAAGACACTATTGAAGAATCTGAAAGAATTGGATGATAAAAGACCGAAGCCTGAAGCACAAGGTGGATTTTACAAATACCGCAATCAGTCGTTTAAAGGTAGAGCCTTGGGTTGGAAGTACTTAAGACAACTGAAGTGCATCGGTGTGAAACGGGAAAAGGGAATTTCGTACTTTTACAGATTCCATGATATTTAAACTCTACCGTACTGGCCGGTGAGAGACATTTGCAGATTCACGATGTCTGGTGCTTCAGCTAACTGTGATGCTATGGGATGGTTTGCTGATCAACTAACTTGGGAAAGCAGAACGAAGTGGAATATGTTCAAACCACAATATCCCAAGAGGAAGGTGCATAAGGAGATTGATCCTAAGACTGCTTTGAAGAAAGTGACTTTAAAATACAAACCTCCGGTTGTGATGAAGAGAATTCCCTTAATGCCAATTCAGCAGCATTTTAGATCTGAATTCGTGATGTGGTATTACGATTGGAGAACAGCAGAAGTTGTAATTGTGTTGAAGGATGGAAAGGATGCTTATAAGAAGATTCACGTTTTTGATCCGATGTGGATCATTAACTGTACGTTTGAAGACATCATCATGCTCTACTACAATCCAATTTATTGTGAACCAAAGGATGCAGATCAAGCGAGAACGTATCAACAAGTTGTTGGTGTTTGTTTTGCGTATGATATAAATTCTGGAAGCAATTTGGAGAAGAAACTTGGTGAAAAAGTGAAGATGAACGAAGTGCCAAAACGATCAACAAAACGGAAGCTTGAACCTGAAATGACAAAAGATCAGAAAAAGCAACTGAGATTGAAGCTGATGAACAAAGTAATGGACGAAGCATGAAGGCAATCCAAGCAATAGTCGAGGGGGATATTGTTAGTGCATAATGTGGGACTAATGCTTTGGATTGCAAATATAAAGTTTTGTTAGTGTGATCGTGGGGGCAAACGTGGAAAAGAAGAAGGGCGAATGTGGAAAAGCATGGGCGAATGTAGATAGAGAGGGCGAATGTGAAAGACTGAAGACAGTGTGCTTGATTCGTACCATTGTGTTGGGCGAACCTGCACATTCGACCCTATCGGGGGGCGAATGTGCAGAAGTATACAAGCTTGAATTTTATTTTGATTTGTAACTTTTGCCATTTGAGTAAGTGTTTTCAGTCTAGGTTCTCTCTCTGAGTTTGATCATTGTCAAAGTGTTTTATTAACTTGTTAAGCCAATTGTAAAGATCATTATCAAGTTAATTAATGAAAATGAAGATTGAAAAGGTGAATTAGATTGTTTGATCCATTAGCTATCAATTTTTAACTGATCTAGGGTTTCCGCACCTAGATTGGTAGACTTGTATGATCATTTAAATTGTTTTTGTGAAAATGATACTCTACAGAGTATTATCAAAAAAACATGTAAAGTCTTCATCTCGTGGAATCTTCATGGGATAAATGCATTCATTTTTGAAATAGAATTAGTGTATGGGTTCTCGTTTGGATTGACATCTTAATTTCTTCTTGGACCCGCGCAACCTTGGCCGATGTGCCTGTTATTTCTATGCTGGACGTATTAGAAAACATAATACATTCTTAAAACTTAAGAGAAGGATATCCATTAGGGGTGAGCATACGAAAACCCAAACATACCAAAACCGAATTAACCGATCGGTTTCGGTTAAGATATGGCCAAAACCGAATCTTTCGGTTATGGTTTTTATTTATCCTTCTTCTGCAACCGCAATAACCGAAATTGAATAGATAGTTATATATTTATGTGTTTTTCAAGTATATCCTTGTTTTTGAAACAAATTTTCATATTTTTTCTACGTGTTTGATGTATTTTTCATATATATCAACGTATTTAAAACATATTTTTATCTATTTCCTAGGTAATTCATGTAGTTTTCATGTGATTTCTTGTATTTGTATTCTTAAAAAATGTTCAAAACACATGACTAACTATTTTTATTAGTCTCGAAGAAACACAAGTTGTGGGGTTGTCCCGTCAAGAGGTTATAGACTTTCGGGGAAATGGGGTTGTAGATTTTGATGTTGTTGATGCAAGGGCTAGATAGGGTGGCCTATTGAATATGTGGAATCCGAAAGTTTTTAAGAAGTTGTCGTCTATTCAGAATCAAATTTTTTTAATTACCAAAGGAACTTTAGTTGCTGACGGGACTATGGTGAATTTTATTAATGTTTATGCTCCTCAAAGAGTTGGGCCTAAAAGAAGGTTGTGGGAAGAGTTGGCAGAGGTGTTGAGAAGAAGTAGTGGTTTGATGCTGTTATTAGGTGATTTTAACACGGTTTGTTGTCTGGAGGAACGTAGGAATTCCAGATTTAACTATGGGATTCCTGTTGATTTTAATAGATTTATAAATGATATAGGTCTGAAACAATATGTTATGAGAGGTTTGAAATTTACTTTTTTAGCCAGAAAAGGCGAGGATCATAAACTGAGCAAGATTGACAGGGTGTTGGTTTGTCAGAATTTCTTCGATAAATAGCCGTCGGCTTGCTTAAGGACACTCCCTAAGGAATATTCAGATCATTGCCCACTTCTTATGACTATGGTTGATTCTAATTCTGGGCCTAAACCATTTAGATGGTTCAATTCGTGGCTTAGCAGGGATGACTGTGAAAAGGTGGTGGTGAAAGCTTTTGATGTAAGCGACTTCCAGGGTAACCCAGATGAGATTATTACGGCTAAGTTTAGTTTTTTTAGACAGTCTCTTAAACTTTGGTGGAAGGAAGTTTTGAAGAAAGAGGGTGAGGAAATGATAAAAATGAAGGAGGATATGGAAAAATTGGAGTATGGTTTGGAAGACAGAGATTTGGAAGAAGAGGAAGTCTGGGTTTTGGAAGAGTGTAGGAAAGGGATAGACTTTTTGAATTTGTGTTCCAATCGGGACCTGAAACAAAAATCTACAGTGAAATGGGCCATAGATGGGGATGAAAATTCAGCGTTCTTTCATGGGGTAGTTAATGGGAGAAAGGCTTCAAATTCGATTCCTGGTTTGATGGATGATGGGGATGGGTGTGGAAGCCTGCTTTGGTTAAAAAGGAGGTTCTTATACATTTTCAGAAACATTTTAGAGAGAATTTGAAGAAAAGACCTCGGGTGAAGTGTGATAATATGAAACGGATACAAAGGGATATGGCGGATGCTTTGGTTAAGAGGTTTTCCACATAAGAGATTAAGGATGTTGTTTTTGATTGTGGGTCGGATAGAGCGTCAGGCCCTGATGGATTCAATTTCTGGTTTGTCAAATCTTTTTGGAGTTTCTTGGAGGAGGATTTTATTAATTTGTTTGATCATTTTCATGAACATCGTGTCATTAGTAGAGGTTGCAATTCATGTAGTTTTCATGTGATTTCTTGTATTTGTATTCTTGAAAAATGTTCAAAACACATGACTAACTATTTTATGTTTATACTTTTGCACAAGTTTTATTTTTGATAATTAACCGAACGTAACCAAAACCAAACCGATAATTGACATGTTAACCGTAACCGATCGGTTTTGATTATGATTTTTCCTAAATCCAAACTTCGGTTATCAGTTTCGATTATGTTTAGAAACCGAACTGAACCAACATTTATTCACCCATAATATCCAAATAGAATCAAGGAATCAAGGTTAAGTGTCTAGAATCATGGAATATCAAGGGAAATGGACTCGTTTTTGTTTTAGTCTTTTTTTTTAGTTTCTTTGTTAAAAGTTTAAAAAAAAGTAAGCATATATCTGATATACATCCATTTAAATTTCTTTTTTACGACAAATTGTTATTTCGTTTGCTTGCTTGTAATTCCGCCAGATTTTAGGGGCGGAGCCGTCATTTGTTGCCCTGCTTATATCCCCACCCTTCTCTCTCTCTCTCTCTGCCCTCTCAACCTGCTTTCTCACTCTCCCCTCTCAACCTGCTCTATTTTCCATGCCACTATTGCATCTCCTTCGATGATTCCGGTGGTGGGTGCTCGGAGGGTTGCTTCATTTTGAAGCTACAGAAAGACGATTATCGTCGTACCACCGTCATATCACACCACAACCGTACCACCGTCATACCACACCAGCGACGCTTCGTCGATCAGTCATCGTCACCCCACCACGGTCAGATCGTCACACCACCACTTTCACAAATGTCCAAGCGGGTAGGTTTCCGATCGAGTTCCGACATGGTTCTGGTAAGCGTTTTTCTATTGCATGTTCGTTTTTTGTTTGGATCGAATGTCTATGATCCTTAATCTGACCAGTCATGCTGTTGATCTGATTGCGGTTGATCTGGTCCGATGGGTTTCTACCGAACGAATTTGAAACATATAAAACGTAGTGACCGAATATTTTTTTTCCTTTTGCAGGTTTTTGTTTGAAAGAGAATGAATTTATTTTTAAACTCGTAAAAAGGTAATCTTATTTTGTAGTCTAGGATTGTATGAAATTTGATCATATTTTGTTTACCGTCATATTCTACAATTTGTGATATCAACACCAATTTATGGTATTGGGACCTCTATCAAACTGATTACGAAATTCATCAATTAAACCTTCCTGGTTTGATTTTGGTTGTTATCGTGTCGCACTACTTGGTAGTCAACATCACACGACATCTCCGCAAGCGATAAGCTAATGGAAGCAGATAGGGCATCAGAAATGGGTTTGATCACGCACTCACGCCTATGTGTGTAGTGGAGGTTAGGGTTTACAGAGCCTTGGGACAATGAGTTGAGTGGTGGCATGCTGGGTACGTCGTATATATCTGCTTTCCAGGCCCGCTTTAAGTCAAAATGAATACGAAGTCAATGAGCACAACAATTACAAGCAAGTACCATATTGGATTTTTTTAATACGATTTTAGTGTTTCAAATTGTGGCTGAAATTCAAAATTAGGGTTTCGTGATCGAATTTGCAGAGTTCAGTTTGGAGTTATGTTCGATGATAAGCACGAAGGATCAGTTGGTAGTAGCACACACTGTATTATAAATGTTGCATTTATTTTAATTGTGTAAAACTATTACTATAATAAAAACAAAAACCAGTCCCAATTCCTGTTTCAGCACATATAACTGTTTTGGTCAAAAATTACCTAATAGAAATAATTTTGTATTCCAAATTAGAAATTGTGAGGTAGAGTTCTAAGAGTGTAAATCAAATGTTAAAACTAGTTATATTCTGAAAATGTTTAGTCAAGATGCAAAAAGATATAAATAAGTGACAACTATGCTCGGGATGGTTTTGGTTTGTTTCGGGATTGACAGTTATATTCTCGGGATGGAACTATTGTAAAATTCAAGGAATGAACAATAAAGAGGTAAAACACAAAGAACAACACTCGATCTACGAGGAAAGCCCTTGATCAGTTGTAGATCGCCGGCATTAAACCTTGGGAGGAGACTAGGCCCTGCCTTGTTTGTTAATATTAATTTGATAAAAAGATACAACTTTGGATGAGTGAATAGACGAGTGTTCTATGATTACAATGATTGTGTGAGTGTTTCTAAGCAGCTAAGTGTATGTGTGTAACAATAGTGTAAGCAATGTGTCCTATACTCGTCCAACACCCCCCATTTATATAGTACAATGAAGTAAATAATGAATCCCGTAAGATCCGCCATGTAGTTAAGCTTCTTCAATGTTGTTAAGAGCTGTTTCAGGTGAACGTTGGATGAATTTCAACAGAATATAGTCGTTGGATAACGGTTTCTTCTCAGCTAGTCATTGTTCCAGCTGTTTCCTTATTTGTCGCCGATATTTAATGTATATCGGTTACAACTTTGACTCTATCTTTAATCTTGGACTTTGGCTTTGCATGAGTTATACTTTGATCTTTGACTTCTTCAACTGAGAATTATAATATAGACGTTGGAGAGTATATGTAAATTAATACTATAACTTAGTTGTACCTGCAATCACACACAAGAAAGCTAATTCGTTAATTCATTCTCAGGATGGGCACATGCTGAAATACTGTTACATCCTGAAGTCAGTAGAGTCCTTCAGCATCCTGAGGATGGTACATTAGTGATATGAGGTAAAATCATCATGAGGATTTTCACCCTCAACAATTGTCCCCAAAAAATATGTTACCGTTAATATCTTTTGTTGGGTTTATTTGAGACCACAGTTACCGGAACGAAGACTTTTGGTAGCTTGTTTTGTAGTTTGAATGTTAGAGGACTGATTGTGTAATAAAACCATAGTTTTATGTAAACCCTAGTGATTTGCGCACTTAACAGACGGGCCCTGCGCACTTAGCTGAGTGCGCAGGCCCATCAGCTCCTACCTATATAAAGGAAGCTTGTGTGCAGCTCTAAGGTTAGGGTTTTGGATATCTTGACAACACAAGTTCACAAAAGGTTGCGCACTTATCTGTATCCATGGTGTTTAAATGATTCAATCAGAAATGGAAAGCTTGAATTTCTTTATCTTGTGTGTCGGTTTATATTAGTTTTATCTAGCTTCTTTGTTTGTGAAGATTAATCACTTAAAACACCTAACAAATAGGTGTTTCTAAGTGATAACAATCTTGTGCACTTGAAAGATCTAGTATTTTGGGACTACAATTTGGTATCAGAGCCTCTGTGCTCTAGATTGTATCTGATTAAGATACCAAAACCCTCATTTTGTTAGTTTTTCTTTATGTTCTTATAAATTTTTTGTGTTTTTATCAAAAAAAATGGAAGGTTTTTCTTCTCCATTTGCTTCAGATTTCTCTTATTGTTGTGTTTCTAAGGTGTTAAAAGTTGGTTATCTTTAGTAGAAACATCATCCGAGTATTTCAGATCGATTAAAAAAGGCTTGGATAGGATTCTGCTGTGCATTGTACATTATCAGACGTATTTGCACACTTAATTGCGCACTTATTTCTTGATTCTGAATACTTATTTCATAGTTTGAGTACTTATTTCAAATTTTGAGTACTTATTTCATATACTTATTTCATAGTTTGAGTACTTATTTCAAATTTTGAGTACTTATTTCATATTTTGAGTACTTATTTCATATTTTGAGTACTTATTTCAAATTTTGAGTACTTATTTCATATTTTGAGTACTTATTTCATATTTTGAGTACTTATTTCAAATTTTGAGCACTTATCTCATATTTTGAGTACTTAGCTCATAAGCTGCATACTTTTTTTTCAAGTTGTGCACTTATTTCCAGATTTTAGGTGCACACTTATCTCATAAGTTTGCGCACTTGTTTCTTGGTTTGAGCACTTAAATCTTCAAAAGCTTAAAAGTTAACTTTGTCTCCTGGAACACAACTAGGGTTTCTGTGCACTTATCACAAATCAGTAGTTGGTTTGCGTACTTGCTGAAAGGGTGCAGTTTTGAGTACTTGGCTAGGGTTTCTGCGCACTAAAGTCTTAAGCGAGAGTTTAAGTGTCTGTGTACTTAAATAAGTACGCAGATTGATCAGTCAAAGACTAAGCACTTGTCTTGCTCAGCCCTGACTGACCTGCGTACTTAACAATTTGTGTACTTCAAGACTGCGCACTTATCAGGAGACCAAAATCTTGACATCGCTGTTGAACCATTGTTTGCGCACTTATTTGCGCATTTAAGGACTGATCTTTTATAATTAAGGACTTTGGACTTATTTCTGGACTGTAACCACTAAAATCAATTAATCAGACTTATAAAAATCAATCTAAATCAATGGCTGGTAACAACAACAACTCATACCAAGTTAATCCTATAACCAAAGCTGAACTGGAAACAGGAACAATAACCCGAATTCCCAAGTTAATGGGTGCTGAAGATTATGGCACTTGGAAAAACCGAATGAAGGCTTTCTACTATGTCAATGACTTTACTCAATGGACGTCTGTGCAACTTGGACCTCACATTCTAGTGAGGACCACTGAAGCAGGAGAGGTGTTTAACACTGATCCTACTACCTACACAGACCTTGACAAGCAGTTGATGCAACGAGATCACAAAGCCTACGGTGCTCACCATGGCTTTGTCTAAAGATGTGTACAACATGTTTGAAGAGTACGGATCTGCGCATGATCTGTGGTTCGCATTGAGTGATTACTACGAGGGAAATGCTGAGATGAGACAGAACAAGCAAGACATGATTCAGAAAGAATATGATATGTTTGGGAGTGTTCGAGGAGAAAGCTTGTCGTCACACATTGACAGGTTCATGAGCCTGTTAACAAAGATGAAGAAAGCTGGAATTCATGTCAACAACCGAAAATCCATCAAGAAACTGCTTAATTCTCTTCCTAAGGAATGGAGCCTTCAATGCATGCTGATTAGGAAGGAATACTTAGATGCTCAATCCACTTTGGCTGATCTCATAAACACTTTGAAGTCATTTGAAATGGATATCACCTAAAGAGAGATGAATCAGACTGTTCCAAAGGTCGCTCCTAGCACTACAAAGAAGAATCTGGCGTTGATGACTCCGATTGGTGAGATGGGTTCAAGTTCATCACATGCGTATGTGGACTCAATGGGTGGTGGAAGTTCAAGTTCGGGTAAAGCAGTCATGTACTCAGAAAAGGCAGCAAAGACACTAAATCCACAAGTTACCAAGTTGGCCACTGAACATGTGAAACTCTTCAACACCTTCATGAGCAGTTTTGAAGCACTGAAGAATGGTGAAATAAAAAATGAGATGATGTCCCCTGAAGATATGTACCAAGTGGATCCAGATGATATGGAGGAAATGGACCTCAAATGGCAGATGGCAATGATCACTCTGAGGGTTAAAAGATTTCAAGACAGAACTGGTAGGAGAGTGGGGATGGGTAAAGCTGGTTTTGACAAGTCAAAGATCCGCTGCTACAACTGTAAAGTTCTTGGGCATTTCAAATATGAGTGTCCCACCTTGAATCAAGCTGAAATCAAGCCCGCTAAGAGGTTAGTGGCCATCACTGATGGAAATGGGGGAAATGAGAAGGAACCACAGAAGGCACTGGTTGTTGAAGATATTGATTGGGGAGAAGAGGCAGCTGCAGCCGAAGTTGAATTAAGCAAAGCCCTAATGGCCAAAATTTGCACCAAATCCTCAAACGGTGTAAATTCACTAGAAGGGTCATCAACTGAGGTGCTAAAGGGTGAGATGCTAAAGAATGCTGGACTGAAGAGTGTGCTGATTGCTGAGAAGAAGAAAGATCAGACTGGAGAGGAGGCTTTGATAGCTGAGAAGACACCCACTGAGAAAGCAGCTGAAAAGATGGAAAATGCACCCAAGAAAGCTGAGGAGAAAGATATGGTAAACATTCCTCTTGAAATAAAATCAAAGCTGTGCTCACCTAGGTGCGTTACAGCTGTTGCTTACTGTTTGTCACACAACTGAAGGGTTTTAAGAGAAATGGATGATATCCGAAAAATTAACTCTGAAATGAAAGAAAATGAGTGGGCATATCAGCGAAAGTTGAATGCAACTCTAGCTGAAATGCAGACTCTAAAAGAATTTGTTCTCAAAAAGGATTTTCTAATAAATGAATTAACCTCAAAATTAGAAAAATCTAGAAATGAAACAACTCGTCTTCAAATCATTATTGACAAATGGAATGTAAGCAAAAAGGCTCATGCTGAGATCGTTGATTGCTCAAGGCAATCATTTGTAAAAGATGGAATTGGGTATAAGGATAAGAATGGAATCGAAAGATCACTATTCTTACCCTTGAGCCGAAGTGAATACATACCCATTCCAACACCTCATCCTAAAAATGACCTTTTTGAAAACAAATGTGATGAATCTGAGTCAAATGCTAACATAAGTAAAAGCGATGCAGATGTGACCCAACAGGCTCGGGTGAAAGATGATGAGAGTTGTGGTGGGCAGACAATGGGGTTAGGACATCCAGGTGCCAATTACTTCACAGTGAATTTGTTCATCTGGAACAATGAAAAGTCTAAAAACAAATTGATTTCGGATGACTGTAACACTTTAACTAATTTGGATGAATGTAATAGTTGATCTAGGATGGATAACTGTAATAGTTTATCTAGGCCGGATGACTGTATTAACTTAACCTCTAAACTAGATTTAAAGGGTGCTGTGGACCCTAATGATAGGAAGAATCCTATCAGACGTTCAAATGTTTGTGTTGACAATTTTATGCCAGTATGTGTTGATCTTAATGTTGCAGACTCTGATGATAAACCTACGTGTAAACCACCTGTGTTTGTACCAGAACTAAAGCTTAACAGGATTGGGAAATTTCTCACTGAGGAAATCCCAGAGTTTATTCCTTCATCCACAAATGTATCATGTTTTGAAGAATCACAAAGTGAAACAGGTAACTCAAGTTCTGAAGAATCACTGAGTGATACAGAAAGCAACATCAGCATACCTGACTGCAACACAAATGAAGAATCAAGTGGCAACAAGGATGAATCAAACTCAAGTGAAAGCTCCTGCCCAGACAAGCTCAAGAAAAGAACATCACAACCATCATCATCCAAATCTTCTCCAAAGATCAAGCCTAAACACTCAAAATGCTTTAGATGTGGAAAAGAGGGTCACGTGGTCAAAAACTGTCACTTGAAACCTAAACCACAGAAAGATGTCAAATCACAAAACTCTTTTTCTGATTAGATCAAAAATCTTCAAGAAACCGTAAAAAGTTTTGTTAAAACCACACATTTTTGGAAGAGAAAAGAGTCAATGATGGGTGAAAATCACGATAGATAAAAACTAAAACAAACATGGATTCCCAAAGTTAACTAAATACATGTTTTGATCATCTTTGTATATTATTATTATTTTTTTTTTGTAATTTTTTTTGAATAAGCTACATAAATGGTTGATAGCTCTTATGAGATACATGTAGCATGTTGATAGGGGCGCGTCAAGAACCATCACTGAATCCCCATACATATCGATCCATGACTGGATCATTGTGTATCTCACCGCCAGCGGACCAGACATCATGTGGGCAGTTGGATGCTGTGCTCGTTTTCAGTCAAATCCCAAGCAATCTCATGAAACTGCAGTCAAAAGAATCTTCCGCTACCTCAAAGGAACACCAAAGCTTGGTTTATGGTATCCTAAGAGTGATAATTTTGATTTAATCGCTTACTCTGATAGTGATCATGCAGGTTGTAGAATTGATAGAGAATTTGTCTCTGGTGGTTGCAAATTTTTGGGGAATCGGCTTGTATCTTGGCAAAGCAAAATGCAGATAACAGTGTCTATCTCCACTGATCAAGCCGAGTACACTGTTGCGTCCAGTTGTTGATGTCAAGCTTTGTGGATCCAAAATTAGTTGCTGGATTACGGTTTGAATGTCATGAAAACCCCAATCTTCATTGATAATGATGCTTGTCGTGACATCGTGAAGAATCCTATCGACCATTCTAAAACACTACATATTTAGATCAGGATTCACTCTATTTGCGATGCTCACGATAAAGGATACATTCAAGTGTTATCCATTGATACTGCTGATCAAAAGGCAGATATCCTCACAAAGGCTTTTGACAAAACTCGTTTCCTCCAATTGGTCACTTGGCTGGAAATGATAAATTTTGAGTGAGCTCACATTATGTCATGGTGTTAAAAAAAAAATCCTATTTTCATACAAAACAAGATTTTTGGGGGAGAAAGTATATCTCTATTGCAAATTAACAAGAAATGATAGGGACTAATCATATTTTGTCAGCATGTGAATAGGATCCAGAGGATGTTGCGGCTTCAAGCAACGACATGTCGGTAGATTCAGCTTGGAATCGAGTAAACTGCTAATAGGTGATTAACAGAATAGATCTACACGGAAAGCTGGATTCCCACTGTGTTTTAGGTCTGCACAAGCTGAGTCCGGTCATACACAGGTTGAGAGATCAAAAGACATAGAAAATTTTGTGCATATGTAATCAAAAGACACCTAAGTGTGCAAGCTACCAATGCGGGGCTATCCAAACAAATGAGCAACAAAAGACACGCAATGTTAGTGACGTGCAAACATATAGATAGCTCAAAAAGCAATCAGATGATCATCTTCTCTGCTTATGGGAACATAGACCTGAAGCTCTCATCATCTGATTGACATAATGATCATCTTCTTTGCTTATTGAAACATAGACCTGAAGCTCTCATCATTATATCTCAATAAACCTTGAGGATTGGTAGGCTTACACCTAGCACAAGTGGGGTCCACTAACTTTCCGTCAATATTACCAAAACATGATAAATCTCATCACCAAACTTATGTTGAAAGACGAGAGGCATGGATTTAAGTGGACAAGTATACCGACAGTTTTTCTTGGGCTGTAACTATCCAACGGAAAGTTGAAATGTGATCTGGCAGGTATGGTTAGTATGATCTTGTATGCAAAAGGTGAGAAACAGTTAACCCATCCTCATTGTTTTTGTTTTTATTAAAAAAAACGTACAAAATACAAAAAGTTTAAGGGGAGTATTAAAATATGTGTTAGAATGTGAGATGTGATTATTGCATATAATCAATCCTGATCATCATCCAGTCTGTGATCAAGAATAGTGCATGGGACGAGATTATGAGATTCTTCGATCTGGTAGATGTATTCATGTTTTATCTGTCAGAGTGATGTAGCTGTTTGGGAACACAATCAGAGTTAGAGCCGGTCAGACACTGCTGGAAGAAGGAATGCTATTTCAAAGAGCAGTAGATCATGCTAAAGAAAGGAAGCTGGAGATGCTAGAAATTTTGGAAATGATCGAGGCTGCAGTCAAAGAGAAGGAGCTTGGAGACAAAGACCAGGAAATTGCTAAGTGCGCAGGCCCATCAGCTCCTACCTATATAAAGGAAGCTTGTGTGCAGCTCTAAGGTTAGGGTTTTGGATATCTTGACAACACAAGTTCACAAAAGGTTGCGCACTTATCTGTATCCATGGTGTTTAAATGATTCAATCAGAAATGGAAAGCTTGAATTTCTTTATCTTGTGTGTCGGTTTTTATTAGTTTTATCTAGCTTCTTTGTTTGTGAAGATTAATCACTTAAAATACCTAACAAATAGGTGTTTCTAAGTGATAACAATCTTGTGCACTTGAAAGATCTAGTATTTTGGGACTACATCTTTCAAGGTAAATATATTTTTTAATCTAAATATCTTATCTGATGACTGATGGGATGTCTTGTCAGGATCACAACGGCTAGTTTCTCAGCGGTAATTATGTGATAACCGTTACAATCATCATCTTCAACCTTCTATATCTAGAGCTTATCCCTTCCTTTATAATCACATCTGATTTTTTAATAAGGTAATTTCTTTCTTCTTTCTTTCACACCTGCAAAATATTAGTAATATTCCGAAGATGGCAAAAAGATCCATAAGAGCTTCAGGGAGCGTGGGAACTTCTAGTGACTTCATTCCCCAAAACCTCTTGAGTCATCCTGAACAGGAGATCTGTTCTTTTGATGATAAGGAGATTCGAGCCCTAAAGAACTCAAAAATCTTCCCGACTTCTGCTAAATTTCGTCCTTATGATTCTCATGCAAGATTAGATTTTGCATCTCCTACCTGGGCCTGTTTCCTGTACTTACCACTCCTTCTAGGGTTAAGGTATCCTTTTCCCAAGTTTATCAAAGATTTCTTTGATATGACTGGGATGGTTTATTCCCAAGCCAAGCCTTAACTTTGGAAAATTCTGATGGTTTGTAGCAGGCTAATGTGATGCCGAAAGGATCACATTTGTATAGTTTTATTTGGTATTTTTATGTTTGTTTGTGTGTAGATTTTCCCGGAGTTAGATACATTAGCGAGAATCATGGAAGAAACGCTTAAGATGCTAAAAAGACCATTTTACGAGCCTTAAGTGAGAGTACACGAGCCGGAATGGAAACCTACGCGTGAAACAAATGAAAAACGATGCGGAAAACAACAAAGGCTGCACAAAGCCCAACCGTGGACCGCGGCAGGATTATTAAATCCCCACGCGGTCCGCCCGAACTTCACTAATCAGTTTTTAATATTTTAATCCCCGCGGAGCGCGGGAGAAGTCTTAATTACTCCGCGGTCTGCGGCGTCGTCCAGATCGAAAAAAACGTGTTTTCTTCTCCTTTCCATCCTGGTATCGCACAAGCCCATCCTCCTCGCGTGTTTAAGACCTGCAATCGACCACAGAGCTCGGGGTCCGATCCTTCAACACCATTTTTACCATCCACAACCATTTTCCATCAAATCCTCATGCCATGATGCCGCCATGTGGAAGGTGTACGATCCTGGAGGCGAAACCGACGCTGTGATAATCATCCCTAGTTAATAGGTTGTTTGGTTAGCAAATGATAATCGTCCTTAGTTAATAGTCCAAAGCAAACATACCAAGGCCATGTGTATGTGGTGTTCTTGTAACTAATTCGAATAGGATGCTTAGCTATACGAGCAGGATCCCGAGCGGAAGTTACACTTATCTTAGTATTGTTAGTATATTTTTATCACCACTTTTATAAAACAACAAAAAGATAAACTAGCAAGCTTCATAATTATATTTTATATATTTATTTTGTAACTAGTATAGGCGAAAAAACACTTAGTGTGAAACCAACCACATGCTCTTCGTGGATTCGATATACCCTACTTACCCTGGCTACCTAGGTTATTTAGGTTTTGCATGACCCGTGACGACCGGTCATCAAATGGCGCCGTTGCCGGGGAGCTAGTGCGCTTGGTTTTGTATTGATTGTTTGTTTATATTTTATTAAAAAGAAATAAAATAGAAAATTTGAAAATTTAAAAAACTATATATATATCAAAGTGTTATTTAATTTATTAGATTTCACTTTGGGTGTTCTAGTTGTGCAGGTTTTTACTTTGCAGGTATAGAACACAATGGATTGGGTTGATGTTGAAAATGAGCCATGCTATTATTTTGGAAGCTTTAGCCACTAGACCGAAGATTGTCCAAGACCTCCACTAATAGATCCTCATTGTTTTTGTTGCGGGAGAATCCATAGAGATGAAGATTGCTTAGTATATTGGAGTGATGCAGAATATTGGGATGAAATGTGGGATTCTGGTTATAGGGCAAGACCATGCCATGAAAACTATCAACCCCAAGTCAACTATAATTACAGTTCAAATTGGGACTATGAATATGATGAAACCGAAATGGGGTCATTTTCAAGTTACCAAGAAGAAAATAACGGGCATTATGATTATTATCCTCAGGACACAAATGAAGAACCGCAAGAATCAACAGAAATTTTGAACCAGCTCGGGAAAGATCTAGAATTGGAGAAGAAAGCTCGTCAAGCCATGGAGAGACAGATGGCTCACATGGCTGAAGAACTTGCTCAAATAAGGGAAAGGGCCTTGCTGGTAAAAATAAAAGAGGAAATTGATTCAAACTTGCGAGCATATGAAGTCATGGCTGAGCAGGTACGGTTAATGAAAGAGGAATTAGCCCAAATTAAAAATGACAAAAATAAGTTGACTAATGAGGTTGTGGTTAATGAAACTGAAAATGTTATAAGTTTTCCTACACATGAAAATGGTTGTTTAAATCTTAATGAAAACATAACATCTTTCAAAGAACCAGAAAATGAGTCGATCTCTATGTGTCTCATTCCTCCTATGGTATCCAAAATTGTAATTAATGAAACCTGTAGATTAAGAATTTTAGCTAAAACAGGATTATATGATCATACAAGTCCCAATTCTAGGTGCGGAAACCCTAAAACTGAACAAAATGATAATACGCAAATCACAACACGTAAAATACCTTTTCAATCACCATTTTATAGATTACTTGTTCAAAATATTCAATACAATGACCTTACAAGATAATCTAACACACTTTCACACGACTTTAATCTAGAGAGAAACCTGACCTTGACACACACACATTCAACAACTATTCTAACTTACAAAATGAGCCAATTCTATATATACTATCTGCACGTTCGCCCAGTTGCAAGGTGCGAATGTGGACTTTGTCCACATTCGCCCACTTCTTCAGTACGAATGTACATATAGACTTGTCAGCTTCCACCTTCGCCCATCCATATTCTTCCTTCACCCATTACATCTCACATTCGCCCACATGAAGGTCACCTTCGCCCCTTCTTGTACAAACTAACATATGTTAAAAAAACAATCCAAATCATTAGTCGCAAAACGTGCATCTACAAACTCCCCCTCGACTATTGATTGGATTGCCTTCTAGCTTCATCCATTGCCTTGTTCATCAGCTTGAGTCTCAGCTGCTTTTTCTAATATTTTGTCATCTCAGGCTCAAGTTTCCGTTTCACTGAACGCTTCGGCACATCAGCTATCTTCACCTTCTTGCCCAACTTAGTATCCAAGTTGCTACCAGAGTTGATATCATAAGCAAAACAAACTCTTACAACTTGCTGATACTTCTTCGCCTGCGATGCATCCTTGGGATCACTGAAAATCGGATTATAATAAAGCATGATTATGTCCTCAAAAGTACAGTTAATGAGCCACATTGGGTCAAAAATGTGTATCTTCTTATACTTGTCCTTCCCATCTCTCAACACAATCACAGCCTCTGCATTCCTCCAATCATAGTACCAGAAGATAAAGTCTGCACTGAAGTGTTGTTGTAAAGGCATCAAAGGAATCTTCCTCATCACTTCAGGAGCTTTGTATATCAAAGTAATCCGCTTCTTTCCAGTTCTAGGATCAATATCCCTGTGAACTTTCCTCCTCGGGTACTGAGGGTTAAACATATTCCATTTCGTTCTACTTTCCCAGACCAACCTGTCAGCAAACCAACCTACTGCCGTGTTATTCACAGAAGCTCCAGTCATAGGGAATCTACAAATGTCTCTAACCGCCCAATACGGTAGAGTTAATAAATCATGAAATCTGTAGAAGAACAGAATTTCTGATTCCCATTTAACTGCAATACACTTCAATCTTCCAAGATACTTCCAACCAAGAGCTCTGCCTTTGAACTTCTGGTTGTGGTACCTGTAGAATCCACCTTGAGCTTCCGGCTTAGGTCTTTTATCTTCAGCTTCTTTCAGCTTCTTTAACAATGTCTTTAAAACATCATTCTGATCAGACGGTTTCTGCTGATCTCCACCAAACACTTTCTCTACAAACTCCTCACTACGCTTTCAGCTTTCATTCTAGCTTCTCTCTGTCGGAGTTCTGTAAAGTCTGGGAATACCTCATCTTCATTATTCTCTCTGAAGTATTGTGGATACTCTTCATGAGTAATATCCTCGATTTCAATTTCCTCCATCTCCGGTGTATGTTTATCATCAGAATGATTTCCAATATCCTTTTCAGGAATATTTGGAATCATCTGATCCATCATAATCTCTTCCAAAGTCTTTCCTACTCGCTGTGCTATACCTTCCAAAATCTCGTTAGCAACAGCAGCAGACACTTCACCCTCTTCAAAATCAGGGTCATTATACTCTAATTCAAACCTCATATCCTCAGCTTGAAAGATTTCAGCAAATTTTCCTGTAAACTCAATCGTCCACTCTCTCTTCTCGAGCATTTCACGATACACATTCTTCGCGTCATCAGATAGAGATCTCACCTTCTCATTCCAGAAAATAGTCTCATCTGAATCTACATTTTCACTACCTTTCTTCTTAGAGCTTGACTCTCCAGCATCACCTTTCTTTGTCTTTCTCTTCTCAAAGGAAAACTTACTTGAATCGTCTCCACCAACATCATCACTATCATCACTCTTATCATCATCATCTTTACTCCCCGATCCCTCAGCATCATCATCTTTATCATCCTTATCACCTTTATCAGATTCTTCATCAGAACTTTCCTCTGATTCTTCTTCTTCATCATCCTCTTTCTCTTCATCTGAGGGCTCAAAATCTACTTGCTCCTCATCTTTTTCTTTATCCTCTTCTCCATCCTACAAATTTGGAGCTTCTCCATAGAGTTTGTCAAGTAGATCGCTCATTCTTTTGTTCTCTTTCTTTAGCTCTTTGTTATCAACTTTTACGAGCTTTATCATCCTTCTGTTTCTGTTGCACCTTACCTCAAGATCTTTCTTCTCTTCTTCAAGCTGTTTCACTTTCTTCTCAATCTCATCTTGATTAGACTTTGATGCAACCACAATCTGAAGCATCTTCTATTCATTCTTCTTAAACTTACTGATTTCAGCTTGTTGTGCAACAATCATCTTCATCATGTCATCCATCTTTTTGTTAACTTGTTTCATCACATCGTCAGAAATAGTAACCTTAGATGCTTTGGAAGACTCAACCTCTTTAGCTTTCTCTTTCTCAGGATTCTTAAACATATTCAGAACATTTTCTAAAGCAACTTCAAAATCAGGTACTGGTGCTACTTCAGGTTCTTTTGTCATTTTCTGCTTCTTAGCCACTGGTGAAGATACCTTTGATGATGTACCAGCTTCCGGTACTTTCTTACCCTTCAGCAAAAGCTCAATCTCTTTCTCTCTTAGTTTCTTCGTACTTGTCTTCTTATCCATCGACTTGTGCTTTGGCTTCTTCAAGTTTACAACAACTGTCGAACCTTCAAAGTCTCCAATATCAACACTTAAGCCTTCTTCTACATCAACCGGCTTTTTCTGTAACACTTCTTCAACATTTTTATTAAGTAATTCAGACTCCCCAACCGCAGTGGCCTTGCGTTTGGTAGTCTTGACAAGTTCTTCTTTAGAATCCCATTGTTCTTCCACCTCAGTTTCTTCTGAATCAACAGAATCTTCGTCTACCAAACTCGTACCCTTCTTAGCAGTTGTTTTCTTGCGTGCACCTTGTTTCTTTGACTCACCCTGATCAACTTTCGCTTTGACCTTCCCTTTGGCTCCAGCGTTTTTCACTTGCCTCTTCCTCTTCGTACTAGCATCAATACTAGAGGATCATCATTGTCAGAATCACTATTATCATGACGTGCTTTGTTCAATCCTGGATCAAAATAACCCGGATTAACCAAAGCTCCAAACAATCTTCTATTTGGTGGCTTCTCATTGTCAGGCACACCTTTGTATCCTTTCATCCTCACAAGCGTTCTTATGTTCATATGATCTTGACCTAAAACCATCGTCGGATCCTTCCTCAAGTTAGGATATTTGTTGTCGAAGATCATCATCAAGAACCTTGGTACAACATAAACTTCTTGTTCTTTAAACCTTTCAACATCTAAAGCATGTGGTCTAGAATCATTCCAGAAATGTTAAATGGTTTGTTGAGAGTCAACGCAACCATTAACGAGCTAAGACTTTTTCTCATAACGTCATAACCACCACTAACGCATCCAAAGACATGAATGATCACGTGTGCGAAATACTTAAACTGCACACTGAGCTTTCCTTTGTGCATTGCTCCGTCTGTTATCGGACCTTTATATTTCATTCTTAGAAAGCAAGCCCTCTGCTCGGTCCATGATAATACTCTGGGATCAGTACTCACTTCAAACTTAATCTTTAAAGCATCTCTGATGTCATCTTCAGTAATGAACATCTCCATCCCTTGAATAACACTTCGGATGATCGTCTTGTCTTCCCAGAAATCATATCTCGCATTCTTATAGAAATCTTCTACAATATCTTTATAAATGATGGCTGGTGTAGCTATGGCATGTATGATTCGGCTTCTCCTTAGAAAATCCACAATCCCCGTAAACTACGTATTCTTCAACACGTCACCGACATAGGCACAACAGTTATGCGATGCTTCAAACGGCCAAGCTTGTGGTAAATTCCACTTTCGCCCACTTTTCATGGTACGAATGTGGTTTTTATGGTTCGAAGGTAGAAGATTAGGCATGAATGTGGAAATCTTTGAATTAAACTTCACATTCGTCCACTCTGTTTTACCTTCGTCCCTTTTGTTCTACATTCCCCCGTTTTCATATGGTCGAATGTGAAACTATTTGACCCAAACTTTGAAAATTTTCATCTGTTGTGTTTTTGTCTCTGTTTTTTATTCAACCTAGTCCCTATATGACCGACTAAGCCTAACAAACATTCAATTTTGATAAACATTCAATTCTTATTTGTTTTCTAGATGAATTAGGGTTTGTATCATTCAAACAATCGATTAAACATCAAAAACAACTAATTAACCTAATTCCTTCTATTTTCTCCCCTAAAACTAATAAGGATTGAATCCTTGATAAAAATTTGAGTTAACACAGTCCAAATTAGTCCAGATGAATCAGTCTAGGGTTCGTAAAGTAAAACCCCAATTCTGGCTTGAATACTGAGACATTACCTGTAAAAATCACTTGAAAAGAATCAGCAAAGAACAGGCAACAAGATTATAGGATGAAAAGAAACAGGGCAACAAGTTTTTGCACTTTAGAAAATTTTTGAAAAAATACAGAATGAGAGGTCGAACCTGTGTTTGGCTTTATATAGAAGCTACATTCGCCCGGTTGCAATGGACGAATGTGGTTTGTTTCTACATTCGACCAATTTAATGGCCCGAATGTAGAACCTATGACCCGAAAGTGAAAAAGTGTATCGTAAAATTCACCTTCGTCCAAAACAAACAATACGAATGTGTAAAATTTTCCACATTCGACCCAATAAAGGGGCGAATGTGAGATGGAAAATTTTGAAAAATTTACCAAATCACGAAATCGAACCCCGTTCAACATTTTTCAACCCGTTAAGTCTCAAACACTCATCATTTCAGTTTAGAATGATACAAAGCTCAGATGGTTTCGTCAAATCTCAGAAATTGACCATCAAACACCGTCGGTTGTCTAAAAATAAAGCATAAATGCAAAACTTTTGGTTTTTCTGAAATTTATATCAAAACACACCTAAAATCTTTTTGAGTTTTGTATCTTTTTGACAATGAAACTAAAATGCATAAAGGTAAATAAAGCATTAAACATTTTGTGATGTCTGGTAAGAGGATCATATCAGTTGTTTGAGAAATCTGATCACAACGTTGATCCTTTTGTTTATATTATCATTAGAAACAGAATGTGACACGGCAACTGCTGATATTGTGGTCCACATAAGCTCACATGCAGACTGTTATGCAGTGCTCTAAAATGATACTATTTAGGTGTATTATACTAACACGTTGTGGTTCCCACACACACGACATACTCCCGTATCAAGAAATTAAACAAAGCTTCCTCGTAACGCGTGATTATGCCATAGTTATCCGTTTAGTTACAAGATATATAGCACAGAGGTGTACAGGTCAGCAAACGAATGCAGCAAAGTAACATGTGCATATATACCAGGTTGAGGCTGATATCAACTACTGATTTGCATCAGTAAATTGATACGATGTAATTATGATCTTTGATCAGTAATAACATGAAGTTCCTCAATTCGGTAACTTTTGGTTTTGGCATTTAAGCTCTTTTAGCAAATATTCTGAAGAAACTAGGTCCGTAAATCAATACGACAAAAGTTTAATCAAAATGTCCCGGATAACAATAACATAACGACCCGAAACCTCAGATTTTGGCAACTCTATCAAACGAAATTATGGTACTAAGACCATATGCCCATGAGGTGTTCAGCCACTAACGAGTAGTTCGTTATGTTTGTATCACTAATGCACGCAGTTTTTAGTCTACGAAACCTATCAGCACATCACACGTAATCAACACACGCCTCATATTACTTTACATATCTTTAGCATGTGTCAGATCCCCACTGATGTACTATCATTTCCTCTTTTTATCCTGGAAATCATTTTTTGGATTTTCTATTTTTATGGCTTTTTGAATTTTTCAATGTTTTTGATTTTTCTGATAAAAGACTCCCCCTAAAATTGTAAAACATATTTTTGGGTTTTTAATTTTTGTGAAAAACAGTAAAAACTTTTAAAGAAAACTTTAAAAACTAAAAAGCGATAAACCGAGGTGCTGATTAGTCCTGTTTTTCATTTATGTTGTTAACTTTTAAAAGATACTCAAATCGGGATCTGTCAAAAGCTTTTGTGAACAAATCTGCACGTTGATAGTCAGTATGGATTTTGACCATATCTATCAATTCTTTAGCATAACAATCACGGATAAAATGATATTTAATCCAGATATGTTTAGCCTTAGAATGATTGCCCGTATCTTTAGTTAATGCGATCGCGGCTTCATTATCACAGTGTATAAGGGTTTTAAGAAACTGCAAACCGTAATCCACCGTCTGTTGCTGTATCCAGAGCACTTGCGAACAGCAACTCGAGGCTGCAATGTACTCGGCTTCACAGGTAGATAGCGCGACCGAAGTCTGCTTCTTACATTGCCAGGTGACTAACCTGCTCCCTAAAAACTGGCATCCAGCTGTCGTGGATTTGCTGTCCTTGTCACAGCCGCCTCAATCTGCATCACTAAATGCGATAAAGTCAAAATTATCGTCATTAGGGTACCAAACTCCTCTCGAGGGACAACCCTTCAGATATCTAAGGATACGCTTGACCGCCGTCAGATGACTTTGTTTCGGCTACGACTGGTAACGAGCGTAGAGACATGTTGCGAACATAATGTCTGGCCGAGATGCGGTAAGATACATCAGAGATCCGATGATTGCTCTGTATGTAAACGGGTCCGTCAGCTCCCCCTTAGCGTCAACTCCAATCCCGTGATTGGGCTGAATCGGGGTATCCATCGGCTTGGAATCCTCCATCTAGAACCGGCTCAAGACTTCGGATACGTATTTCGTCTGTTGAATTAAGATCTCCCCCATCGCACTCATTTCGAACTTTTCCTGCATAACACGTTCAAACTCCCTGCACAAAAGTTCGTTAGTTGAGCCAAAAATAATATCGTCAACATATATCTGGACCAGAAGCAAATCATCTCCTGTTTTCTTAGTGAACAGGGTACATTCGACCAGTCCGCGTTTGAATCCCTTCGACATGAGGTACGTGCTCAGCTCCTCGTACCACTGGCGTGGAGCCTGGTGCAACCCGTACAATGCTTTGTTCAAGACATACACCTTATCTCGGTGGATAGGGTCTTCAAAGCCTGGTGGTTGACCGACGTAAACCTCCTCTTTGACAACTCCGTACAGAAATGCACTTTTGACGTCCATCTGATACACCTTAAATTTCTTGTAGTAGGCAAACGCTAGAAACATTCGAATTGCCTCTATGCGCGCCACAGGTGCATAAATTTCATTATAGTCAATCCCCTCGATCTGATGAAAACCTTGTACTACCAATCTGGCTTTGTTCCGTACAATCACTCCTCGATCATCTTTCTTACACTTAAACACCCACTTGGTTCCAATCATCTTCCATCCTGGAGGTAAATCAGTGAGCGTCCAGACTCCCAACTTCTGAAATTGTAATAACTCCTCTTGCATCGCTTCAACCCAGGCGTCATCCAAAAGAGCTTCTTTATATGTCCGCGGCTCGACCTGCGAAACATAACATGCAAACGACCAATCATTCTGACAACCAGATTTTTGTATTTTTGCATATAAAGCTAAAGCACCAAAACTTTCTGGTGAATTGACACCTCTCAGCTGTCCTCTCGTCATTACACTTCTTCCAGGGTCACCGATAACTTGCTCCAGCGGGTGAATACGGTGAATCCGAGATTCCGGATGTTCAGGTACAGTAACTCCCGTCTGAATAGTCAAGTTCTCAACTACATCCAGATCATGACCCGTGTTAGACGATGAAGCAACATCTGGATTTGGGTTCACTCGCGGTGCCTCTGTCTCTGTTGCATTTTCAAGAATAACTTCTTCAAATTCTCCATCATCTTCCGATTCTGAAGTATCTGAAGTTGTGGAAGCCTCTTGAAACACTTCTTCCTCCGGTACAGGAACATTGGTATCATTAGAAGTTGTTGGAGGAGTTACGGTGATCGGACGCACCAACGGTGAAGTCGCCGCGTTTTCACACTCGTAAAGTAATCGGATAACAGCCTCTTCAACCAAGTTATCTAGATTGAATGATTCAAAGAAATCTTTGTAATCAAACATCCAATCAGGACCAATCCCTTACACATTCTGAGTATACCGTTGAACTTCTACGTTAGACCAATCCTCCACCTAACCAGTTCTTTTGTTGTAAACCCGTTTAAGCGGGGTTGCATATCCAACAAAGTATCCCTCTTCAGCTTTTGGACTAAACTTCTCGCTTGGATTCAACATCATGCACGGAGCCCCAAAAGGTTCTAGATACTCCAAGTTAGGCTTTCTTCGGTGTAACAGCTCATAAGAAGTTTTGCCAAACTTCTTCACCGTTAAAACCCGATTCAGTGTATAATTTGCTGCATAAATCGCCTCATTCCAGAACATTACTGGAAGATTCGAGTCTGCTAGCATTGTTCTCGCCGCCTCTATTAGAGTCCTGTTTTTACGTTCAGCAACACCATTCTGTTGTGGGGTATACGGAGCCGAGTATTCATGATGAATTCCTTTGCTTTCACACAGTTCATCCATCTTGGCATTTTTGAACTCCGTCCCATTATCACTCCTAATTCTCTTGATCTTGAGATTATAGATGTTTTCCAATCGAGTGAACAAAACTTTTAGGTTATTAAAGGTGTCACTTTTATGCTACAAACACATCACCCATGAAAATCTTGAGTAATCGTCAGTAACGACTAAACAATAAAGCTCCCCAAGATGACTTTTGCGTTTGACAAGTCCAAATAGGTCCATGTGCAATCGCTCAAGCGGCATCTCAACAGAGTTAACTTTCTTCACTTTGTGGGACTGTCTGTATTGCTTTCCCTTCTGACAATTCACACACTTGTCATTCAAATGAAAGTGTTTAACATTCACGCCATCGACAAGTCCATTCTTCACTAGATCATTCATTTTCCTCAAATGAATATGACCCATCCTTCTGTGCGACATTATCGATTCCTTCTCGGTCGCTTCGATAAGAAACATGTCACTTGCCCCTCGGATGTCATCGCCTTGGACATATCAAGAACATAGAGATTGTTGACGCGAGCTGCCTTCAACATAACCCACTCTTTTGGAATTTCGAAGCCCGGTTTGAGAATGTAGCAAGATTTGTCATCAAAATAAACAGTAAATTGTTTGTCACAGATTTGACTGACACTCAACAGATTATAGTCTATCTGCTTCACATACGATATCCTCTCAAAACTCACAATACCATTACTCACACTTCCTTCCATGGTGATATATCCTCCTTTGTTTCCGGAAAATGCAACATACCCTCCGTTAATATTCTTCACATCGAACAATAAAGCTAGATCCCCTGTCATGTGGCCTGAAGCTCCACTATCAACAATCCAGAGACTGCTAATAGGGCCAGCTGAAGCTCCCTGCACACATCAAGTAAAACAGTTAGTTCTTTCGGGGGACCCAAGCCTGAGTGGTCTTGGGTCTTTGAATATCATTGTTCAAAGAATCATTCACTTCAACATTTTGTTTTGGATCGATCTTTTTAGGATTATTCAAAACTTGGTCAAGTTTTTCACTTGACTTTGAAGTTGAGGCTCCCGGAATACCATTTGGTGTCCAAGACTGTTCCGAACGTTTCAAGATACGAATCTGAGATTTTGGAGTCTCAGTCGTTTTCTTAACATCGTTCACAAATGAAACCTTCTTGGGTACCTTCTCTGATTTAACAGATTTAGGTCCAACATTTGACTTGACAGCAGGTTTTTGTGGAACCCTTTGTCTATCATTTGTTGTGTTCACCATTGGTTTTCTCCACGGTTTCTCCATGGCTATTCGGTTACGACGATCATACTGGAATGGACGATCATTCCACTTTTGACAAAAGTTATTTTGATTATAAAATTGTTGTGGTTGAGGAACAAAACGCCTTTGTTGTGGATACTAATGATTATCAACCGGTGTCCTCATGGATTGCCTAACTTCAACTTCATGCCTTTTGTGCCTCACGTACGGGCAGTGAGCAAGTAAATGCCCTCTCTCACCGCATTTAAAGCATGCACGGTATTCTTCAAACACATTTGGAGTATTCGGTTGAGCATATGATCTGACAAGATATTGATCATCATACTGTCTGCGCCTCAAATTCTCAGGAAGTGGACCCTTTGAGTAGGCTGGCTCATGAAAACCATTTGCTTTGTTTTTCAGTTTAATGAATTGGGTGACATGAACCTTTGGTTCTTTTAGAACATCCAAATATAGTTTCTTTAGAATTTCTGATGGAATTTCATTTGTTCTCTCATGTTTTGGAAACCATATTGTGCTTTCTTGCCAAATTTTATCAATTTTGGAATAGTTAGCAAACTTAATTGGATATTCCTCGTTAGAGATGATCTTATCGGATCCTTCCATCCGATAAAATACCTTTACTGGTTTGTCACTAATTTCCTTCTTAACTTCTTTCTTTTCAGACCTCTTATCACGATGTGCGTTTGCCATCGGATGCACATGCTGAGATGGTGTCACTGGTTCAGTTGTAATGATGTGATTTTCTTTTGGAATATCCCACGCATTAGCACTTTTGTCACTCTCAGAGTCACTCTCAGAGTCTGAATCATCATTTTCGACAGTTACCCCCTCATCACTCAAACCTAAAATCGGTCTCACATCGGAATGAGGATCACCAACACTGGAAGTATTGGATTCATTTTCCGATGCCGAGTCTGATTTTACTGAGCTCTCCGGTGTCACTTGATGACAATTGTGATTTTCAAAAAGCACTGGAGATGGCACAGACTTATAACTCGTGGTTTGATCATCAATGATGTGGTCAACAACATAATCAATACGCTTGTAACTTTCTAATTTCTTGTTGACTTTTTCAGCAAAACACTTGATGGTGGCCATTTCCAACTTTGTGTTCTCAAGTTCATTAATATAGTTGTTAATTGCTAATTGTTTTAATGAAAGAGTTTTCTTTAGGTCAGAAATGTCCTTTTTGTACCCATCAAGTACTTTGTTAAAAGCAATCTGTTGGGACAAAGAGGATTGAAGAAACCACCTTTTGATAACCTTAGTCCAAATCATATTCTGCCTAAGTATGGAAAAAACTGCTAAAGAAGAAACAAGAAGTACTGAAGAACAAATTCACAAAGTACTGAAGAGTAACTCATCAGAAGTTCTGAAGTCTAACCAGACACTACACTGAAGAACTACTGAGGACAAACTACTCATCAGCAGTTTGTCACTCATCAGCACTTTGTCATCAGAAGCTTCTAACCGACCTATACTTCAGTAGTTTTATTATTATATTGTTTTGTTAAAGTCTTGATTTCAAGTTTCGATGTACAGACTGTTGTAACCTTATCTTAGCATAATATCTTTGTTAAATATCTTAGATTACTTCAGAAAACAGTTTAGTATGTTGGTCTATAAATAGATGAGTTTGTTCATCTATTTTAGATATGTGATATTTTGTAATTTCCTTTGAAATCAATTGAAATCCTTCGGGCTTTTAACTTATAATCCATTTCACATATGAGAAACATAAATTGCTTTACTTCTTTATACTTGAACTGTATTTATTGTTTCTCATTTACTACTCAGTAAAGGGGGAGTAATAACTCCTCTTAAAAGTGATCTTTTAATCTTTGAACACTTATTATTCCGCTGCTCATTAACTCTTACATAAATCTGTAACACATAAGTGTCCTTAAAAGAGGCCACTGATCCAACAATTGGTATCAGAGCATCTGGTTAATCTGATCAAATATCAATCTAACAAATTGAGATTCAGACACAGGCTCTTATCGATATCCAATAAAGGATTAATAGGCTCACTTTTTCATCCATCACTTTAAAGAAGCATTGACAAATCCAAACTTCTTAAAAATGGACCCTTACAATATTGGATCTGCCAACAAGCCTCCTATGTTAGTCAGAAATGAATATAACATATGGTCTAAAAGGTTGGCACACACTATTTCCCAAAAAAATACTGGTTGCTGGAGGTCTGTAGTTTTTGGACCTCACAGACCAGTTATTACTGATCCAGAGGGAAAAACTGAGAGACCAAAAGATCCAAAAGACTACACTGAGGAAGATTTCCAAAAGTTTGAGCTAGATGCAAAAGCTTTCTCTATGCTGGCTATGGCTCTCCCAAACGAAATATATGCTGGGCTTTTACACTGTGAAAGTGCCAAAGAGCTGTGGGATTGCCTAAAAGAGCAGTTTGCAGGAACTGCTGAGGTGATAGCCAACATAAGAGAAATCCTGGCTCAACAATATGAAACTTTTACTCACATAGAGGGTGAAAACTTAACACAACAGTTTGAAATATTTTCTTCACTCATCTCTGAGTTAAAAATTAACAATCAGACCTATTCAAATGAGTCTATGTTACATAGATTTTTAAGGTCTTTACCTTCAAAATGGGAAACTTATTCTATAGTCCTCAGAACAAGTACAGATTTTAACACCCTGAACCTAACAAGGTTACATGGAAAATTACTAACTTTTGAAAGAGAAATCAATCAAAAGAAAAAGTTACAAGAATCTGGTAAAACTGCTGATGACTATACTCCAGGTATCACAGCCTTATTAGGACATGACTCACCATCTTGTTCTAATAATTTTGGTTCTTTTGACCACATTGACATAACAGCTGGGATCTCATCAGATGGATCTTTTCCAGCTTATGACAATGATGAACTAAGTCAAACTGCTGACAACATGTGTTTCATCATGGATGATTTAAAATATTTTAGCAGTGATGACTTGGAAGAAATGGAGATATTGCACCAACTGGCCTTGTTAAGCTTAAAAACTAACAAATTTTACAAAAGGTCAGGAAGGAAATTTCCAGGACTTAACAATTCAACAAAAGTTGGTTTTGACAAATCTAAACTTAGATGTCACAAGTGTCAAAAGTTGGGACACTTTGTTAGAGAGTGTAGAAGCTCTAACTACAACCAACCCATGTCTGGAAATCAATTTAACCCCTCTTATAATAGGAATAATGGAACTCAAGGGACTGCTCATTTTGTACAGGCACAAGCTCCACAAGTTCAATATGTGCCACAAGTACAATATGTCCAGATGCCTGCTCAGCAACAACAGCAGCTGATGCCTCCTTTTCCAACTGCTCAACAACCTGCACAAACTCAACAACCCCCTCAGCAACAAAGCCTATTTACATCAGGGTATGTTGACTGGAGCAGTCTTCCTTATGACACATCAGAGTGCAGTCAGGATGCAGACAATAAGGTCTATGATGTCAACTGGGGAGAACCTGATAATGGCAGAAAGAACTTTGCCTTAATGGCTTTTGAAGGATATTCTTCAAATTCTGCACTCACTCAGGTATCACAGCAATCTCTTTTAAAGCTTTGCTCTAAATCTTGCAAAGAATCTTTTGCTTTAATAAGAGAAACAAATGTGCATTTACAAGGCAAGTCCAATGATATGGAAAGAAAATATACACAAATGAAGTGTGATTTAGAAAGAAAAATTGCTTTGAAAAATAAAGAAATTTCTAAATTGACTGATAAATCCATAGAAACCCAAGCATAAATTAAAACAATGATAGACAACCTAGGAAATGTCAGACAAGAGCTTGCTGACACCAAGTTTGATTGTGAAAAATGGGTTGAGTCTTGTAAAGGGTACCAAATGCTGCTTAACAAACACACTACAGCAAATGTTAAGTTTGGCATTGGGTATACCCACACAGAATCACCAACAGATTTCACCCACAAAACTGATAATGATGGGATGAAATTGATTCAAACTTCTGACATGGAGGAATGCACATCCTACTACTGACAATAAGCCATCAGCAGTTTCAACTACATCAGGAGTTGAGATCCTGAAAACTGCTGATGACCTATTTCAAAATGCTGATATTGTCAGTAAATTGCCTTCCAACTCTCTTGACTTATCTAAAAAGAAAGAGAAGGCAAAAGCATGTGAAATATGTGGTCTGTTTAACCACATAACTGAACTTTGCAGATATAGAATGGTAAATCAGTTAAACAAACAAAGACAACAACTGATTGTGGGAAAACAGATAAAACAAAATTTTGAAAATACTTTCTTTCCCAACAAACAACAATCAAACAAAAACCTTTCTAAGAAGAGGCTTTTATCTCAATAAAAGTCATATTCTCAAAGTTCATCTTCAGAAGTTACACCTAACTCATCAGTAGTTTCACAAACAACTGAAGTTAAAAATTTGATAAACCTGGTTAAACTTCTGATGACCAAAGTTGATGGTGGACACCAAAAAGAACCCACCATTGTTCTTAATGACAAATCCATTGCCAACAAGACATGGATTTCTAAAATTGGTCCACAACAAGCTGCACCTGGATGCAGATACCTGATAAACAATTTTATCAGTCAAAGAGAAGGATCTGTGTCCTTTGGGAACAATGCCAAGGGATATGTGCTAGGCTATGGCAATGTATCCTCAGGCAAAATGCAGTTTGACAAGGTCAATCCGGTTGAAAACCTTGAGTACAACTTGCTGAGTGTCTCACAAATGTGTGACAAAGGATATTCTTCCTTTTTCACCAAGACAGCATGCAAGATCATATCACTAGAAGGCCAGAAGTTGATAGAGAAGATTATTGAAGATCATACATTGCTGATTGCCAAAAGGTGTGGCAATGTCTATGCAGTGGACATTGAAAAAGACCAAGTATTAAACAAAACTGCCTGTTTCTTCTCAAAGGCATCAACTTCAGAAAATGATCTCTGGCACAAGAGACTTGGCCATGTGAACTTTAAAACCATCAATAAAGTCACTAAAATGGGCTTGGTCAGGGGTCTACCTTTGAAGGAATATCAGTGCAAAGAACACTGTGTTTCCTGTCTTAAAGGTAAACAGCATAAGTCCTCCTATAAGTCTATTGAAGAATCTAAAACAACTGCATGTCTTCAACTACTCCATATGGACTTATTTGGACCAGTCAAGATTATGAGCCTTGGTAAGAAGAAGTACTGCTTGGTCATCATTGATGACTACTCAAGATTCACATGGGTCTTCTTCTTATATTCCAAGGATGAGGCAGCTGAAATCATCAAGTTCATCATTCTACAAGTTGAGAAGCAATATTCTCTTTCTGTCAAAGTCATCAGGAGTGACAATGGGACAGAGTTCAGGAACAAAACTCTGGATGAATTCTGTCTGTCTAAAGGGATTGTTAGACGGTTCAGCATTCCCAGAACTCCTAAACAAAATGGTGTGGTAGAAAGGAAGAACAGAACCTTAATAGAAGCAGCTAGAACAATGTTAGCTGATTCAGGCCTACCTTTGTATTTTTGGGCTAAAGCAGTCAACACAGCTTGTTATGTTCATAATAGAGTTCTTATCAACAAGAGACATACCAAGACTGCCTATGAAATTCTTCATGGCATAAAGCCCCTTATCTCCTTCTTCAGGGGTTTTGGGTGTCAATGTTTTATCCTCAACATCAAAGACTCTATCTCAAAATTTGCTGCAAAAGTTGATACAGGTTATTTTCTTGGTTATTCTCCTTTGAGAAAAGCTTACAAAGTTTTTAATTCAAGAACCAAGATAGTAGAAGAAACACTGAATGTCAAGTTCAATGAATCAAAACACACTCTTATTCCAGCAAATCCTGCTGAATTATTTGATCTTGATAACTTTCATTTCGGACCTAAAAAGACTGTTGAATCATCCAAACCTCCTCAAAATGGTTTTCAAGGATTTGAAGATGATAGTCCTGCACCATGGACTCTAAACACAGTCAGAAGATCAACTATTAAACCTTCAGAAGTTTCAATAGCATCAACTTCAGGAACTACTGATGAACACAAGGATCATCCATTGGATCAAATCATGGGTGATATTGCCTCAGGGGTACTTACTAGAAACCAACTTTCCAACTTTTGCTTCTTCTCAGCATTCATTTCTCAGTTGGAACCAAAGAAATATCAAGAAGCCCTCAAAGACAACAATTAGGTGCAAGCAATGCAAGAAGAGTTGCTTCAATTCAAGAAACAACAGGTTTGGGAAATCTGTCCCTTACCTCAAGACAAGCAACCAATTGGAACAAGATGGGTCATCATAAACAAATCAGATGAGGCTGGTATGATCATCAAGAACAAAGCAAGATTGGTGGTACAAGGTTATTCTCAAGAGGAAGGAATTGATTATGATGAAACCTTTGCACCAGTTGCAAGACTTGAAGCTATCAGGTTATTTTTAGCTTATGCAATTTCCAACAACATTAAAGTTTATCAAATGGATGTCAAAAGTGCATTTTTGTATGGAAAAATAAAAGAAGAAGTGTATGTCTGTCAACCTCCAGGGTTTGAGGATCCTTCTCATCCTGACTGGGTTTACAGACTTGACAAAGCTCTTTATGGGCTAAAACAGGCTCCAAGAGCCTGGTATGAAACACTTTCAAACTTTTTACTTAAGAATCACTTCTCAAGGGGATCCATTGATAAAACTCTTTTCATAAAACATGTTGGAAATCATGTCTTACTTGTTCAAATTTATGTTGATGATATCATATTTGGTTCAACAAACTCAAAACTGTGTGAAGATTTTAAGAAACTCAGCAATCAAATGGAACATTTATACATCAATCAAAATATGTTAAAGAATTATTGAACAAATTTTCTTTAAAAGACTGTAAAACATGTTCCACTCCCATGACACCAATCACACAAGTTGAACCAGATGATCAAGGGAAACATATTGATCAAACCATGTATAGATGTATGATAGGTTCTCTTTTGTATTTAACTGCTTCTAGACCAGATATTATGTTCTCAACTTGTGTCTGTGCTAGATACCAATCTGCACCAAGAGAATCACACCTAATTGCAGTCAAAAGAATCTTCAGATATCTGAAAGGAACTCCTACTTTAGGAATTTGGTATCCTGCTTCAAGCAATACCAAGTTAACAGCTTTTTCAGATAGTGACTATGCAGGGTGCAAGATGTCAAGAAAATCAACATCTGGTGGTTGTCAATTTTTAGGAAACTGTCTGGTGTCCTGGCAATCAAAGAAACAAACATCTGTGGCAACTTCAATAGCTGAAGCTGAATACATTGCTGCTGCAAGCTATACTTCACAGATACAATGGCTCCAATATCAACTGCTTGATTATGGAATCAAAGAGACCAAGACTCCACTTTTAGTAGACAGCAAATCTGCCATTAGCATCATTCAAAATCCTGTTCAGTTTTCAAAAACTAAACATATTGAAATCAGGTATCATTTCATAAGAGATTGCTATGAAAAAGGCAGGATTGAGGTGAAGCATGTCACAACTGCTAATCAAATAGCTGACATTTTCACCAAACCCCTTGATTCAACAACTTTTCAGAGGTTAGTATCCATGCTTGGGATGTTAAATTTGGAAGAAAGTCTGTAAGTGTTTCTCTTTTTAGTTCTACACATATTTTATTTTTCACTTACATTCTTATCTGTCTCAAAACCTCTGAAGAACAATTTTTGAGAGAAACTACTGATGAACATCAAAAATGGAAAATTTTCAAAATGGAAATAACTACTGATGAGAATCAGAAGTTATTTAAGTGTTTTAAAAGACATTCTCATCAGCAGTTGAAACTGCTGAAGAGATGACCAAAACCACTGATGAAGAAACCTTCTTCATCAGCAGTTTCATTAAAAAGGGTAAAACAGACTTTTCACTCATCAGAAGTTTGACCTAGTCGGTTAAAAACTTCTGATAAATACCTTTTTCAAACACTTATCCATTCAAAAAGCAAAATTCCCTCTCTCTCTCTCAAATCAAAACCAAAACCCCCTCTCTAACCTAAAAATACTGTTCGATCAAACAACCATGGCTCTCGCTCTAAAACAGGGATATAATTAACGAGGCTACTTTGAGAAAGATGAAGCCTGGTCTCAGTATGATGAAATCATTGATCTAATCATGAAATCCCAATATTATGAAGCTTTCACCATTGATCCACCCATTCATGAAGAAACTCTCAATGAGTTCTGGGCTAATACAGAGACAGTGACAGTTAATAATGAAGTGATTTCCCTCAAATCTTCAATAAAAGGGAAACTGATGGCCATATCACCAGAAACATTAAGCATAAGGCTTGGTTTGAAGGATTCTAATGCTCCTGAGCATATCTCAAATTCTGACGTCCATCTGACCATGACAGAATGTGGTTATCAAGGTACTTTGGCACAAGCTACAGTTTATAAGAAATATTTTGACCCAAAATATAAACTGTTATTTCATTATATAATTATGTGCTTAAGTCCAAAAACTGGGTCTATTGATCAGATGCCTTCTACTTTTCAACCAATTTTTCATTCTAAAATAAATGAAACTCCTTTTAAGGCATCTAAACTGTTTTTCAATGAATTGGTTCTGCACCATCAAAATGACAAAAAGAAGTTTTTACTGTACCCATGATTTGTTATGCAATGCATAATCAAAGAACTTGGAGAGGGAGTACTTGTGGGTGAGTCAACAACTTTAAATCCACTGACTTCACAAGTATTCTCTAGGCACAATAAACCAGCACTTGTGCTAGACGATGACCAAGGGGAAGAACAACCAATCCCTAAGGAACCCACATCTTCCAAACCCAAAAAGAAATCAAAAAAGCCAAAACAGCATAAACAAAAACCAACCAAACCCTTGAAAAAGACAGTTCAGGAAGTGGAGATCCCTGAAACTGCTGATGTGCAATCTGCACTTGATAAGGATGTGGCTGAAACATCCTCTCAGCACACACCTTCTCCACCTCCTAAAAGAAAACCTGTTACTGTCATTTTCAAAAGAAAAAGATTTAAGAAGGCTGTAACAACTGACCCATCCTTTGAAACTGCTGAACCTGAACCCATACAAACTACTGAACACCTACCCCTCACAACTACTGAACCTGAACCTTCCCACACAACCGTAGAAATTGCCCAACTTCTCTTAGGACTAAAAGGATCCCATCCAACACATGTCACTCCCCCAGCAACACATCAAATTGGGGAGATGCCTTCACCACTTGACATGGATGTGGACCTTATTAGCCTAAACCAGGGAGATGAGGATGGACCAGAGTTTATAAGCCCAAACTTAGAAACTCTTGGTACTTTTGAGGCTGCTACTACTCATTTATCACCCAGTGGTGAACCTGAGGATAGTAGTAACATAATTAAGACCTCAAATTTGGCAACTACTGATGAAGGCCTAGTGCCTGAAGTAGGAAAACCTCAGTTCCAAGAAAAAGAGGTTCATGAGAAAACTAGTTTGGTGCTAGCTCATGATATAACTGATCTTGCCCTCTCTGAGGACACTATCAGGGATTCAGATGATTCCATTAGTTTGGATGATGAATCCAACATTCCACAAACTGAATTGACGGTTGAAGTTGAAGATCCTGTATCTAAGGTCTCCAAGCTCAAGAAGCGGGTCACCAAGGATCAGGTTAAAGACCACTTAGGCCAACATTCCCCAAAAGTGGCATCTTTAGAGAAGTCTGAAGATCACCCAAAAACACACCCTTCACAAAAACAACCTACCCAATTCACTGGGCTATCAAGCATAGACCTGAACCAGCTATGCAGCCCAGATGGTCCCCTGTTCCAGACAATGAAACAAATCTTAAAAGATCAACTCAAACATTCACAACTGCTTGGGAGTTGAAGGCCAACAACCAATTTGGGTTGATAAATTCAAGACTTGCTGAACTGAACAAGAAGATGGATCAAACACAAGATCAGTTAGCAAGGTTGTCTGTTTAAACTTCTCACTCTCTAAGGCTTCCAGAAGTGGATGAAGCCAAAAAGGGGGAGAAGATTAAGGAACCAGAACCTGAAGTTACTATCAGAGAAAATCCTGAAGCTGAAAAGCCAATCCAAGACCAGGAAAAGAAATATTTCAGGAGTTCTCATCATCTAAGGCACAAGAAGAAACTGCTGATCAGACTTATCAAACTGCTGAAGACAATCCTTCAGTAGTTGTGAAGACAGACAAACCATCAGCAGTTTCACCTTCCAAACCAACATCAGAAGTTTCTAAGGCACCTGAAAGAGAACCTGCTTCCATTCCTATGCCAACTACAACTTCCACAACTATTTTAAACCCTACACCCATTGCCATGTCAAAAGAACTGTTGGAGAAGAGTTTGAAAGAGGCTGCAAAGAAGGCTAAGGAAGACAAAGTATGGAACAGCCTGGAAACTAGAGATGATCTGAACTTTCAAGAAAAAACTGATCAAGTATCAAGAAAAGCTTGATGAGCTTGAGGCTAAAGAAAGAGCACTTGAAGCTGTTGCTGAAGAAGACAAAAGGGCACAGCTGATCACATTAATAACCAAGAACTCCAAATCAAAACAAGTTGCTCTCAAAAGACTCTCTACTTAAGAACTCACAAGAAGAGCACAAATGCTATCAGATAGATTGGCAACAGAGAAAGAGAGGAAAGCCAAAAGAGCAGAGATTGTAGATGAACTGGTGGCAAATGGCTATGGTTCAAAGGCCTCAGTCTCAAAGTGGAAAGAACAAACATTATATGAGACTTACAAGAAGTACAAGGCCAGCAAAGCTGCAGAGCCAGAAAGATTTGAAACTCATGAAGTCCAACCAACTTCAATCATTAAGAGATCTTCTGGTGCATTGAGAAAGCTTGCCCCAAAGAGGAAAGCAGAGGGAGAACCCATTGTGAAGACTGATTTCAAGATGGTACTCTTGGAAGGAAATCAGTTGGTACATGGAGACTTTGATGTAGAAGAAAAACCCTTGCTTACACAATTCAGAGACAAAGCTACCTATGCTTATCAGCTACAACAATCCATTCAAGAGAAGTCACATACAAGAGTTGTAACAGAACATCACTTGCCCAACATGCCTATTCAAAGTGGTGTTGACCTTCAAGGTAGTCAAGAATCTCACCTGAGAGTCACTGAAGTCGAAGACATTCCACAATCATCCTCAGGTTTACCCCAGGAAACAGGCTTGGTTTCCTATGCCTCTGACTTTGACAGGTCAAAGGTAAACATTATCAAATGGTCATTTACTGATTCCAACTCAGTACTAGTGACCAGGAGAGATCGATCAAGTAAGGTCTACAAAAACTCAAAGGAGTTGAGTGTTCTATCTTCCAAAGACCTTCTCACAATTCAACATCTTACACCTGAATTGGGATCTCTCACTGAGCAACAAAGATGTACTCTTACTACCCGGATGACAGTAGAAATCTGGAGGATACTAGAAGAGAGAAAGAATCAACAATAAAGACTGGATAAGGTTTTGGCTTCATCAATCCAGGGGGAGATTGTTGGGACAAAGAGGATTGAAGAAACCACCTTTTGATAACCTTAGTCCAAATCATATTCTGCCTAAGTATGGAAACAACTGCTGAAGAAGAAACAAGAAGTACTGAAGAACAAATTCACAAAGTACTGAAGAGTAACTCATCAGAAGTTCTGAAGTCTAACCAGACACTACACTGAAGAACTACTGAAGACAAAATACTCATCAGCAGTTTGTCACTCATCAGCACATTGTCATCAGAAGCTTCTAACCAACCTATACTTCAGTAGTTTTATTATTATATTGTTTTGTTAAAGTCTTGATTTCAAGTTTCGATGTACAGACTGTTGTAACCTTATCTTAGCATAATATCTTTGTTAAATATCTTAGATTACTTCAGACAACAGTTTAGTATGTTGGTCTTTAAATAGATGAGTTTGTTCATCTATTTTAGATATGTGATATTTTGTAATTTCCTTTGAAATCAATTGAAATCCTTCGGGCTTTTAACTTATAATCCATTTCACATCTGAGAAACATAAATTGCTTTACTGATTTATACTTGAACTGTATTTATTGTTTCTCATTTACTACTCAGTAAAGGGGGAGTAATAACTCCTCTTAAAAGTGATCTTTTAATCTTTGAACACTTATTATTCCGCTGCTCATTAACTCTTACATAAATCTGTAACACATAAGTGTTCTTAAAAGAGGCCACTGATCCAACACAATCACTTCTTTGCGAGCAGATTGACAGTTAATTATAACACTATCGCGTTGAATGCGAAGTTCTTTGTTTTCATCTGTCAATCTGTCACAAGTTCCACAGTACTTATCACTTGTTACATCAGTGCTAGATTCAGAACTTACCTGTTTTGGAGGATCTGTCATGGCCATTAAAGCAAAATGAGCTTCCTTCCCAACGAAGAACTTTGAATAATCGATTCTGGTGAAAGCATCATCCACTATGCACGACTTCCTCGTCTTCAGAAAATCTGCTTCTGCCAGCAACTGATCAATCTCGTCATCCAAAGATGTAACACTTGCTTCTGAGTCTGATTCGCTTTCTGAATCTGAATAAACTGACTCACACTCTTCAGGAACATCTGTAACTGTGTCAATCACCACTCCTGAACTTACTTCCTCAGTCTGAACTTCAACAGTCTCAGTCTCCACATTCATTTCTTCCACCGATACTTCAACATCACTCTCAGTTTTTCATTTTGATCAACTATCACCGACCCCTCAATATCAACCTGTCGGGCAACACAAGCCACATTCCCACCAGTAGTTATCTCCTCAACACCAATTTGCATCCCAGACCAGTCAAACCTTTCATCATTCTGGATCACCAAAGCTTGATTCTGATTTCTATTCTGTGGCTGCTCATTTGGTGCAGTGATTGGTATAACTGTTCTGTTTGTGTTATTTGGTGGTTGGGTTTGATTCTGGTTGGTTGTGTTTGGTTGTCTGTTTTGGTTGTTGTTAGAGGTGTTTTGTCGGTTTTGGTAATTGTTTTGGTTTTGATAGTTGTTGTTATTTTGGAAAGAAACTTGGTTTTGGTTCTGTTGTTGACAGTTTTTGTAGTTTGAGTTGAATGGGTTTTTGTTGCCTTGTTTAGGTGGCTGAGTACATTCTCTTTTGAAGTGTCCTTTACCTCCACAGTTAAAGCATGTCACTTTCTCCTTGTTGAAACCATAAGTTGTATTCGGAGAAGTACCCAAATCAGTCCTCCCGGTCTTTTCGATGAACTCGGTTGTCCTTCTCATAATGCTTGCGAAAGCCCACTGAATGTCTATCAGCTCCATCTCCTCTTTGTCGATTTGTGCATAGTCTTCATTGGTCAAGTTGTTATTACCAATTTGACTAGCAACTAAACCGTTGTACGAAGCAACCATTGCTGAGACTAGCGCAATATGTTGCTGAGCAACCTCCACAGTCACATTACTCATATTGGATGTCTCCAATACCACCGGTTGCTTATTGGTTTGGTTCACTTGATTCATGTATTGTGGTTGTTGAGGTTGTTGTTGTGGTTGATTAGCATAATAGAATGCAGCTTGCTGCATTGGAGAAAATGGTGAAATAAAAGAATTTGTGTATTGTTGTGGTGGTGGTGTATATGATGGTTGTGAATAGGATGAGGTTTGTGCAAGATAGTTGATGGGTTGTTTCGGTGGTTCCATAACACTTGAAATACAAGCTATGTGAGCTGCCACTGTTCCACCAACACTCGAGTTTCCCACGGTTGTTGAAGTACCACCATGATATAACTCTGGGTTCTGAGGAATCTGAGATCTTTTGGCTTTCCTCTTCTCCCCGAGTTCTTTATTCTCCAGCTTCTGAATGAACTCGTTGATAGTCCAATACTTGTAAGCATCCTTCTCTTTGAGTACCTCGACATGTTGATCCCAGTACGGTGGTAATGCATCTGCAAACTTGTCCACCAGATCTGTCATAGGAATCTGTATTTCATAACTAGACAATTCAGTTAGTAAATGACAATATCTAGGAGTCAACTCTTTCAATGTCTCATTCCCGACATAACTAACGTTCTCAAATTCTTTTCTCAACTCCTCCATCCTCAACCTTCTCGTCTTTTCGTTACCATCATGACTATTCTTTAGCACATCCCATAACTGCTTAGAAGTAGTGCACGACCCAAACTGATGTAGCAAATCGTTTGTGATCGCCTGAGTTAACTGAGAGTATGCCTTTTTTTCCACAGCAAATTTCTTCTTCTCATCGTCCGTCAAACTCTCTAAAGGAACAGGTTCACCGGTGTTCTCTAAAATTGGTGCAACATATCCTTTAGCTATCATCTGCCACGCCTCTGTACCTTCCAACCCCATGCCTTCCAGATGAATCTTGAATTTCTTCTGCCACTGGTTATACTCCTGCATCTCCATTAGCTTGGGTGGCCGATTCCCGCTACCTGAAGATAAGTCATTTATTAGTGTAGAAATAGCATTGGTAGTTTGAGTATTTACCACTACTGCTGCTACTCCCCAATAGTCTGCTGCAGGTTGTTGTGACGAAGATGCAACGCTCTGTGGCATCGAACTAGTCATCGCTAAATAGTTAATCGGTTGCGAAGACTGAGTGCTCGATTTCTGAGCTGCCACTGTCCATGGGTCCATAGTCACTTGCTGTTGTAGTTGTGTCGTTCCCGGTCTCGGTGTAGTTGGAAAACCCCACATGATGTTCTCAAACTTAGAAATTCACCAAACTTAGAAAATTTCCCAATAACACTTCTACTTTCGCCCTGAATGATCCTACTTTCGCCCAAACAGTAACCCCGAATATTAGGATCAGAATGTAGAAAATCACCTAACACTTCTCACGTTCGTCCAAAAACTTCCACTTTCGTCCACTCTATTTCCACTTTCGCACCCCCGTAAAACCGAATGTGGAATCTTAGACCCAAATGTGGAAATCACAACACAACACACCTAGGTTCGACCTGAAATAAGCTACTTTCGCCCAGAAAAAGCTCAGGTTCGCCCTAAAAGGTCCAGGTTCGCCAACCTCTCTCTAGATTCGACCCATTCATCTTTGAAAAACGGTTACACTTTGAAAAACGGTTATTTTGATCTGAGATTTTCAAAAGTTTGTGCATTTTGATGATCTTTATCAGGTTATGATTCGGAATTGATTTGGAACAACTTTAATTCTTGGAAAACTTGATTTTAACCATGAATTCAAATCAAAAACCTTCAAATTGTGTCAAAAAACATTATCATTGAAAAACAGATAAAATTTGATCAAAATTAAGTCCAAATCAGCACTGATATTATCAATTTTGTTGTTGTATGATCTCTATGGCTCTGATACCACTTTGTAGATTAAGAATTTCAGCTAAAACAGGATTATATGATCATACAAGTCACAATTCTAGGTGCGGAAACCCTAGAACTGAACAAAATGATAATACGCAAATCACAACACGTAAAATACCTTTTCAATCACCATTTTATAGATTACTTGTTCAAAATATTCAATACAATGACCTTACAAGATAATCTAACACACTTTCACACGACTTTAATCTAGAGAGAAACCTGACCTTGACACACACACATTCAATAACTATTCTAACTTACAAAATAAGCCAATTCTATATATACTATCTGCACGTTCGCCCAGTTGCAAGGTGCGAATGTCCACATTCGCCCACTTCTTCACTACGATTGTACATATAGACATGTCAGCTTCCACCTTCGCCCGTCCATATTCTTCCTTCGCCCATTACATCTCACATTCGCCCACATGAAGATCACCTTCGCCCCTTCTTGTACAAACTAACATATGTTAAAAACACAATCCAAATCATTAGTCGCAAAACGTGCATCTACAAAACCAAGGAGGAACAAATAAAAACGAAGGATCGCAAGGTGGAAACTAAAGATATTTAGCGATTCTTCGCTAAAAAATTCCACAATAATCCAAAGCGCCTAATCCACATGCCAATCTTTAAACAACTGTTTATTTGGCATGTAAACTACCGAGCATACATTGGAAACTCGGTAGGCAAAATGCGCGCTTAGACCACTTTGAAGAATATATGAGGTAAGGTCTGGCTGAAGACCCATAAACTTAGCGCTTTTGGGAGGCACCCCAAGTTTAAATTTTAATTTTTGTGTGTGTGTTTTTTTTTTTTTTGTATTTGTGGTGTTTTTGTGTGTTTGTGTGTTTTAAGAGTTTTGTAGGTTTTCGGACATGCAAAAATAGACGCATGATGGACGCCAAGGTAAGTGGTAGGTGTTTGTACTTGATTTGGATGTTTTCGGACAGGTTTGGAGCGATTTTGGGCGAAGTGGGGCTGAAAAACGGCTGTTGTGAAAGTCACTGATGTGCAGCATTTTCATTCTCTATCGCGGACCGCGTAGGATTATTTAATTCTCCCGCGGTCCGCTACAAAGTGGAGCCCTAATTGAACATCTATTGGGCCGCGGACCGCGTAGGACTTGTAATTTCCACCGCGGTCCGCGAGAAAAAAAAAGAAAAAAAAAGAAAAAAAAATTTACAATAATAACCAAACTTGCCTTTCCATTTAAGTCAATTACCTCCCATTTTATCGCCAATCTCCAATTTTCATAACATTGCACTTTTGCACGTACTCAATCTCCATTCGAGCAAAACACGGATTGGAAATTGTAGATTGGAATGTTTAACATTTGTGCATCTTGTTTTAGTGTTTATTTTGTTAGTTCGTGCACCTTAACCACTTTGGATTGCTAATGAAATGCTATACAACCAAAGTGAGATTTGGACATGTGACTCCGAGACATCATCATATCAAAAGGGGAGTTGTTCTTGTCCTTATTTTTGTTTTTCGTGTGTTTTTATTCCTATTTCAACATTGAGGACAATGTATTGTTTAAGTGTGGGGGTGGGGATATTTTGTGTGTTTAAAATTTTTTTTAAAAAATAGTCCTTGTTAAATACATTTTTAAACGAAAAACAAACATTTAAAATTTTGTCAGGGTCAATTTTGGGTTGTTTTTGCTATAGATCCTTAATCATGGTTTAATTTGTGATAGGTAATATGAACCGTTTTCAACAACTATCTTTAAGAAAAAACTTAGAATTACATGATTAAGTTTAGCAAGCTAGTGAAAAAGTTTATATGCACATATCGGTAACCTTAATTCCTACTTTTGGTGAGATTTTGAGCCTACTTACAATTGATCACATACATATATATTTTGTTTGTTGAGTGTAGGCCATTGTTGCTTTGTTATAAAACTTGTGTGATTTGATACATGCTATGTGAATATGCACTAAATGTTAAAGGCAAATTAGGTTACCATTTTCGTTTACACCAATTTATGTGCTATACCATGTTTACCCAAAATATAACCATTAGTCGCCAATTTTAAGTCTAAACCTTTCGTTGTGAAATCCATATATTTCAACCAACCATCCAACAATTTTACCAAAATCTTTTAAGATCCAAAGTGAATGTTGTATTGTATTTTTATTTATTACTTCATGAAAAGAAAAGAAAAGAAAATGAGAAAAGAAGAAAAGAAAAGCAAAAGAAAAAGAAAAATATGTGTTGTATTATAAGTCGAGTTTGTTCGACATGTTCTATTGTTCAATAGAGGATCAAAAGCAAGCTTGGTTGCACCACATTTTTATTTTAGCCATTTTTACCCACATTTTCCTACCTTACCCAAAGTCCAAAACCAATAAGTCCTTGACATATATGTGTATTATTACTAAGTTTGATTGTCATACAAGTTATAGTAACAAGTTTTTAGTTTTGGTCTTTGAGTGAATAATACTGGCACATCTTTTGCTAGTCCATATATTATACCGAGAGGAGTGAAGATTGCGAGGGGTGTGTTGCATATAAATGAGTTCAACAGAATGTTAAACTTAATCTACCTTAATTTTTTTTTTTTTTTTGGAAAATCTATATTTTAAGCTTGTTGAATTAACACATCTAATGCTTGTCATAAATAAGGTATGATTTTGAATCTTAAGTAGGACATCTTTAAACGACCACATTATGTTTGTTAAAAATATTTTGTAATATTTTTCAGGGACTGAAAAAGATAAGTGTGGGGATGTGATATGATGCCGAAAGGATCACATTTGTATAGTTTTATTTGGTATTTTTACGTCTGTTTGTGTGTAGATTTGCCCGCAGTTAGATACATTAGCAAGAATCATGGAAGAGACGCTTAAGATGCTAAAATGTAGTCCCAAAATACTAGATCTTTAAGTGCACAAGATTGTTATCACCTAGAAACACATATTTATTAGGTGTTTTAGGTGATTAATCTATACAAACAAAGAAACTAGATGAAGATAATAAACACCGACACACAAGATGAATAATACGAAGATTCCATTACTGATTTGAACATTACAAAACCATGGATAATCAACTAAGTACGCACCTATCACTTGTGCTATCAAAGACAAATAACCAAAAACCCTGAACCCTAGCTGCTGAATGATATTCTATTTATAGCCAACCTGATGGGCCTGCGCACTTAAGCTAAGTGCGTAGAGCCCGTCCTCTAAGTACGCAGACTAGGGTTTTGATGCTACAACTATACTATAATTACATAAAAGACCCTCCAACTACTAAACGTCATTACAAACTACCAAAAGTACTCAAACCTGGTAACTGTGGTCTCAATCTAACCCAACAATACTCCCCCTAGACCACAGCTACCAGCTCTTCAATCTCAGTCGATCTCCACATCGCTTAACTCCCCCTCTTCTCTTGCTTGGTGCGCCGGGAGTGCTTGAACAATACTCTCTTCAACATTTGTTTCTTCAACTGGTGGATCCTGGATGAATAACTCAGCGAGATCTACAGTTGCTGGATCCTGCTGAGTTTCTGGGACTGGTTCTGGAGAAGCTGGTGGGGCTTGAGTAGACTCAACCTCAGGATCAGTTGTTGCTGCAGGAACCTGTGTCTGCACCTCTGAGATAACCTCCGCTTCAGTTGTCTTTGCAGCAGCGGCTTGGGCAGCTTTTTCTTTTTCATCTCTTGCTTTGTCGGCTGCATTGATCCTGTCTACCAAATCGAGCAATTCCTGCTTTCGCTTCAATGCCCGTTCCACCGCTCTTCTGAACAGAATAGCTTCTTCAAACAGCACATTTCCAGCACCCACGTTAATCTGGTTTCCAAACAGAATAGTCAAATCTGAAGGGTTGAGAGCAAATACATCCACTGGGTCTAGAATTCTCAATGCCTCTGAATCGTCTTTCAACTTGATGACAGCTTCACCAGTCAAGCTATCATAAAACCACTTCTTAAACTCTGTCAACATCACAGGAAGCTCTGGACGAATGGGAACCCTTGTGACGACCTGGGGTGGGTCAATCACATAGGTGATCATTCCCCGTCTGGTAGCTGGATCGATTCTATTCTTTGAGATTCTTCTTCTTGGCTTCTGTGGTTTCCAGTTCTGGAAGTCAGACGCTCACTCCCTTTCGATAAAAACAGAGACCATGTCAGCTTGGGCGTCCTGGGAGTGGTTGATGAATGGCGTTCTGCACATTTCCCGGATATCCCAGCGAGGAAGAGTCTTCAGATTTGGTCTACCTTTGAAGTATTGTATTACTCCTCCTCTCCTTTTCACAACAAACAATCTTTTGAACCCATCATATCCCCATGAGATGATTCTTTCTTGGTGAGCTTCTCGAGTGTGATGGATGTTTTGGTGTAGAGCTAGAATGGTAATAGGTCTTCTTGGAAACCAGGTAGATCTCTCAGGATCCAACTTGTATCCATCTGACATCTCGTACACGGTGTCTTCTCCTGCACCCATCTCCACAAACGTTTCTGGCATCTCGTCCTCACTTATCTCATCCACTTCACTTTCTTCAGCTTTTCACTCTTTTTCTTTCTCTTCTTCCATAAACTTCACAAAATCGAACACTTCATCAAATGTCATACTAGAAGCACCTGTTTCCTGTTTCTTCTGTTCTTGGAGCATATCGAACATTTTCATCTGCACCTGTGTCTGAAATTTGATCAGATAACGCTGATCCTTAACCACCTTTTCCAGATTCTTGTTCTTATGCTTTAACTTCTTCAACTTTTTCCTTAACTCTTGATTGTTGTAAAGCTGATTCTTTAAGGTGCATATTTCTTTTGCTGCAGTCTTTCCCACCTCCTTTGATAATGTCTCATACAGTTCTTGATGCACAGGTTTTCGACGTTGTGCAGTAGGAACAGATGAGGATGGTACAGTTGGCTTCTTCACAGGGGGTTTAGGAACAGGAGCCCTAGCAGTGGAAGGCCCTGGTTGATCCCCCCCCCCCCCAAATATAGATTCCCAGATTTCTTCGTTTTCCAGATCCTCTTCAGTCATAACACGTGGCCTTTCAGACTCTGGTAACTGTTCTCTTCTTCTCTTTCTTTCTGCCCTTGCCAATTCAGCACTTTGTCTGGCAGCTTCAGCAAACTCAAGTTCCTCTGGTGTTAGTGATTCTCTCCTTTGCTGCAACAAACCAGTCGGCCTATTTATTTTTGTTGGCCTTGGAGGAACAGGTTCAGATGGTACTCTCTTGCCCCTTGTTCTTTCTCTGGCAATCTCTTCAGCAGTTGGCTGGGGTTCTGAAGGAGCAGGTTCAGAAGATTCGGGTGCGGTTGTGGGTGGCTGTCGAGCTTCTGCAGCAGCCTATTTTCTTTTCTTGATTTGGTTGTACAGTTTCATGATGATGGGATATCGTTGAGCAGCATACATGCTTTCAAGCAGGGGTTCCCAGTCTGGTGTATTGCACTCAGTGAAGAATCGTGCACCTTTGGCGAAATTGTATTTATCACCAAGGGGCAGATCCTCATGTTGTGCGTTGATCATCATTTGAACAAATCTAGGGTACATCGCCCATTTGCCCCTTTCAGCTTCAACATTCTTCACCATATAATCAAACACCATTCCAGACAGATTGAATGGTTCATTCTTGCAAATCTTTATCATGGCAGTTGCCCAATCAGGGCTAAGTGCGTTGTAGCCACCTTTCCTGTGACATAGAGACATAAGAAACACGTGACTGATGAGCTTCCAATCTCTTGTCAGCTGGCTCTTCTTAATATCACCCCTCTTGTCAAAATCTCCCTTGTATCCAAAATTCTTGAATTCTTGGTGAATTTCGGCTTTTGGTAGAAATCTAACAGTTGCTTGCTGATCTTGGAATCTCAGAACATTCCGAACAGTATCTTCTGTGATGACCACTGCCTTGTTTCTCACTGTAGCTTTGATTCTCTTGACACGTGCCACGACCTCTACTTTAGCAGACCTCCAGAAATCTTCAATGTGCGAGCTGTAAACTTGTACGTTCTGCTCTACAGCGTATCCAATTCTGCTTCTTCTGATCCAAGTAACAACATCTCGAAACTTTATGTCATCAGTCTCAAGATTCATTGGTTGGTTGTGCATTCCTCTTGGATCCCAGTCAAGAGCCATCTGTATGGGTCACATGCACGAAAAGTAAGTTAGAACTTTTGATTTTGAGTCCACGACTGAAAGACTTCTTCATTGACTTTGACGGACAACGCACGTAGACTAAGTTTATTTTTATTTGGTTTCATATGTGTGATTCTTTGTTGGAACTGTTTTAACATTTTACAGGTATTTTTGTCTTTCATATTAGTGATCATTTAAGTCCAGTTATAGTTTATGAGTGAATGAGTCAGATTACGTAGTCCGGTCAATTGTCAAGAATGTCAAGTCAATAGTCCTGATTTGTTTCACTGATAAGTTCACAGATTCCTTAAGTGCGCAGCCCGAGTCAGAGATTTTCAGCTAAGTGCTCAGTCAAGTGCGCACCCAAGTACTCAACCTTGACTGAGCACTTGGGTTGGTACGCAGTCCATTGAACTGTTTGAACACGAGATTACAAGTACGCAGGGCATCCTTTGACTCGGGCATGGTAACGGCTTAGACAGAATCATCAAGTCTGCGTACTAGTCAAGTACGCAGACACTTAAACCTTCGTTTAAGATTTTAAGTGCGCAACCAACTGCGCAGTGACTTTAGGGTTTCTCAAGCTTGTATCATATGATGCAAGTACGCATTCTATGATACAAGTGCGCAGTTCTTCAAGATATAAGTGCGCAGTTTCTTGAAAACCCCAAATCTTCAACGGTTCAATCCAGATCTAGATTCAAGTCCTGTAATCATAACGAAGAAACTCATCAGAATCATTGAACTACCTTAAACAAATACACAAACAGGTAATAGAAGACAGAAGATGGATCAAAACAGGTGTGATTTAACGGTGGTTGATGGTGGATTGATGGTGGTTGATGATGAAGGGACGATGAAGACGGTGGCTGATTAGGTTTTTAGAATTTTTGAGATAAAAAGTAAAAATAAAAATTACTGTGGTATTTATAGTAAAAGGGTTTGGGCGGCGCACTTGAATTAAGTGCGCAAGGCCCAAAAGGCCCAATAAGTACGCAGGCCCAAAAACTTAGAAATTAAGCTTTAATCAAAGATCTGGGTTTGGAGATCAACCGTTTCTCACCTTTTGCATAAAGATCACACTAGCCATACCTGCCAGATCACATTTCAACTTTCCATTGGATAGCTGCAGCTCAAGAAAAACTGTCGGTATATTTGTCCACTTAAATCCATGCCTCTCGTCTTTCAACATACCTTATGTGATGAGCTTTATCATGTTTTGGTAATATTGACGAAAGGTTAATGGACCCCACTTGTGCTAGGTGTAAGCCTACCAATCCTCAAGGTTTATTGAGATATAATGATGAGAGCTTCAGGTCTATGTTTCCATAAGCAGAGAAGATGATCATTATGTCAATCAGATGATGAGAGCTTCAGGTCTATGTTCCCATAAGCAGAGAAGATGATCATCTGATTGCTTTTTGAGCTATCTATACGTTTGCATGTCACTAACATTGCGTGTCTTTTGTTGCTCATTTTGATATAATAGCCCCGCTTTGGTAGCTTGCACTCTTAGGTGTCTTTTGATTGCTTATGCACAAAATTTTCTATGTCTTTTGATCTCTCAACCTGTGTATGACCGGACTCAGCTTGTGCAGACCTAAAGCACAGTGGGAGTCCAGCTTTTCGTGTAGATCTTTTCAGTTTGTCACCTTTAGCAGTTTACTCGATTCCAGGCTGAATCTACCGACATGTCGTTGCTTGAAGCCGCAACGTCCTCTGGGTCCTATTCACATGCTGACAAATATGATTAGTCCCTATCATTTCTTGTGTAAAAAGAAAAAGTTTTAAATTTTGCAGTTAGGGATCTACCGGTTTATTTCTCCCCCAAAAATCTTTATTTTATTTAAACATAAGATTTTTTTTTATAATTTATACACAAGTTTTTTTTTTGTTTTTGTTTTTTTTTAAGAAATTTTAATCATTCAAAATTGATCATTTCTAACCATGTTACCAACTGACGAAAACGGATTTTGTCGAAAGCTTTTGTAAAGATATCTGCCTTTTGATCAGCAGTATCTATAGGCAACACCTGTATATACCCTTTATCGTGCGCATCGCGAATTGAATGAATCCAAATTTCAATATGTTTGGTTTTAGAATGATCAATTGGATTCTTCACGATGTCACGACAAGCATCATTGTCAATGTAGATAGGGGTTCTCATGATATTCAAACCGTAATCCAACAGCTGATTTTGAATCCATAACACTTGACAGCAACAACTGGATGCGGCTGTGTACTCGGCCTGAGCGGTGGATATAGACACTGTTGTCTGCTTCTTGCTCTGCCAAGACACGAGCCTGTTTCCCAGAAATTGACAGCCACCAGAGACAGACTTTCGGTCAATCCTGCAACCTGCATGATCACTATCAGAGTACACAATTAGGTCAAAATTGTCACTCTTAGGATACCATAAACCGAGTTTTGGTTTTCCTTTGAGGTAGCGGAAGATTCTTTTTACTGCAGTTTCATGAGATTGCTTTGGATTTGACTGAAAGCGAGCGCAGCATCCAACTGCCCACATGATGTCCGGTCTGCTGGCTGTGAGATACATCAAGGATCCAATCATAGAACGGTAAGTGTGAGGGTTCACAGAAGGGCCTTGAAGATCTGGTACAAGCGTTGTTTGAGCAGCAAAAGGAGTGTTGGACGGCTTGCAGTCCGACAGGTTGTACTTTGCCAGAATGTCTCTTGTATAATTTGCTTGATGAATGAGGATGCCATCTTCTTTCTGTTGGACTTCGAGACCTAAGAAAAATGACAGTTCTCCCAACATGCTCATTTCAAATTGAGACTTCATAATGCTTTCAAATTCCCTGCACAAATTTTCGTCAGTTGAACCAAAGATAATATCATCAACATATATTTGAACAAGGATAGAATGTTTGTTGACTTCTTTGGTGAACAGGGTCATGTCGATCTTCCCTCTTGTGTATCCATTCTGTAACAGATATGAGGACAAGGTCTCATACCAAGCTCTAGGAGCTTGATGGAGACCGTAGAGAGCCTTGTCCAACTTGTAGTATCTGTTTGGATGATAAGGGTCTTCGAATCCTGGTGGTTGACACACATAGACTTCTTCCTTGATCTTCCCATATAAGAAAGCACTCTTCACATCCATCTGAAAAACTTTAAAATTTTGAAATGAAGCATATGCCAAGAAAATGCGAATGGCTTCAAGTCGAGCGACCGGTGCGAAGACTTCCTCATAATCAATCCCCTCCTACTGACGAAACCCTTGAACAACCAGACGAGCTTTGTTCTTAATTACCACGCCACGTTCATCCATTTTGTTGCGAAAAACCTATCTCGTCCCAATAGGATATTTTCCTTCAGGCAGATCCACAAGCTCCCACACTTTGAGTTTTCTGAACTGAAATAGTTCTTCCTGCATGGCCTCTACCCATCTTGCATCTCTAACTGCATCTTCAATGCTGAAAGGTACTGTTTGAGATAAGAATGCTGAGAGAGCGGTGTTGAGCTTGTCTGTCTGATTTCTTGTAAGAACACCCTCACTGATTGGTCCAATGACATTTTCAATTGGATGATTCTTAGAAGATTTGAATCCCATATTCTCTTCTTCTTTCACTTGTGGAGGAAGATTCGAAAAATGATCTCCAGGTGCAGATGAGCTGGATGGTTCATCTACAGACTGCTGATTTGATTGTGTTCCTTCAGCATTTGACGTGCTTTCAGGAATGTTAGAGGTTTCAGCAGCTGTATCACCATTACTGAGTTGAGGAGGAACGATTGGATCAGCAACAAGAGGAGAAAAGCGGGTGGTGAATGGTGCAACTTCGTCGTCAGAAGAGTAGAGAATATTCCCAAAGGGAGATGAACTTTTAGCTTGATTTTCAGGAGCTTGATCTGCAGGAACTTGATGTTCAGGTATGGCAAAGTGATTGAATACAACATCCACGTCAAAGAACCAGTCAGGACCGGTTCCAACATTAGTGGAGTTGGATTCTTGCCAGTCAACATAAAAAGATTCCAGAACCATCTTGGTACGTTTGTTGTATACTCCATAAGCCTTTTGACTAGAATAGTATCCAACGAAGAAACATTCGTCTCCAACAGCATCAAACTTCATGATATTCTCAAAGTTGTTCAGAAGAGTGCAGGAACATCCAAACGGCCTGAAATAATCAATGAGAGGTTTTCTTTTGAAAAGCAATTCATAAGCTGTTTTCCCACGAGGCTTGACAATCAAGACTCTGTTAAGAACATAACAGGCGGTATTCACAGCTTCTGCCCAGAAGATGATCGGTAACTTAGAGTCGATGAGCATGGTTCTGGCAGCTTCAATGAGTGTACGATTCTTCCTTTCAGCCACTCCATTTTGCTGAGGAGTCCTTGTAGCACTGTATTGAAGATGAATTCCTTTTCCGCTGCAGAACGTCACAAAGCTTTGGTTCTTAAATTCTGTTCCATGATCACTTCTGATTGACTTTACTTTCAATTTGATTATGTTCTCGATCAGGGGAACGAACAGCATCAAAGTCTCAGCAGCCTCACTCTTGAACTCCAAGAAGTACACCCACGTGAAGCGTGAGAAATCATCTGTAATCACCAAACAGTAAGACTTTTTACCTAGACTTTTTACACTGATTGGACCGAAGAGATCCATATGTAATAATTGAAGTGGAGAGTCAATTGAGTTCACTGTTTTGGACTTATGCGATTTCTTGTGTTGTTTACCTTTCGCACATGCTAAACATTTTTCAGAAAAAGGAAATTCCTTGGAAGGAAGACCTCTGACTAGATTTAGTTTAGAAAGTTTGTTTATATTTTTAAAATTCACATGACCTAATCGCCTATGCCATAACAGTGACTCTGACTCAGATGCCTTTGACAGTAAACAAGTCATTGGTTGTTCAGACTTGGCATCTCTCATGTTTATCACATATGTGTTATTCTGTCTGGGGGCTTTCAACATGATCATGTCGGTGGGTGGTTTAAATCCTGGCTTGAGGAAGATGCACTCCATGTCGTTGAACAACACTGAGATTCCTTTGTCACAGACTTGTGATACACTCAAAAGATTGTAGCACAGTTCTGGAACATAGTTAACATCTTCTAGTGTTAGTGCGTCATAGACCACATCTCCTATGCCAACGATCTTTCCACCCTTTTCATTTCCAGCGAACGCTACAAACTCTCCATCGATGAACCGATAGTTCTTGAGGAGTTCTTTCAGTCCAGTCATGTGTCTTGAAGCGCCGCTGTCGACATGCCATAGATATCTCATAAGAGCTATCAGCCATTTCTGTGATTTGTTCATGTCTCTCTCCTCAGCTTTCTTGGAAGAACTCTTCACCTCTTCAGCAACTTTCTCTGATGAAGTCTTCTCAGCTATCAAGGCCTGCTCCCTAGTCTGATCGTTCACTTTTTCATCAACCAGCAAACTCTTCAGTCCAGCATTCTTCTGCATCTCACCCTTCAGCACCTCAGCAGATGACCCTTCAAGAGAATTCACACCATTTAAGGATTTGGTGCAAATTGTGGCCATCAGGGCTTTGTTGACTTCAACTTCTGCAGCAGCTGCCTCTTCTCCCCAATCGAAATCTTCAACAACCAATGCCTGCTGAGGTTCCTTCTCATTTCCTTCATTTCCGTCAGTTATGGCCACCAACCTCTTAGCAGGCTTGATTTCGGCTTGGTTCAAAGTGGGGCATTCATATTTGAAATGCCCGAGGACCTTGCAGTTTAACATCTAATCTTCGACTTGTCAAACCCAGCCTTTCCCATTCCCACTCTTCTACCGGTTCTGTCTTGAAAACGTTTAACTCGTAGAGTGATCATTGCCATCTGCCATTTGAGGTCCATTTCTTCCATGTCATCTGGGTCCACTTGGTACATATTCTCTGGGGACATCATCTCATTCTTAATCTCTCCAGTCTTTAGTGCCTCAAAACTGCTCATAAAGGTGTTGAAGAGTTCCACATGTTCGGTAGCCAGCTTGGCAACCTGTGGAGTCAGTGTCTTCGCTGCCTTTTCAGAGTACATTGGTGCCTTGCCTGAACTTGAACTACCACCCCCCATTGAGTCCACATATGGATGTAGTGAACTTGAACTCATCTCACCAATTGGTGTCATCAATGCCAGATTCTTCATTGCACTGTTGGGAGTCACCTTCGGGACAGTCTGATTCATTTCTCTCTTTGTGATATCCATTTCAAATGATTTCAACGTGTTTATAAGATCGGCCAGAGTGGACTGAGCATCCAAGTAATCTTTCTTAATCAGCATACATTGAACACTCCATTCCTTTGGAAGAGAGTCGAGTAGTTTCTTGATGGAGTTACGGTTGTTCACAGGAATACCAGCTTTCTTCATCTTAGTCAACAGATTCATGAACCTGTCAATGTGTGACGACAGACTTTCACCACGGATGCTTCCAAACATGTCATATTCTTTCTGAATCATGTCCTGCTTGTTCTGTCTCATCTCAGCGTTTCCTTAATAGTATTCACTCAAAGCAAACCACAGATCATGCGCCGATCCGTACTCTTCAAACATATTGTATACATCGTTTGACAAAGCCATGGTGAGAGCACCATAGGCTTTGTGATCTCGCTGCATCAACTGTTTGTCAAGATCTGTGTAGGTAGTGGGATCAGTGTTAAACACTTCTCCTGCATCAGTGGTCCTCACAGGAATGTGAGGTCCAAGTTGCACAGAGTTCCATTGAGTGTGATCGTTAACGAAATAGAAGGCTTTCATCCTGTTTTTCCAGGTACCATAATCTTCAGCACCCATCAACTTGGGAATACGGGTTATTGTGCCAGTTTCCAGTTCTGCTTGGGTTATGGGATTAACTTGGAATGAGTTGTTACCAGCCATTGTTTTTAGATTGATTTTAGAATTTTGATTAATTAATTTAACAAGTTACAGTCCAAAGTCCTTAAAATATTATGATCAGTCCACAAGTTCGCAGATAAGTACGCAGCAACAAGTACGCAATCACTCTGAGCAGCAACCTGAAACAGTAATTAAACAGAAGTGTTAAGTTATTGATCTCCTGATAAGTGCGCAGTCCCTGAAGCACACACACTGGCTTAAGTACGCAGGTCAGTCAAGGCAGAGCAGGACAAGTGCTCAGTCTTTGAGTGATCAGTCTGCGTACTTATCTAAGTACACAGACACTTAAACTCTCGTTTAAGATTTTAGTGCGCAGAAACCCTAGCCATGTACTCAAAAAACTGCACTTTCCAGCAAGTACGCACCCCAACTAGTAGTTTCTGATTAGTACACAGAAACCCTAGTTGTGGTACCAGGAGAGAGAAAGCTGTAAAGCCTTGTGAAAATTTAAGTGCTCAACACAAGACACAAGTGCGTACAATTTTGAAATAAGTGCGCAGTTTGTTCCTGAGATAAGTGCACAGCCTGAAATGTCAAGTATGCAACTTATGAGCTAAGTACTCAACACATGAAACAAGTACTCTAAAAATAAGAAACAAGTACTCAATTTATGAACCAAGTACGCAGATTAAGTGCGCAAATACGGCTGAAAACACTCAAATCATATCAGAAACATATCCAGGAGGTTTTCAATCAATCTGAAGTTCTTGAATGATGTTTCTACTGAAAATAACTAACTTTAAACACCTTAGAAACACCTTATCCACGAGATTTTGAAGCAAAAACTAAAGAAAATACACAAAGTTTTGATAAACACTAAAATTTATAAAAATCTTGATAGTAAGAACTAACAAGATGAGGGTTTTGATATCTTTAGATAGATACAATCTAGAGCACAGAGGCTCTGATACCAAATTGTAGTCCCAAAATACTAGATCTTTAAGTGCACAAGATTGTTATCACCTAGAAACACCTATTTATTAGGTGTTTTAGGTGATTAATCTATACAAACAAAGAAACTAGATGAAGATCATAAACACCGACACACAAGATGAATAATACGAAGATTCCATTACTGATTTGAACATTACAAAACCATGGATAATCAACTAAGTACGCACCTATCACTTGTGCTATCAAAGACAAATAACTAAAAACCCTGAACCCTAGCTGCTGAATGATATTCTATTTATAGCCAACCTGATGGGCCTGCGCACTTAAGCTAAGTGCGCAGAGCTCGTCCTCTAAGTACGCAGACTAGGGTTTTGATGCTACAACTATACTATAATTACATAAAAGACCCTCCAACTACTAAACGTCATTACAAACTACCAAAAGTACTCAAACCTGGTAACTGTGGTCTCAATCTAACCCAACATAAAAACACCATTTTACGAGCCTTAAGCGAGAGTACACGAGACGGAATGGGAACCTACGCGCGAAACGGATGAAAAACGATGAGGAAAACAACAAAGGCTGCAAAAAGTTTACCGCAAACTGCGGCAGGATTATTAAATCCCCACGCGATCCGCCCGAAATTCACTAATCAGTTTTTAATATTTTAATCCCCGCGGAGCACCGGAGAAGTCTTAATTACTCCGCGGTCCGCGACGGCATCCAGATCGAGAAAAACGTGTTTTCTTCTCCTTTCCAGCCTGGTATCGCACAAGCCCATCTTCATCGCGTGTTTAAGACCTGCAATCGACCACAGAGCTCGGGGTCCGATCCTTCAACACCATTTTTACCATCCACAACCATTCTCCATCAAATCCTCATGCCATGATGCCGCCATGTTGAAGGGATCCTGGAGGCGAAACCGAGGCTGTGATGTAAGCAGACGAGGCTAGAGCTTCTGTGACTTTCCCCGGGTGATTGTTTGTATTAGTTTTGTATTCTGAACTCGTTTTTTATTATGTACGAACTAGTATTTTAACTACTTGCGTTTGGTTTGGATTTAATGTTGTTTATGGTTTGAATCTGTGATGTGTTGATGTATGGTTTTTCGGTCTAGTATCGTAGTATGCAGATGATATATATTTCAGATTCATGCTTGTGACAGGTTAATTAGGTTGTTCGGTTGATGCCATAATCGTCCTTAGTTATCGTGACAGGATAATTAGGTAGTTCGGTTGGTACCAATAATCGTCCTTAGTCCTTGTGATTAGGTTGTTCGGTTGGTATATAAAATCATCCCTAGTTAATAGGTTGTTTGGTTAGCAAATGATAATCGTCCTTAGTTAATAGTCCAAAGCAAACATCCCAAGGCCATGTCTATGTGACGTTCTTGTAACTAATTCGAATAGGTTGCTTAGCTATACGAGCAGGATCCCGGGCGGAAGTTACACTTTTCTTAGTATTGTTAGTATATTTTTATCACCACTTTTATAAAACAACAAAAAGATAAACTAGCAAGCTTCATAATAATATTTTATATATTTATTTTGTAACTAGTATAGGCGAACAAACACTTAGTGTGAAACCAACCACATGCTCTTCGTGGATTCGATATACCCTACTTACCCTGGCTACCTAGGTTATTTAGGTTTTGCATGACCCGTGACGACCGTTCATCACAAGCTCGTCGAGGATCATGGTGTCCATCTTCATGTGGGGGACCTGGCTCATGTTTATAAATTGAGGACACACGGTTCCCACCGTTATGTTCTTCAAGTTATAGAAAAGGATGCACCCTTTCTGTTTATTGTGGTAAAATCCGAGAAAAGTTGGAAAACGAAGTTTTTTTTTCTGTTAAGAGAAGCTCTATTCCCCAAGGGGATGAGATCCCTCTTTATCGTTTTTAGTGTTTTTATGAAAAAATTTTAGTTACATCCTGAAGTTTTTTGTTTAACAGGTGCTTCGTTTGCCAAGTTCGCCACCCCTGTGAACGACGCTTTTCTCCGGTGTGGAGTTATTTACAAGTTACCTGAATCAGTAAGCACCTTCGAAGTGGAAGAAAGTTATACCACCAGTCAAGACTCTAAGATGTATGGTGAGCATGTTATGTTACATCCTGGGGATGTTTATCATTTTATTTACTAACCCTGTTATTATCTTAGCCTCAGCCAAGAAACCTGCTTCGCTTGACCTGGATGATATTGATAGCATGGATGCCAAGGCAACCAAAGTGACCTCTCCATCTCCTTCGAGCTCCAAGGTGGCTACTCCTTCATCTAACCCACCCAGGTCTAGGGCTATTGCTGCTTCAAAGAAAAGGAAGGTGAGTGCTGCTACTGCCATTGCTCGGGAGATCACCCCTTTTGAGGACTTGAGCTGTAATAATATTTTGAGCAAGATCTCCCAATTCACTGTTCATGTATGGTCCTATCCTAAGGATACCATTGATATGTTAGTGAAAAAAGGTTAGGAATACTTACCTTTTCTTTTCTTGCTAGGACCATGAATATCTGTCAAAGTCTCTGGATGTTGTCGCTCAAGAACTTCATGAGGCCGAGACTAAGCTTGAAGACGTCCAAAAGATTTCTCATGATAAGGGCAAATATCTTGAAAGCAAGCTGGAAGAGAACGAAGCTGAGCTGAAGAGAGTGAAGGCTGAGCATGCCAAGGCCATGTTGGATCAGGAGAAAGAGGCACAGGATCACAGGAATGGGCTCATCAAATCTGCTACTATTTCTGCCTTTCAGGCCAGGGTGAAGATGGCTCTCCAGGCCAAGGATCCAGGTTTTGATCAGAATACCTGGGATGTCGAAGCCTGGAAGGAGAAAATCAAAAGCCTGGGAAGAAAAGAAGTGGTTTATGTGCCTGCTCCTGTTGCCCATCCCGAGGATGTGGCCAAAGATCCTGAGGATGCAGAGGTGAAGGCAGCAGAGGCCAAGATTGCTGAGGTGGTGAAAGACCTTCTAGTGGGCGATGAAGGATGTTTTGATTAGGCTGGAGCCCACTTTTTTATTTTATCTTTTGTGGTTGTGATGGTAGTCTTTGAACAATTTCAGACAATTAATATGTAATAGCTTTAGGATATTATAAGGTTTGGGGTGGAGGGATCTTGGTTTCAAGATGAAGCCCCAAATCTTTTATTGACCTGAACCGTAGATGTTGACCCGTGGTGGATGGGTCCTGGTTTTGGATGAAGCCAGGGGTTGACATCAAATTTTTACTATGATGCATTAATAATATATGGTAATAATCTTTTGACGCTATCATCTTTGTGTTCTTTATTTCCTTTGATATTCTGCAAACATTAGCAAATACTTAGGGTGTAAAGAAATAATCCAAAGTAATAATGTTGTGGGTGAAAATCCTCAGGATGATTTTACCATACATCCCTAATATACCATCCTCGGGATGCTGAAGGACTCTGCTGACTTCAGGATGTAACTATAATTCAGCATGTGCACATCCTGACAATGAACTAACAAATTAGCTTTGTTATATGATTGCAAGTACAACTAAGTTATGATATGGATTTTAATGCTAAGAAACGTCTATATTATAACTCTCAAGTGAAGAATTCGAAGAAAGGAATGTAGCTCATGGTCTATGATTGAAAATGGAGTCAAACTTGTAACCGATACACATTTAATATCGGCGATAAACAAGGAAACAGCTTGATCATTGACTAGCCAAGGAGAAACTGTCAACCAACGACTAACTTCTGTTAAAGACCTCCAACGTTCACCTAAAGAAGCTGTTACACAACATTGAAGAATTTAACTACTTAGCGGATCTTACGGGATTCATTAGTTATTCTCATGTATTAAATAAATGGGAGTATTGGACGAGTATAGGACACTTAAATACACTTTGCTTACACTATAGTTGCACACTTACACTTAGAAACACTCACACAATCGTTGTAATCTTAGTACACTCGTCCGCATACTCATCCAAAGTTGTATTTTTTTACCAAATTAATATTAACAAACAAGGCAGGGGCCTAGTCTCCTCCCGAGGTTTTATGCCGGCGATCTACTATTGATCAAGGGCTTTCCTCGTATATCGAGTGATGTTCTTTGTGTTTTACTCATTTATTCGTTCATTACAAACTGTTCCATCCCGACGATATAACTGTCCATCCAGAAGCAAACCTAAGCCATCCCGAGCATAGTTGTCACTAATTTACTCCTTTTTGCATCCTGATCAAACATTTTCAGAATATAATTAGTTTTAATAATAAATTTACATTATTAGCACACTACCTCACAATTTCTAATTTGGAATACAAATTATTTCTTCTAGGTAATTTTTGACCAAAACAATTTGGCGCCCACCGTGGGGCAAGTGGTGCTATTTTAACAAAAAACTTTGTTAAAAACTTTTCTTATTTAATTCTTTTTAACAAAACCTGACAACTATGTCATCTTCCCAGAAAAATGTTTCTTCATCCATGCCTTCATCAACTTCTACTAGAAATACTACTTTCCCACCTCCACCTTCATTCTCAAAGAGTGCTACCTCTCAAATTTCACCTAGGCCAGCATTGGGGGCATCTGGATTTTCTCCTGGTTTAGTTTCAAATGATGAGATCCTATCTATGTTTTCAATGGTAAAGGATCAAATGCAGCAACAACAGGAGACCAACAGAATGCTAATGAGAGAGATACAATCCCTCGAGACATCTTCAATGAGACCAAGTGAAGAAATGGGGACACCATTACAACCAAGGGTGTTAGATTTCAATTCTGGCATCTCTGGAGGTGTTCATCAAGGAGATTTCATCCCCATGAACATTGGGTTCTCTGCTCCTGAAACGACTACTACACCCAGGATGGCAACTGCCAGGGATGCAGGATATGCACCTGTGCCATCCCAAGGATATAACAACATAGGTAACAATTTAAGCTCTAGTACTTTTGCTGCTAATGATGTTGCTTCTTTGCAGGATACAGGAATAAGCCCTCAACTAGCAAGGGAGCTTCAGAAGATCAAAGATATGGTATCGAGTCTGCCTGGGATAGTGCAACCTATCCTTGAGGTATCCTCAGCATGCCATAGGGTGTCAAGATTCGCACCCCCGATATGTGATGCAGAGATCCCAAAGCGGTTTCAAACTCCAAGCATGAAGCTGTATGATGGATCAACGGATCCTGAGGAGCATGTGGCCCAATATAGGGAATGGATGGAAATAAATCCAATCCCTGCCAACCTGAAAGAAGCATGCTTATGCAAGGGATTTGGTTCAACTCTCCCTGGTCCAGCCCTGAAATGGCTCATAAGTGTTCCTCCCTATTCTATTACTTCTTTTGCACATTTAATTAAAATGTTTAATAATCAGTTTTCTTGTAGTCGAACGTTTGACAAGTGATCTATATAGGGTGACTCAACCACAGGGGGAATCACTAAAAAAATTCATTACTAGGTTTGGAAAGAAGCACTTGACATCCCGAACTTGGATGTCACAACAGCGGTTTAGGCTTTCAAGATGGGACTGTAGAAAGATTCACCATTCTACCATGAATTGGTGATGAATCCATGCAGGAACTTGGATGAAGTCAGGAATAGAGCCTTAAGATTCATCCAACTTGAGGAGGATAAGAAGATACAAGAGAGGATAGAATCATCCTCAAAATATAACCATCCCAATCGAAAATCCACTCCCACATACGAACCATACAAGCATAAAACATATGCTAGGCCTGACAATAAGAAGGTCAATGTGCTGGAGGATGATGATGACGATGACTGCCCTAAATTATCAGACTATTGTTTTTCTGTGGATGTAACAGGATTGATGTATGCCATGAAGGTTCAAGGGGACAAAGCAGGATGGCCGAAGAAGGACAACAAGACAGGATGGAAAGACAAATACAAATGGTGTGCCTTTCACGAAGATTTCGGCCATACCACTGAAGATTGCATTGCATTTAGAAAGGAGATAGCATATCTCTTGAGCAAAGGTCATCTCAAGGATCTCCTGGGCAAAAAGAAGGCAATGGCTCAGGATGGCACCAGCATCCCGGAAAGAGCAGCATCCCCACCTAAGGATGCTGGCATTATCAACTTCATTTCAAGAGGGTCAGACATTTGTGGAACCTCATACTCAAATACTAAAAGACATGCGAGGGAAACGAAGTCAGAAAAAGGAGAAAGACCAACGAAGACGCCCATCCTGACAACCTCAAAAGTTATCAGCTTTGAGGAAAAAGACAGAGAAAACATCCTTGATCCTCATCATGACGGTTTGGTTCTTAATTTATATATTGCTAACCACTTTGTTCGCAGGATTCTCGTAGATTGAGGAAGTTCAGTGAATATCATCCAGCTTGAAGCCCTTAAGAGAATGAACATCCCGGAATTTGAAATAGTTTCCAGGTCATCAGTTTTGGTGGGCTTCAGTGGAGAAACTAAGAGCACAGTGGGTGACATCAAGCTACGAGTATATGTAGAAGGTGTGAACTATATCCAAAGATTCTGTGTGATAGATTCCCTATCCTGCTACAATGTCATCCTGGGAAGACCCTGGATACATGACATGAAGGTAGTTCCTTCAACATATCATCAGTGCGTGAAACTACCCATACCTTGGGGAGTTGTGAAGGTCAACAGTGATCAACAGGAAGCTAAAGACTGCTATACGACATCAATGAAGGCCTCATCCCGTCAAGCATAGCAATTACAGCAAGATGCACAGTGCCATCCTGACCAGTATGTAAAAGCCGTCTGCCTTGATGACAACAACAAGGATATCACTGTGTGAATCGGTAAGAATATCCCGCATGATATTGAACAATCACTAATCTTTTTTTTCTTAAATGCAGGATGTCTACTTTTGCTTGGAAGCATGAAGATATGACTGGCATCTCTAGGGATGTCATTACTCACAAATTGGGGATTGATAAGAGTTTCAAGCCCATTCAGCAAAAAAGAAGGAAGTTTGCTCCAGAGAGAAATATCATCATACAAGAGGAAGTAGACAGGCTGCTGAAGTCTAAGATGGTAAGGGAAGTAAAATTCCCAAGATGGCTGGCGAATGTTGTGGTAGTTCAAAAGAAAAATGGGAAATGGAAGGTGTGTGTGGACTATACATACGTTAACAAGGCCTTTCCCAAAGATCCATTCCCATTACCACACATAGATTCAATGGTGGATGCTACAGCAAGCCACGAGATGCTGACATTCATGGATGCATCCTCAGGATTCCAACAGATACAAATGGAACTAGATGATCAGGAGGAGACAGCGTTCATGAAACCATCAGGTATATATTGTTATATAGCCATGACATTCGGATTAAAAAATGCAGGTGCCACTTATCAAAGGCTAGTGAACATGATGTTCAAAGAAAAGATTGGGGATACGATCGAGGTCTACATTGATGACATGGTAGTAAAATCCAAGAAAGCAGGAGATCATCTTCGGGATCTCAAAGAAGCTTTTGACATCCTAGATGCTTACAACATGAATTTAAACCCAGCAAAGTGCCATTTTGGAGTTGGAGCTGGAATGTTTCTTGGATATTTGGTAACAAAAAGAGGGATAGAAGCCAGCCCTGAACAAATAAAGGCTATCCTTGATCTCAAAACCCCAAGAAATATTAAGGATGTGCAAAGGCTGACTAGCAGGATAGCAGCCCTGAATCAATTCATCTCGAAATCCTCAGAAAAATGTATAGAGTTCTACGACATCCTGAAGAAGAATAACAAATTCGACTGGGGACAGAGACATGAAGAAGCATTAAAGAAGCTCAAAGATTATCTTGCAGCAGCTCCGTTATTGATGAAACCTGAGGATGGAGAAGGACTTCAAAGGACAACAACAACCTGTCTGTTATGTAAGTAAAACTCTACTAGATGCTGAAACCAGGTATTCACATCTCGAAAAACTTATCTTAGCTTTAATAATGGCTTGTACTAAGTTAAGGCATTATTTTGAAACACATAAAATATATGTTCAAACTAACTATCCCATTAAAAATGTATTAAGAAAACCTGAAATGTCTGGAAGAATGGCAAAATGGTTAGTTAAATTAAGTGCCTTCGACTTAGAATATGAACCTATAAATGCAATCAAGTCACAGGCTCTAGCAGACTTTGTGGCTGATTTCAGTAGTGACATCCTGAGTGAAGTAGAGTCTGAAGTTCAACAACTAAATAAAAATTTGGAAAAATGGACTCTATACACTGATGGTGCTTCGAATGCAAGAGGCACAGGTCTGGGAATACTACTAAAATCGCCACAAAGGGACAAGATACCCCATGCCATTAGATGTGCATTTCAAACAACCAATAATGGAGCTGAATATGAAGCTCTCATTGCTGGTTTACAACTTGCTAGAGATATGCATATTGTTAAAATTGAAGTCTTTATTGATTCTGTTGATTACTATCCATTTCAATGGATCATATGCAGTAAAAGGACAAAAGTTAGCCATTTATCTTGAAATTGTTAAAAATTTAGCTATTTCTTTTGTAGAATTTTCACTAACACGGGTACCTAGGGAAGGAAATGCTAAAGCTGATGCCTTAGCAAACCTGGGACCTCCTTTAATTTACTAGAAGGATCCAAGATTCCCATCATCCACATCTTGAAACCAGCAATTGAAGAGTGGCATCCTGAGGATTGCTAGGCACATCCTAAGGATAAAACAGACCATCCTGAGGATATCATTGTTTTAGCCACTCAGGAACAAGACGATTCATCATGGATGACTACCATAATGAAATACTTACAAGAAGATGTCATTCCTAATGAGGAAAATCCAAAGGCTTTCAGGATAAAGGTATCTAAATTTACAATTATAGACAATATTTTGTATAGAAAGTCTCTCGCAGGTCCATATTTGAGATGTCTCAACAAAGATGAAGCAAACGAAGTACTCAAAGACATCCACGAAGGAGATTGTGGAAATCATACAGGAGGAAGATCTCTCTACTCGAAGGCTTTGAGGGCGGGATACTATTGGCCTACTACGAAGAAGGATGCCATGCTGTATTCCCAAAAGTGTGATGCATGCCAAAGATATAGCAACATACTTCACAAGCCTGCTGAACCACTACATCCTATTATTTCACCATGGCCCTTCATGAAATGGGGAATGGACATAGTAGGAAAGCTACCCAAAGCTCCTGGAGGAAAGGTATTCATGCTAGTGATGACAGACTACTTCTCGAAATGGATTGAAGCTGAAGCATTTGTGCAAGTCAGAGATAAAGAAGTGGTCTCATTCATCAAAAGAAACATCCTAACACGGTTTGGAATACCTTCTGAAATCATTTGTGACAATGGTTCTCAATTCATTAGTAAAAGAACAACTGACTTTTGCGAGAGTTGGGGGATCAAGATGGTAACTTCAACACCAGTCCATCCTCAAGCTAATGGACAAGCAGAATCCTCACACAAAATCATCGTCAACAACTTGAAGAAGAAGCTTGGGGAAAAGAAAGGGAAATGGGCAGAAGAACTTCCATTTGTACTTTGGGCTGATAGGACTACTTCGAAGAATGCTACTGGTCGAACACCTTTCTCTTTGGTCTTTGGAACAGAAGCAATGCTTCCAACAGAGATGGTCATGCCTACAGCAAGGAAACATCTTCAGGATGCAACTACAATTCAGAAGCACTACTACAAGACTTGGAAACTGTGGATGAACTCGGGGATGCTGCTAAATTAAGGATGGCAGCATATCAACAAAGGATTGCTAAAGCTTACAACAAGAACATCAGGATAAGGAGATTTCAAGTAGGATACTTGGTATTAAGAAAAGCTTTCCAAAATACAACAAAACCAAGTGATGGTAAGCTAGCACCCAAATGGGAAGGTCCATACTTGATCGATTCCGAAGCTGGTAAAGGAGCATATTGGTTGTCAACAATGGAAGGAGAAATTCTACCAAGAGCTTGGAATGCTATTCACTTAAAATACTACCATTCCTAGGGATGCATGTGACTGATCTATCTGGAAGAGAAACCATGGTCCAAATCACAGGTGGGATGAAGGTGAAAGCTGATAGAGATGAATCATCTCCATATGTAAGTACTTATCCTTGATTTATTTCGATCAATTATATTTTCACTAAACAAGGTCTAGAAATAGTCCATCCTGAAAATTTTGCAGTATTATCCTGAAAATGGAATGCTTAAAAGACTAGGGGGCTAGCCATCCTCTCCTCCGTTAAGGTGTCTGACACCTTCGTAAGGTTTAAAGGTTTTCACCTTTCTCATTGGGTTAGCAACCCTCGCCTGGTGCGCACGATGCCCATGTATATTCTCGGGATGGTGGGACCAGTCCATGTAAAAGTGGCTGACATTTTCGTTATCTTTGAGATAGACGATGGAGCTCTTAAGGTTTAGACATTTTTCAATGTCTCTAAGGTTTGGACATTTTTCAATGTCTCTTTGGTCTAGTCACCAGGGCCTTGTCGCCAGTTATTCTCAAGATGATGCATAATGGTTTTATAACCAAGATATAACAAAAGGGTTTTGATCCCAGTTAAACCAAAGGCCTAAGTCGCCAGCATAATAACAAAATCTTCCTTTACAGGATATTATCAAAACACAAGTCTTTCTTATGAAGGATTATAGATAGTTAAGGTCTATTTTGAAGATATTACACTGGGGACATCCTTAGAATGCAAGACCATCCCAAGGATGGAAAAGAAACCGGATGCATCCTCAGGATGCAAGACTATCCCAAGGATGAAGAAGAAACTGGGGACATCCTCAGGATAATGAAGACCATCCTGATGATGAGAATGACTTATATGGAATATGGCAGGATCAGAAGAATTATTCAACAGAGAAGATACAAAAGGTATTATTTCAAAATATTTCTTTACAGCCTAAGTGTTTGCTAATGTTTGTAGAATATCAAAAGAAATAAAAAAGAATACAGGAACAATAGCGTTAAAAGATTGTTACCATATATTATTATGCATCATAAGTCAAAATTTGATGACAACCCCTGGCTTCATCCAAAACCAGGACCCATCCACCAGGGGTCAACATCTATAGTCCAAGGCCAGCAAAAACATTTGGGTCTTCGTCTTGAAACCAAGATCCCTCCACCCCAAACCTTATAATATCCTAAGTTATTATATATTAATAATTGTCTGAAATTGTTCTACCAAACACAACCACAAAAATCAAATAAAAAGTGGGCTCCTGCCTAGTCAACACATCCTTCATTGCCCACTGGAAGATCCTTCACCACCTCAGCAACCTTGGCCTCCGCTGCCTTCACCTCAGCATCCTCGGGATCCTTGGCCACACCCTCAAGATGAGCAACAGGAACAAGCTCATAGACCACTTCTTTGCCGCCTAGGCTCCTAATTTTTTCCTTCCAAGCCTCAACATCCCAGGTATTCTAATCGAATCTTGGATCTTTGACCTGAAGAGCCATCTTCACTCTGGCCTGAAATACGGCAATAGAAGCAGACTTGATAAGCCCATTCCTGTGATCCTCTGCCTCCTTCTGATGATCCAACAAGGCTTTAACATGCTCAGCTTTCACTCTCTTCAGCTCAGCCTTAGTCTCTGCCAGCTTGGCCCCAAGAAATTTTCCCTTCTGCTGAGAAATATTCTGAACATCTTCAAGCTTGGTTTGGGCCTCATGAAGCTCCGGAGCAACGGCATCCAGAGACTTTGAGAGATACTCATGGCCCTGACAAGAAAAGGAAAAGGTAAGTACTCTTAACCATTTTTCACTAACATAACAATGTTATCCTCAGGATAGGACCATTCCTGAAGAGTGAATTCAGAGATTTGTTTAGAATCTCATTACACTTCAAACCCTCAAAGGGGGTGATCTCTTGAGCAACAACAGCAGCAGCACTCCCCTTTCTTTTCTATGAAGCAGCAGCAACAGCCCAAGTCTTAGGGGGATTGGAAGGAGGAGTAACCATCTTGGCGCTGGAAGGAAAGTGAGAGGACACTTTGGTAGCCATGTTGTTAATATCATCCAGGTCAAAAGAAGCAGGTTTCTTGGATGAGGCTAAGATAATAACAGGATTAGTATGTAAATAGAAGATAAACATCCTCAGGATGTAACAAAACGTGCTTACCAGACATCTTGGAGGCTTGACTGGTGGTATCACTTTCTTGCACTACGAAAGTCCTTATTGACTCAGGTAACTTGTAGACATCTTAATACCGAAGAAAAGCATCATTCAAAGGGGTGGCAAACTTGGCAAAGGAAACACCTGTTGATCAAAAAGATTTCAGGATGTTAGCATCCTCAGGATGTAAGTAAAATTTTTACAAAAACACTAAAAATAATTTTACCAATTTTTAACCAATAAAGAGGAATCTCATCCCCGAAAGGAATAGAACTCCTCTTAACAAAAAAAATTGTTTTCCAATTTTTCTCAGATTTGACCACATTAAACAGAAAGGGTGGTTCCTTTTCTATAACTTGAAAGACATAACGGTGGGAACTGTGTGTCCTCAATTTATAAACATGAGCCAGGTCCCCCACATCAAGATGGAAGCCATGATCTTCAACAAGCCTACTAGACACCATCAGAATCTTCCAGAGTTTAGGCATGGCTTGGGAATAAGCCATCCCAATAATATCAAAGAAATCATTGATAAACTTGGGAAAAGGATACCTTAACCCTAGAAGAAATGGTAAGTACAGGAAGCAGACCCATGTAGGAGAGGCAAAGTCTGATCGTGCATGAGAATCGTAAGGACGAATCTCGCAGAGCTTGGGAAGACTTTTGAGCTTTTTAAGGCTCGAATCTCCTTGTCATCAAAAGAACAGATCTCCTGTTCAGGATGACTCAAGAGGTTTTGTGGAATAAAGTCACCGAAAGCTCCTACACTCCCCGAAGCTCTTGTGGATCTTTTTGCCATCTTCAGAATATTACTAATATTTTTTGCAGGAATAAAGAGAAAAGTGGAAGAAAGAAGAGAGAAATTACCTTCTTAAAAAACAAATGTGATTATAAAGGAATGGATCAAGCTCTAGATATAGAGAATAGAGGATGACGTTTGTAACGGTCATCACATAATTACCGCCTAAAAAATAGTCGTTGTCATCCTGACAAGACATCCCATCATTCATCGAGTGAAGATATTCAGATTAAAAAATATTTTTACCTAGATATTAACGGTGACATATTTTTGGGGACAATTGTTGTGGGTGAAAATCCTCAGGATGATTTTACCATAGATCCCTAATATAGCATCCTCGGGATGCTGAAGGACTCTGCGGACTTCAGGATGTAACTGTAATTCAACATGTGGACATCCTGAGAATGAACTAACAAATTAGCTTTGTTATATGATTGCACGTACAACTAAGTTATGATATGGATTTTAATGCTAAGCAACGTCTATATTATAACTCTCAAGTGAAGAAATCGAAGAAAGGAATGTAGCTCATGGTCTATGATTGAAAAGGGAGTCAAACTTGTAACCGATACACATTTAATATCGGCGATAAACAAGGAAACAACTGGATCATTGACTAGCCAAGGAGAAACTGTCAACCAGCGACTAACTTCTGTTAAAGACCTCCAACGATCACCTGAAGAAGTTCTTACACAACATTAAAGACTTTAATTACTTAGCGGATCTCACGGGATTCATTAGTTATTCTCATCTATTATATAAATGGGAGTATTGGACGAGTATAGGACACTTACATACACTTTGCTTACACTATAGCTGGACACTTACACTTAGAAACACTCACACAATCGTTGTAATGTTAGTACATTCGTCCACATACTCATCCAAAGTTGTACTTTTTTACCAAATTAATATTAACAAACAAGGCAGGGGCCTAGTCTCCTCCCGAGGTTTTATGCCGGCGATCTACTATTGATCAAGGGCTTTCCTCGTATATCGAGTGATGTTCTTTGTGTTTTACTCATTTATTCGTTCATTACAAACAGTTCCATCCCGAGGATATAACTGTCCATCCCGAAGCAAACCTAAGCCATCCCGAGCATAGTTGTCACTAATTTACTCTTTTTTGCATTCTGATCAAAGATTTTCAGAATATAATTAGTTTTAATAATAAATTTACATTCTTAGCACACTACCTCACAATTTCTAATTTGGAATACAAAATTATTTCTACTAGGTAATTTTTGACCAAAACAAATACCTTTTGTATTTTGAATAGTTCTTCTGATCTTGCCACATTCATCATAAATCCTTGTCATCTTCAGGATGGTTTTCATTATCCTGAGGATGTCCCCAGTTTCTTCTTCATCCTTGGGATGGTCTTGCATCCTGAGGATGTCCCCAGTGTAATATCTTCAAGATAGACTTTAAGTTTACATTCCTTTGTAAGAAAAAACTGAATGTTAATAATATCCTGTAAAGGAAAACTTTGTTGTTAGATTGGTGACTTAGGCCTTTGGTTTAACTGGGATCAAACACCTTTGTAATATCTTGGTGACAAGACCAATATGTAACATCTTGAGAATAGCTGGTGACAAGGCCCTTAGGAATAACTGGCGACAAGGCCCTGGTGACTAGCCCAAATACGTAAGAGACATTGAAAAATGTCTAAACCTTAAGAGCTCCATGTATATCTCAAAGATAATGAAATTGTAAGCCACTTTTACATGAACTGGTCCCACCATCCCGAAAATATACATGGGCAACGTGCGCACCAGGCGAGGGTTGCTAACCCAATGAGAAAGGTGAAAACCTTTAAACCTTAGGAAGGTGTCAGACACCTTAACGGAGGAGAGGGTGGCCAACCCACTAGTCTTCTAAGCATTCCATCTTCAGGATGGTACTGCAAAATTCTCAGGATGGACTATTTCTAGACCATGTTTAGTGAAAATATAATCGATCGAAATAGATAAGGATAAGTACTTACATATGGAGATGATTCATCTCTATCAGCCTTCACCTTCATCCCACCTGTGATTTGGACCATGGATTCTCTTCCAGAGAGATCACTCACATGCATCCCTAGGCATGGTAGTATTTTAAGTGAATAGCATTCCATGCCCTTGGTAGAATCTCTCCTTCCATTGTTGATAACCAATATGCTCCTTTACCAGCTTCAGAATCGATCAAGTATGGACCTTCCCACTTGGGAGCTAGCTTAGCATCGCTTGGTTTCGTTGTGTTTTGGAAGGCTTTTCTTAGTACCAATTCTCCTTCTTGAAATCTTCTTATCCTGATATTCTTGTTGTAAGCTTTAGCAATCCTTTGTTGATATGTTGCCATCCTTAATTTAGCAGCATCCCTGAGTTCATCCACAATTCCCAAGTCCTGTAGTAATGCTTCGGAATTGGTAGTTGCATCCTAAAGATGTTCTTTGCTGAAGTCATGACCATCTCTGTTGGCAGCATTGCTTCTGTTCCAAAGACCAAGGAGAAAGGCGTCTGACCAGTAGCATTCTTGGAAGTAGTCTTATCAGCCCAAAGTACAAATGGATGTTCTTCTGCCCATTCCCCTTTCTTTTCCCCAAGCTTCTTCTTTAAGTTGTTGAACATGATTTTGTTTGAAGATTCTGCTTGTCCATTAGCTTGAGGACGGACTGGTGTTGAAGTTACCATCTTGATCCCCTAACCCTCACAAAAGTCAGTTGTTCTTTTGCTAATGAATTGAGAGCCATTGTCACAAATGATTTCAGATGGTACTCCAAATCTTGTTAGGATATTCCTTTTGATGAATGAGACCACCTCTTTATCTCTGACTTGCACAAATGCTTCAGCTTCAATCCATTTTGAGAAGTAGTCTGTCATCACTAGCATGAATACGTTTCCTCCAGGAGCTTTGGGTAGCTTCCCTACTATGTCCATTCCCCATTTCATGAAGGGCCATGGTGAAATAATAGGGTGTAGTGGTTCAGCAGGCTGGTGAAGGATGGTGCTATGTCTTTGGCATGGATCATACTTTTGGGAATATAGCATGGCATCCTTCTTCACAGTAGGCCAATAGTATCCTGTTCTTAAGGTCTTTGAATAGAGAAATCTTCCTCCTGTATGATTTCCACAATCTCCTTTGTGGATATCCTTGAGTACTTCATTTGCTTCATCTTTGTTGGGACACCTCAAATATGAAAGCCTTTGGATTTTCTCCATCAGGAATGACATCTTATTGTAAATATTTCATTCTGCGAGTTATCCATGATGAATCGTCTTGTACCTTAGTGGCTAAAACAGTGATATCCTCAAGATGGGCTGTTTTATCCTCAGAATGTGTCTGGCTATCCTCAGGATGTGCATGGCTATCCTCAGGATGCCACTCTTCAATTGCTAGTTTCAGGATGTGGATGATGGGAATCTTCGATCCTTCTAGTAGATTTAAAGAGGATCCCAGGTTCGCTAAGGCATCAGCTTCAGCATTTTCTTCCCTAGGTACCTGTGTTAGTGAAAATTCTACGAAAGAAGTAGCTAAATTTTTAACAATTTCGAGATAAACGGCTAACTTTTGTCCCTTTACTGCATATGATCCATTGAAATGGTTGGTAATTAACAAAGAATCAACAAAGACTTTAATATTAACAATTTGCATGTCTCTAGCAAGTTGTAAACCGGCAATGAGAGCTTCATATTCTGCCTCGTTATTGGTTATTTGAAATGCACATCTAATAGCATGGGGTATCTTGTCCCCTTGTGGCGATTGTAGTAGTATTCCTAGACATGTGCCTCTTGCATTCGAAGCACCATCAGTGTATAGAGTCCATTTTTCTAAATTTTCATTTAGTTGTTGAACTTCAGACTCTACTTCACTCAGGATGTCACTACTAAAATCAGCCACAAAGTCTGGTAGAGCCTGTGACTTGATTGCATTTCTAGGCTCATACTCTATGTCAAAAACACTTAATTTAACTGACCATTTTGCCATTCTTCCAAACATTTCAGGTTTTCTAAGTACATTCTTAATGGGATAATTAGTTTGAACATATATTTTATGTGTTTCAAAATAGTGCCTTAACTTAGTAGAAGCCATTATTAAAGATAAGTTAAGTTTTTCGAGATGTGAATACCTGGTTTCAGAATCTATTAGAGTTTTACTTACATAATAGACAGGATGTTGTTGCCCTTCGATGTCTTTTACCAAGACAGCACTTATTGCATTCCCAGAAACTGCAAAATATAGCTTGAGAGGTTCTCCATCCTTATGTTTCATCAATAATGGAGCCACTGCAAGATAATCTTTCAGCTTCTTCAATGCTTCTTCATGTCTCTGTCCCCAGTCGAATTTGTTATTCTTCTTCAGGATATCGTAGAATTCCTTGCATTTCTCTAGGGATTTTGAGATGAATCTATTCAGGGCTGCTATCCTGCCAGTCAGCCTTTGTACATCCTTGATATTTCTTGGGGATTTGAGATCAAGGATGGCCTTTATTTGTTCAGGGCTAGCTTCTATCCCTCTTTTTGTTACCAAGTATCCAAGAAACTTTCCAGCTCCAACTCCAAAATGGCATTTTGCTGGATTTAACTTCATGTTGTAAGCATCCAGGATATCAAAAGCTTCTTTGAGATCCCGAAGATGATTCTCTGCTTTCTTGGATTTTACTACCATGTCATCAATGTAGACCTTCATCGTGTCCCAATCTTTTCCTTGAACATCATGTTCACTAGCCTTTGATAGGTGGCACCTGCATTTTTTTATCCGAATGGCATGGCTATATAACAATATATACCTGTTGGGTCTGCTGACCTGGAGAAGAACAGATGATTTGAAAACCAAAATATTCTATCTTATTTGATCCTTTGAATAAAACAGTAGATTCAAGATACTTTCCCCAAAAGACTGTTGACCCTAACAACTGCTACACCAAACAACTAATGAAGACAACTGCTGCTGCTAAAAGGTCTGCTGAACAAACAACTTATAGACAAAGATCTGATGAAGAAACAACTGCTGATCAAGTACTGAAGACAAAGGCCTGTTGGAACCAACAGCACTTTGGATTCAACAGATGACAAAGACCATCAGAGTTTTCCTTTATAGTAGTTTATGTTAGCAGTGTTTTCAATGTAACAGTAGTTGTAGTTAGCAGATGTTTTATGTTGTTATTCAGTTAGAGGTCGCTGTCTTAGGTGACGTCAGCAGTGATCATCAGAGGTTTAGTTTGGTCTATAAATAGAACAGTGATTGTACTGTTCTATTTATCACTCTAGTCATTCTCTTAGACAAACATTCTCTAAGTGATCAGGCTGAGGGGGAATACTTGTACAATTGTAACCTTTCAATCTAATGAAAGCTTTCGATTAAAAACAATTATTCTCTTGTTTTGATTTATAGTTTGTCATTCCGCTGCACTTTCCATTTATATCTCACTTCATTAATTTCATTATTTGTCTAAACTATCAAAACAATCAAACTCAGATCCTAACAATTGGTATCAGAGCTTGGTCAATTAAATTCGATCTAATCAATCAATTTAATATAAGCAGATCAGCTGACAATTTATTGATATCATTTGTTTGTCGGATTGAAAACAGAGTAATAGTTTATTTTCGTTTCAACCGTTAGTAAACAGATTTTGTTTTCGCAAAAATCAGAGAATGACTTCAATTAATCAAGATCCACATAACACTGGCACTAGCGACAAGCCACCGATGCTTGTCAAATCTGAATACAATATCTGGCAACGTCGGATGAGTCATGTGCTAGCACAGCAAAACACTGGGTGTTGGAAGTCGGTTGTCTTTGGACCTCATGTTCCAATGGTGCCAAGTACCGAAGATCCCAAGGTCCAAGTACCTAAGAGTGTTGAAAACTACTCTGAGCAAGTTTTTCAAAAAATTGAGTTAGATGCTAAGGCTTTCAGTATAATAGCCATGGCTCTACCAAATGATATCTATGCTGGACTGTTGCACTACAATAGTGCAAAAGAGTTGTGGGATGCTCTTAAAGAGCAGTTTGGTGGGACTGAGGATGTGATAGAAAACAACCGTGAAATACTTAACCAACAATACGAAACGTTTAGTCATGTGAAGGGAGAGTCGTTAACACAACAGTTTGAGAGATTTAATTGTCTGATTAGTGAACTAAAACTGGTGGGTCTAACTTACCCTAATTCAACTTTGAATCATAGGTTTCTTAGATCACTTCAGGACAAATGGGACACTATAGCAATTGTCATGAGAAACTCTATCGGATTTAAGGACCTGACTCTGACCCAGCTTCATGGTAAGCTCTTGACTTATGAGAGAGAGCTTAACTAGAAAAAGAAGCTCCATGACTCTGGAAAAGTGTCCGATGACTATGTATTTGGGAATACAGCACTTTTGGGTCAAGATGAGGTATCTGGAAGTAGTAAGGATCAGGGTTATGATCATTACATTGATATAACCACTGGTTTTAACACTAATTCTTACTCATCACCCAGCTATGCTTTTATAGCAAGTGGTGATATCCAGGCATCTGATAACACATCTTTTGTGTATAATGACCTTCAATACATTGACCCTGTTGACTTAGAAGAAATGGACATTTTGCATCAGTTGGCCCTGCTCAGTATTAGAACCAATAACTTCTATAAGAAAACTGGCAGAAGGTACCCAGGTTTACATGGTGGGTCAAGAGTGGGGTTGGATAAACCAAAGATCAAGTGTTATAAGTGTCATAGAATGGGTCACTTTGCTAGGAAATGTAGGAGTCAAAATGGTACCCCTATGATCACCTATCCAAACCAAAGACCTCAGACCAACACTTATCAGTTTTCCCAAAACACCCCTGCACCAAATGTGCAAAACACTGCTCACTTTGCACAGACCCCAACCACTGTTCCTGTGCACTATGTCCAAACCACTGTTCCTCAGTATCATTATGTCCAAACACCTGTTACTCAGGCACAAGTGCCAATGACTGCTGCTTCATCCTCTGCTCCTGCAGAAACCAGTCAACAAAGTTTCTTCACTCAAGGCTTTGTTGATTGGAGTAGTCTACCAGATGAGATAACAGATGAAAACATTGCTTTAGTTGCCAATTCTGAAAATAATTTTTGCTTTATGGCACTAGAAACAATTGTTGAAGACACTGATTCTGAGGGAGTGGTGTCTATGTCTGAAAATGTGACTAATGATGTTGTTGAGGAAGTTGTTTCAGCTGAAGAATCTGAAGTAGAGGTTGTGAATCTCTCAGACCTCTGGGGTACTGATGATTGTGATTGCCAGTGTAACTGTGCCTTGATAGCTGCTGCTAAGGTATCTCCTCAAATCTTAAATGACTTGTGCTCAGATAAATGTATTGTAGCATTTGCTAAGATAAAAGAGGTGAATGAAAACTTTAGAAAGAAAATTTTGGAAGATGAAATTCAGTTTGAAAAACTCACTAAAGAGTTAAAATAAAAAATAACTGAAAGAGAATCTGAAATCAGCAGTTTAAAACATGCAGCAAGCATAACCAAAGACTAGCTTCAAACTATGATAACCAAATATCATTGTTGTAAAAAGGAGCTTGAGTCCACCCAAGTTGAATGTTAGAAATGGGTGGAATCATCAAAAGGTTTTGAGATGATTGTCAACCAACAATCTAAAAGTCATGTGAAATTTGGCTTTGGTTTTCAAGAAACCACTGCTCAAAGTTCACAAACCACTGACAAAAAGGAACCACAGTTGGTTGAAATCATCCCAACCAATTCAAAAGGTCAAGAAATCAAGGTTACTGAACCCAATGGCAAGAAAATCATTCTTGAAAAGTTAGAAGGTAAACCCTCATTTGATGAAATTGAAAAATATCAATTCAAACCAACCTGGTCAGATGAGTGTGATGTCCTTGAAAATTTTCAACCAATGACCTTCAAAACCCCTGATGGTAAAAAGGCACCACAGGCCAAAGTCATCCCTTTGAGAGATCTTCCAAAAGATGATCAAACATCTGTTGAAAAGAAGAAAGGAAAAGGGAAAGCCAAAGATAACTTGTTTTGTGATTTTTGTGAAAAGAAGAAGCATGTCACCAAAAACTGTTTTCTTCTAAAAGTATATGACATCAACAAAGCAACAAGTTTAAGTGATTCTAAAACCAATGAATTTTTAACTTGTAAGAAAAAAAAATCACAAAACAAAAGAGTGCCTGTATCTCAAAAATTTTGATGAAAAGATAAAAGAGTACAAGGCTAAAATTCTTGAAAGTCAAGTGGTGAGTACTTCAAAAGGAAAACCCAAACAGACTTTTGAACCAGTCCAAACAGTTGTTACCAAAGGTCTGAGCAAAAACTCTGCTCCCAGAGATGTTCAGGTAACAGATGTTCCATCAGCTACCAGACTACCAAGAGGATATGGACAACCAACTTGTCATCGTCTGCCACATGTCTATGAAGAGCCCAAAAGGCCTTCAAAACCTAAAGTGAACAGACATCCTCATGGTTATCAGCATCTGACAGGAAGTGATCAAACATCTGTTGGACCAAGTGTTGACATACAAGCACTGGCAAATGGTCAACTACAGCTGCTGAACTTAGTTCAAAAGCTAGTTCAAACCACTGATCATTCTCCTCAACTTAAGGCTGAGACATCTGAGAACCCATCCAAAGCCAATTTGGCTTTGGACACTCACCAAAACTAAACTCTTTACTGATGTGCAGGGAGCTTCTGCTTGCTTAGATAGTTTATGGTATGTAGATAGTGGAGGCTCCAGGCACATGACAGGATGTAGAGCCCTTCTTCTGGACTTTCTTGCACATGGAGGGGGCCATATATGCTTTGTTAATGATTCTAAAGGTAAAGTGTTGGGTTCTGGAACTGTTCAAGCAGGGAGACTTAAGTTTGAAAATGTTAATCTAATAGACAGTCTAAAATTTAATCTTCTTAGTGTATCACAAATGAGTGACAAAGGATATGGGTCATTCTTCACTAAGAAAACATGTAAGATTGTTGGACCAGAAGTGGTTGAAAAGATTAACACCATCATTGCTGAGAGTAAAGGTCAACTTGTTGCTCATAGAAGTGGCAATGTGTATGTAGTTGATATATTGAAGGATAATCCTATGGCAAATGTATGTCTGTTCTCAGCTGCCTCTACCCAAGAGACAGAATTGTGGCATAGGAGACTGGGTCACACCAACCTTCAAACTATCAACTCTCTCTCCAAACAAAACCTTGTCAGAGGTTTGCCATCAAAAGAATTCAAATGTGATGAGCATTGTGTTTCCTGCCTAAAAGGGAAACAACATAAAAGCTCTTACAAATCAATTGATGAGTCCAAAACTAGTCAATGTTTACAAATGTTACACATGGACTTGTTCGGCCCAGTTAAAATCATGAGTCTAAGAAGAAAGAGATTTTGTCTTGTCATAGTTGATGATTTCTCTAGGTTTACATGGACTTACTTTTTACACTCTAAGGATGAGACTGCAGGTATCTTGTAGGACTTTGTCACCAAAGTTGAAAAACAATATGACTTGCCAGTAAAAGTCTTTAGAAGTGACAATGGAACAGAGTTTAAAAATAAGGAGTTGGATGACTTCTGTGTGTCAAAAGGGATTGTAAGGCAGTACAGTATCCCAAGAACACCAGAGCAAAATGGGGTGGTTGAGAGAAAGAACAGGACCCTCATTGAAGCTGCAAGAACAATGCTAGCAGATTCTGGTTTGCCACTGTCCTTCTGGGCAGAAGCTGTAAACACTGCTTGCTATGTTCAAAACAGAGTTTTGATCAACCCAAGACATCAAAAGACTGCTTATGAAATTTTGTTCAAAATCAAACCATTAATCTCATTTTTCAAAATCTTTGGCTGTCCTTGTTTCATTTTAAATCTTAAAGATTCCATTTCAAAATTTGCAGCCAAAGTAGATTGTGGATATTTTCTGGGATATTCTTTTACTGCCAAGGCCTATAAAGTGTTTAACACAAGGACCAAGACAATAGAAGAAACTCTGAATGTGAAATTCAATGAACTTTTATCCTTAAAAATCCCAGCAAACCCTGCTGGGTTATTTGATTTGGATAAATTCAAATTTGAAGATATTACTGTCAAAACTAACAGTGCAGGTATTTCACAATCTCCACAACAAGACTACAGAACAGATGTTGTGATTCCAAATCACTGTCAAGTCTATTCTGTATCAGAGGAAGCAGTAGTCCAAAACAACTGTCAAAACTCTGTCACAGCTGAGTCAGCCACTGTTGGCCAGTCCTATCCTCAAACCACTGATTCACCTTTTACATCCACTGCTCAATCATCTGTTGACAAAAGTCAAACATCTGTTGACAAGAGTCAGTCCAATTTTACACCACTTGGACCCATTCCTCCACCACCATTTCAAACATCTGTTGATACTACAAAAGTGCAAACAGATGCTATGTCAACAGAGTCACCAAACCTCTGTCCTTCACCTCAAAATGCCATCATACCATATCAGGGAGATCTAATCTACCTAAGAGCTCATCCACCAGATCAAATCATTGGCAACATCAGAGAAGGTGTGCTCACAAGAAGCCAATCCTCAAATATCTGTCTTTTTGCAGGCTTTCTATCCCTCATACAACCAGTCAAGTACCAAGAGGCACTAAAAGACAACAGCTGGGTGGAAGCCATGCAAGAAGAGCTCCTTCAGTTCAAAAGAAAACAAGTGTGGGAACTTGTACCACTGCCTAAGGATGTTTGTCCAATTGGCACAAAGTGGGTTTTCAAAAACAAAACTGATGAAATGGGTATAGTTGTCAAGAATAAAGCCAGACTAGTGGTTCAAGGCTTCAGACAAGAAGAAGGGATAGACTATGATGAAACCTTTGCCCCTGTAGCTAGGTTAGAAGCTATCAGACTCTTCCTAGCCTTTGCTGTCAACCACAACATCAAGGTGTATCAGATGGACATCAAATGTGCATTCCTATATGGCAAAATTCAGGAGGAGGTCTATGTATGTCAACCACCTGGTTTTGAAGACACATTCCATCCTGAGTATGTCTACAAGCTAAATAAAGCCTTGTATGGACTCAAGCAAGCACCTAGAGCCTGGTATGAAACTCTTTCCACCTTTCTCTTATCCATTGGTTTCACAAGAGGTAAAATTGATAAAACCTTATTTTTAAACTGGAGAGGGAAAGATATAATGATTGTTCAAATATATGTGGATGACATCATTTTTGGATCCACATGTAACAAAATGTGTGAGGAGTTTAGGGAACTCATGACAGCAGAGTTTGAAATGAGTGCTATGGGTGAACTTCAGTGCTTCCTTGGTCTCCAAGTGAAGCAGCTGCAAAATGGCACATTCATTCATCAAAATAAATATGTGAAAAACTTGTTAACCAAATTTGAGATGAATGATTGTAAGCCATGTAGTACACCCATGAGCACAGTCAAGCCACTCACTGATGATGACAAGGATGAACTGGTTGATCAGACACATTACAGATGCATGATTGGGTCTTTATTGTACTTAACTGCATCCAGGCCAGACATTATGTTTGCCACCTGTGTTTGTGCAAGATCCCAGGCTTCACCCAGAAAGTCAAACCTTATTGCTGTAAAAAGGATATTCAGATACCTAAAAGGTGCTCCCACACTTGGTATCTGGTATCCTGCTAATGGAAACATTGAGCTTTCAGGTTATTCAGACATTGATTTTGTTGGCTGCCACACCACAAGAAAGTCCACATCAGGAGGGTGCCAGTTTCTAGGGAATGCCTTAGTTTCCTGGCAAAGCAAAAAGCAAGCAGCTGTTTCAACTTCAAAAGCTGAGGCTGAATACATTGCTGCTGCAAGCTGTACAGCCTAACTCATGTGGCTTCAAAATCAACTGCTGGATTTTGGGATAACTGCACTAAGGACCCCACTCATGTTGGATAGTCAAGCTGCTGAAAATATCATCAAAAATCCAGTCTCTCATTCAACCACAAAGCACATAGACATCAGACATCATTTTGTCAGAGATAGCTATGAAAAAGGTTTGATTTCTCTGCACCATGTTCCAACAGAGGATCAGTTGGCAGATGTGTTGACAAAAGCTTTAGACACATCTACCTTCACAAACCTGATCTCTCGAATTGGAATGTTAAACATGGATTAAAACAAAAAAAATGTTTTCAATAAAAACATTAAAATGTTTTCAGAAAATCAATTTTCTCCATAAAAAATAGCTCTTTTGGTTGAAAAATCTGTTTCAAACATCTGATCAGATAAAACAACCACTGTTTCAAAGATCTGCTGACCTGGAGAAGAACAGATGATTAGAAAGCCAAAATATTCTATCTTATTTGATCCTTTGAATAAAGCAGTAGATTCAAGATACTTTCCCCAAAAGACTGTTGACCCTAACAACTGCTACACCAAACAACTAATGAAGACAACTGCTGCTGCTAAAAGGTCTGCTGAACAAACAACTGATAGACAAAGATCTGATGAAGAAACAACTGCTGATCAAGTACTGAAGACAAAGGTCTGTTGGAACCAACAGCACTTTGGATTCAACAGATGACAAAGACCATCAGAGTTTTCCTTTACAGTAGTTTATGCTAGCAGTGTTTTCAATGTAACAGTAGTTGTAGTTAGCAGATGTTTTATGTTGTTATTCAGTTAGAGGTCGCTGTCTTAGGTGACGTCAGCAGTGATCATCAGAGGTTTAGTTTGGTCTATAAATAGAACAGTGATTGTATTGTTCTATTTATCACTCTAGTCATTCTCTTAGACAAACATTCTCTGAGTGATCAGGCTGAGGGGGAGTACTTGTACAATTGTAACCTTCCAATCTAATGAAAGCTTTCGATTAAAAACAATTATTCTCTTGTTTTGTGTAGATGCACGTTTTGCGACTAGTGATTGGATTAGGCTTTTAACATGTGTTAGTTGATGTTTCTGAAGGGGCGAAGGTAAATAAGATTGGGCGAATGTGTGTGTGAAAGGGCGAAGGAAGATACTGACTGGGCGAAGGTAGATTACTGAAGATCAGAAGATACATTCGTACTTATGAACTGGGCGAATGTTGACTTTGTCCACATTCGCACCATGAAAACGGGCGAATGTGCAGTCACTATATATATGTTTTGTTCATTTTGTTGGATAGAATAGTTTTGGATAGTGTGTGAGTTAAGGTCAGGTTGCTCTCTAGATTAAGATTGTGTTAAAGTGTATAGATCAACTTGTATTTGCTTTATGTTAACATTTTGAACAATTTAATCTATAAAATGGTGATTGAAAAGGTATTATCCGTGTTATGATTTGCGTATTATCATTTTGTTCAGTTCTAGGGTTTCCGCACCTAGAATTGTGACTTGTATGATCATAATATCCTGTTTTAGCTAAAATTCTTCATCTACAAAGTGGTATCAGAGCCATACGGATCATACAACAACAAAATTGATAATATCAGAGCTGATTTGGACTTGTTTTTGATCAAAATTCATCTGTTTTTTAATGAACATGGTTTTTGATTGATTTTGAAGGTTTTTGATTTGAATTCGTGGTTAAAAACAAGTTTTCCAAGAATTAAAGTTGTTCCAAATCAATTCCGAATCATAACCTGATTAAGAACATCAAAATCCACAAACTTTTGAAAATCTCAGATCTAAATAACCGTTTTTCAAAGATGTTTTGGGCAAATCTAGAGAGAATGGGCGAACCTGGACCAGTATAGGGCGAACCTGAGGGTATTTTGGACGAACATAGCATTATTCAGGTCGAACCTAGGTTGTTTTGTTGAATTTTTCCACATTCGGGTAGAATTTTCCACCTTCGGTTTTACGGGCGGGCGAAAGTGGAAAGGAAGTGGACGAAAGTGAAATTTTTCGGGCGAACGTGGAAAGAGTCAGGTGTGTTTCTACATTCTGGTTTGTGTGCTACATTTGGGTGACCAAATTTGGGCGAAAGTAGGCATTTTTGGACGAAAGTAGGATCAGAAGGGCGAAAGTAGAAATTTGTTTGGAAAATTTTCTAAGTTTGGTGAATTTCGAAGTTCGTGAACATCATGTGGAATTTTCCAACTACACCGAGACCAGCAACGACACAACAACAGCAGCAAGTGACTATGGACCCATGGACAGTGGCAGCCCAGAAATCGAGCACTCAGTCTTCGCAACCGATCAATTACATAGCGATGACTAGTTCGATGCCACAGAGCGTTGTATCTGCACCACAACAACCTGCAGCAGTCTATTAGGGAGTAGCAGCCGCGGTGGTAAATACTCAAACTACCAATGCTATTTCCAAACTAATAAATGACTTATCTTCAGGTAGCGGGAATCGGCCACCCAAGCTAATGGAGATGCACGAGTATAACCATTGGCAGAAGAAATTCAATATCCATCTGGAAGGCATGGGGTTGGAAGGTACAGAGGCGTGGCAGATGATAGCAAAAGGTTATGTTGCACCAATTCTGGAGAACACCGGTGAACCTGTTCCTTTGGAGAGTTTGTCGGATGATGAGAAAAAGAAATTTGCTATGGAAAAGAAAGCATATTCTCAGTTGACTCAGGCGATCACAAACGATTTGCTACATCAATTTGGATCGTGCACTATGTCGAAGCAGTTATGGGATGTGCTGAAGAATCGTCATGATGGTAATGAAAAGACGAGAAGGTTGAGGATGGAGGAGTTGAGAAAAGAATTTGAGAACTTTACTTATGTCGGAAATGAGACATTAAAAGAGTTGACTCCTAGATATTGTCATTTATTGACTGAATTGTCTAGTTATGATATACAGATTCCTATGACAGATCTGGTGGACAAGTTTGCAGATGCATTACCACCGGACTGGGATCAACATGTTGAAGTGCTCAAAGAGAAGGATGCTTACAAGTATTGGACTATCAACGAGTTTGTTCAGAAGCTGGAGAATAAAGAACTCGAGGAGAAGAGGAAAGCCAAAAGATCTCAGATTCCTCATAATCCAGAGTTATATTATGGTGGTACTTCAGCAACCGTAGGAAACTCAAGTGTTGGTGGAACAGTGGCACCTCACATAGCCTGTATCTCAAGTGTCATGGAACCACCGAAACAACCCATCAACTACCTAGCACAAACCTCATCCTATTCACAACCATCATATACACCACCACCACAACAATACACTAATTCTTACATTTCACCATTTTCTCCGATGCAGCAAGCAGCATTCTATACTGCTAGCCTACCACAACAACAACCTCAACAACCACAATACATGAATCAAGTGAACCAAACCAATCAGCAACCGGTGGTTTTGGAGACATCTAATTTGGGTAATGCGACTGTGGAGGTTGCTCAGCAACACATTGCATTAGTCTCAGCAATGGTTTCATCATATAACGGTTTAGTTGCAAGTCAAATTGGGAATAACAACTTGACCAATGAAGACTATGCACAAATCGACAAAGAGGAGATGGAACTCATTGATATTCAGTGGGCTTTTGCTAGCATTATGAGAAGGGCAACCGAGTTTATTGAAAAGACCGGGAGGACTGATTTGGGAACTTCTCCGAATACAACCTATGGTTTCAACAAGGAGAAAGTTACATGCTTTAATTGTGGAGGTAAGGGACACTTTAAAAGAGAATGTACTCAGCCACCTAAGCAAGGTAATAGAAACCCTTTCAACTCAAACTACCAGAATCGTCAACAACTAAACCAAAACCAAGTTTCTTTCCAAGGTAACAACAACTATCAAAGTCAAAACAATTACCAAAACCGACAAAACACCTCAAACAACAACCAAAACAGACAACCAAACACAACCAACCAGAATCAAAACCACTCACCAAATAACACAAACAGAACAGTTATACCGATCACTACACCAAATGAGCAACCATAGAATACGAATCATAATCAAGCTTTGGTGATCCAGCAGATGAACGGTTTGAGTGGTCTGGGATGCAAATTGGTGTTGAGGAGATTACTACTGGTGGGAATGTGGCTTGTGTTGCCCGACAGGTTGATATCGAGGAGTCGGTGATAGTTGATAAAACTAAAGAAACTGATAGTGAAGTTGATGAATCTGTTAATGAGATGAATGTGGAGATTGAGACTGTTGAACTTCAGGCTGAGGAAGCAAGTTCAGGAGTAGTGATTGACACAGTTTCTGATGTTCCTGAGGAGTGTGAGTCGGTTTATTCAGATTCAAACAGTGAATCAGACTCAGAGGCTAGTGTTACATCTTTGAATGACGAGATTGATCAGTTGCTGGCAGAAGCAGATTTTCTGAAGACGAGCAAGTCGTGCATAGTGGATGACGCTTTCACCACAATCGATTATTCAAAGTTTTTCGCTGGGAAGGAAGCTCATTTTGCTTTGATGGCCATGACAGATCCTCCTAAACAGGTAAGTTTTGAATCTAGCACTGATGTTACAAGTGATAAGTACTGTGGAACTTGTGACAGATTGACTGATGAAAACAAAGAACTTCGCGTTCAACGTGATAGTGCTATAATCAACTGTCAATCTGCTCGCAAAGAAGTGATTGCTTTTAACAAAGTACTTGATGGATATAAAAAGGACATTTCCGACCTTAAGAAAACTCTTTCATTAAAACAATTAGCAATCAATAACTATATTAATGAAATTGAGAATACTAAGTTGGAAATGGCCACCATCAAGTGTTTTGCTGAAAAAGTCAACAAGAAATTGGAAAGTTATAAGCACATTGCTTATGTTGTTGACCACATCATTGATGATCAAACCACAAATTATACGTCTGTGCCATCTCCTGTGCTTTTTGAAAACCATAATTGTCATCAAGTGACACCGGAGAGCTCAGTAAAATCAGACTCATCATCGGAAAATGAATCCAATACCTCAAGTGTTGGTGATCCTCATTCCGATGTGAGACCGATTTTAGGTTTGAATGATGAAGGGGTAACAGTTGAAAATGCTAATTCAGACTCTGAGAGTGACAAAAGTACTAATGCGTGTGATATTCCAAAAGAAAATCACATCATTACTACTGAACCAGTGTCATCGTCTCAGCATGTGCATCCGATGGCTAACGCACATCGTGAGAAAAAGTCTGAAAAGAAACAAGTTAAGAAAGAAATGAGTGACAAACCAGTCAAGGTGTTTTATCGGATGGAAGGATCCGATAAGATCATCGCTGACGAGGAATATCCAATTAAGTTTGCTAACTATTCCAAAATTGATAAAATTTGGCAAGAAAGCACTATTTGGTTTCCAAAACATGAGAGAACAAATGAGATTCCACCGGAAATTCTAAAGAAATTGTATTTGGATGTTCCGAAAGAACCAAAGGTTCATGTCACCGAGTTTATTAAACCCAAAAACAAAGCAAACGGTTTTCATGAGCCAGCCTACTCAAAGGGTCCACTCCATAAGAGTTTGAGGAATAGACACTATAATGATCAATATCCTGTCAGATCATATGCTCAACCGAATGCTCCAAATGTTTTTGAAGAATACCGTGCATGCTTTAAATGCGGGGAGAGAGGGCATTTACTTGCTCACTGCCCGTATGTAAGGCACAAGAGGCACGAAGTTGAAGTTAGGCAGTCCATGAGGAAACCGGTTGATAATCATTACTATCCTCAACAAAGGCTTCTTGTTCCTCAACAACAACAATTTTATAATCAAAACAATTTTTATCAAAAGAGGAATGATCGTCCATTTCAGTATGATCGTCGTAACCGGATTGCTATGGAGAGACCGTGGAGAAAACCAATGGTGAACAAAACAAATGATAGGCAAAGGGTTCCACAAAAACCTATTGTCAAGTCAAATGTTGGACCTAAGTCTGTTAAATCAGAGAAGGTACCCAAGAAGGTTTCATTTGCGAACAATGTTCAGAAACCGACTGAGACCCCAAAATCTCAGATTCGTATCTTGAAACGTTCGGAACAGTCTTGGACACCAAATGGTACTCCGGGAGCCTCAACTTCAAAGTCAAGTGAAAAAGTTGAAAATGTTTTGAATGATCCTAAAAAGATTGATCCAAAACAAACTGTTGAAGTGAATGATTCTTTGAACAATGATATTCAAAGACCCAAGACCACTCAGGCTTGGGTCCCCCGAAAGAACTAACTGTTTTACTTGATGTGTGCAGGGAGCTTCAGCTGGCCCTATTAGCAGTCTCTGGATTGTTGATAGTGGAGCTTCAGGCCACATGACCGGGGATTTAGCTTTATTGTTTGATGTGAAGAACATTAATGGAGGGTATGTTGCGTTTGCCGGAAACAAAGGCGGATATATCACAATGGAAGGAAGTGTGAGTAATGGGATTGTAAGCTTTGAGAGGATATCGTATGTGAAGCAGATAGACTATAATCTGTTGAGTGTCAGTCAAATCTGTGACAAACAACTTACTATTTATTTTGATGACAAATCTGGCTACATTCTCAAACCGGGCTTCGAAATTCCAAAAGAGTGGGTTATGTTGAAGGCACCTCGCGGCAACAATCTCTATATTCTTGATATGTCCAAGGCAATGACATCCCAGGGGCAAGTAACATGTTTTCTATCAAAGGCGACCGAGAAGGAATCGATAATGTGGCACCGAAGAATGGAGCACATTCATTTGAGGAAAATGAATCACCTAGTGAAGAATGGACTTGTCGATGGCGTGAATGTGAAACATTTTCATTTGAATGACAAGTGCGTGAGCTGTAAGAAGGGAAAGCAACACAGACAGTCCCACGAAGTGAAGAAAGTTAACTCTGTTGAGATGCCACTTGAGCGATTGCACATGGACCTATTTGGACCTGTCAAACGCAAAAGTCATCTTGGGGAGCTTTATTGTTTAGTTGTCACTGACGACTACTCAAGATTTTCATGGGTGATGTGTTTGCAGCACAAAAGTGACACCTTTAACAACTTGAAAGTTCTGTTCACTCGATTAGAGAATATCTACAATCTCAAGATCAAGAGAATTAGGAGTGATAATGGGACGGAGTTCAAAAATGCCAAGATGGATGAATTTTGTGAAAACAAAGGAATTCATCATGAATACTCGGCTCCGTATACCCCACAACAGAACGGTGTTGCTGAACGTAAAAACAGGACTCTAATAGAAGCGGCTAGAACAATGCTTGCAGATTCGAATCTTCCAGTAATGTTCTGGAACGAGGCGATTTATGCAGCAAATTATACACTTAATCGGGTTTTAACGGTGAAGAAGTTTGGCAAAACTTCTTATGAGCTGTTACACCGAAGAAAGCCGAACTTGGAGTATCTAGAACCTTTTGGGGCTCCGTGCACGATGTTGAATCCAAGCAAGAAGTTTAGTCCAAAAGCTGAAGAGGGATACTTTGTTGGATATGCAACCCCGCTCAAACGGGTATACAACAAAAGAACTCGTCAGGTGGAGGATTGGGCTAACGTAGAAGTTCAACGGTATACTCAAAATGTGCAAGGGATTGGTCCTGATTGAATGTTTGATTACAAAGATTTCTTTGAATCATTCAATCTAGATAACTTGGTTGAAAAGGCTGTTATTTGATTACTTTACGAGTGTGAAAACGCGGCGACTTCACCATTGGTGTGTCCGATCACCGTAACTCCTCCAACAGCTTCTAATGATACCAATGTTCCTATACCTGAGGAAGAAGTGTTTCAAGAGGCTTCCACAACTTTAGATACTTCAGAATCGGAAGATGATAGAGAATTTGAAGAAGTTATTCTTGAAAATGCAACAGAGACAGAGGCACTGCCAGTGAACCCAAATCCAGATGTTGCTTCATCGTCTAACACGGGTCATGATCTGGATGCAGTTGAGAACTTGACTATTCAGACGGGAGTTACTGTACCTGAACATCCGGAATCTCGGATTCACGGTATTCACCCGCTGGAGCAAGTTATCAGTGACCCTGGAAGCAGTGTGATGACGAGAGGACAGCTGAGAAGTGTTAATTCACCAGAAAGTTTTGGTGCTTTAGCTTTATATGCAAAAATACAAAAATCTGGTAGTCAGAATGATTTGTCGTTTGCATGTTATGTTTTGCAGGTAGAGCCACGGACATATAAAGAAGCTCTTTTGGATGACACCTGGGTTGAAGCGATGCAAGAGGAGTTGTTACAATTTTCAGAAGTTGGGAGTCTGGACGCTCACTGATTTACCTCCAGACCGGAAGAAAATTAGAACCAAGTGGGTGTTTAAGTGTAAGAAAGATGATCGAGGAGTGATTGTACGGAACAAAGCCAGATTGGTCGTACAAGGTTTTCATCAGATCGAGGGGATTGATTACAGTGAAATCTATGCACCTGTGGCACGCATAGAGGCAATTCGAATGTTTCTAGCGTTTGCCTCCTACAAGAAATTTAAGGTGTATCAGATGGACGTCAAAAGTGCATTTCTGTACGGGAAAGTCAAAGAGGAGGTTTACGTCGGGCAACCACCGGGCTTTGAAGACCCTATCCACCGGGATAAGGTGTACGTATTGAACAAAGCATTGTATGGTCTGCACCAGGCTCCACGCCAGTGGTACGAGGAGCTGAGCACGTACCTCATGTCGAAGGGATTTAAGCGCGGACTCGTCGATTGCACCCTGTTCACGAAGAAAAAAGGAGATGATTTGCTTCGAGTTCAGATATATGTTGACGATATAATTTTTGGCTCAACTGACGAACTTTTGTGCAGGGAGTTTGAACGTGTTATGCAGGAAAAGTTTGAAATGAGTGCGATGGGGGAGATGCAGTTTTTCCTCGGCATGCAGGTGGATCAAAGACCAACGGGGATCTTCATTCACCAGACAAAATACGTATCCGAAGTCTTGAGCCGGTTCCAGATGGAGGATTCCAAGCCGATGGATACCCCGATTCAGCCCAATCACGGGATTGGAGTTGACGCTAAGGGGGAGCTGACGGACCCGTTTACGTACAGAGCAATCATCGGATCTCTGATGTATCTTACCGCATCTCGGCCAGACATTATGTTCGCAACATGTCTCTGTGCTCGTTACTAGTCGAAGCCGAAACAAATTCATCTGACGGCGGTCAAGCGTATCCTTAGATATCTGAAGGGTTGTCCGTCGACAGGACTTTGGTACCCTAATGATGATGATTTTGATTTTATCGCTTTTAGTGATGCAGATTGGGGCGACTGTGATAAGGATAGCAAATCCACAACAGCTGGATGCTAGTTTTTAGGGAGCAGGTTACTCACCTGGCAATGTAAGATGCAGACTTTAGTCGCGCTGTCTACCTGTGAAGCCGAGTACATTGCAGCCTTGAGTTGCTGTTCGCAAGTGCTATGGATCCAACAACAGATGGTGGATTACGGTTTGCATTTTCTTAAAACCCCTATACACTGTGATAATGAAGCCGTGATCGCATTAACTAAAGATACGGGCAATCAGTCTAAGGCTAAACATATCCGGATTAAATACCATTTTATCCGTGATTGTTACGCTAAAGAATTGATAGATATGGTCAAAATCCATACTGACTATCAACGTGCAGATTTGTTCACTAAAGCTTTTGACAGATCCTGATTTGAGTATCTTTTGAAAGTTAACAACATAAAAGAAAAACAGGACTAATCAGCACCTCGGTTTATCGCTTTTTAGTTTTAAAATTTTCTTTCAAGTGTTTACAGTTTTTCAGAAAAATTCAAAAACCCAAAAATATGTTTTACATTTTAGGGGGAGTCGTTTTATCAGAAAACCCAAAAACATTGAAAAACTCAAAAAGCCATAAAAATAGAAAAACCAAAAATGATTTCCAGGATAAAAAGAGGAAATGATAGTACATCAGTGGGGATCTGACACAGGCTAAAGATATGTATAGTAATATGAGGCGTGTGTTGATTACGTGTGATGTGCTGATAGGCTTCGTAGACTAAAAATTGCGTGCATTAGTGATACAAACATAACTAACTACGCGTTCGTGGCTGAACACCTCATGGGCATATGGTCTTAGTACCGTAATTTCGTTTGATAGAGTTGCCAAAATCTGTGGTTTCGGGTCGTTATGTTATTGTTATCCGGGGTATTCTGATTAAACTTTTGTCGTATTGATTTACGGACCTAGTTTCATCAGCATATTTGCTAAAAAGAGCTTAAATGCCAAAACCGAAAGTTACCGAATTGAGGAACTTTATGTTTTTATTGATCAAAGATCATAATTACATCGTATCAATTTACTGCTGCAAATCAGTAGTTGATATCAGCCTCAACCTGGTATATATGCACATGTTACTCTGCTGCATTCATTTGCTGACCTGTACACCTCTGTGCTATATAACTTGTAACTAACACCTCTGTGCTATATAACTTGTAACTAAACGGATAACTCTGGCATAATCACGCGTTACGAGGAAGCTTTGTGCAATTTCTTGATACGGGAGTATGTCGTGTGTGTGGGAACCACAACGTGTTAGTATAATACACCTAACTCGTATCATTTTAAAGCATTGCGTAATAGTCTGCATGTGAGCTTATGTGGACCACAATATCAGCAATTGCCGTGTCACATACAGCTTCTAATGATAATATATAAACAAAAAGATCAACGCTGTGATCAGATTTCTCAAATAACTGATATGATCCTCTTACCGGACATCACAAAATGTTTACATTGATGCATTTTAGTTTCCTTGTCAAAAAGATACAAAACTCAAAAAGATTTTAGGTGTGTTTTGATATAAATTTCAGAAAAACCAAAAGTTTTGCATTTCTGCTTTATTTTTAGATAACCGACGGTGTTTGATGGTCAATTTCTGAGATTTGATGAAACTATCTGGACTTTGAATCATTCTAAACTGAAATAGTTGAGTGTTTGAGACTTAACGGGTTGAAAAATGTTGAACGGGATTCGATTTCGTGATTTGGCAAAATTTTCAGAAATTTCCATTTCACATTCGCCCTTTAATTAGGTCGAATGTGGAAATTTTTGCACATTCGTGCCTTTTGTGTTGGACGAAGGTGACTTACTATTAAAATTTTTCACTTTCGGGTGTTACACCTTTACATTCGGCCATTAAGTTGGACGAATGTAGAAATTTCCCACATTCGTCCACCATAAACGGGCGAATGTGGCCTATTATAAATATCCAAAGCCACTTTCGAACCCCCATTCTGAATTTTTCAAAAAAAATTCAAAGTGCAAGACCTTGTTGCCCTGATTCTTTTTGCCTTATAATATTGTTCCCTGATCTTTGCTGACTCTATTCCAGTGTTTTATACAGGTATTGGACCATTAACAAAGATGCAATTGGGGTTTTCTTCTTCGAACCCTAGTTTCATTAAAATGGACTTATATGACCTGTTTCAATGAGAATTTTTGACGTGGATTCATTTATTATTAGTTTTAGGGGGAGAGTGTGGAAGGAATTAGGTTAATAAGTTGGTTATGATGGGTAATCGATTGATTCGTGTGTTCTAAACCCTAATTCCTTATGAAAACCTATAATAACTGAATGAGAATAGAAATTGTTTGTGTAGAAATCTTAGTCGGCTGTTTTAGGTTACAAATAAATCAAAATCAGAAGTTTAAACCAGTTTTACAAAATTTTCAAATTTTAGGGCAAATCAGGTTTACATTCGTCCCTATTCAAACGGGCGAATGTAGAGAAATAACGACGAAGGGGATTTTAACCGGACGAAAGTGACTTTTAACTTGAACATTTCCACATTCGAGCCAAACTGTCTACCTTCGAACCATTGAATCTCACATTCGACCAGTAAAAGTGGGCGAATGTAGATTTCTTTCAAAATCTAAAATTTTTAAAATTTGTCGTTTTTGTGTTTTGACGTATTTTCTGATGTTTTATGTGCAGATAGCTGAACAACCCGAGAATGTTGAAATTCCAGTGGAGAATTTTATACCAGATCCAGTTCTAGAAGCTATGAATGTTCCACAAGCTTGGCCGTTCGAAGCAACGCATAACTGTTGTGCGTATGTTGGTGACGTGCTGAAGAATACTGAATTTTCTGGAATTGTGGATTTTCTAAGGCGAAGCCGAATAATTCATGCTCTAGCTAGACCAGCCATTATCTATAAAGATATCGTGGAGGATTTTTATAAGAACGCAAGATATGATTTCTGGGAAAATCAAACTATTATCCGAAGCACTATTCAAGGGATGGAGATGTTCATAACAGAAGAGGACATCAGAGAGGCGTTAAAGATTAAGTTTGAAGTGAGTACTGATCCCAAAGAACTATCATGGACCGAGCAGAGGGCTTGCTTTCTTAGAATGAAGTATAAAGGTCCAATCACAGATGGAGCGATGCACAAAGGAAAGCTCAGTGTGCAGTTCAAGTATTTTGCACATGTGATCATTCATGTGTTTGGTTGTGTTAGCGGTGGGTATGACGTAATGAGGAAAAGTCTAAGTTCATTAATGGTTGCACTGACTCTCAAGAAACCATTTAATGTTTCAGGAATGATTTTGGATCATATGCTCGAGATGCTAAAAGCGTTAAAGAGCAAGAAGTTCATGTTATATCCAAGGTTTCTGATGATGATCTTCGACCACAAGTATCCTGTCTTGAGAAAGGATCCGACGATGATTTTAGGTCAAGATCACATGAACATTAGAACGCTTGTGAGGATGAAGGGTTATAAAGGTGTGCCAGATAATGAGAAGCCACCTCATAGAAGATTGTTTGGTGCTTTAGTTAATCCGGGTTACACTGATCCTGGATTGAACAAAGCAAGGCATGATAATAGTGATTCAGACAATGATGATCCTTTAGTGTACGCTGATGCAAACACTAAGAGGAAGAGGCAAGTTGTAAACGCTGGAGCCAAAGGGAAGGGCAAGGCGAAGGTAGATCAGGGTGCTTCAAAGAAACAAGGTGCACGTAAGAAGACGACGGCTAAGAAAGGTACAAGTTTAGTAGATGAAGATTCTGTAGACTCAGAAGAGACAGAAGTTGAAGAACAGTGGGATTCAGAAGAAGAACGTGTTAAGACTACCAAGCGCAAGGGTTGGGCTGAATTATTGAACAAGACTGTTGAAGAGGTTCTACAGAAAAAGCCGATTGATGTTGATGAAGGATTAAGTGTTGATATTGATGATTTTGAAGGATCGACTGTGGTGGTGAATTTGAAGAAAACAAAACATAAGTCGATGGCCAAGAAGTCTAGTACAAAGAAACTGAGAGAAAAAGAGATAGAACAGTTACTTAAGGGAAAGAAGATACCTGAAGCAGGTGCATCATCAAAGTTATCTTCACCAGTAGCAAAGAAGAAAAAGAAGAGCAAAGAACCTGAAGTAGCACCAGTTCCTGATTTGGAAGCTACTTTAGAGAATGTGTTGAATATGTTTAATCCGGGAAAAGAAAAGGCTAAAGAAGTTGAATCATCCAAGGCATCCAAAGTTACTATTTCAGATGATGTTATGAAACAGGTTAACAGGAAGATGGATAATATGATGAAGATGATTGTTGCACAGCAAGCTGAAATCAGTAAGTTTAAAAAGAATGAAGAGAAGATGCTCCAGATTGTAGTTGCATCAAAAACTAACCAAGATGAGATCGAGAAGAAGGTTAAACAACTTGAAGAAGAGAATAAAGATCTTGAGGTTAAGTGCAACAGGAATAGAAGGATGATTAAGCTTGTGAAGGTTGATAATAAAGAATTAAAGAAAGAGAACAAACGTCTGAGTGATTTGTTGGATAAACTTTATGGTGAAGCTCCAAAGTTGAAGGATGGAGAAGAGGATAAGGAAAGAGAGGAGGAACAAGTTGATTTTGAGCCTTCTGATGAAGAGAAAGAGGATGATGAAGATGATGAATCAGAGGAAAGTTCTGATGAAGGAGGTGATAAGAATGATAAGGATGATGATGATGATGATGCTAAGGGATCGTGAAGTAAAGATGATGATGATAAAAGTGATGACAGTGATGATGATGATGATGATGGTGGAGATGATTCTAGTAAGTTTTCATTCGAGAAAAGAAAGACAAAGAAAAGTGATGCTGGAGAATCAAGCTCAAAGAAGAAGAAAGGTAGTCAGATCGTTGATTCAGATGAAACGATCTTTTGGAATGAAAATATTAGATCTTTGTCTGATGATGTGAAGAATGTGTATAGAGAGATGCTTGAGAAAAGAGAATGGACGATAGAGTTTACAGGAAAGTTTGCTGAAATCTTTCAAACGGAAGATATGAGGTTTGAACTTGAATATAATGACCCTGATTTGGAAGAGGGTGAAGTGTCAGCTGCTGTGGCTAAGGAAATCTTGGATGGCATAGCACAGCGAGCAGGAAAGACACTGGAGGAGATTATGATGGATCAGATGATTCCAGATATTACTGAAAAGGATATTGGAAATCATTCTGATGACAAACATACACCTGAGATGGAGGAAATTGAAATTGAGGATATTACTCACGAAGAATATCCACAATACTTCAGGGAGAACAATGAAGATGAGGTATTCCCAGATTTTACTGAGCTACGAAACAGAGAAGCTAGAAAGAAAGCTGAAAAGAGAAGTGAGGAGTTTGTAGAGAAAGTATTTGGTGAAGATCAGCAGCCGTCTAATCAGAATGATGATTTGAAGGCATTATTACAGAAGTTGAAAGAAGTTGATAATAAACGACCTAAGCTGGAAGCTCAAGGTGGATTTTACAGGTACCACAACCAGAAGTTCAAAGGCAGGGCTCTTGGTTGGAAGTATCTTGGAAGGTTGAAATGTATTGCAGTTAAATGGGAATCAGAAATCTTGTACTTTTACAGATTTCATGATCTATTAACTCTACCGTATTGGGCGGTTAGAGACATTTATCGATTCCCAATGACTGGAGCTTCTGTTAACAACACGGCTGTAGGTTGGTTTGCTGATCGGTTAGTCTGGGGAAAGCAGAACAAAATGGAACATGTTTAAACCTCAGTACCCTAGGAGAAAGGTTCATATGGATGTTGATCCGAGAACTGGAAAGAAGAGGGTTACTTTGATATACAAAGCGCCTGAAGTGATGAAGAAAATTCCTTTGATGCCTTTACAACAACACTTCAGTGAAGACTTTATCTTCTGGTACTATGATTGGAGGAATGCGGAGGCGGTGATTGTGTTAAGAGATGGAAAGGATAAGTACAAGAAGATCTACGTGTTTGATCCTATGTGGCTTATCAACTGTACTTTTGAGGATATAATCATGCTTTACTACAATCCAATATTCTGTGATCCCAATGATGCAGAGCAGGCGAAGAAGTATCAGCAAGTTGTTGGAGTTTGCTTTGCATATGATATAAACTCTGGAAGCAACTTGGATACTAAGTTGGGAAAGAAGGTGAAGATGACTGATGTGCCTAAGCGTTCGATGAAACGTAAGCTTGAGCCTGAGATGACAAAAGATCAGAAAAAACAGCTGAGACTCAAGTTGTTGAACAAGATGATGGATGAAGAACGAAGACAATCCAATCAATAGTCGAGGGGGAGTTTGTAGATGCACGTTTTGCGACTAGTGATTGGATTAGGCTTTTAACATGTGTTAGTTGATGTTTCTGAAGGGGCGAAGGTAAATAAGATTGGGCGAATGTGTGTGTGAAAGGGCGTAGGAAGATACTGACTGGGCGAAGGTAGATTGCTGAAGATCAGAAGATACATTCGTACTTATGAACTGGGCGAATGTGGACTTTGTCCACATTCGCACCATGAAAACGGGCGAATGTGCAGTCAACATATATATGTTTTGTTCATTTTGTTGGATAGAATAGTTTTGGATAGTGTGTGAGTTAAGGTCAGGTTGCTCTCTAGATTAAGATTGTGTTAAAGTGTATAGATCAACTTGTATTTGCTTTAGGTTAACATTTTGAACAAGTTAATCTATAAAATGGTGATTGAAAAGGTATTATCCGTGTTGTGATTTGCGCATTATCATTTTGTTCAGTTCTAGGGTTTCTGCACCTAGAATTGTGACTTGTATGATCATAATATCCTGTTTTAGCTAAAATTCTTCATCTACATTTTGATTTATAGTTTATCATTCCGCTGCACTTTCCATTTATATCTCACTTCATTAATTTCATTATTTGTCTAAATTATCAAAACAATCAAACTCAGATCCTAACAATACCTGATGGTGTCATGAATGCTATATCCTCCTGATCATCTGGTTCCATCTGTATCTATTGGAATCCTGAGGATGCATCCATGAACGTCAGCATCTCGTGGCCTGTTGTAGCATCCACCATCGAATCTATATGTGGCAATGGGAATGGATCCTTAGGGCAGGCCTTGTTAAGGTGTGTATAGTCCACACACTCTCCATTTCCCATTTTTCTTTTGAACCACCACGACATTCGCCAGCCATCTTGGGAATTTTACTTCCCTTATCATCTTGGATTTTAGCAGCCTGTCCACTTCTTCTTGTATGATGATATTTCTTTCTGGATCAAACTTTCTTCTTTTCTGCTGAGGCTTGAAACTCTTATTAATCCCAAGTTTGTGGGTGATGACATCCTTAGAGATGCCAGTCATATCTTCATGCTTCCATGCAAAAGTAGACATCCTGCATTTAAGAAATGAGATTAGTGATTGTTCAATATCATGTGGAATATTCTTACCGATTTGCACAGTGATATCCTTGTTATTCTTGTCGAGGCAGACGGCTTTTACATCCTGGTCAGGATGTGCTTTAACATCCTGAGGATGGCACTGTGCATCCTGCTGTAATTGCTATGTTTGTCTGGATGAGGCCTTCATTGATGTCGTATAGCAATCATTAACTTCCTGTTGATCGCTGTTGACCTTCACAACTCCCCACGGTGTGGGTAGTTTCACACACTGGTGATATGTCGAAGGGACTGCCTTCATGTCATGTATCCAGGGTCTCCCCAGGATGACATTGTAGCAGGATAGGGAATCTATCACACAGAATCTCTGGATAGGGTTCACTCCTTCTACATATACTGGTAGCTTAATGTCACCCACTGTGCTCTTAGTTTCCCCACTGAAGCCCACCAAGACTGATGATCTGGAAATTATTTCAGATTTCAGGATGTTCATTCTCTTGAGAGCTTCAAGCTGGATGATACTCACTAAACTTCCTCCATCTACGAGAATCCTGCAACAAAGTGGTTAGCAATATATAAAGTAATAACCAAACCGTCATGATGAGGGTCAAGAATGTTTTCTCTGTAGAGTAAGAATTTTACACGAAAACAGGATTAAACGATCATACAAGTTGCTAAACCAGGTGCGGAAACCCTAGCTTAGAACAAACTGAAGTAAACTCAATCAAAACACAATCAAGATCATTTTAAATGCTTTTCATAGATTAACTTGTTCAAATAAACCTTTACAGACTGATAACAGTTAATCTAGACCTCAAACAGACAATCTCTAACCTCTCAGGAACACACACACAAAACACACACTCTCTATGACTCGTTATACATTACAAAAACTTGAAATCTATTTATAATAGCTGACATACACCTCTTCCTTGACTTTCCCGTACAGAAATGCGCTTTTCACGTCCATCTGGTAAACTTTGAATTTCTTATAAGAAGCAAACGCGAGGAACATCCGAATAGCTTCGATTCGTGCTACCGGTGCATAGATTTCATTATAATCAATCCCTTCGATTTGATGGAAACCCTGCACGACCAATCTGGCTTTGTTCCGAACAATTACCCCACGATCATCCTTCTTACACTTAAACACCCATTTGGTGCCAATCTTCTTTCTATCCGGCGGCAAATCTGTGAGCGTCCAAACTCCTAATTTCTGGAATTGTAATAACTCCTCCTGCATAGCTTCCACCCAGGCATCATCCTTCAAAGCGTCCTTGTATGTCCTTGGCTCTACCTGCGACACATAACACACAAACGACCAATCATTTTGACTACCAGATTGTTGAATTTTGGCATATAAAGCTAAAGCACCAAAACTCTCTGGCGTATTAACGCTTTTAAGCTGCCCTCTGGTCATAACACTACTTCCAGGATCACCGATAACTTGCTCCAGCGGGTGAATACGATGAATTCGAGATTCCGGATAATCAGGTACTTGCACTCCCGTCTGAACAGTCAAGTTTTCTACAGCATCCAGATCATGACCCGTATTTGATGATGAAGCCACATCGGAATTTGGAGTTGGGTTCACTGGCGGTGCCTCCTGTTCTTCAACTTGATCAAGAATAGCTTCTTCAAATTGTTCATCTTCAGATTCTGAAGTGTCTAATGAAGTTGAAGCCTCTTGAAAAATCTCTTCTTCTTGTATAGGAGCATTGGTATCATTAGAAGCTGGTAGGGGGTTCACGGTGATCGGTCGCACCAACGGTGAAGTTGTTGCATTTTCACACTCGTAAAGTAATCGAATAACAGCTTCTTCAACCAAGCTATCTAGATTGAATGATTCAAAGAAATCTTTGTAATCAAACATCCAATCAGGACCCGTGCCTTGAATATTTTGAGTATAACGTTGAACGTCCACATTAGCCCAGTCTTCCACACGACGAGTACTCTTGTTGTATACCCTTTTGAGAGGGGTTGCATATCCAACAAAGTAACCCTCCTCGGCTTTAGGACTAAACTTTTCGCTTGGATTCAACATAGTGCAAGGCGCCCCGAAAGGTTCTAGATACTCTAAATTCGGCTTCCTTCGGTGTAACAGCTCATAAGATGTTTTTCCAAACTTCTTCACTGTTAGAACCCGATTAAGTGTGTAATTTGCTGCATAAATCGCCTCATTCCAGAACATTACTGGAAGATTTGAATCAGCAAGCATTGTTCTAGCCGCTTCAATTAGAGTCCTATTCTTTCTTTCAGCAACACCGTTCTGTTGAGGGGTGTACGGAGCCGAATATTCATGATGTATCCCTTTGTCTTCACAAAGTTCATCCATCTTGGCATTTTTGAACTCCGTCCCATTATCACTCCGAATTCTCTTTATCTTCACATTGTAGAGATTCTCCAAACGAGTGAACAGAACTTTTAGATTGATAAAAGTGTCGCTTTTATTCTGCAAACACATCACCCATGAAAATCTTGAGTAATCGTCAGTGACGACTAAACAATAAAGCTCTCCAAGATGACTATGGCGCTTGACCGGTCCGAAAAGATCCATGTGCAATCGCTCTAGTGGCATCTCAACAGAGTTAACCTTTTTCACTTTGTGGGACTGTTTGTGCTGCTTCCCCTTTTTACAACTCACACACTTGTCATTGAGATGGAAATGTTTCACGTTTACTCCATCGACAAGTCCATTTTTCACGAGTTGATTCATTTTCTTCAGATGAATGTGCCCCATCCTTCGGTGCCACATTATCGATTCTTTCTCAGTCGCCTTGGACAAAAAGCACGTTATTTGCCCCTGTGATGTCATCGCCTTGGACATATCAAGAATATATAGATTGTTGACGCGAGGTGCCTTCAACATTATCCACTCTTTAGGAATTGTAAAGCCCGGTTTCAAGATATAGCAGGATTTGTCATCAAAATGCACAGTAAATTTCTTGTCACAAATTTGACTGACACTCAACAGATTGTAGTCTATCTGCTTCACATACGATATCCGCTCAAAACTCACTATCCCATTGCTCACACTTCCTTCCATCGTGATATATCCACCTTTGTTTCCCGCAAACGCAACATACCCTCCATTGATGTTCTTCACGTCGAACAACAACGCTAGATCCCCTGTCATGTGGCCTGAAGCTCCACTATCAACAATCCAAAGACTGCTAATAGGGCCAGCTGAAGCTCCCTGCACACAAAAAGTAAATCATTTAGTGCTTTCGGGGGACCCAAGCCTGAGTCTTGGGTCTTTCAACATCAGGTTTCACAATGACATTTTCACAAACATTCTTAACAACTTTTTGATCAATCTTTTTCTGATTGCTCAAGATTGTTTCCTTTTTCTCATTCACTTTTGAAGATGAGGCTCCTGGAGTACCATTGGGTGACCAAGATTGTTCAGTCCTTTTCAGGATACGAATCTGAGACTTTGGATTCTCAGTCGGTTTCTGAACATTGTTAGCAAAGGTAACTTTCTTGGTAACCTTATCTGATTTAACAGACTTAGGTCCAACATTCGATTTGACAATCGGTTTTGGTGAAACCTTTTGCCTCTCAATTTTTGAGTTCACCACAGGCTTTCTCCACGAGTTTTCCATAGCGATCCGATTCCTTCTATCATAGTGCATTGGACGAGTGTTCCTCATTTGAAAATGGTTTTGATTATAAAACGGTTGTGGTTGTTGAGGAACAACTCTCCTATGAGGTGGCACATAATGATCAATCGGCTTTCGCATAGAATTCCTCATTTCAACTTCGTGCCTCTTGTGCCTTACATATGGGCACTGAGCAAGTAAATGCCCGCGTTCCCCACATTTAAAGCACGCACGGTACTCTTCAAAAACATTTGGAGCATTAGGTTGAGCAAATGATCTAACAGGATATTGATCATTGTACTGTTGCTTCCTTAAACTCTCAGGAAGTGGCCCTTTTGAGTACGTTGGCTCATTGAAACCATTAGCTCTGTTTTTGGGTTTAACAAACTCTGTGACATGGACCTTTGGTTCTTGAGGAACATCCAAATACAACTTTTTCAACAAAGCTGGTGGAATTTCATTTGTTCTCTCATGTTTAGGAAACCAAATAGTACTTTCTTGCCAAATCTTTTCAATTTTAGCATAGTAGGCATTTTTAATTGGAAAGTCCTCGTCAGAGATGATCTTATCGGATCCTTCCATCCGATAAAATACCTTGACAGGTTTGTCACATTGTTCGTTTTTCTCATTCTTTTCAAGATCTTTCTTAACCACATTAAGATCTTTCCTCACAACATTCTTCTCAGATTTTTCCACATGATAAACATTTCTCATTGGAACAATTTGAGATGATGAAACTGGTTCATTTGTAATGATGTGATTTTCTTTTGGAATATCACATACATTAACAGTTTGGTTACAACCAGCATCATCACCCTCTGAATCTGAGTCAACACTTTCAGCAGTAACACCCTCATCATTGATTCCCAAAATCGGTCTAACATCGGAATTTGGATCACCAACACTTGAAGTGTTTGATTCATTTTCCGATGCTGAATCAGATTTTACCGAACTCTCCGGTGTCACTTGGTGACAATTATGGTTTTCAAAGAGAACCGGAGATGGTACAGCCCGATAGTTGGTTGTTTTATCATCAATGATGTGGTCTACCACATAAGCAACATTCTTGTAGCTTTCCAACTTTTTGTTTACTTTTTCAGCAAAGCATTTGATGGCGGCCATTTCTAACTTGGTGTTTTCAATTTCATTGATGTAGTTATTTATTGCCAATTGTTTTAAAGACAATGTGTTTTTCAAGTCAGAAATGTCCTTTTTGTAGCCATCTAATACTTTGTTAAAAGCATTCAACTCTTTGCGAGTAGATTGACTGTTCATGATAGCACTATCACGTTGAATACGGAGTTGTTTAACCTCCTCAGTCAATCTATCACAAGCACCACAATATTTTTCACTAGTATTGTCAGTACTACAAGCAGAACTTACAGGTTTTGACGGGTCAGTCATGGCCATCAATGCGAAATGAGCTTCCTTTCCTGCAAAGAATCTGGAGTAATCAATCTTTGTGAAAGCATCATCTGCAATGCATGACTTCCTAGTCATCAGAAAATCTGCCTCTGCAAGTAACTGATCAATATCTTCATCAAGTGAATTAACACTTGCTTCCGTATCTGAGTCACTGTCTGAATCAGAATAAACCGATTCACACTCCTCAGGAATGTCAGAAACAGTATCAATCACCACTCCTGAATTAGTCTCTTCATTTTCAATCTCAACATTCACTTCAGAATCAACCTTAACAGGTTCAAAATTACCATCCATCTCAACCTCAGAATCATCACTAACATCCTCAGTTTCAACCTTCTCCTCCACCGTCATAGAATCTTCAAGATCAACCTGATAGGCAACACACGCCACATTTCCTCCAGTTGTGATTTCCTCAACACCTATCTGAATGCTCGACCAGTCAAACCTTTCATCTTGTTGGGTAACCAATGCTTGATTGGTATTCTGTGATTCAGCTGGTGTAGTGATTGGTATGACTGTTCGGGTAGTATTGTTTGGTGTTTGGTTTTGTGTCTGGTTTGGTGTGGTTGGTTGTCTATTTTGGTTGTTGTTAAAGTTGTTTTGACGGTTTTGGTAGTTGTTGTTGTTATTTTGGGAAGAAACTTGGTTTTGGTTTTGTTGTTGACGGTTCTGATAAGTAGCATTAAATGGATTCCTGTTGCCTTGTTTTGGTGGTTGAGTGCATTCACGTTTAAAGTGACCTTTACCCCCACAATTAAAACAAGTCACTTTCTCCTTATTAAACCCGTAGGTTGTGTTAGGAGAAGTTCCCAAGTCGGTTCTACCTGTTATCTCAATAAACTCCGTTGCTCTTCGCATTATGCTCGCAAACGCCCATTGAATGTCAATGAGTTCCATTTCCTCCTTATCAATCTGTGCGTAGTCTTCATTGGTCAAGTTGTTATTACCAATTTGACTAGCAACTAATCCATTATAGGAAGAAACCATTGCAGAGACTAATGCAATGTGTTGCTGAGCAACTTCAACTGTCACATTTCCAAGATTGGAAGTCTCCAACACCACAGTTGGTTGATTAGGTTGGTTCATTGGTTGTGGTTGAGTTTGACCAGCAGTGTAAAAAGCTGCTTGTTGTTTTGGTGAGAATGGTGGAATGTATGAATATTGATATGGAACTTGTGGTTGTGGTTGTGATAAAGATGAAGTTTGTTGATGGTAGTTAATGATGGGTGATTCTACAGCATTGGATATACAAGCAACATGTGGTGTAACTAGCCCTCCAGAACTTGTACTTGCTGGAACTAAAGATCCTCCAAAGTATAGATTTGGATTCTGAGGAATCTGTGCTCTCCTAGCCTTCCTCTTTTCTTCCAACTCTTTGTTTTCCAGCTTCTCAACGAACTCTTGAAGAGACCAGTATTGAAAAGCATCCTTTTCCTTCAGAACATCCACATGCTGATCCCAGTTAGGTGGTAATGCTTCAGCAAACTTGTCCACCTGTTTTGCCATAGGAATCTGTACACCATAGCTAGACAATTCAAATATTAAATGATTATATCTAGGAGTTAGTTCTTTCAAAGTTTCATTTCCAACATATGAAAAATTCTCAAACTCCTTAACAAGCTCTTCCATCCTCAAATTCCTAGTCTTTTCATTCCCATCATGCTTCCTTTTAAGCATATCCCACAAAGCCTTAGAAGTTGTACACGTCCCAAACTGATGCAAAAGATCATTAGTAATGGCTTGTGTCAGTTGTGAGAACGCCTTCTTTTCCACAGCGAACTTTTTCTTCTCATCCTCCGCCATGCTCTCCAATGGCACTGGTTCACCCGTGTTCTCCAGAACTGGTGGTGTGTATCCTTTAGCAATCATGTTCCATGCTTCAGCACCTTCTACTCCCATGCCTTCCAAGTGTATCTTGAACTTTTTCTGCCACTGATTGTATTCCTGAATCTCCATGAGCTTCGGTGGCCGAGTCCCGCTACCTGAAGACAAATCATTAATCAGTGTGGAAATAGCATTAGTAGTTTGAGTGTTTACCACTGCTGCTGCTACTCCCCAGTAGTCAGACTGTGGTACTGTAGGTGCACTCTGAGTCATGTAGTTAACCGGCTGCGAAGACTGTGTGCTCGTCTTCTGTGCTGCCACTGTCCATGGGTCCATCACCTGCTGTTGTGGTTGTGTAGTTGCTGGTGTAGGAGTAGTCTGATAACGCCACATAGTCACGCACTTCGAGAAAATCAACACTTAGAAAAATTTTCAAAAACTTATCCTAGGTTCGCCCAATCAGAAGTTCAGGTTCGTCCCTTTTTGTTGTAGGTTCGCCCAAAATTTTCACCCGAATGTGACTTCTTAACAGAATGTGAAAATTATAGAAACACTTTCTACGTTCGTCCGTTCCTATTTCACCTTCGTACCCCCGATGTCCCGAGAGTGAAACTGATGACCCGAATGTAAGAAATTCAAGTGAAAACTTCTACGTTCGTCCAAAGTTAACTACGTTCGCCCGAAAATCTACTTTCATTCGCCCTAAAACACACACATTCGCCCACTAACCTCAGGTTCGCCCATATCTCAGTTTTGAAAAACGGTTACACTTTGAAAAACGGTTATTTTGATCTCTGATTTTTAAAAGTTTGTGGATTTGATTGATCTTGATCAGGTTATGCTTCGGAGATGATTTGGAACAACTTTAATACTTGAAATTTTGAATTTTAACCACAAAATCACCTCTAAATCTTTCAAAAACACACAAAAACCATTTTTAGTTGAAAACAGATGTGAATTGATGAAAATTATGTTCAAATCAGCTCTGAGTTTATCAATTTGTTGTTGTATGATCCTCTATGCTCTGATACCACTTTGTAGAGGACGGGATTTGACAAAAACACAGGATTATATGATCATACAAGTTGCTAAACCAGGTGCGGAAACCCTAGCTTAGAACAAACTGAAGTAAACTCAATCAAAACACAATCAAGATCATTTTAAATGCTTTTCATAGATTAACTTGTTCAAATAAACCTTTACAGACTGATAACAGTTAATCTAGACCTCAAACAGACAATCTCTAACCTCTCAGGAACACACACACAAAACACACACTCTCTATGACTCGTTATACATTACAAAAACTTGAAATCTATTTATAATAGCTGTACGTTCGCCCAGATGAACTGGTCGAAGGTAAGCATTTCCACATTCGCCCAGTAGAACTGGTCGAATGTGTTCTTCTGTGCCTTCCTGATCTTCATTCGTCCATTACAACTCTTCCTTCGTCCCTTTCTATTCCTCCTTCGCCCCTTCTGAAACTCCTTCGCCCCTAACACATGTTAGTATCTAATCATTAGTCGCAAAACGGCATCTACATTCTCGGTCTTCTTCCTCAAAGCTGATCACTTTAGCGGTTGTCAGGATGGTCGTCTTCATTGGTCTTTCTCCTTTTTCAGCCTTTGTTTCCCTCGCGTGTCTTTTAACAGCTGAATATGAAGTTCCACAAATGTTTGGCCCTCCTGAAATGATGTTAATAATACAAGCATCCTTAGGTGGGGATGCTGCTCTTTCTGGGATGCTGGTGCCATCCTGAGCCCTTGACTACTTTTTGCCCATGAGATCCTTAAGGTTACCTTTGCACAAGAGATATGCTATCTCCTTCCTCAAGGCGTTACAATCTTCAGTGATGTGGCCGAAATCTTCGTGGAAGGCAAACCATTTGGATTTGTCTTTCCATCCTGTCTTGTTATCCTTCTTCGGCCATCTTGCTTTGTCCCTTAGATCCTTCATGGCATACATCAATCCTGTTACATCCACAGAAAAAAAGTAATCTGACAATTTAGGACAACCATCCTCATCGTCGTCACCACATTGACCTTTTTATTATCAGGTCTAGCATATGGTTTATGCTTGTATGGTTCGTATGTGGGAGTGGACTTTCAATTGGGATGGTTATATTTTGAGGATGACTCTATCCTCTCTTGTATCTTCGTATCATCTTCAAGTCGGATGAATCTCAAAGCTTTGTTCCTGACTTCATCCAAGTTCCTGCATGGATTCATCACCAACTCTTGGTAGAATGGCGAATCTCTTTGCAGCCCTATCTTGAATTCCTGAACTGCCGTTATTACATCCAGGTTCGGGATGTCAAATGCTTCCTTTCTAAACCTACTAATGATTTCTCTTAGTGATTCCCCCTGTGGTTGAGTTACCCTGTATAGAGCACTTGTCAAACGTTCGAACGTTCGACTACAAGAAAATTGAATATTAAACATGTTAATTAAATGTGCAAAAGAAGTAATAGAATAGGGAGGAACACTTAAGAGCCATTTCAGGGCTGGACCGGTGAGAGTTGAACCAAATCCCTTGCACAAGCTTGCTTCTTTCAGATTGGCAGGGATTGGATTTATATCCTTTCCCTATATTGAGCCACATGCTCCTCAGGATCTGTAGATCCATCATAGAGCTTCATGCTTGGAGTTTGAAATCGCTTTGGGATCTATGCATCACATATGGGGGGTGCAAATCTTGACACCCTATGGCATGCTGAGGATACCTCAGGGATAGGTTGCACTATCCCTGGCACACTCGATACCATGTCCTTGATCTTCTGTAGCTCCCTTGCTAGCTGAGGGCTTATTCCTGTATCCTGCAAAGAAGCAACGTCATTAGCAGTAAAAGTACTGGAACTTAAATTGTTACCGTTATTGTTATATCCTTGGGATGGCCCAGTTGTATATCCTGGATCCCTCGTAGTTGCCATCCTAGGTGCAGTAGTCGTTTCTAGAGCAGAGAACCCATTGCTCATGGGGATGAAATCTCCTTGATGAACACCTCCAGAGATGCCAGAATTGAAATCTAACACCCTTGGCTGTAATGGTTTCCCCATGTCTTCAGTCGCTCTCTTCGAGGATGTCTAGAGGGATTGTATCTCCTTCATTATCATTCTGTTGGTCTCCTGCTGTTGCTGCATTTGATCTTTCACCATTGAAAACATGGAACGTATCTCATCATTTGACACGAAAACAAGAGAAGATCCAGATGTCCCCATTGCTGGTCTAGGTGGAATCTGGGAAGTATCACTTTTTGAGAATGCAGGTGGGGGTGCAAATGCCGTATTCCTGGTAGAGGTTGAAGATGGCATGGATGAAGAGACAGTTTTCTGGGAAGAAGACATAGTTGCAAGTTTTGTAAAAATGATTTAATTGAGAAAAAATTTTAACAAAGTTTTTTGTTAAAATAGCATCACTTGCCCCACGGTGGGCGCCAAATTGTTTTGGTCAAAAGTTACCTAATAGAAATAATTTTGTATTCCAAATTAGAAATTGTGAGGTAGAGTGCTAAGAGTGTAAATCAAATGTTAAAACTAGTTATATTCTAAAAATGTTTAGTCAGGATGCAAAAAGAAATAAATAAGTGACAACTATGCTCGGGATGGTTTCGGTTTGTTTCGGGATGGACAGTTATATCCTCGGGATGGAACTGTTGTAAAATTCAAGGAATGAACAAATAAAGAGGTAAAACATAAAGAACAACACTCGATCTACGAGGAAAGCCCTTTATCAGTTGTAGATCGCTGGCATAAAAGCTCGGGAGGAGACTAGGCCCCTGCCTTGTTTGTTAATATTAATTTGGTAAAAAGACACAACTTTGGATGAGGGTCAATGGACAAGTGTTCTATGATTATAATGATTGTGTGAGTGTTTCTAAGCAGCTAAGTGTATGTGTGTAACTAATGAAGTAAATATAGTGTAAGCAATGTGTCCTATACTCGTCCAACACCCCCATTTATATAGTATAATGAAGTAAATAATGAATCCCGTAAGATCCACCATGTAGTTAAGCTTCTTCAATGTTGTTAAGAGCTGTTTCAGGTGAACGTTGGATGAACTTCAACAGAATATAGTCGTTGGATAACGGTTTCTTCTCACCTAGTCATTGTTCCGGTTGTTTCCTTATTTGTTGCCGATATTTAATGTATATCGGTTAATACTTTGACTCTATCTTTAATCTTGGACTTTGGCTTTGCATGAGTTATACTTTGATCTTTGACTTCTTCAACTGAGAATTATAATTATAGATGTTGGAGAGTATATATAAATCCATATTATAACTTAGTTGTACCTGCAATCACACACAAGGAAGCTAATTCGTTAGTTCATTCTCAGGATGTTCGCATGTTGAAATACTGTTACATCCTGAAGTCAGTTGAGTCCTTCAGCATCCTGAGGATGGTACATTAGGGATATGAGGTAAAATCATCCTGAGTATTTTCACCACCAACAATAACCTAACAACTTTTTCCTTTTCCAGCGTCAAAGGCGACTTGTCCAATGAAGCTATAGAGTGAAGTCATTGTGTTTAATTTCAGGGGATCCCCAACTATGATAGGTACTCTTACTTTTAAGTCATTACTTTCAAGCTTCTTAATGTGAGTTAGTTGTCACTTTGAAGCTCCCATTTTTAACAGTTTGAATATCACTCTATATGTATATTCAGTATGTAAAGTACATGTCCATGAACTTTTGTTTCGAATGTTTTAGAAAGTTTATGCGCTAATCACTATGCCTAAACCATGGCTAGGTTCTCACCTAATAGGGAGTGGATCACGTCATCTAACGTGTGGGGGACGGTTAGCATCTGGCGAACGCATAATGGGTCAACTCTTGTTGGGTCGAATTGATGATCTTCGGTGGTTTGCTGATTCGATGAGGATCAAGGCCTCGTGTACAACAAGGGGAAGTCATTTATTTGAGCTGTCTTGATTTTTTGTTAAATGCATTACTTCTGGATACTACAGATAATGTACTAGATGTTTGTCCAACTTTAATACTCAGTTATGATTTTGATGAACTACTGTCATTTCGAAACATACAGATTTTTTTTGTTAACCTAGATGATTGTAATGAAGTAAATATATAACAATCCTGTAAGAAACTAATTAGATTTAGACACATATTTGCTCCATGATCTTATGCAGATTCATTAGCTTGACTATTTTACCATGTTATTTAATGTAGCACTTGTTCAAGTCAACAAGACCATTCCGTATAGTCTCAAGTGGAGAGGACTTGGTCAGTATTTCACCGGCTGCAGTAGCAAGCAAATAAATTAATATTTTTAGGAACATGAATTCATCGGCTAATATTAAAAAAGAGTTTTCCACTAAAATTCCATTTGAAATTATTGTAAATCAATTGCATTCAACAATGTTCTCCTTATTTTGGATCCAATGGGTTCAGAGAAATTCATGATGGATTTTGATGGGAGAGAATTGGGTTGTGTTTAGAGGCGGGCAACGTGCGCCCATCTAACCAACTAGTTTTGCTTAAATAAAAGAATATCATAATTTACATATTAAAAAGCAAGTATGCTTATTTATTTGTGATTTGAAAATTTTCATAAGTAGACTTGACAAAAGTTGAGGAATTTTGTGATTATAAGTCATGTTTTGGTGTCAGCAAATAAATATTTAGATGCAACGTTTTTTTAAGAACAAAGAGTATTTTTTATTGCAAGATAATAAAAACTTACATCAACTATATGTAACTAGGTGTATTCATCTACGCGCGTTGCGCGTTTGTCGAACTAAGATTCAAATGTGGTGTTTAGCACTTCCCAAATTGAAATAGGTTGAGTAGCCGTCCTAGACTGTAGAAATGAAATGAATTACACACGAAACCATCCCCTTTTGAGTACGCCTATATTTTAAGCGCCCGTGTTGCTCGAGTGCAATTAGTTTTCAGGTTAGCTTCAGTCTCGATCGGTGATGGATTACCATAGGTTAATCCTAAATTTAGGATTACCCCTTGATTTCAGACCATAGATGCGGGTGATCACTTCACTACTAACTTCTATACGAATGTGGCCTCAATTATTTCTGACCCGTCCGAAAGTGTCGCCTGGATTCGGTACCTGTAGTAACATTTGCATAAGCTAATCAGTTAGAAAGGTTAGAACTGAACAAAAAGCACTAATTCCATCACCACTGATTATAACGATTGTAACAAAAAAATACCATGTTGTAACATTACAAAAAAGCTGAAATAAACTATAATAGGAAACCATTGTTCTCTGTATCTATATACACAGCCTATATGTTTATTATGAATGTTAAATTTGGATCCAACATGTATATAATATTAGTTATTTTGTATAGAAGTTAGTAGTGAAAACCTATGAACAGCAAGAAAAATGTATTAAAAATTCTTAAATGCAAGTTTTATGTCATACTGTATAGAAAATTGATTTATGAAACTACCTAAGTGAAAATATTAAGCTTGACCCATATTACTAACAGTTTATTTGTTAACAAAATGCCGCTTTTGTTGCATAGGGAAAAAAACCCATGGTACTGATCAATCATTTTGTCTCCTGTGACGTCACCTAAGTAAGTCTAAGTCTGGTTTCAGAAAGTCAAAATGAGGAATTCAATTATTAAAGACGTAATGGAGAAAGTGAATTTGTTGATTCCTAAATGCAAACGGGTCAGGTATAAACTGCCTATTTAAGAAAACGACCCATTTGAAAATTGGTGTAAGAATGTCTTATCTAATTTTGACCACTAATATGTTCAAAAACATGGGTTTTTTTTCCTAGACAGAACAGCAGCTGCGCAGCCATATGTGGTACGCATTCATGCCATTTTTATTGGTTGCAGTGAAATTTTTTTATACACCTAAACTATTTTAGTCCGAATAAGTAAAAAGAGAGCTGGTGTAAAAACAAAATGCGTATGGCTATATGTTAACTGTTGGTTTTGCGTTTGAATTGAACACATGTTTGAATACCTATTTGCATAACTCGTGCATTCGTCTTGTAATAGGTTCGCCTAAATGTTTAAACGCCTATTCGCCTAAATACTGGGGAAAAAGCCAGTGACGTCTAAATAAACTAAATCATGCTGGATTGCAGACACCATAAAACGCCTATATTAATAGAATGCATATACCATAAAACGCCTAAATCATGAACTACCTAAACTGTAAACCAATGAAACTATGAATCGCCTAAAAAACAAAATGATTAAATAATAAATTGCGTAAATAGTAAATTGCCTAAAGTATAAAATGACAAAATAGTAGAACGCCTAAACTGTCCCAAACAATCAAGCGCATATACCAGAATGTGATAAATTATGAACTGTCTAAACACTAAACAGTTGAAAGTATGATTAACCTAAATAACAAAACCGCTAAAAAATAAATTGTGAAAATAGTAAATCAGAACTAACACCACAACATACAAAAAATAACTTGTGAAAATAGCAATCTCAACAAACCTTATTCAAAACATAAACCTTATCCTACATAACTAATTCCTCATTAGTTTTTTTTACAAAAAATTCATGAACAAATGATAAACAATCATCAATTATCATTTTAGTTGTCACTTCAAAAGACAAAAAAACTAACCTGCATCCACTATCCAGCAATAGTCTGCAAAGCCTGCAATTAAACGAACAACAAAACATAAACATAAATTAGAACTTCGGACACACAATAACTTTCCTTAAATGTTTTATAATAACAACAACCAATTTCCTTTAGTGTTAATTTAATTCTTCAATATTTCTATGGTTTAGATGATCCTAAAAATTCATATTTTTTACCATAATATTCTTGAGTCTTACACAATATTGTTAGTTAAAATAACATAATATTTGGGAATAATTTTGGTAGCTAAAAGGTACTCTAGTGTTATTGATGCGCGCGCGATGCGCGCGTTACAGTGATCTCCTCGCGCGCCTTGTAATTTGGTCACAACCGAAATGGCTCTAAGCCTCTAATAGCTACCGCCACTCTTTGCACTTTCCAAAAATCAAAATCCAGATTGTCGCTTCCAATTCATTTTTTAATATCTGAACTGAGTACAAATTCCAATCCAGCTTCAAAATTCAATTAGTTGAACGCCTCTACCTAAATCCACTCTTTGGCATGCATACCGAGAACGAATCAGAGCATTATAAACCTCACAACAATGAAGTTTCAAATAAACATCTACACAGTTGATAGATATTATTATTTCCACATACAAATCACCCAATACAGATGCATAACCTATATAACCAAATCAATAACTGCATATACTTACGAAACATACACAACTCTAAACAAACACTAAAATTAAGCACATAATCGTTAATAACCCACTTCAAATTAAGAGTAGTAACAAACAGGCAAGGCCCGACCCGCTACATTCAATGTAACAACACCAAAATTAGTAAACCAACATCACATATATCTTTCCATAATTCCATAACAAAAAAACCTGGCTCAGTCAACCATCTTTCATCTTTCCATAACCAAAAAACTATTAACATTAGAAACAGAACCACTATATACCTAACCTAACCAACAATATTATCTATCATCCTGCAGACTCGGTTATATGGTATGGAATTATCCATATATCATCTATCATGAAATTCCATAATTCCACTGTATATATTTCGCAAATATATCATCTATCATCAAATTCCACTTCAAAACCATCATACTAATCATCAAAAATACTCACATTCATCCGATCGTTCCCGTTCCACAACCGCCTCAATTCGCACTCTATTCTCCGCTCCAGGCACCTTCTTCGTATTTCCTGAAACTATATTATTCAGAATCTCATATCAGCATATACTAAAGCTAACAAATAGACCTCATCAAACAAAACAGATGTATATGCAATTAAAAACCTAACAAATCCACTAACGATCACATCGCATCACCACAGAATTCAGATCAAAGAACAAATCACAAAGAAATTAATTAGAAGCACTTGAATGCAAAACAAAAAAAACTAAAAGATTAAGAAAACAAAGATCTGGATCTGGATTTACCTCACCCCTCAATCGGAACCCCAACCTGTTGCTGCTTCTCCATCGCTTTAACCCTATTGTCGAAACCCTAGGCCACCTGCTGCGGAGAACCACTGTGGTTGACCGCTGTTGGCGCCGGAGGAGCGGCGGTGCCTGCTGTTCTTTGTTACGTCTCCTTCTCTCTGGCCTATCCTGAAAATGAAAAGATTCACCCTCAATTTAAAATACAGAAGGTATTTGGGAATCAAAACAAACCACTTGGTTAACAAATACCAACAAATCTGAACTCGTACTAAGCAGATTTAACTGGAAACGAAACATGCAGACCTGTAGCAGGTTACCGACGTCTCGTCGATGGTAGGAGTGCAAGTGGCGGTGGTGAGATTTATGAAAAATAATATGAATCTGTGTGTAGAAGAAGGAGAAAAAGGATGTGGTGGGTGCTTTACAGATGTCGTGAGAGAGAAAGAATATACAAACGTGGATCTAGAGAAAGTGGCCAGGTGGTGAGATAAGTAACTACACACGTGTATTATTAACAGGTGGAACATTATTATATAGCATTGTTAAAAAAAAAGAGCCTACAAGAGTTGAACCCGGGTACAATGCCAAACAAAACCTCATTCCCACCATCTGTGCCACACCACATTTCTTAAACAAGACTGAAATCATATGTATTTAACATAACAGAAAAAATACTCAAAGTTGAAGTTACTGTTCAAAGTGGAAGGCTTATTATTATAGTTAAATAATAATAAAAGTGATTCAATATTATAGAAAGAACAATTATACTCAATTTAGATGAGAAAAATAAAGACTAAAAACTCTCTCTAATGGGAAGTCACTGATTCTCTATACCGGAGAAGCTCCAAGGTCGTATAACGAAGTTTTTTGTCTCAAACTTGACAGATAAATGTAGTGGTAAAGATCTTGTGGAATTTACACATTCGTTGGGGGATCTTTTTGATTTATACATTGCGAGGAAGAGGTATAAATGGGGTAATCGGTTTGGTTTCATCTTGTTTTTAGACGTCAAAGATCCAGAGCAGATGGTTAGAGATTTATGTGGTGTTAAGATGGGAGAGTATGGGTTGAAAGCAAATGTGGCCAGGTTTACGTTTGAAGAAGGAGAGATTGGACCTCCTCCGAGAGCCAACAGGAAACCGGTGAATAAGACGACTGAACGAGAGAGGAATGGTGAAGATCAGCAGGGTGGTTCTTGACCGATGTCGAAGGGTCAGTCAAAAATAAGATTAAAATCAGTTCCTTATTACCTTATTAGATAGGGTAAGTCAGGTGTCGAACCACGAGGAGTGCTGTGGAAAGTGTTTGGTTTACTTAATTTATTACTAATTAACTAGTTGCAAGAAAAATAAAATTCGGTTGTTTGAGAATGATTGTGAAAACAAAATAAAAATTAAGATGTAAACAATTGGGGAAAAGGTGATTCCTCCAGGTTTCGGATTCAAAGTGGCTTCAAGTTATTAGTTTTTATTGAGAAAATCACATAGACATGATTAAGATAATTAATTAGTTGATTGTGATAAACGAGGACTAAGTACTTTGATTGCAAAACAACGAAAGGTTATCACACGATTATCAATTGAAGATTACCAAACCTAATTCCTATCTAATATATCCCAATTACTAGAACTCTCGGGAATTGAAAGAATCAAAACTAGGTTTTAGATAAAAATCAACCGTTTACAATCAAACTAATAATCACTAAGCAAAAAGCATCGAGTGCTTAGATTGCTAATCTCAAATACAAAGAAAAACTAAAAACAATCATCCACTTACAAGAATCCTCCACCCGGAGGAAACCACGAAAAGATTAGCCACTCATGCCCTTGATTTGATCTTCAATCTTGATGTTTGATTGCATGTTTGATGTTAGAATGATGATTGGAATGGTTAGAATGGTGAAAAGATCTCCAAGAATGCTCCAAAAATCGCCCACAAAGTCCCCAAGAAAAGCTAGAATGGAATGGTGGCCAAAACCCATATTTTTTTATGACTTTTAATGAGTTTCCCGTAGTCCAGCATCGTAGCCTACACCAGTCAGCATCAGAGCCGTAGGCTACGCTACTGCACATTCTGATGTTATCAGCCAAGTGTTTGTTGTAAGCTACTCCAATCAACATCAGCTCCGTAAGCTACACCTCTGACAGCTTTCTACCAAACTTGTTTTCTTCATAACTTTTTCATTACAACTCCGTTTTCTTCACCGTTTTCGGCCACGTTTTCGTCTTTCAACCCTCTATCATGTCATCCATTTTAATCTTCAGGTCCAATTAATGAATTTCCTCCAAAACACGTCCAATATTCATATTTAACCTGCAAATCCATGAATTCGCGTAGTTATCTTATTCAAAATATATAATCATCCAAAATACAATAAAGCCAACCATTTTAATCACATTAACACTCGGGTTTTAGCCTCTCCATCACATTCCCACACTTACCTTTGATTGTCCCCAATCAAACCATCTCAAAACATGACTCACCATATTAACAAGCCACCTCCAATTCCTTTACCTATTGATTATCCAAGATCCCTAATCATACCCATCCCATAGACTTACACAATCGAGATTGACAAACTGACGAACAAGTGATACACATTTTCAAAAACAAGACTTGCCTAACCAAACCTAACATGCTTATGTTCGTACACATACACTACACACCCCTCACAATGTTCGCTCCTCTCGGTTTTATTTCTGGACTAGCGTGTAACGTGCTAGTGTATATCACTCAGAAAACCAAGAATGTAACCTTGTTATCATAGGTTTGTATAACAATCACACATAAGCTATAAATTGTGCACACATTGAAAGGTCTTATGGGTTTTGGGCTTAGGGTAAAGGTAGGATGAATTTGGTTAACAAGTGGCTCACAAACAATAGGTTTAACACAATTGAATGAGCATCCTTATTCACAACTCACAATAACACACTAACACACAAACTTGGGCATAATTGACCCATAACAATCACTTCTATTTTTTTTATTTTTTTTCTTTGATATTTTTCTTTTTTTTTTTCTTTTTTTTAACACTGAATATAACTATAACACATAAACATACATGAAACACAATGGATGTCATCATTTTTATTCAAGAAAGGTAAACGGGTCGATTTGGGTAATAGTGTAGGTTTTACAAATGAAAGGTCTAGGCTCAATATGGGTTACTAATGGTGAGTTTTGGCAAACAATTCAACACAAAGACAAATAACATGGTGTCAAACAGAAAAATGGGGTTCCTAATTTGCCTCTCTCGTCTATGTGCACATTTTGCCTACAGCTTTAGCATGTATCAAATTACACAAATTCTGTAACAAAGAAACATTTGGCCTACTCTCAACAAATGAACATATATATCAATTTAGCATCTAGCAGGCTCAAGATCTCACAATGTAGGGAAATAGGTTGCCGACATGTAGCATATGCGAGTCCTATAAGCATGTTACCCCTAGTTAGGCATCTCTTTTCAATTTTCAATAAAAATACTCGCCAGAAATACTCTCATGAAACTTAAAGGGACAACCATGATTAAGGATCTGAGGTTTTTATACTCGGTAAAAGACTCTTTGGTGACTGAAATTTGGCTTTTATGCTTGATCAAGTAAGAAGGGTGACAAAATTTGCAAGATTTTTCATTAAAATTTTTCAAAAATTTTCAAAATTTCCCCATTTTTCCTGCAAAGTAAGTGATTCCTCCTTAACTTTCCCTAGGGTCACCCCATCCCCACACTTGGGATACATTGTCCCCAATGTATGGTGTTTTTAATGCTTACCCAATTCTTTCCAAACCACCAATCTCAACATACGCGACTATTAACTACCACCCGCAACGATTAGTTACTTAGCAAACAACCACAAAAATAAAGACACACAAGCAAATAAAGAAACAAATAAAAAAACAATAAAGTAAAGAAAATTCCGGGCTGCCTCCCGGTAGCGCTAAGTTTACAGTCTTCAGCCTGACTTTACCTGGTGTTCTAATCATGGTGGACGAGTGGGATGCTTGCATCCCTCAGCCGCTAAGCATGCATCCTCTCCATCCTGTGGTAATGCCTCAGACATCCTATAGCTATGATCTGGAGCTCTTGCTCTTATGCGCTCCTTGTTGACCTTAGCTCGTTTCTTGACCTTCTTCTTCTTCTTCTGCTTACCCTTCTTGAGTCCAGTTTCTTCAATCCTGTCAACCATGAAACATTCTTCCTCGGCGTTTGGGTCAGTAAAACTTAAAAACACATTCAAACTCAATGATCTTTCCCCAAACCTCATATTAACCGTCCCATTGGCACAATAAATCACTGCGTGTGCAGTTGCCAAGAACGGTCTACCCAATATAACCATGGGTTGTGTCTCTTTTTTATTAGAGACACAATCCATTGCCAAGAAATCCACCGGGTAAAAACAATCCTCCACCTTGACTATCACATCCGTTAACATTCCCCTAGGACGTATCGCTTTTTGATTTGCCAACACAATGGTGATGTCGACCTCTTTCAGAGGACCAAAATCATATTGGTCATAGATACATCCTGGAAGAATGCTAACACATGCTCCAAGATCCAATAATGCCTTGTCAATTTTAAGTTCTACAATCTGTATTGGAATTAAAGGCGTTCCTGGGTCTTGGAGTTTCGGTGGACATGTACCCAATAACGCGGCACGAACATTTACTGGTAAATCAAACTGTTTTGGCAGCTTGTTGTGTCGGTTTTGGGTACTCAATTCTTTCAAACTTTCAGCATGAACAGGATCTTGTTTCAAAACATCAAGTAATGGTTGATTAATTTTCACTTTTATAAACTCTTCCCACTTTTCATCCTTTAGTGGGGTTTCTCTCAAAACTGATGTTTTATTTTGTTCCACTGCAGCTAGAGGGAATGGGGCAGGTTTAACTTCCCCACACTTATCCTCAGCTATAGTGGAATTTTCACTCAAAAATTTTTCACAAAACAATTTTTTTAAATTTTTATGGGTCACTTGTGAAATCAGATCCTGTTCAGTTATACAATCTATATGATTAGACAAAAGACTTACCGCATTTATCCGCACATTCCTTGTATTTGATGACGATTGATGTGCCGGATTAACCTGAGTATCACTCGGTAGCTTCCCGTTTACCTTCTTCAGCTCTGCCACATCTCCGGCTAACTGCCCAACCTGTGTAGTTAAAGCCTGAACAGTTTTATCACGTACCTCACCTTTCTTCTTAATGGCTTGCAAATCCTGTTGAATCAGCTTCAACATGTTCTTCACCTCACCAATCTCACTACCTGATGTCCCAGAAGACTGACCACCCTTTTGGTAACCCCCACCACTACCTCCATAACTAAAATTTGGGTGATTTCTAAGACCTGGGTGATAAGTATTCGAGTTCATGTTCAACCAATTCCTATTTCCCCCTTGTACCTGGTTCACCTCTTCCATCCCACCAACTATACTAGGACAACTATCAGCTATGTGCCCTACATCCCCATAATGCCCACATAAATGCTGCCCACCAATACCTAAATTAGCTAGTTGAGACTCTATTCTAGCTATTCTTTCCATATCAACAACACTACCACTACTCGCATCCTTCACTGTTGCTTGCCTTGAGCGTCTTGAAGATTGTGCCTTCCTCTTTGTTGTCTCAGCTCTCCTCTCGAGGTACTCCCAATCAACCTGTTCATCGTTAGTACCAAAAGTACCATTTGAAATTGAATCTAACGCACCTTGGTCTTCGTAGTGAAGTCCTTCATAAAATGAGTTGATCAATTCCCACAGCTGGATGTCATGGTGTGGGCATTTATTGATCATCATCTTGAAACGAGTGAGTGCTTCATGAAAGAGCTCACCCGGATTCTGAGAAAAGTTCCTAATGTTCTTTCTAGCATCATTTGTTCGCTGACTTGTATAGAACTCATCAAGAAACTACTGCTGCATTTCCAACCAGGTACGGATAGAGGCTGAAGGTAGAGATTGGAACCACTGCTGTGCTTTGTCCTCGAGAGTGAATTGAAACAGTACCAGCTTCACCTCATCCTGTGTAAACCCTTGTCCCCCAATCGTGTTGCATCTCGCATCATAAGCCCCAAGGTGCATGTATGGCTCTTCAGTCACTAACCCATGATATTTAGGCAAACTCTGAATTGCCTATGATCTCACTTCAAACGACCTACCATGCAGTTGTGGAATGACCACTGCAGATGGGTTATGAACAATGGCAGGTCTGAAGTGGCTTTCAATACCTCTCACCGGACCTCTCTCAAATCTCATGGGAATGCCTGCTTGATTATTAGCTGGAGGTATCGCATTCCTTGGGTTAGGTCTCAAAGGTCGATTCACCACTGGTTGCTGTCGAGGTGCAGGGTGAACTGGAACTTCTGGAAAGACTTGGCACCCTTGACGTGCAGGATTAAATTGAGGGTATCCCTGATGGTTCAAATTTTGTGGCCTCACCAATTGATAGGTCCCATGATCTCCTTCATCCCCATCCAAATCCCCATCATCATATTCGTAGTTACCTTGATTCATTCTTTGACTGAAGCTAAATGATGGTGGTTGAAATGATGGATATTGGGTTGCAGAAGTCTGTGGGAATTGTGTATCATCTTGGTTCGTGGTGTTATCATCAGAAATCACTCTCACATAAGGTGAAGAGTGACTGGTCACAGGTTTTTGGGTGAAAGTTGGGTCTTGTGTCGAAGATTGGCCTTGTTGTGGGTTAAACCTCTCGAAATTTGGAAGAGAGGTTATTGGAGAATTGTGAGTTGTGCTTGGTTGTGGTAAGGATGATGTTTGTGAAAGTGATGGTGGAAGGTTATCGAATTTCGGGAATGGTGGAATTTGTGGTGCTTGGGTACTGGATTGTGGTAAGGGTTCAGAAGTGTTAAAGGTATTGGGTGATGGATGGTTCTGAGAGGGTGAAAACTGTGGTTGGGACATTGGTTCAGTGGTTAAGTCAATGTTCTCCATAGATTTGAATTGCGAAATTGGTGAGTGTAAGATTTTTCTCTCTTTATGAAGTACTCAGTTCTGCCGAGCTGTTTTCTCAACCTCTGGATCGAACACTAACGGAGATGACTTCCCTGAGTGTCTTGTATGATGCATGCAACTGAAGAGTTACCTGCACAAAACAAACAAGAAAACCGAGCGTAATACTGAACAATAAACTAAACAAACAGAAAATAAATATTTTTTGCTTTTTTTGGAATTTTTAATTTAACTAAGAAAAATAACACTTTGCGCACAACTCCCCGGCAACGGCGCCAAAATTTGACCGATGTCGAAGGGTCAGTCAAAAATAAGATTAAAATCAGTTCCTTATTACCTTATTAGATAGGGTAAGTCAGGTGTCGAACCACGAGGAGTGCTGTGGAAAGTGTTTGGTTTACTTAATTTATTACTAATTAACTAGTTGCAAGAAAAATAAAATTCGGTTGTTTGAGAATGATTGTGAAAACAAAATAAAAATTAAGATGTAAACAATTGGGGAAAAGGTGATTCCTCCAGGTTTCGGATTCAAAGTGGCTTCAAGTTATTAGTTTTTATTGAGAAAATCACATAGACATGATTAAGATAATTAATTAGTTGATTGTGATAAACGAGGACTAAGTACTTTGATTGCAAAACAACGAAAGGTTATCACACGATTATCAATTGAAGATTACCAAACCTAATTCCTATCTAATATATCCCAATTACTAGAACTCTCGGGAATTGAAAGAATCAAAACTAGGTTTTAGATAAAAATCAACCGTTTACAATCAAACTAATAATCACTAAGCAAAAAGCATCGAGTGCTTAGATTGCTAATCTCAAATACAAAGAAAAACTAAAAACAATCATCCACTTACAAGAATCCTCCACCCGGAGGAAACCACGAAAAGATTAGCCACTCATGCCCTTGATTTGATCTTCAATCTTGATGTTTGATTGCATGTTTGATGTTAGAATGATGATTGGAATGGTTAGAATGGTGAAAAGATCTCCAAGAATGCTCCAAAAATCGCCCACAAAGTCCCCAAGAAAAGCTAGAATGGAATGGTGGCCAAAAACCCTATTTTTTTATGACTTTTAATGTGTTTCCCGTAGTCCAGCATCGTAGCCTACACCAGTCAGCATCAGAGCCGTAGGCTACGCTACTGCACATTCTGATGTTATCAGCCAAGTGTTTGTTGTAAGCTACTCCAATCAACATCAGCTCCGTAAGCTACACCTCTGACAGCTTTCTACCAAACTTGTTTTCTTCATAACTTTTTCATTACAACTCCGTTTTCTTCACCGTTTTCGGCCACGTTTTCGTCTTTCAAACCTCTATCATGTCATCCATTTTAATCTTCAGGTCCAATTAATGAATTTCCTCCAAAACACGTCCAATATTCATATTTAACCTGCAAATCCATGAATTCGCGTGGTTATCTTATTCAAACTATATAATCATCCAAAATACAATAAAGCCAACCATTGTAATCACATTAACACTCGGGTTTTAGCCTCTCCATCAGTTCTAATACGTTTGCCCAAGGTGGAAGGTCCTATCAAGAGATGTTGACAGGTATTATAAAAGAAAGGACGATCAAAGTTGATGATGGTTTGGAGATGTTTCACAACCTGCATGGAAAGGCTTTAATTATGCGGATGACTGACTTGGTTTCTCTCAAAAAGATTAACTTGATTCTAAAAGAGATGGATGTTGGGGAGTTTAAGGTTCACTATCTTGGTGATCTTTCGGTTATGGTCACGTTCAGAAGCAAAGAAGATGCTAAGAAGACGATGATTGTGGCTAAAGAAGTTCTGGGATCGTTTTCTTCTATTAGAATATGGGAAGTTTAGACGATGGCGTTCGAACGGCTGGCTTGGATAAACATAAAAGGGTTACCGGTGCATCTGTTACATAGATCGATCATCGATAATGTTGCAGAAACGTTCGGAAAGATTGTTCGTAGGCCTCCAAGGTCAGAAGATGATGCGGACTTATCTTATGAGTATGTTGGGATGTTGGTAGGAGAAGGTAGGAGGATTGCGAATGAAGTTGCAGTGGTTTGGCGTGATAGAAAATATAAAGTATGGGTGGACGAAGAAGCCGATGATTGGGGACCGGAGTTTCTTGAAGTGGAGGGTGAGGATGAGTGTACTATGAATGAAGACTACCAAGAAGACGATAATGTTTAGGAGGGGCGGGATGAGGTGCCAGAAGTTACTAAAAACGTGGAAGAAGAGAAGTTGGACGGAACAGGTTCCGAGGAAATTCCGGTTGCCATTAATGGTGGTGCTATAATCTCGGAGATAAACTTGGAAACTGGGAATGATTTGTTGACTAAGGATAATAAGGAAGGTAGTTATGAGGAGGAGTTTTTGTTGGGTCCGGAATTTGATTTTGAAAAGCAATTAAATGATATTGATTGTGGGGGAGAAGTTTTGTCTAAGATTAACAAGGGAAAAAAGAAACAAAATTATGTAGTGGATTTGGGCCGTGAAAAATTACAATATTCGAGTAGTCTAGAAAAGACTAAGTTGTTGAAAAATCCCAAAGGAGGGGAGGGCCCAGTTGGGTTGGAAGATACTTTGGTTAGCCTAGAAGTGGAAGGATATGGACCGAATGTTGATCTGAATAACGTTGGGGTAGATGAATGTAATTTTTTGGATCCTAAAGGGCAAGATGGTCAAGTCTTAAAAGAAAAAGTAGAAGAATCCCACAATTCTTTTGTTTCTATTTCGTCTTAGTGACAGGAGATCCAAGATAGAAGTGTTGAAACGAATGTCGTGGAGGATGGAATGGATGAGTCCAAAAATATTGAAAGGGAGGTGGAAGCGACAGTGCGTTTGGAAGTTTTGCTTGGTGCCCAGTTACTGAATCAGAGAAATTTGGTTCAAGAGTTTATCGAAGGTGAAGTTGTACAGGTTAGTCGTAGATGAATTTCTTATCTATGAATATTGGAGGGGTGAGGGTTGGGGTAAAGGGGCATGGGCTAGAGGGTTGAAAATAAAGAATGGGGTTGATTTTGTTAGTCTTGAAGAAACACAAGTTGTGGGGTAGTCTCGTCAAGAGGTTATAGACTTTTGGGGAAATGGGGTGGTGGATTTTGATGTTGTTGATGCGAGGGCCAGATCGGGTGGCCTATTGAATATGTGGAATCCGAAAGTTTTTAAGAAGTTGTCGTCTATTTAGAATCAAAATTTTTTAATTACCAAAGGAACTGTAGTTGCTGACGGGACTATGGTGAATTTTATTAATGTTTATGCTCCTCGGAGAGCTAGGGCTAAAAGAAGGTTGTGGGAGGAGTTGGCAGAGGTGTTGAGAAGAAGTAGTGGTTTGATGGTGTTATTAGGTGATTTTAACACGGTTCGTTGTCCGGAGGAACGCAGGAATTCCATATTTAACTATGGGATTCCTGCTGATTTTAATAGATTTATAGATGATATGGGTCTGAAAGAATATGTTATGAGAGGTTTTAAATTTACTTTTTTAGCAAGGAAAGGCGGGGATCATAAACTGAGCAAGACTGACAGGGTGTTGGTTTGTCAGAATTTCTTCGATAGATGGCCATCTGCTTGCTTAAGGGCACTTCATAGGGAATATTCAGATCATTGCCCGCTTCTTATGACTGTGGTTAATTCTAATTTTGGACCTAAACCATTTAGATGGTTCAATTCGTGGCTTAGCAGGGATGACTGTGAAAAGGTGGTGGTGAAAGCTTTTGAAGTAAGCGACTTCCAGGGTAACCCAGATGAGATTATTACGGCTAAGTTTAGATTTTTGAGACAGTCTCTTAAACTTTGGTGGAAGGATGTTTTAAGGAAAGAGGGTGAGCAAATGATAAAAATGAAGGAGGATATGGAAAAATTGGAGACTGCTTTGGAAGATAGAGATTTGGAAGAAGAGGAAGTCTGGGTTTTGGAAGAGTGTAGGAAAGGGATAGACATTTTGAATTTGTGTTCTAATCGGGACCTGAAACACAAATCTAGAGTGAAATGGGCCATAGATGGGGATGAAAATTCTGCGTTCTTTCATGGGGTAGTTAATGGGAGAAAGGCTTCAAATTCTATTCCTGGTTTGAAGGTTGATGGGGGATGGGTGTGGAAGCCTGCTTTGGTTAAAAAGGAGGTTCTTAGACATTTTCGAAAACATTTTAGAGAGGATTTGAAGAAAAGGCCTCGGGTGAAGTGTGATAATATGAAACGGATACAAAGGGATATGGCGGATGCTTTGGTTAAGAAGTTTTCCAGAGAAGAGATTAAGGATGCTGTTTTTGATTGTGGGTCGGATAGAGCGCCGGGCCCTGATGGATTCAATTTCAGGTTTGTCAAATCTTTTTGGAGTTTCTTGGAGGAGGATTTTATTAATTTGTTTGATCATTTTCATGAACATGGTGTCATTAGTAGAGGTTGTAGTTCATCTTTTATTACTTTGATCCCGAAATCCAATACACCGATTATAGACCCATCAGTTTAGAAGGGATTATTAGTAAGGCTATATCCAAAGTATTAGCCAGCCGGATTAAGAGTGCTCTGGATGTGGTCATTTCGGAACCCAGTCAGCTTCTCTTAGAGGAAGGTTCATTTTGGATGGCCCTTTAATGATTAATGAGACTATGGGGTGGATTAAGAAGACGGGTAAGAAGGCGTTTCTATTGAAGCTTGATTTTGAGAAGGCGTATGACAACGTTAATTGGAATTTTCTGTTATCTACGCTGGATCATATGGGCTTCCCGGTTAGGTGGTGCAAATGGGTGAAAGGTATTCTAGAATCAGCACGCTCTGCAGTTTTGGTTAATGGGTCTCCTACGTTCGAATTTCAGTGTGAAAAAGGGGTTCGTCAAGGAGATCTTTTGTCTCTGTTTCTTTTTTGTGGTGATGGAAGTGCTTCACTACTTGTTAGACAAGCGGTGGATTTGGGTGAAATAAAGGGGATTTGGTTTGGGGGAGAGTCAAAGATGCTCTCTCATCTATTTTATGCAGATGATGCGTTGATTGTTGGAGAGTGGTCTAAAGATAATTTGGATAATGTTGCTAGGGTGCTTCGGGTTTTTCATATTTGTTCGGGATTGAAAATCAATCTTCAAAAGTCTTATATGTACGGGGTTGGGGAGGTTGATTCAGAAGTGGAAAGTATGGCGGAGCATATCGGGTGTAGAATGGGTGCTTTACCATTTGATTATTTGGGAATTCGTGTGGGGCGAATATGAATACAGTTTGTCAATGGAATTCGGTGATAGATACTATTCAAAACAGACTGTCATCATAGAAGGCGAGAACGTTGTCCATGGGGGGGGGGGAGGTTAACACTTATAAAGTCAGTTTTATCTAGTCTTCCTATATATTACTTGTCTCTTTATAAGGCGCCGGTGAAAGTGTTGGAACAAATGGAAAGATTAATGAGAAACTTTTTGTGGTCCGATTCAGAGGATGTGAAAAAGGTTCGCTGGGTGTCTTGGGAGGTGATTACTAATTCCAAGAAAGAAGGGGTTTTGGGTATCTCAAGGTTATCGGATGCTAATATTGCGCTCCTCGCGAAATAGGCTTGGAGATTTGTTGTGGAAAATGGGTTCATTTGGCGAGTCGCTATTGTGGCGATTCATGGTGGGAGGGGTAATTGGAGTTTCCTTCCTATTAAGAGGTGTATCCCGAGTTGTTGGAAGGCAATTGTTAATGTTTTAGAATCTACTAATGTGCAAGATAAATCGCTTCACAGTTGATTACGGGGGCGGTGGGTAAAGGAGACAAGATTCGTTTTTGGCAAGATTATTGTCTTGGAGAAACTACCTTGAGGAGGCGTTGGCCTTGCATTTATAAGCTGGAAAAAAATAAAAACAGTTTGATAAAGGATCGGCTGACTCAAGACAATGATAATTGTTTATTTACATGTTCATGGAGAAGACATGCCAGCTCGGTTGAAGAGTTATCGGAGGTACAGGATCTGCAGCGTCGGATGACAAATGGGTTTGGAATGAGGGTATGAAAAGTCCCGTTCACTGTTAAGGGCTGTAAGAAGCTGCTGAAGGCTGCTGTTAATGGGTCAACGAATACCTCTAGGCTAAAATGGGAGGCTTGGGTCCCATAAAGGTTAATCTTTTGTCATGGAGGGCTATGAGTGATAGAATTCCAACCCGAATGGCTTTGTCGAGCAGAAGAATTAATATTCCAGACACCTTGTGCCCATTTTGCAACGTGGATAATGAAGATGTCAAACACTTGATGGTTAGTTGTGGTTTTTCTTATGGTGTTTGGAGTATTATATGCAAATGGTGCAAGTTGGAGCCTTTTTTTGCGTATGACTACGATGACTTGCTGATGTTGTACAACAATGTTCATGCGGGAAAATGGAGGAAAATGATTATTAGAGGTATAATAATGATAACAACTTGGGTGATTTGGAACACACGTAATGCGAAGATTTTTCAGAACAAGGACATCAAGGCGATGGATGTTGTGGCGGAGGTGAAGTCCAAGGCTTTTTTGTGGTTAAAATATAGATCGAAATTTAATGATATTGTGTGAAAGGATTGGGTCACTTATCCATTGTATATGTGTGTATAATTTGGCGGTTCTCGGTTTTGAGAGCTAGCCGTTATTAATGAAAATTATTGTTAAAAAAATGAGAAAAATAAAGAGAGATTTCAAACCTAAGGGCGTAAAAGAAATTATTGTGATGGAAAAATAGAATGCATGCGTAACGTATTGTGAGAGGGACCCCACATGAGATCCTTGTACTTGAACCATGGACTTATAAATTAAAGCTGAACTAGGTTTATTATCCGCGCGCGTTGCGGCGCGCTAAATCAAATCGTTCTAGGTTTGATAACTTATCAATCTAAGGACAAAAAGCTATATCGAAACGTAAATAAAAATATACTCGATTATAGAATAATTCTATTAACGTGCAGGGGCTACATTGTAAATTAACAAAAAAATATGAAAAAATGGTAAAAGTTCAAGGGTGGTAAATTAATGTTTTAAAAAAGGAAACAAAAATCAGAATGACAAAGATTCGAATCCACATTCATAGAACGTCCAACACTTGCCCTTTAGTAATAGAAGTTGCTTTTTCGGGTTTGGGAAAACAGATTTCGGTTGTCCGTTTAGTTCATTATGATACCGGCACTTGCTATAGCAATCCAACATTGAAGCCGTTACCAAACCAATATGCAAGCCGTCGACAAATAATTCTTTGGCCTTTGCAAGACTATACTAAGCATGCTGCTTCTAGTGAAGGCCAGTTCAAAATATTACCAAATATAAAATGTGCAGCATCCAAAGTTTCCACCATCTCTAACGTATTGTCAAAACTCAAAAGCACTCACTGCATATTAGAATCATGCTCCAAACCTACCAATGTTTAAATGTACACAATGAGAAAAAAACCACCATCCTTCTGTAAATAATTTAAATTGCCATGATTTTAAGACATTACTGTCACGGTCCTCCATGTTGTCATGTGTTTCTTGAACAACACTCAAACGACAAAAAATCCTCTATAAATCCTAAAAATTAGAATCGGACAGCAAGTTGTCACCTGTTAAGATGCTAAGGAAAGGAATTGTGTACTCATTCTTTGTTTTTCAGCTCAGGTCCCACTTATATTTTAATTTACGGAAAGGCATGTTATTACAAAATTGTCATAACATAATACGAATAAGCTGAACCTTAGTAGAAATTCATTGCTATATGATGTAATTAGCCCGTTAGAAAGGTAAAATTACCGCTATGAAGAACAATAATCATCATAGAAACATATTGAAAATAAATGGGCCTGGTGTTATACAATGAATGATATATACAACAAAAATCAATATTTATTCACTTGAGATCAAATTGAAATTCAACAAAAATGTGCTAAACCAATAGTGAATCCTCAACGTATTTAAAGTGTCGAAATTGATAAAGGCGACAAATATTCAAATGATGAAATTGGTGTTTGGGAGCTAACCTGGGAATAGAAAATATGTTTGCCGAGAGAGAGAGAGAGAGAGAGAGAGAGTGAGAGAGAGAGAGTTGGAAATTTGTAACCCATAAGCACTTTGTTTCAGTAAAACATTGCCTTTAGAAGAAAATAAAAACCACATAAAAATAATTGTAAAAAAATTAACAAAAAGCAGGTAGAATGATTACCTTACCATCCTGACTTGCAGTAGAAGCTTGAACTACAACTTGAGTTCTTTTCAGATTGCAAACTCAAATTTTTGGGTTAGTTGAATCACATGGGTAGAATTTAAATTTGTTATGCTAAAACCATAGGACCAATAGAACCAACTAATCATTTCAAAACCTACATTCTAGCAAGGTAGAGTACATACACATATGTAGCAGCAAGCAAGAGCATAGAGCCATCTATGGTATACACAAAGGGGTCACAATCATATTGCATATCACAATACAAAGCATTAAAGTTTTTGGAATTAGGTCGGGCATAGTGATCATGTCCTCCAACACTAAAAAATATTATTAGAGAACAAATATCAATGAATTTAATCCATGATAAATGCAGGAACTCCAATTAGTAATATTCTACACTGAAATATGTCAGCTTATCAAAGTACACTCAATGTTGAACAATGAACCATAAGCATTTTCACAAAACCATAACCATAGAAAACACAAACAAAACTATATTATATAGTATTTGTCTCTTTGTCACGGATAAAATCGAAACGACCATTGAAAACCATAAAAGCGAATATCGAACAATAGGTTCTAAATACATTTTCATACCATGTGTGATGGGTGATGGTTTTTTCCATTGTTCCATCAGTATTATAGCATTAACGGGTCCACCAATTGGAGAATGATTAGGATCTCCTCTTTGCGGTTGAAGATTTCGTTGTTACATGAGATGCATTTGAAGTTGTAAGGATAAAAACATAATAAAAAAGATAAACTCCAAGGACAATAAATATAAATTAATATATATGTTGAAGCATAATAAAAAAAAAAACCTCACTGCAAGCTACAACTGCATCATAATGTTTTTCTATCACAAATTTTGGTTCTTTAAGAATATTTTGCCAAGAATACAAGAAAAAAAAAAGATAAGAACGTGAATATATAGCTTCACACCAAAGTTTTTACTTATTAGTTACAATTTATAAAAAAAAGAATACGTAAAAGTTTATTAAGTCAAAGTTGTACCAAAGGAATTGTATGGTTTACTACTTACAGTGAGCATACGAAAAAAATCGTGCGATCGCTCCAGAGAAAGGAAGTTAAGTGGGATGTTCTTGGCTATGAGTGGAACAATTGAGCTACAACCAAATAAAATTAGGAAAATAAATAGTTAATCACCGTAATCATTTGTTTCAAACTTTAAAACAGTATTAAAGTCATTATGATATAAAAGGTATATGGAATTGACAGCAATAGTTACTCATACACTAAAATCCTACAATTACACTCGACAAACATTTTAAAACATAAGTATTTAAGGATATATATTTCTATATCTTGAATTCATCCAATTATCTAGCAGTCCCTGCCCTGCAATCACACAGCTAATCGTGTAAGCAAGATAAAATGTATATGCATATTATACATGTATAACGTATTTATGCGTGAAAGTACTACCTAGACAAGACTTCTTCATTCATTCAATAAAAATCCTCTTTCTACTTAATGAATTCGTGCATTTTATAAGCTCTCCTGTAATCACTTCCCAAGCATCCCAAGCATTCCTAAAATTTGTCGAGTATATCCCTTCATTAATAATTATAAATGTTTTTGAGCAAAAATCCTCTTTCCACTTATTGGAGTCGTGCATTTTAGATGATCAACATCAAATGTCAACCAATTAAACAATAAGTTACACAGAAAACAAATCGAATCTAAAAGAAAATTATGGGTGTATAAAAAGATGAATGAGGTGTCGATGAAGGTTCGTACCTATGGTGAAAGATTGACGACGGATAAGTGATGAGAGAAATTGAGGGTTTTCTTTATCTAATTGAGGATGTAATCGTTTGCGGACGGTATTGTGTTGGTGAATGTACCGGAGATCGCCGTGCATCGCCATCGAAACAGCCATCGCCACCGCTTTTGTAACTCCTGCCATCGTCGACTTCAGCCTCAATCGCCACAGTCGGCGTCCAATGCACAGATGGAAACAGCTAGGATCATTTGATTTTGCATCTCCTGCTGTTGTTGATCTCACCCTCTCTCATCTACGCTCACTATCCATATCACATTACCTCTCTCTTTCTAGGTGTTTATGTGTGTGGTTCGGGTAAAGACGCGTGTATAAACTGGTTTAGATGAAGAGACGCGTGTATAAACTGATTTAGATGAAAAGACGCGTGTAAAGAAGAAACCCATGTAGGACAACACAAATTACCCAAAACACCCTCAATTTAACATGTTAGATTACAAAAATAACCCTACTGTTCAACTTCTGTTTAAATTGAAAAAAAAAATTACACGCAGCAAGGCTCGAACCGGGGACATGCCTCTTGTATACCAAGCCAAACACCACTGAACCAGCCATCAGTATTGAAATTATAACGAAACCAATAATATTTAACAACAAAGAAGAAATAAAAAAATAATAAAATTACTGTTCAAATTCATTGGTTTATTAATAGAGTATAATACCATTCATAAAGTTCAACCCTCCACTTGATGGGGCAGTGGGACATGTTTGATGTGTATGAAGTTATATAAAGTCTTACCATATTTGTTGGACATATATGGTAACAATAATCAAGTTTTAATGAAGTTGTTCATGAAACGTATATTATTGAGGATAAATTTTGGATAGATTATTTCTTTTGAATGAGAATTTAACAACTTAAAAAATTCTACGTATCTTAAGGGGCACTACTAAAATATGTTTTTTTTTTCAGTGATTTTAACCAATCATGCACTGCCACATCACTTTACTGATTTACTTCACTGAATCACTTTTTTTGAGGCAGCACTTAACTGATTCACTGAAATCTTTATGTTTTAGTATTTTTTTGAAGAAACATTAATTAAACATATTATTAAACTAATAAAATAAACTTACAATATTAAAACTAAATAAAACATAGAAATGCAAACACACATAAATTATAAAAGACTACATAGCAAAATATTAAAGTAAACACTACATAAAAAAAAACATAAAATAACACCAATCAATAACATCAAACCATTATTTAAGAACATAAATAAATAGTAGAAACACGACTATATTAGAAATCGTCCTCTTAAAGCTCTCCAAACCTCAACCCTCGGGTAGTTATCATTGTGTATGTTTCGGTATTGGTTACGGGCTTCATCAATCGCTTCATCTTCGTTTAAACCCGGATTGTCGTTCACCGCATTTACGAAGAATTGCTCAAATATTGTGCACTTCGACTTTAAAGATACATACTTTCCATATATCGCGTCCGTAGAACAATTGTTTTCACTCATTTGTTCATTGAATCTTGTGACAACCACTTTCCAAAAACTTTGCGTTCGCTCCATTCCTTGCTCTTGAATAGCAATGTTAGCTATTCACCATGGCGAGTTCATCCTCCACGTTCCAGATTGGTGGTCACACACGGTTTAGTGGGGGCGGGATTGGATTTGGGTTTTGGTTTGCCATTTGTGATCAAATTGAAGATGGAAAATTGATAATATTTTAATCAACGGATTAGTAGGGGCGGGATTGGATTTGGATTTGGGTTTTATATTAAATAACGGTCAAAAAATTGTTACCGTTTTATAATAAATTAATTCAAATGGTCAAAAAAGTAATAAAATAAATACTAAAATTCGACGGTTGCAATTATTATTAATAGTTACCAGCCTGTTAACTAGAATCAGCAAATGGTTCACCGGACCCCTACCAGCACTGGTGGCGGCGATGTTACCATGCTGGTTGTGGGGTACCCGTAAGCTTTTTTGGTAGCGCCCGTCTCCCCCTTATGAATTTAATGAAACAAAATGGGCCATATATTTATTTCTCACCAGTTAGTTTCCGCGCGTAAAGTATAATTTTAGCGCCATAACGTTTTGCGTGAATGTTTAGCTTAGTACATTTCGCTTATTTAGTAAGTCGATATTACAATCCACATACCTTAAAAATTGTTACATTTAAGAACATGAGAATACATTTGGTATAATAATCTCTAAACCAAGTGTTCTTGTATCGAAATATAATTGTGCGCTCAAAGCACTTGAAACAAAAGACAGAAGATCGAAGACTAAAAGTCTTCCAAAGTACTATTGTCTATTGCATATATAGCACTTTATTTTTTTTGTTTTAGCTAGAAAATTAAATAAGTACGATTAGTCATTTAAATTGTTTATGCTTATTATATTAATTTAATAATAGCATTATTCATTTATTTTTGAATAAAATTCTTTTGAAACAAACAGAACACGTTATTGTGAAAGATACAACTTGAATATCTTATAAATTATGATTGTTAGAACCTTGAGCAATTGAGCCTTGAACCCTTGGCCTTAACCATTTATAGTTGAATCACTTTCCACGTAATTCACCTTCCAACGATTCCTTATATATATTAACTAGATTTATATCCCGGGAGCGTCCTGAGGTAGAAAAATCTAATATGACATATCAATTTTACATACGAAATAGACTGATGCGCTTTACAGTTATATGCAGGAAAGTTTTGGATAGCACCTAACCTAAAACAATTAACAATGTAATGTTAATGTCTAACCTTAAACAATGTATAACTATAATATTATAGAATTCATATTTACTAGTTTAAACATAATTAATGACTTGCCTATACATGATTAATGAATAACCTAAAACTTTGTGTTTTTTTTCCATGTATGAACAAAACCCCACAAAAAATAGTCGTTTTTTCCTCCGTTTTTATATAGCACTATGGTACTCGTTGGAAAGATAATAAAACGCTCGTTAATTTGGTGTAATTTTTTTCTTTAAAAACTCTCGTACATAAAATATATTAACGTTTAAATATGATGGGATGAAACATGAGAAAGAAAAATCCAATTTTGTTTTTAATTGGTAAAGTAAATCTTTTATTTTAAGTTCTTAGATATACATAACTTGTACTCCCTCCGTCCCATTAGAAGTGTCTTAGTTTGAAAAACACAAAGTTTTAGGCATATTAAATGATTGCTTTTTTTGCTTGTCAAATGACAATAAAACCCTTGTCATATGTGGGTCCATCATATCCTTTGTTTATTTTAGTTATGTTTTTAAGGGTAAATTTGGAAGTTGGCTTATAATTTTGTAAAGTGCACACATGAAATGGGATAAATAAAAAAGGGAATATGGACACTTTTCATGGGACGGAGGGAGTAATTAATTTTATTATTAGATTTAATAATAAAAAAAATTAAAAAATTAAAAAAAATTAAACACTCTCACCTCAATGTGCCACGTGGCACATTCAAGAGGAGGTTGAGGCCTCCATTGAATGCCACATCATCATAAGTCAATTCTTTTATTAATAGATTATAGATATAGATGCCCAACCCCCTTAAGAAATCAGGCACCTATTCTCTCCCTACAACCACCAAATACCTTTTTTACTTCATTTTCAAGCATAGTTACACTTGACTGTTTCAAGATTAATGGATATGAAGATAGATGTACAATTTCTTCTCTTACCTCTTGCAAAGTTTCTTTTCCCTCACTACGCTTTTGCCATCCTAGCCGTATTCCTTCTCATTGTATCCATAAAACTTCCGGTTTAGAAATAGCCGTATTCCTTCTCATTGATCATATATTTGAAGGGTTGAGATTAGTTTGTTTGAAAAAAAATAAATAATAAATTAGAGGAAGGGCATAAAAGGAAAACCACATTTGTTGACTTTATCTCTCCACATGCAATGCACAAGTCAATTCCCCTCATCATTTTAAAACGTCTATAACTTTTTCATACGATTTTTTTTTTCAAAAAAATTTCACCATATTAACGAGTTTTTTTTATCTTTAATATGAGTACCACATTGCTACATTAAAATTGAAAAATAAAATTCGTGTTAAATGGGTTTTCTTCTCCGTTGTGTCTTCTGCTCGTTCATTGTGTTATAGTATGCACGTGTGCTATATAAATATGTTATTTATGTTTTTTTAGTCTACACATGATTTGACTTTGTCCATTGTGTTTTTAATATGCTTTTCATTGTGTTTTACGCAAATAAGTTTTGTATTTAGGTGTACATTGTGTTTCATTATGTTGTTCATTGTGTTTAAGTCTATTATTAATTGTGTTTTAGTCTTCTGTTCATTGTGTCTTTAGTATGTCGTCCATTGTGTTTTATTAGACTGTTCATTATGTTTTATGCTCTATTGTTCATTGCATATTTAATTGGTACTCATTGTGTTTTACGTTATCTCCATTGTGTGTTGGATCAGTGGCCTATTTTAGTGAACACTTATGTGTTACAGATTTGTATGAGAGTTATTAAGCAGCGGAATAATAAGTGTTCTAAGATTAAAAGATCACTTTTAAGAGGAGTTATTACTCCCCCTTGACTGAGCAGTTAATGAGAAACAATAAAGCAGTTCAAGTATAAAGCAGTAAATGCAATTTATGTTTCTCAGATGTGAAATGGATTATAAGTTAAAAGCCTCGAAGGTTTTCAATTGATTTCAAAGTAAATCACACATATATCACATATCTAAAATAGATGAACAAACTCATCTATTTATAGACCAACATACTAAACTGTTGTCTGAAGTAATCTAAGATATTTAACAAAGATATTCGGCTTAAGATAAGGTTACAACAGTCTGTACATCGAAACTTGAAATCAAGACTTTAACAAAACATTATAATAATAAAACTACTGAAGTCTTCAGTCGGTTAGAAGCTTCTGATGACAAAGTGCTGATGAGTGACAAACTGCTGATGAGTAGTTTGTCTTCAGTAGTTCTTCAGTGTAGTGTCTGGTTAGACTTCAGAACTTCTGATGGTTAACTCTTCAGTACTTTGCTATTTTGTTCTTCAGTACTTCTGATTTCTTCTTCAGCAGTTTCTTCTATACTTAGGCAGAATATGATTTGGACTAAGGTTATCAAAAGGTGGTTTCTTCAATCCTCTTTGTCCCAACAATCTCCCCCTGGATTGATGAAGCCAAAACCTTATCCAATCTTTATTGTTGATTCTTTCTCTCTTCTAGTATCCTCCAGATTTCTGTTGTCATCCGGGTAGTAAGAGTACATCTTTGTTGCTCAGTGAGAGATCCTAATTCAGGTGTAAGATGTTGTATTGTGAGAAGGTCTTTGGAAGATAAAACACTCAACTCCTTTGAGTTTTTGTAGACCTTACTTGAACGATCTCTCCTGGTCACTAATACTGAGTTGGAATCAGTAAATGACCATTTGATTATGTTTACCTTTGACCTGTCAAAGTCAGAGGCATAGGAAACCAAGCCTGTTTCCTAGGGTAAACCTGAGGATGATTGTGGAATATCTTCTACTTCAGTGACTCTCAGGTGAGATTCTTGACTACCTTGTAAGTCAACACCACTTTGAATAGGCATGTTGGGTAAGTGATGTTCTGTTACAACTCTTGTATGTGACTTCTCTTGAATGGATTGTTGTAATTGATAGGCATAAGTAGCTTTATCTCTGAATTGTGTAAGCAAGGGTTTTTCTTCTACATCAAAGTCTCCATGTACTAACTGATTTCCTTCCAAGAGTACCATCTTGAAATCAGTCTTCACAATGGGTTCTCCCTCTGCTTTTCTCTTTGTGGCTGGCTTTCTTAGTGCACCAGAAGATCTCCTAATTATTGAAGTTGGTTGGACTTCAGGAGTTTCAAATCTTTCTGGCTCTGCAGCTTTACTGGCCTTAAACTTCTTGTATGTCTCATATAAAGTTTGTTCTTTCCATTTTGAGACTGAGGCCTTTGAACCATAGCCATTTGCCACCAGTTCTTCTACAATCTCTGCTCTTTTGGCTTTCCTCTCTTTCTCTGTTGCTAACCTATCAGATAGCATTTGAGCTCTTCTTGTAAGTTCTTCAGTAGAGAGTCTTTATAGAGCAACTTGTTTTGATTTGGAGTTCTTGGTTATAAATGTGATCAGCTGTGCCCTTTTGTCTTCCTCAGCAGCAGCTTCAAGTGCTCTTTCTTCAGCCTCAAGCTCATCAAGCTTTTCTTGATACTTGATTAGTTTCTCTTGAAAGTTCAGATCATCTCTAGTTTCTAGGCTGTTCCACACTTTGTCTTCCTTAGCCTTCTTTGCAGCCTCTTTCAAACTCTTCTCCAATAATTCTTTTGACATGGCAATAGGAGTAGGGTTTAAAACAGTTGTGGAAGTTGTAGTTAGCATTGGAATGGAAGCTGGTTCTCTTTCAGGTGCCTTAAAGCTTCTTGTGTTGGTTTGGAAGATGAAACTTCTGATGGTTTGTCTGTCTTCACAACTACTGAAGGATTGTCTTCAGCAGTTTGATAAGTAGGATCAGCAGTTTCTTCAGTTGCCTTAGATGATGAGAACTCCTGAAATATTTCTTTTCCTGGTCTTTGAATTGGCTTTTCAGCTTCAGGATTTTCTCTGATAGTAACTTCAGGTTCTGGTTCCTTAATCTTCTCGCAGACAACCTTGCTAGCTGATCTTGAGTTTGATCCATCTTCTTGTTCAGCTCAGCAAGTCTTGAATTTATCAACCCAAATTGGTTGTTGGCTTTCAACTCCCAAGCAGTTGTAAAGGTCTTGAGTTGATCAGTTATGATATCCTTCATTGTCTGGAACAGGGGACCATCTGGGCTGCATAGCTGGTTCAAGTCTATGCTTGATAGCCTAGAGAATTGGGTAGGTTGTTTTTGTGAAGGGGGTGTTTTTGGGTGATCTTCAGATTTCTCTGAAGATGCCACTTTTGGGGAATGTTGGGCTAAGTGGTCTTTAACCTGATCCTTGGTGACCAGCTTCTTGAGCTTGGAGACCTTAGATACAGGATCTTCAACTTCAACCGTCAATTCTGTTTGTGGAATGTTTGATTCATCATCCAAACTAATGGAATCATCTGAATCCCTGATAGTGTCCTCAGAGAGGGCAGGATCAGTTGTATCATGAGCTAGCACCAAACTAGTTTTCTCATGAACCTCTTTTTCTTGGAACTGAGGTTTTCCTACTTCAGGCACTAGGCCTTCATCAGTAGTTGCCAAATTTGAGGTCTTATTTATGTTTCTACTATCCTCAGGTTCACCACTGGGTGATAAATGAGTAGTAGCAACCTCAAAAGTACCAAGAGTTTCTAAGTTTGGGCTTATAAACTCTGGTCCATCCTCATCTCCCTGGTTTGGGCTAATAAGGTCCACATCCATGTCAAGTGTTGAAGGCATCTCCCCAATTTGATGTGTTGCTGGGGGAGTGACATGTGTTGGATGGGATCCTTTTAGTCCTGAGAGAAGTTGGGCAATTTCAAAGGTTGTGTGGGAAGGTTCAGGTTCAGTAGTTGTAATGGGTAGGTGTTCAGCAGTTTGTATAGGTTCAGGTTCAGGTTCAGGTTCAGCAGTTTCAAAGGTTGGGTCAGTAGTTACAGCCTTTTTAAATCTTTTTCTTTTGAAAATAACTGTAACTTGTTTTCTTTTAGGAGGTGGAGAAGGTGTGTGCTGAGAGGATGTTTCAGCCACATCCTTATCAAGTGCAGATTGCACATCAGCACTTTCAGGGATCTCCACTTCCTGAACTGTCTTTTTCTTGGGTTTGGTTGGTTTTTGTTTTTGTTGTTTAGGCTTTTTGGACTTCTTTGTTTTGGGTTTGGAAGATGTGGGTTACTCAGGGATTGGTTGTTCTTCCCTTTGGTCATCTTCTAGCAAAAGTGCTGGTTTATTGTGCCTAGAGAATACTTGTGAAGTCAGTGGATTTAAAGTTGTTGACTCACCCACAAGTACTCCCTCTCCAAGTTCTTTGATTATGCATTGCATAACAAATCTTGGGTACAGTAAAAACTTCTTTTTATCATTTTGATGGTGCAGAACCAACTCATTGAAAACAGTTTTGATGCCTTGAAAGGTATTTCATTTATTACTGAATGAAAAATTGGTTGAAAAGTAGAAGGCATTTGATCAATAGACCCAGTTTTTGGAATTAAGCACATAATTATATAATGAAATAACAGTTTATATTTTGGGTCAAAATATTTCTTATAAACTGTAGCATGTGCTAAAGTACCTTGATAGCCACATTCTGTCATGGTTAGATGGATGTCAGAATTTGAGATGTGCTCAGGAGCATTAGAATCCTTTAAACCAAGTCTTATGCTTAGAGTTTCTGGTGATATGGCCATCAGTTTCCCTTGAATTGAAGATTTGAGGGAAATCACTTCATTATTGACTGTCACCGTCTCTGTATTAGCCCAGAACTCATTGAGAGTTTCTTCATGTATGGGTGGATCAATGGTGAAAGCTTCATAATATTGGGATTTCATGATGAGATCTATGATTTCATCATACTGGGACCAGGCTTCATCTTTCTCAAAGTAGCCTCGTTGATTATGTCCCTGTTTTAGAACGAGAGCCATGGTTGTTTTGATCGAACAGTATTTTTAGGTTGGAGAGGGGGTTTTGGTTTTGCTTTGAGAGAGAGAGGGAATTTTGCTTTTTGAATGGATAAGTGTTTGAAAAAGGTATTTATCAGAAGTTTTTAACCGACTAGGTCAAACTTCTGATGAGTGAAAAGTCTGTTTTACCCTTTTTAATGAAACTGCTGATGAAGAAGGTTTCTTCATCAGTGGTTTTGGTCATCTCTTCAGCAGTTTCAACTGCTGATGAGAATGACTTTTAAAACACTTAAATAACTTCTAATTATCATCAGTAGTTATTTCCATTTTAAAAATTTCCCATTGTGATGTTTTTCAAATTTTCAGTAGTTTTCTCTCAAAATTTGTTCATCAGAGGTTTTGTGACAGATAAGTATGTAAGTGAAAAATAAAATATGTGCAGAACTAAAAAGTGAAACACTTACAGACTTTCTTCCAAATTTAACATCCCAAGCATGGATACTAACCTCTGAAAAGTAGTTGAATCAAGGGGTTTGGTGAAAATGTCAGCTATTTGATTAGCAGTTGTGACATGCTTCACCTCAATCTTGCCTTTTTCATAGCAATCTCTTATGAAATGATACCTGATTTCAATATGTTTAGTTTTTGAAAACTGAACAGGATTTTGAATGATGCTAATGGCAGATTTGCTGTCTACTAAAAGTGGATTCTTGGTCTCTTTGATTCCATAATCAAGCAGTTGATATTGGAGCCATTGTATCTGTGAAGTACAGCTTGCAGCAGCAATGTATTCAGCTTCAGCTGTTGAAGTTGCCACAGATGTTTGTTTCTTTGATTGCCAGGACACCAGACAGCACCCAGCATAGTCACTATCTGAAAAAGCTGTTAACTTGGTATTGCTTGAAGCAGGATACCAAATTCCTAAAGTAGGAGTTCCTTTCAGATATCTGAAGATTCTTTTGACTACAATTAGGTGTGATTCTCTTGGTGCAGATTGGTATCTGATAGCTTCAAGTCTTGCAACTGGTGCAAAGGTTTCATCATAATCAATTCCTTCCTCTTGTGAATAACCTTGTACCACCAATCTTGCTTTGTTCTTGATGATCATACCAGCCTCATCTGATTTGTTTCTGAAGACCCATCTTGTTCCAATTGGTTGCTTGTCTTGAGGTAAGGGACAGATTTCCCAAACCTGTTGTTTCTTGAATTGAAGCAACTCTTCTTGCATTGCTTGCACCCAATTGTTGTCTTTGAGGGCTTCTTGATATTTCTTTGGTTCCAACTGAGAAATGAATGCTGAGAAGAAGCAAAAGTTGGAAAGCTGGTTTCTTGTAAGTACCCCTAAGGCAATATCACCCATGATTTGATCCAATGGATGATCCTTGTGTTCAATCAATTGTCGTAGACCTGTACTAGAGGATGGCTCTACTGGTTCTTCAAATAAACCACTGAGATTGATAATATCTGGTTCAGCTGTTGTTTGAGGTTCAGGAGTTTTAGGTTCAGCTGAATCAGTACTTTCAAAATGTTCATCAGTAGTTCCTGAAGTTGAAGCTATTGAAACTTCTGAAGGTTTAATAGTTGATCTTCTGACTGTGTTTGGAGTCCATGGTGCAGGACTATCATCTTCAAATCCTTGAAAACCATTTTGAGGAGGTTTGGATGATTCAACAGTCTTTTCAGGTCCGAAATGAAAGTTGTCAAGATCAAATAATTCAGCAGGATTTGCTGGAATAAGAGTGTGTTTTGATTCATTGAACTTGACATTTAGTGTTTCTTCTACTATCTTGGTTCTTGAATTAAAAACTTTATAAGCTTTTCTCAAAGGAGAATAACCAAGAAAATAACCTGTATCAACTTTTGCAGCAAATTTTGAGAGAGAATCTTTGATGTTGAGGATAAAACATTGACATCCAAAAGCCCTGAAGAAGGAGATAAGGGGCTTTATGCCATGAAGAATTTCATAGGCAGTTTTGGTATGTCTCTTGTTGATAAGAACTCTATTCTGAACATAACAAGCTGTGTTGACTGCTTCAGCCCAAAAATACAAAGGTAGGCCTGAATCAGCTAACATTGTTCTAGCTGCTTCTATTAAGGTTCTGTTCTTCCTTTCTACCACACCATTTTGTTCAGGAGTTCTGGGAATGCTGAACTTTCTAACAATCCCTTTAGACAGACAGAATTCATCCAGAGTTTTGTTCCTGAACTCTGTCCCATTGTCAATCCTGATGACTTTGACAGAAAGAGAATATTGCTTCTCAACTTGTAGAATGAAGAACTTGATGATTTCAGCTGCCTCATCCTTGGAATATAAGAAGAAGACCCATGTGAATCTTGAGTAGTCATCAATGATGACCAAGCAGTACTTCTTCTTACCAAGGCTCATAATCTTGACTGGTCCAAATAAGTCCATATGGAGTAGTTGAAGACATGCAGTTGTTTTAGATTCTTCAATAGACTTATAGGAGGACTTATGCTGTTTACCTTTAAGACAGGAAACACAGTGTTCTTTGCACTGATATTCCTTCAAAGGTAGACCCCTGACCAAGCCCATTTTAGTGACTTTATTGATGGTTTTAAAGTTCACATGGCCAAGTCTCCTGTGCCAGAGATCATTTTCTGAAGTTGATGCCTTTGAGAAGAAACAGGCCGTTTTGTTCAATACTTTGTCTTTTTCAATGTCCACTGCATAGACATTGCCACACCTTTTGGCAATCAGCAAAGTATGATTTTCAATGATCTTCTCTATCAACTTCTGGCCTTCTAGTGATATGATCTTGCATGCTGTCTTGGTGAAAAAGGAAGAATATCCTTTGTCACACATTTGTGAGACATTCAGCAAGTTGTACTCAAGGTTTTCAACCAGATTGACCTTGTCAAACTGCATTTTGCCTGAGGATACATTGCCATATCCTAGCACATATCCCTTGGCATTGTTCCCAAAGGACACAGATCCTTCTCTTTGACTGATAAAATTGTTTATCAGGTATCTGCATCCAGTCATGTGTATTGAGCCTCCACTATCAACATACCATATGCTATTCAAACCTCTGGAGGCCCTCTGCACAAGATAGCAAATTAGTTAGTTTTGGCAACCCAAGCCAGTTTGGCTTTGGGTTTGCTCTTGAGAACATGTGCAGCTTGTTGTGGACCAATTTTAGAAATCCATGTCTTTTTGGCAATGGATTTGTCATTAAGAACAATGGTGGGTTCTTTTTGGTGTCCACCATCAACTTTGGTCATCAGAAGTTTAACCAGGTTTATCAAATCTTTAACTTCAGTAGTTTGTGAAACTACTGATGAGTTAGGTGTAACTTCTGAAGATGAACTTTGAGAAGAAGACTTTTGTTGAGATAAAAGCTTCTTCTTAGAAAGGTTTTTGTTTGATTGTTGTTTGTTGGGAAAGAAAGTATTTTCAAAATTTTGTTTTATCTGTTTTCCCACAATCAGTTGTTGTCTCTGTTTGTTTAACTGATTTACCTTTCTATATCTACAAAGTTCAGTTATGTGGTTAAACAGACCACATATTTCACATGCTTTTGCCTTCTCTTTCTTTTTAGATAAGTCAAGAGAGTTGGAAGGCAATTTACTGACAATCTCAGCATTTTGAAATAGGTCATCAGCAGTTTTCAGGATCTCAACTCCTGATGTAGTTGAAACTACTGATGGCTTATTGTCAGTTGTTTTAACTTCTGCAGTACTTTCCTTTTTAAGAAAGTTCTGATGGTAGGATGTGCATTCCTCCATGTCAGAAGTTTGAATCAATTTCATCCCATCATTATCAGTTTTGTGGGTGAAATCTGTTGGTGATTCAGTGTGGGTATACCCAATGCCAAACTTAACATTTGCTGCAGTTTGTTTGTTAAGCAGCATTTGGTACCCTTTACAAGACTCAACCCATTTTTCACAATCAACCTTGGTGTCAGCAAGCTCTTGTCTGACATTTCCTAGGTTGTCTATCATTGTTTTAATTTGTGCTTGGGTTTCTATGGATTTATCAGTCAATTTAGAAATTTCTTTATTTTTCAAAGCAATTTTTCTTTCTAAATCACACTTCATCTGTGTGTATTTTCTCTCCATATCATTAGACTTACCTTGTAAATGCACATTTGTTTCTCTTATTAAAGCAAAAGATTCTTTGCAAGATTTAGAGCAAAGCTTTAAAAGAGACTGCTGTGATACCTGAGTGAGTGTAGAATTTGAAGAATATCCTTCAAAAGCCATTAAGGCAAAGTTCTTTCTGCCATTATCAAGTTCTCCCTAGTTGACATCATAGACCTTATTGTCTGCATCCTGACTGCATTCTGATGTGTCATAAGGAAGACTGCTCCAGTCAACATACCCTGATGTAAATAAGCTTTGTTGCTGAGGGGGTTGTTGAGTTTGTGCAGGTAGTTGAGCAGTTGGAAAAGGAGGCATCAGCTGCTGTTGTTGTTGAGCAGGCATCTGGACATATTGTACTTGTGGCACATATTGGACTTGTGGAGCTTGTGCCTGTACAAAATGAGCACTCCCTTGAGTTCCATTATTCCTATTATAAGAGGGGTTAAATTGATTTCCAGACATGGGTTGGTTGTAGCTAGAGCTTCTACACTCTCTAGCAAAGTGTCCCAACTTTTGACACTTATGACATCTAAGTTTAGATTTGTCAAAACCAACTTTTGTTGAATTGTTAAGTCCTGGAAATTTCCTTCCTGACCTTTTGTAAAATTTGTTAGTTTTTAAGCTTAACAAGGCCAGTTGGTGTAATATCTCCATTTCTTCCAAGTCATCACTGCTAAAATATTTTAAATCATCCATGATGAAACACATGTTGTCAGCAGTTTGACTTAGTTCATCATTGTCATAAGCTGGGAAAGATCCATCTGATGAGATCACAGCTGTTATGTCAATGTGGTCAAAAGAACCAAAATTATTAGAACAAAATGGTGAGTCATGTCCTAATAAGGCTGTGCTACCTGGAGTATAGTCATCAGCAGTTTTACCAGATTCTTGTAACTTTTTCTTTTGATTGATTTCTCTTTCAAAAGTTAGTAATTTTCCATGTAACCTTGTTAGGTTCAGGGTGTTAAAATCTGAACTTGTTCTGAGGACTATAGAATAAGTTTCCCATTTTGAAGGTAAAGACCTTAAAAATCTATGTAACATAGATTTATTTGAATAGGTCTGATTATTAATTTTTAACTCAGAGATGAGTGAAGAAAATCTTTCAAACTGTTGTGTTAAATTTTCACCCTCTATGTGAGTAAAAGTTTCATATTGTTGAGCCAGGATTTCTCTTATGTTGGCTATCACCTCTGCAGTTCCTGCAAACTGCTCTTTTAGGCAATCCCACAGCTCTTTTGCACTTTCACAATGTAAAAGCCCAGCATATATTTCATTTGGGAGAGCCATAGCCAACATAGAGAAAGCTTTTGCATCTAGCTCAAACTTTTGGAAATCTTCTTCAGTGTAGTCTTTTGGATCTTTTGGTCTCTCAGTTTTTCCTCTGGATCAGTAATAACTGGTCTGTGAGGTCCAAAAACTACAGACCTCCAGCAACCAGTATTTGTTTGAGAAATAGTGTGTGCCAACCTTTTTGACCATATGTTATATTCATTTCTGACTAACATAGGAGGCTTGTTGGCAGATCCAGTATTGTAAGGGTCCATTTTTAAGAAGTTTGGATTTGTCAATGCTTCTTTAAAGTGATGGATGAAAAAGTGAGCCTTTTAATCCTTTATTGAATATCAATAAGAGCCTGTGTCTGATTCTCAATTTGTTAGATTGATATTTGATCAGATTAACCAGTGCTCTGATACCAATTGTTGGATCAGTGGCCTATTTTAGTGAACACTTATGTGTTACAGATTTGTATGAGAGTTATTAAGCAGCGGAATAATAAGTGTTCTAAGATTAAAAGATCACTTTTAAGAGGAGTTATTACTCCCCTTGGCTGAGCAGTTAATGAGAAATAATAAAGCAGTTCAAGTATAAAGCAGTAAATGCAATTTATGTTTCTCAGATGTGAAATGGATTATAAGTTAAAAGCCTCGAAGGTTTTCAATTGATTTCAATGTAAGTCACACATATATCACATATCTAAAATAGATGAACAAACTCATCTATTTATAGACCAACATACTAAACTGTTGTTTGAAGTAATCTAAGATATTTAACAAAGATATTCGGCTTAAGATAAGGTTACAATAGTCTGTACATCGAAACTTGAAATCAAGACTTTAACAAAACATTATAATAATAAAACTACTGAAGTCTTCAGTCGGTTAGAAGCTTCTGATGACAAAGTGCTGATGAGTGACAAACTGCTGATGAGTTGTTTGTCTTCAGTAGTTCTTCAGTGTAGTGTCTGGTTAGACTTCAGAACTTCTGATGGTTAACTCTTCAGTACTTTGCTATTTTGTTCTTCAGTACTTCTGATTTTTTCTTCAGCAGTTTCTTCTATACTTAGGCAGAATATGATTTGGACTAAGGTTATCAAAAGGTGGTTTCTTCAATCCTCTTTGTCCCAACATTGTGTCTTACGCAACTGGGTTTTCAACTTTTTTTTTTCAAAAGTATTCATTATGTTTTAGTCTTCTATTCATTGTGTCCTTATTATGTCATCCATTGTATTTTACACAACTGAGTTTTTGACTTTTTTTCAAAAGTATTCATTGTGTTTTAATCTTCTATCCATTGTGTCTTTAGTATGTCATCCATTGTGTCTTACGCAACTGGGTTTTCAACTTTTTTTTTTCAAAAATATTCATTGTGTAGTCTTCTATTCATTGTGTCTTTAGTATGTTGTCAATTGTGTTTTATTAGATTGTTGATTATGTTTTATACCCTATATTTAATTGGTGCTCATTGTGTCTTACACTCCATTGTGTCTTACGCAAGTGGGTTTTTGACTTTTTTTTCGAAAGTATAACAATATGGTACTCATATTAAAGATAAAAAGACGCTCGGTTTAATGGTATAATTTTTTTTAAAAACGATGACGTATAAAAAAGTTATGGACATTTAAAAATGAAGGTGGAAATGGCATGTGATTTGCATTGCATATTTTTTTGGACAAAATTACCCCTCCCACTTATTTAATCCTTTGACACATGTCATTTTCTAGTGGCTTCTCACCCTTCTCATTTTTTATAGCATTTGTAGAATAACTCAACCCAATAAACATAATGTATGTTGTTAGAACATGTACTTTTTCTACTATATTCCACTAATTGACGATATTCAATGATATAAAAAAGCAGGAAATTAAGTATTCCGAAAATTTTTTGTTGTTGATATAAAAAGGTCTTGAGATCACAACGTGCTTCATGTTGAATAAAGATCTCACGTTTCAAATAATATACTAAAAAATTTTGTTGCTATAAATAATATGAGTAAACCATGAATTAAAATTTAATGATTTGTCAGGGAAAAACACGTTATTTTTTTTTTACAACCTTTTTTCATAACAAGAAAATCGATAAAATAAACACGTTATCTTTTTAAAGGTAATCTAGGTGATGGTAATCGGCTGAGATTTTGAAAGGATGTTTGGTGGGGATCTGCTGCATTAATGGATAGATGGCCGAACTTGTTTGCGCAGGATTTAGATAAAAACGTTGTTGTTAGCCAAAGAATTCAGATGTATGGTAACACCGTGGGGATTAATGAAGGCTAGCAGATCTCAACTTCAACTGTTGAAGCCATTTCGGAACTGCAGGATTGTTATTTTATGCTGTCTCAGGTTTGCTTAACGGAAAAAAATGATGCGTGGGTCTTGACAGATGGTGGCAGGAACGAATTTTCGACTGCAGCTGTTAAAAAATGGATTCGAGGCAGCAATGTTACCAATCTGCAGCCGAGTATTGTTCAGTGGGATAATTGGCTTCCTTCAAAAATTAATGTTTTCATTTGGAGGCTGCTTCAAGACCGTATAGCAACCCGGTTAGCGTTGGTGAGAAGGATGATCAACATCCCGGATACTAAGTGCCCGTTATGTGACATGGATGAAGAGACGGCTGATCATATCATGGTTCGATGTGGTTTCGCTTTTGGGGTGTGGAGCAAGATATGGAATTGGAGTAGGATTATTGGTTGGTACCCCGTGACTATTGATGAGCTTTTTCAGATGCAGCATGTCTCGCATTTATCTAAGGATGAAAGAAGAGTAATCTAGGGTATAATGATGATTACTTGTTGGTCGATTTGGATCGAGCGAAATAGCAAAGTGTTCTAAGGAGGTACACCAAGGGTTGTTGATGTTGTTGCAAGGATAAAGGCATTGGCGTTTATTTGGTTGAAAAATAGATCTAAATGTAAAAATTTGGTTTGGAACGATTGGATTAAATATCCTTTGTACAGTTTGTAAGGGGTTTTCGGTTGTCCTCGCTTTGAGGACTTGCCGCTGTTAATGAAATTTTGATTAAAAAAAAAATTACAGGAATAAAATGGTAAGTTACACAAAAATAAGCTAAATAGATTTAAAATCTTAGGGCGTAAATGAAATCTTTTCATGCAAAAATAGAAGATGTGTGTAATGTATTGTGAGAGAGAGTGAGAGGCCCTATATGTGACCCTTGAACCTGAACTTGAACCTTGGCCTATAAAATATAAATGCACTAGATTATATCCCGTAAGTTTTTCAAAATAGATAAATCTAATATGAAGTGATAAAATATGTGTTATGACGTAACACAGAAATTAATGTACTATGACGAAATCCGGCTAGATTCAAATCATAGACTAAATAAAATTCTTTTGAGTTTATTGTGAAAGAGAAGGATTATAATTCATGAGCCATGACCCTTGAACCCTTGGACTGAACCATGGATACTTGGATCGCTTTCGCCAACCCAATTGACTTTGTATATCTTCTTGTCGTCATCATCATTATCATGATAACTTTATGTTCAGTTAATTTAATATTATTTAGTTTTAAGATCTGGTGATATTTTATGTATTGAAACAAAATTATATTGAAAGTATATAGTAAGATAAACATAATGTATGTTGTTAGAACATGTACTTTTTCTACGTTATTCACTGATTGAAAATATGGGTTAGGATTAAATACACAGTGAAAAAAAAATAGAAAGTCGTAGAAAGGGTATCAAACGGACTCCGATTGAACTCATTCAAGCAACATTGGAACCGTCTCATCGAACCTACGATGTTAGTTTTAGGTCTTTGTTTTTTGGTGTTATAGCTTGTAGTTTTTAGAATATACATTATATCATTGTGTCTTTTATGTAGTATTGTGTCTTTTTCTTATTTTCATCATTGTTTTATTTTTTTCAATTCATTATGTTTTTTTTCTTCAGCATTGTGTTATATTTTTTGGTATTGTGTTATATTTTATGGCTTATTGTGTCATATTTCATGATATATTGTGTTTTTTATATCATTCTCACCCTTTTCATTTTTGTTGCACTGTCTAGAATAACTTGACCCTTGAAAATACTCAATAATAACAAAAAGCAGGGAAATGAAATATTACAAAACTTATTTATTAATAATGTAAAAAAGTCTTGAGTTCATAAAGTGTATCATGTGAAAAAAGATCTCACGTTTAATTTCAAATGATATGCTAAAAATTTTGGTTGCTATAAATAATATAAGTAAACCATGAATTAAAATTTCTTCTTAAAAATATATGTATGTTTCGTCATGGAAAAAAAACACAAGTTATTTTATTTACAATATTTATAATCTATAATCTATAACTTATAATAAAAGAATTGAGTTTGTATGAGGTGGCATTCAATGAAGGCCTCAACCCCCCATTGAATGTGCCATGTGGCACCTTGAGGTGATAATATTAAATTTATTATTAAAAAAATATACCATGTGGCAAATAAAAAAAAACAAATAATAATATAAAACCTAATCTACTAAAATTAAATTGAGTTATTTTAGGAAAAAATAATTTAAAAACAAATTTAAATTTTTATATTTCCTCCCATAAGTTTTTAAACGTTAATATCTTTTATATACGGGAGTTTTTAAAGAAAAAAATTACACCAAATTAACGAGCGTTTTATTATCTTTCCAACGAGTACCATAGTGGTATATCAAAAACGGCGAAAAAAACGACTATTTTTTGTGGGATTTCGTTCATACAAGAAAAAAACACAATGTGTTCTGGTTATTCATTAATCATGTTTTTTATTTTAAACCAGGTTCTTATCTACGATGTTAAAATTCACCAAAATCGTCATGCTATCATTGGATTTTTACTCTTTAAAAATGCATAGGTATACTTCATCAAGAGAAGCTAGGAGAAAGAATTGCGCAACACTGCAACACATGGTGTCACCTTATAACAAGGTTATTTTTTTATTTATTTAATTACAAGACTATTAGTATTAGTATTATTAGAATTGTTATGTTTTTCAACCCCGGGACGCTCCCGGGATAAAAGCTAGTTAATTTCATAATAGAAATATCAATACAATAAACACAACAAAACTATGGCTTAGATTGTAGGAAACATTATATACCAAAAAATAATGTGACCGAAATAAAATAGTAAGTTACACAAAATTAACATGCTATTTGGTAACTTCTTTAAAATGCAAGGCGTGTTTAATTTGGTGTCTTGTGAGAGAGAGTGAGAGACCCATATCCTTGAACCTGAAGTTGAACCTTGGCCTATATCCTTGAACCTGAAGTTGAACCTTGGCCTATAAATACATCACAACTTTTCGGCTTTTTGACTTATGGGGCCATGTTGATATATACATAAATAATGTTATAAAGTCGGCCTTTATTGTTATTGTTCTTTTATTTTTTTCTTATTATTGAAGTGGTGTTGAACATATTCTATAGACACATGTATCCTATAGAAACATGTCGGATGGATCAATTAAACCCTCATTAAATTTCCTATTTATCATAGTTACTCATTCGTTAATTAGTAAAGGGACCAAGGTAATGGTTCTTCCTATTGTTAAACCTTCACTTACCTATTGTTTGGACGGAATGGTGCTCTTGAAGAAAATATATGGTTGGTCGTTGGCCCATCCCTCAGTAATCCATCGCTATTTTTTAGTATAAGATTTTGAATTGGATCTCGCACCAAATTATAATTTCATGACTCGAAGGAATGTTATCCAAAATGTCTGATCCAAATTTTTGCGACTAAAATAGAGGCTATAAATGAGTTGTTTTTTAATTCAAAATTTAGCGACGGATGACTTAATAAGCTTTTTTAAAATTTTGAATTAAAATTTTAAAGACGTAACTTAATAATTGATTTTCAACTTTTTTTAGTTATATCAGCGATCGAATTAAAAATTTAATTTTGTTGTTTATAATTAGCGATGGAAATCGGTACTTGCTTATTGTCCTTAATTCCCATGCAAGTTAAAGGTTACTATTGGAAATTTGTATGTGAATGTGAGTTTTGGTTTTTTCCCACATTGGTTGTGAGATTATTTTTCAGGCAAGTGGGATAGTTCGGTAGTGCACCACATCCACTGCTAGCAACCGGTTGAAGAAACACGGATCCTAGATTGTCGGGTTAGCGCCAATCTTGGTAGTGATTCCACAGGGTTTTGATAAAGGAGTATGTTTATAAAAAATGTGATAGGTCTAAGGACAAGACCAAGGATGTTTAGAGACAACAAGTTAGAAGAGCCGAGTCTCTAAATGTTAGCAAATAAACAAGAGTTGAAAAAGTACGATGTGCTCGTAGTCTTTTCTATGAAAGTGTTAGTGAATATCAGATGCCAATAAAAGGAGAATGAGCTCTCCTTTTATAGTACCTCGATATACGACTTTCTCAACCCGTCCTCTACCCTTGATGGGGCCCGGCCCAGGTAAAGGTGTCTCTAGGTTTCCGGCCCAAGTCCCTAGGCCCAATAGTGCAAGTGGGTTTGATGAAAAAGAGGGGAAAGGGGAGATGTTACCTTCCTGACGTAAATACACGTGGCGTCCGTCAATTGGACGCTGGTGGGCGGCGGACACGTGGTGTCCGCTTAGTGGCTACGGCAGGGCGGTGAGTAATCATCTCTTTCTAGAAGGACCTGAGACAAGTTGAAGGGTTGCAAAAGTCTTTAACTAAGATATCTTGGCTAGGAGGACGCCATGTCATCGTCCTTTCTGACTGTCAGGTAATGCGCAGCCATTGATTGGCTGGAAAGTCTGACGGGCAGCCTACAGCGTTAGGAACAGTTGCCTGGGTCAGGAGTGTGTGTCTCGAGGCTGCCCCATAAGGCATCTTTGTAATCGTGTTGGTGAAGCTTTGTCTATCTTGCTGAAGAAGCTTCACATTGTGTCGGTACCGCTGACGTAGAACGGGCGGGCAAGTCTGCGTCATCCGTTGGATGGATGCTAGCCTGTGCGCCGACGTAGAACGGGCGGGTGAGGCTGCGTCATCATGGACGTTGTTATGCGCGCTGACGTAAAACGGGCGGGTCAGGCTGCGTCATCTGTTAGATGGGCATTAGTCACCTCGTTTTATGTGAAGCTGACACATTGTTTTTAGCTTGTGATATGGTATTTGCTGACGCTTTGGTACCATATCCCTTCAAGTCCCCCCAGTCTAGTGCTGCCTTATTTGAGAAAGGGGCGCTGGACTCGTTTGTGGAGTTTTGAAAGGTTTTTACATGTGTACTTTGAGTTACATCCAGTCGTCACTGGGTTTTCATGTAACAAAGTGTACATGTAAGTTCTATAATGTCGTCAACTGGTGCCCGCGGCAGTGATCAAGCTGCGGGCGTATGACGGGATGAGAGATCCAGTGGTATATGAGCTATGCCTTAATACACGTCTGGGAGAGAAGAAGAAATGGGGAAAAATTATTCCGTTTGCCAGCTTTGTTGTGGCAGCTGGTAGCATAAAGATTTTGGGATATTTTGAAGTATCTCAAGGTTGCGCGGAGATGACGCCTGATTAGGCATCGTACCTTTAAGCGCTTTTGAGAAATGAGAAAAATGCATAATTCTTCGTTTTGGCGCAGGTGTGACGCCAGATTAGGTGTCAGACCGTTGAGCGCATTTGAGGGAAATATAAGAAAAAGTTTTACCTATTTGTATTTTACGCTGACGCGAAGCCTGAATAGGCGTTGTTGGTCTGGAGCGCTTAACAGAGATGAAATAAAGAGGTATCTTTTTGTCATCTTATGCGCCTTCTGAAGTGTAGTTATTGCGCATTAAATTTGTCTTTTCGAATTCTGAGTGAAATAAATGGCGGGAATGTTGGTCTGAAAGTGTCTGACAAGTGCAATAGTTGGAGAGCTGATAGGTCGCCACGTGGCGTTCATCGGTGAAGTGTATACAGCTGGAGATGGTGGTTCTGAACGTGGGCGGACACGTGTCAGTCATCTGTGGTGGGCGACACATTCTACCACTAGTCGGTGTGAGCATTGCAACCGTCAGGCGAGTGGGTCACGCGCCGCGCGTGATTCGGCTGTCACGTGGGGCGTATGACGTGTCGTCTGTTTATTGAACCTCCACCTGAAAAGATGTTTTTTGTCATCATGACTTCTATCCTATCGCCATTAATGCGATGGGTATAAATAGGGCTTTCACACTCCTTTCTTCGTTTTATCATTCCAAATTTCCTTGCAAGTTTCTTCTTCCTCTCTCCAGCGATCTCTTCACTTTTTCGATCGAAAAAATTTCTATGTCCCAAAAATATTTTTCCGTCTTCTCCATAGATAAGATGTCTGAAGATAAGGCTACGATACCTGAGTTGGCCATGGTGGAGGCCCAAATTGGTTGGTCTTAGGATAAATACAGATCTCTTCTCGAGAAGTATGAGATCTTGAGGGAGTGGGAGCCTGAGTTTCCCTCGAAGGGGAAAACTCCAACTGATGCACCCGAAGGGAAGATTTGTCTATATGAGGCATTTTTCCCGAAGGCATGCTTTAGAATTCCAATCAGTCGCTTCCTGGTTGATGTTTTGCAACGATATGGCGTCCATATAACTCAGATGAGTCCATTCGGAGTTATGAGGGTGATGTACTATGAGGGGACCTACCGTGCTATGAGGATGGAGCCAGTTTTTGAACACTTTAATTGTTTTTACAAACTGGATGTGAAGGAGAGCCGCTAGATCTCCTTTGTTGAGCACTCCAAGTCCATGTCGTTTTTGGTGAAGGGGAGCTCCGCAAAAAGCCTTCGTGACTGGAAGAAGTGCTTTTTTATGTAAAGGAGGTGATTCCCGTGGAGATGGGGTGGCTGACTCTCCGTGCTGGGCAGAAGCCTCCTTCGTTTGAAGTTGAGAAGGATTTCCAACAGCAAGACTGGTGCAAAATATTGATCTCCCATGCGACACGGTTGGATGACTTAGATCACTGTGATGAAGGGATGTTGAGGTTGGTGGGTTTAAGCCGTCTGGGCATGAGGGAGGGTATGGATGTGCTTCCCTATGGCGACGGAGGTATGGATCTGGTGGCAGGTAGGTCCTAGTTTGTTTATTTACCCTTCTTGTTTGTCTTTGTGACCGCTGAATGATGTTGACTGTTTTCTTGTTATGTAGGTGAATGTTTGTTCGACTTTTGGGCGCAGAGGGTGTCGCACACCATGTTTAGGCCTGTCCTAGAGGGGGAAGTGGCGGGTGTAGAGCTGAAGCGGGTGAATTTTCTTTTCCCTGCGTGGATAGAAGGTGCGCCTGAGAATCCTTTAGCTGTTGGTTTCCTAATTAATCCCGAACCCCTTTCTGAGCGAACTGCGCAAGGGGTTGACTGGGTTGTTTTGTCTGATGACGAGTCTAGTGGCTCGTCCTCTAACTTAATTCTCCGTTCGCATCACTCTGTAGGTGGCGGGTCTAGCGGAACCGTTTCGGCGCCACAGGGTGTGGGCGCCCCCAGCAGTGGGTTTGGGACGGCGGAGGGTTCCAAAGGCAAGGAGAAGGGTAAGTAATAAGCTGTTACTTCTCAAGTTATAATTCCGCATGAGTCCTGCTAACCTTGTGTGTTTGTCTTTGCAGAGGGTACGCATAAGCGCCGTCGTCTGCTGATGACGAAGGAGGGTGATGTTGATCAGCCCGCTGTGAAGAAGACTGCCCCATCCAAGGGTATTGAGATTAGGGAGCCTGCTCCGTTGGGGATGGATCTTCCTCCGCCGCCAATACGTGAGCCGTTTGGAAAGAAGGCTCTACGTAAGCTAATTGGTAAGTAATAATGTCTTTGAGCAGTACTTTCGAATGTTTTGTGCTGTTTCTTATAATTGTTGCTCTCTGTAGGTTCTGTTCCTGCTTCTGTTAAGCTGGCGCAGGAAGAGAGGAGGAGGAAGTTGCTGGAGGATGAGCGCTTGAAGGCTCAGTCTGGGTCTGGGTCTGTTGAAGGTGATGTTGTGCCTGATTCTGAGGCGCTTAAAAAGGTTGAAGAGGATAGAGCTGCTGCTGCGGCCGCCCTAAAGAAGAAAAAGGAGGAAGATGCCCGTGTTAGGGCGGCTGCAATGAAAAAGCAGCGTGAAGATCAGGAGGCCCGTCTGGTGGCCGAGAAAAAATTGAAAGAAGAGGAGGATCAGCGCCAGGCTAAACTGCTTAGGCAACATGCGGCGATGGTTGCCGTTAAGGCCGAGCAGGGTAAGCTGGCGTCTAGTTCTGGTGGTGGGGGGTCGCAGACGGAGCCATTGGTTGTTCATTTAGAGGGGGCGAGGCCCCGACTAAAACTTTGTTGATTGTGGAGCAGGGTGGCGTGAAAGAGCCACAAGTGCAGAAGATTGAAGGGGGCTAAGGTGTCCACTAGTGAGCCTGGCTTCAAGTTGGACACTCCGGTCTATACGCCTGGATGGCGTATAACCGACAGGTGTCGTTTCCTCAGCCCCTTTGTCGCTGAGGAATTTGTTAATTATGCGCTGCCCCCAGCGGAGCGAATCTATCAGCGTTCGCAGGACCGCGGTACGTTGCTCTCTGAGTTGTGCATGAACCTGACGCAATCTTTGGGGAACTTGTACGCGCTGCGTCGCGGGGAGGATTACTTTATTGATGAGCAGGCGGCAACTAAAGCTGAATCTGAGCGCTTTGCTAAAGAGAAGGGCGTTTTTAAGGGTGCGAAGCAGAGGTTGGTTGAGCAGGTTCGGCAATTGGAGTCGGACTTGCGTCAGAAGGAGAGTGAGGCAGCGGAGAAGCAGAAGGCCTGGGAGGCATCTTCTCAAAAAATCAACAAGGAGCTTGAGCGCCGTCGACTGGCGGTGTAGAAAGCTGAAGTAGCTTTAGCTGACCAAGAGAAGATTGTCGCCGCGAAGGACAAGGAACTGGAGGTTTTATCCTCAAAGTATGCTGATGCTGTTCGCCAGTTCAAGAAGAAGGACGAGGATGTGGTGAGGGTGACCAGCCGAGTTTTGGAGTTGGAGGGCCAGGTGGGCGCCCTGTTAAAGGAAAAGGAAGCTTGGGAGCTGGAGAAGGCTCTGATGCTCGACGCTCAGAGGTCTTATTGTGAGAAGGCTTTGTGGATCATGTCTGACGGGATATCCACCGTAAGTCTCCTTCTTCTTCTCTTTTTATCGTTTGCCTTAGTTGTATTTGTCTTTCTTTTTTTGTGACTTTTTTTTTGTTGTAGGTCTTTGATCGTTGCTGGAACGAGCCAAAGATGGGCGAGCAGGTGGTGGAGATTGTGGATGCTGCCCGCACAACGGGCGTTCATAGTGGTTCGTTGGAAGGATACCTGGCTGCCAAGGACGGAGCTCCTGTCGATGAGCAACCTTTCCAGGATTATAATACTGAGCAGGCGCTGATGGAAGAGCTCGAGAAGCTTGAAAAGATGGAGTTTCCTGTGCTCCAAGTTGTTAGGCAGTTTCTGGCGGATCTTGACCCTATTGCGCGTTTTAAACTTTGGGTACAGGAGTCTGACCGTGCGGGGCGCGAGCGCACTGAGAAAGAAGCTGCTGATGCTGCTGCCAAGGCTTGCGGTCTGGGTAGTCCGGGGACGGCCCATGAGCCTCCCCAGTAGGTTGGGATATTTAATGTAATCGTCTTTTGTATATGTAAACATATTTTGGATGAGATGAAAGATGAACCTTTTTTGTAATGTTTACGCTAATTGATGAATGATTGTAGTATAGATCTGGATGCGAAATTGGTTTCTAATTTATGAAGGGTACATTAATCTTCATGAAGTAGAATTACGGTTGGTGTCCATTATGAAGAGTAAATTAACTTCATAAGTTTTGACTAAAAGTTTCGCGTATAAGTTTATGAAGAGTGAATTAACTTCATAAGTTAGAGGTGAGGGTGATGTCAATTATGAAGAGTAAATTAAATTCATAAATTTGGAGTTGATGAAATTGGCGTCTAAGTTATGAAGAGTAAATTAACTTCATAAGTTATAGCCAAGGTAGTAGTTGCGCTGTGATGGACAAAATGTAGGGTACTGATGTATGTATTCACAAAGGTTAGGAACTTATAAGTAACATATGCGCAACTGCGCTACATTCCATGATCGTGGGACGGGTGTTCCGTCCAACTTTTCTAGTGCGTACGCTCCTTTTCCTAAGACCTGTTGAACTTTGTAGGGGCCTTCCCGGTTGGGTGCTAATTTTCCAAGGTGCTCTGAATGGGAGGCGTTGTTATCTCTTAGGACGTAATCCCCTATGTCAAATGCGCACCTTTTGGCCTTTGAGTTGTAGTAGCGCTAGAGCTGTTTTTTGTAATTTGCCTCGCGTATGGCTACCATTTCACGTCGTTCGTCCAGAAGGTCAAGGTTTAGTCGCAGTTCCCTATCGTTGTCTGTTTGTTCTGCGCTAAGTACCCGTGGGAATGGGAAGTTGACTTCTGCGGGGATTGCAGCTTCAGAGCCGTAAGTGAGGCTGAATGGGGTTTCCCCCGTGCTTGTTTTTGTAAGGGTGCGATGTGCCCATAAGACATGCGGCAGTTCATCAACCCAACCCGTTCGCTTGGAACCCAGGCGCGTCTTGATGCCTTCAACCAGTGATCTATTGATGCGCTCAACCTGTCCATTTCCTTTGGGGTGGGCGACTGATGTGAAGATTTGCTTAACGTCCATTTGAGTTAACCATGCCTATATTTTCTTGTCTGCGAATTGAGTTCCATTATCAGTGACGATTTCCATAGGTAGCACGAAGCGGCAGATGATAAATTCCCAGATGAACTTTTTGACATGTTCGGCGCTGATTGTTGCTAGGGGCTTGGCTTCGACCTATTTTGTGAAGTATTCAACGGCAACTATGAGATATTGTATCTTTCCTGGGGCCATTGGGAATGGGCCGACCAAGTCGATGGCCCATTTTTGAAATGGCCAGGCTGCCGTGACTGGGACGAGGTCATTCTTTGGGCGTAGCGTGTTTGGCGCGTGTTGTTGGCAATTGAAGCAGGTTTGTAAGATTTTGACTGCGTCCTAATGCATTCCTGGCTAGTAGTATCCATCATTCATTATTTTGTCAACGACCATCCTTGGTCCTGCGTGTATGCCGCATATACCTTCGTGAATTTCCTTGATAAGGAATGAGGCATTTGCGGAGTCGACGCATCTTAGGAGGGGGCCAAGATAGGAGTGTCGATATAGGACACCATTCATGAGTTGGTAGTGTTCTGATTTGTACTGGATCTTTCTGGCTTCCGCTTTTTCTGGTAGTAGAGTGCCTGTTGCTAAATATGCTTGAATTGGGGTCATCCATGACCCGACGCCTATTTGTGTTACGTTGACCTGTCGAATAGGTACTGGTGGTTGATCTTGGGTTTCGATGCGTACCTCTTTGGCCATGTGTGGCCAAGCTGTGGATGCCATTTTGTTGAGAGCGTCAGCTTCTTTGTTTCCACTTCGGTTGATATGAGTGACCGTGCGCGTTGTGAATTTTTTGATGAGGAGCTTGGCCTGATCGACATATTGTGCCATAACTGGGTCCTTGCCATCATAGATACCGTTGATGTGTCCAGCTATGAGCATTGAGTTTGTATGGGATTTAAGATGTCTTGCGCCCATCTTGTCAGCCAGGCGCAGTCCTGCTAGGAAAGCTTCATACTTTGCCTCGTTGTTGGTACTTGGGAATTCTAAGCGCACGGCGTATGTGAATTCTGTGTTGTCGGGGATTTCTGCGGTGAAATCCGCTAGAACTTGTCCTTTGATCGCTGGTCTTAGCTTGTAGATGATAGTGTGTGCGCCAAGTTCAATTGCCTATTTTGCTAGTCGGCCAGATAACTATGGTTTTGAGAGCACAGTGTTGAGACGTTCTCTATGATAATAAGGGGTGCGACGGTAATGTCTTGAGCCCTCGTCCTCCCAGGAGCTTTCGTCATAGTCTTCATCATCAAATCGGTTGTACTCTGCATAGGCCTGGTCAGTAACGGGTTTCCCCTGATCTCCCCCATGACGGGTAGCAATCGGTTGTTTTACGCTTTTGGATGTGGAAGCCATGATGGCATTTCCTGTAAGGCGTCGACGCTCTAGTTGAGCGTCTTGCGCTTTATTTTGTTTTTCATACCATTCGTTGTTGATTTCGTCAATTTCCTCCTGGGTAGCTGGCACGTTAGTAGCGTCGAAATCAATACCACGAGAGGTAAGGATGGTGTTATTTTGATTGTCAACGTCCTGATGTTGTGGTGAGTCAGGTTCGTTGGTTATGTCATGGACCATTCCCGAAGGGGAGTGGTTTTTTGGGGGTGAGGTAGTCATTTTGATGTAAATGACCTGGCTGGTTAAAGCTTTTGTTTAGAGTATTTGTGGTAAGGCCACGAATGGCGCCAATGAAGAAACACGGATCCTAGATTGTCGGGTTTGCGCCAATCTTGGTAGTGATTCCATAGGGTTTTGATAAAGGAGTATGTTTATAAAAAATATGATAGGTCTAAGGACAGACCAAGGATGTTTAGAGACAACAAGTTAGAAGTGCCGAGCCTCTAAATGTTAGCAAATAAGCAAGGGTTGGAAAAGTACGATGTGCTCGTAGTCTTTTCTATGAAAGTGTTAGTGAATATCGGATGCCAATAAAAGGAGAAGGAGCTCTCCTTTTATAGTACCTCGATATACGACTTTCTCAACCCGTCCTTTAACCTTGATGGGGCCCGGCCCAGGTAGAGGTGTCTCTAGGTTTCCGGCCCAAGTCCCTAGGCCCAATAGTGCAAGTGGGTTTGATGAAAAAGAGGGGAGAGGGGAGATGTTACCGTCCTGACATAAATACACGTGGCGTCCGTCAATTGGTCGCTGGTGGGCGGTGGACACGTGGTGTCCACTTAGTGGTTGTGGCAGGGCGGTGAGTAATCATCTCTTTCTAGAAGGACCTGAGACAAGTTGAAGGGTTACAAAAGTCTTTCTGACTGTCAGGTAATGCGCAGCCATTGATTGGCTGGAAAGTCTGACGGGCAGCCTGCAGCGTCAGGAACAGTTGCTTGGGGCAGGAGTGTGTGTCTCGAGGCTGCCCCATAAGGCATCTTTGTAATCGTGTTGGTGAAGCTTTGTCTATCTTGCTGAAGAAGCTTCACAGTGTGTCGGTACCGCTGACGTAGAACGGGCGGGCAAGTCTGCGTCATCTGTTGGATGGACGCTAGCCTATGCGCCGACGTAGAACGGGCGGGTGAGGCTGCGTCATCATGGACGCTGTTATGTGCGCTGACGTAAACGGGCGGGTCAGGCTGCGTCATCTATTAGATGGGCATTAGTCACCTCGTTTTATGTGAAGCTGGCACATTGTTTTTAGCTTATGATATGGTATTTGCTGACGCTTTGGTACCATATCCCTTCACCGGTGTACCTTGGGAACAGACAACGAATATGTTTAAGGGAATTGTGTCAAACACCAGCCCGGTTTTTTGTCATTCTTTTCTGCATCTTCTTAGTTTTGTAAGCCATTTCTAACAAACTTAAACAGATTTGTCGGCTGACAGTTTTGGTTTATTTTTCAGTAATAGAGAACTCGCAGCCAATGATTACTGCTCCTCTCCCGAACTCCACCATCACTGAATGATAGTCATTAACACAAATGAACATAAACCAGACGAACGAATGAGGTATAATACATGAATGATAGTCATTAACACAAATAGAGATCAATCTAGACCTATTTGTCTGACATGAGTGCAGGAATGAAGACTTAATGAACACGAATGAAAGAATATTGACTCTATATGCTTGAACTAGACACGAATGGGAGAAAAAATGTTTTATTCGCTTGAAAATACCAGAAGAATGAGAGAAAAATTGAGCTATTCGCCTAACTCTACCCTATTCACCCTGCACAGATCTGTTCATCATCTTCAACCTTGAAAACATTTGATTTTGATCAAATTTTGAAACATTTTCACCAATTGTTGTAAAACTGCCAAAGATTTATCGACGATTGATTTTGGAAAAAAATTTCTAAAAATGTTTCTAAAAAACACATCAAAATCCAATTGAAATCAATGAAAAACCATGTTTGACCCAAAAACCTCAAAACCATTGACAAATTCTGATCTAAACCCTAATTTAAATGAATTTTCATGAAAATTTTACTGACTTGCAACCGTGGGATTGAGCCTGATGCTCTAACACCACTTGATGGATCGAATTCGGACGAATCAACCATATCTCACAATCCTTTAACCCTAGGGTGGGAAACCCCTCGGATCTAGCAAATCAATACAATCAAATCATAAAACGATGTAAACCAACACATTTTAAATCACTTTTAATCATGATTAGTATTAGATTGAAGATATAATCAAGTTACGAACCCGAACCAGACCAATACAAAGCAAATATAAAATAGAGCACGTGTGTGTGTGATAATAACTGAGTGACTAAAATCTAACTAACCAGGCAAAGTGAACCTATATATAGACAAACTCCATTCATATAAACAGCTAGGTGAACGAGGAGATTTTCACATGAATGGCTCTTCTGGAGAGCCATTCCCCCAACGAGCACACGAATGCAGAGTCAGTTGCCTGATCGATCACACACACACACACACACACCTAATTACAACCCCATTACTAATCAAAACATACAACGAAAAACATATAAACCTATACAAACTACAAACACACTTGAAATGCACCTACAGTATGCGATAGAGATTGCTTTTCGTTCATGTTGTTTCTTGTTTCACCATTAAGTTTGATTCCATCAATTTTAATAGTTACTTGATATCACCTTTGTTTTGGGACTTACAATTTCGATATAAATTTTACTCAAAACCGAATTATAAAATATAACGTAAAAGTGATCGAAAAGCAAACATACATGTCATCAAAACCCATTTCCACTTTCTTTATTTTAGTAATAAAATATGATGCCTTATAAATTTCAAATATACATTTGTGACGTTCTTGTATCTATCTACAATATTTCCAGGGCATATCTATTTCAGTTGTTATACCTAGCGTTGGCATCATACCAGTAATTTAATGAATCGAACCAATAGCAACAGAAAACCTGCTATGAAGCGTGGGAAATCCGAGTAGTTTTTATTAAAAGCCAACCAATGAGCAAGTGAAAAACGAAAATTGTTTTTATCGACTAAAGATACTGTACTAAACAAAACTGATACCAAACGAACAACAATGCTCGAACCTGCGTCACTTTTATAGTTTTTGATTTCTTTATTTTGGCACTTCTGGTCACATACCTGATTACCTGTAAGTTATCGATCTCATCCCTTCGTAATTGACTTTTCCACATGGTTGCGTTCGTAATTTGAGCTAAATATAATTACACACTTTTTCTACTCGAAGATGATGAATAGTATATATTTTTATTATATTAGGTTTATGTTTTCCTATATACTTTTTTTGTTAGGTAATTATTTTTAAAATTTATGTATTATTTGTATTTGAAGCTATAGATATTCATTTATTCATTATGTTTTACGTTTATGTTTAGTAAATATCTATAAAATTTGTAATGTTAAATGTATTTAAAAAATAAATAAAGTTTTTATTTGTATCCTACGCTAGGATTTATTGTGTGTTGGTACCGTACTGAACAAATGTCAACGGAAGAACATTGTTCTATTACCGGTATTTATGTATATGGTTTTCTATTTCTGTATGAACTGAATTCGATATATTTTTTTTCACCATCGATACCATACTGTCATCATCCGTAAGGTATTCACTTGTGTTCTTTTTTAAGTTATTTTTATGTTTTTAGTACCGGTACATACCGATCTCATCTCAATGTGGCCTTGCTTACGCTTGGATCGGTACCATATGAACTACGATAAAGACTTAGATGTTTGTTTTTTTTTCCTCTTTTATGGATCTTACTACGTATTTGTTTAGGTAGTTAATTTAACAAAAGATATTATCTACATAGGCATCCTCCTTATTTCCTTTCAAAAGTCTCTTTCTCTTAAATGTTTCACCCATAATTTTAAAACCTTAATAACTTTTATGAACTTATATGTACGAGTTTTTTTTAATTACGCCAAATTAATGAACGTTTATTTATCTTCCCAGCGATTACCATAGTACTATACAAAAAACGAAAAAAAAAACGAGCTTTTTTTGTCTGTTTTTGTTCATACAGGAAAACAACACTATGTGTTCAGATAATTAATTAATAATGTCTAGGCAAGTCACTAATCATGTTCAAACTAGAAATTATATTTTCATCAAGAGTATAATAGGTTAAAACCACACATTTCAAAAAAAAAAAAAAAAAAAAACAGTCACACCTTGAAGACTAATGCCTTAATCAAGTCCTACAATGGTTGTTTCTAGCTCTCCTTCTCATCCAAACATTCATCTTTGTTTTTAATATACATTTTCATTCTTATTTACATGATTATAATATCATATTAATTAGATTTATATATGATGGAAAGCTTATGGGATATGATCTAGTTTGTATTTAAAAAATAACAATAAGTTGATTGAAGAGTGGTCATGCATATTTGTATGGTACATTGTTGATCATTGACAAAGGTGTAGAGCTTTAAGAAGTTTTGTTTTCTATTTTTGTTAGTAAGTTAACATTAGTTTTTATAATTTAAATATGTGGGATCAAATATATTCTCGTCTAAGATTAATGCGAAAAGCTAAATATATTATCACATGCATTCACATTAGTCATATATTGTTACGTTTATATATAAATGCCAGGAACAATCTATTAATAAGCCAAGAAACTGGTACCTAATGATCTTCAGAATCATCCATCATACAACAAATTAACGATGCAGTTTACCAAGCAACTACATACATTTTTATTGACAAAAAAAAAAAAAAAAGAACAAAACATAAACAAATCCCCAAACAAAACTAATCGACATTACAGAAATCACAGTAGCACACTTGAAGATCACTATGGTACCTATGAAACAACCCTAATCAAATTCAGTTTGATCAGGAATATCTATCACCACATAGTTGATAGCAGGCTCTCTGTGAAACACCTCTTGTTGATCGTGAACATCCTGGGGTTGTTCTTCATTAAATTCAGTATCTGGAATATCTATCACCACATAGTTGTTAGTAGGCTCCATGTGAAACACCTCTTGTTGATCGTGAACATCATGGGGTTGTTCTTCATCGAATTCAATTTGATCTGGAATATCTATCACAACAAAGTGATCGTCTACCTCCTGGGGTTGTTCTTCATCATGACTACTCTTGAAGAGGTTTAAAATTTTATGCAAAGGATGAGACAACAAGGAAACAACCACCTTCAGCATTTTAAAATTTATGTTAGAAAATGAAGTAGAAAGGGGAATGAGGAAATATGGATGGCCTAGTGGATATATATAGACCAGGAATGGCTCTTTTAGCTAGCTCAAGCTAAAATTTCAAGTTGGGAAAGTAAAACGTGTTACGGAAAACTAATACACAACGAGTTATGGAACATTTCGCGACAAAGTATATTTATTTACAACATTAATTTAAGTTTTCTTTTCAAATTATTTAGTGAAGGGATCATTTTATTTATTTATTTCTAATTAAATTATATATACACATATACATACACACACTAGGTTACAATTTCATGTATTAAACAGGTTAACATTTGAAATGTTATGTAGGGGTGTAAACGAGCCGAGCCGAGCCCGAGCCTGACTGGGCTCGGCTCGGGCTCGTTAAGGTTTTGTGAAGCTCGAGCTCGAGCTCGGCTCGGTTCGAGCCTACAATCTTGAGCTCGAGCTCGGCTCGCTAGCAAAATCCAAAGCTCGAGCTCGGCTCGGCTCGGCTCGTGGTGATTTGAGAATCTCAAACGAGCTCAAAAGCTCGGCTCGAGCTCGTAAAAGCTCGGCTATAACTTAGGCTCGCGAGCCCAATTGTTAAGGCTATAACTTAGGCTCGGCTGTAACTTAGGCTCGGGCTCGGGTTCGGGCTCTAGCTCGTTAAGGCTCGATTAGGCTCGCGAGCCCAATCGAGCTTTGTATCTAGGGCTCGAGCTCGGGCTCGATAACTAAACGGGCCATATTTCAGGCTCGGGCTCGGGCTCGGGCTCGTTAAGGCTCGGCTCGTTCGAGCTTTTTACCGAGCCGATCCCGAGCCGATCACGAGCCGCTAGGTGTCATTTACACCCCTAATGTTATGTAATCAATAATACAACATATTTAAGAAAACATATATATTTCACGGTTGAAAAAAATTTGTGTACTATACTAACATAATAAAATATAATTTATTTTGTTAGCATATACGGTCGTAAAGTTATTTTAAATTAATAAAATATAATTTAATATAAAAATCTGTTTAGAATGTGAACATTGACATTGACGTGAGAGTTATAAGATCTATTAAGATAATTTTTAAGACACTTTTTGTTTAAATCCACATTAACGTTGAGTTTTTTTTATACCACCTCTTATTGTATTATTTAACATATATTATTTTTAATATTATATACTATCCAACCACATGAAGTATATACTTGAAAATTTTTCGGTATCACTTATAAAAACAATTATCTTCATTGTTTTTCATTTTTAGTATTTTAGCTTGTATAAGTTTGAACTTGGTGACGCTTTTAAGTAAAAAAAAAAAATTATATGTGATTATTAAAGTATAAATAAACCTATATATAAACCTATTTGTTTCAATTTAAGTATCCAGTTGCTACAAACAATAATGTATACGAATTCTGTAATGATAAACATGTGGTGTTTTAGTAATATACAGATTGTGGTGTTTAATTATATTCATGTAAATGGTGTGTTAATCATACATGGTGTTTTTTTATCAATCACAATGTTTTTAAGGTGTATAAAATAAAACACACTAATATAACCACTATGAATATAAAACATACTGATATGAACAACACGAAAATAAAACAAAGAAACCCCCAAGTAACACCAAACTGTAAATACTAAAACACACTGATATGGTAACGTAATTGTAGCGTGATCATTCCAAATGTTAAAACACAATGACTTGAATCATTATGCAATGATTACAGATGTTAAAACACCATGACGTAAATCATAATGCAATCATTCCAAGTGTTAAACCACCATGACTTCATCCTAGTTTTTGTAAATTCCTGATTTTTTCAGTTTCCCTCATTTGATTTTGAAGCTTGATTCTCGCATGTTTTGATGATTGTAGGTTTTGATTTGTGTGCAAGAGAAAGAAGATAGATAGTAAATAAGGAATGAGAAAAAAAGGAGAAAATGGTGGGGAATGTTTTGTGTATAAAGTTTAAAAAATATTTTTTTTACTCTTATACCCTTAAACCATCAAATTAGTCAATCTAATTATAACACTAATTTCAGATTTGTCATCTGAAGGTCTTTTTAGGGATCGAATTCTCGTATTTTACTCGCGCGTGTGTGTGAGTGTGTGAAAGTGCGGAATCCAAACACACACTCAATAACCGAAAGATAAATGTGAGGTACAAGATCAAATACACTTTAAACCGGATTTATATGATTAATATGTCACTTAAGTACAAGAAACCCTAAAATATAAAACCTAGAGAGAGAGTGTATAAACTTGGAAAATATGACAAATAAGGGCATAAGCTTATGGAATGCCTAGGGATTAAGCTATTTATACCGTGGGCTTAATACCTAGGCCTATTCCCCAAATATCTCTCTAACTATTCGAAACTTAACCCAATCTAGCCCAAACTATAATTACATCATATATACATTAACGATTCGGTAAATCTCGGCTATAGCCAATAATTGTAACACCCGAAATACGTTTCATATAATTATGCTTTTGGCGTTCTTTATAATTAACGAAGCATGTTAATTAGTAAAACAAGTGTTTTATGGATAATAAAATGGGACTTAGACGATAAAAGCGGAGGTTATGTACGAGTTTGGGAATAACCTCGTTATGTAAAAAAACATCCATAATGATTCAAACAAGGGTCACGGAGAGGCATTTTCGTCTCCGATTTTGTTTAAGGCCATAACATAGATCTATTTTCATGATTAGTTGACTCTATATCTGCCTAGACACTAGTATTGGTTTTGTATCAGTGTCTGTTTTAGTACTACTACTGAGTCCCGATATGTATCAGGCTTCGAGATCTGTGAAGTATTAGATTCATGAGGAATTCTTTTCAGTAATTACTCCAGTATTGGACTCAGTGTCTTGTGACTGTGTCTGTTCTAGTTCTGTGACTGCCTTGATTTTGTATCGCTGTTTCATGACAATCTACGTATATGTCTTGAGAATTACATTTAGAGATCTAGGATATTCTAAGATTATCTAATCCTCCAATGAAACATGTACAGTCACTAAATTCATCTTAAAATCTGATCATGGAAGTTGTTTCTAACCGAGATCCTATTCTATATTGGATGACACTGTATTTGCGTTGTATTGGCTTCATGGTTAAAAGTTCTATGTTGACAAAACATTTAAACCAAGATTACATGGTTTAAAGTTCCCTTGTTGGATAATAATAGATTTGTTAAACGACTCAGAATAAGTCAATTTATACAAGTGAAGCTGAATTTGACATCTTGGTCAACAAATTGTCAAGGTGCTAGTCTTTATTTAGGCACAAGACTCACGTCCATTGTTTATTTCCCACCCTTGTTACACTGCTTCGATTTGGACTTCGCATTTCAATGGCGAATATACCAACTTGTTAAATTAGCAGATTTAACTTCGATTAGTACTTCACATTTCACATTTCAATCGCACATTTCAAGGTGCTAATCTCTATTGATTGATCTGGTGTATAGTATTTGGTGTACTATTTATCATTACATGGGGCACATTTATACTTTTGAATCCCTCCTGAGTGTGATTGACAGTGGAACGTTATTCTCATACTACTTTTTATGTGATCCGCTCGATATTAGTCATGCAGGTACGTCGTGCACCTGGAAAACCATCGTAACTCTGGGAGAGTTAAGTTCTGTATGTAAGGCTTGTGTTAATGTTGGGTCTGCTGGAACAAAGAAGAACAGATGAAGTGAAAAACTAAAACATGCTAAACATCTGATCAATAAAACGGTACTTAGGATACAAGTCTCTCCCAAAGGACTACTGACTCAAAACTACTGAAGATGAAACAACTGATCTGAAACCAGCGGCTGAAGCAAGATCTATAGAGAAGAACTGTTGAAGCCAAACAATACTTAGGCTTCAACAGATGATTCTAACAGAGGTTTGACTTATGTAACAGTGCTTGTAATAGAACAATTGTTTGTATCAATTATTAATCTACTTAGATGTCATTGTCATAGGTAGTCGTCAGCATTGATCATCGAAGTTTATATTTATCTATAAATAGAATAGTGCATGTACTATTCTATTTATCACTTTCACACTTAGTCTCTATACAAGTAAAACTCTGAGTACTCACTCAGCATTTCCCTCGTAGTACTCACTCAATGCGAACCACAGATCATGCGCAGATCCGTACTCTTCAAACATGTTGTACACATCATTAGACAAAGCCATGGTGAGAGCACCATAGGCTTTGTGATCTCGTTGCATCAACTGCTTGTCAAGGTCTGTGTAGGTAGTAGGATCAGTGTTAAACACCTCTCCTGCTTCAGTGGTCCTCACTGGAATGTGAGGTCCAAGTTGCACAGACGTCCATTGAGTAAAGTCATAAACATAGTAGAAAGCCTTCATTCGGTTTTTCCAAGTACCATAATCTTCAGCACCCATTAACTTGGGAATTCGGGTTATTGTTCCTGTTTCCAGTTCAGCTTGGGTTATTGGATTAACTTGGTATGAGTTGTTGTTGTTACCAGCCATTGATTTAGATTAATTTTTTATAAGTCTGATTAATTGATTTTAATGGTTACAGTCCAGAAATAAGTCCAAAGTCCTTAATTATGAAAGATCAGTCCTTAAGTGCGCAAATAACTGCGCAAATAAGTGCGCAAACGTGGTAAGTGCGCAGGAACAAGTGAGCAGCAACCTGAAACAATGGAGCAAACAGCTATGTCAAGATCTTGATCTCCTGATAAGTGCGCAATCTTGAAGTACACGAATAGCTAAGTGCGCAAATCTGTCAAGGCTGAGCAAGACAAGTGCTCAGTCTTTGACTGATCAGTTTGCGTACTTATTTAAGTTCAAACACTTAAACTCTTGTTTAAGATTTTAAGTGCGCAGAAACCCTAGCCAAGTACTCAAAAATGCACCCTTTCAGCAAGTACGCAAACCAACTAGTGATTTCTGATAAGTGCGCAGAAACTCTAGTTGTGTTCTTGGAGACAAATCTAACTGTTAAGCTTTTGAAGATTTATGTGCTCAAACCAAGAAACAAGTGCTCAAAATTTGAAATAAGTACTCAAATTATGAAATAAGTACTCAAAATTTGAAATAAGTACTCAAAATATGAAACAAGTGCTCAAAATTTGAAATAAGTACTCAAATATGAAATAAGTACTCAAAATATGAAACAAGTACTCAAAATTTGAAATAAGTACTCAAACTATGAAATAAGTACTCAAAATAAGTACTCAAAATTTGAGATAAGTACTCAAACTATGAACTAAATACTCAGAATCAAGAAATGAGTGCGCAAAACATGAAATAAGTGCGCAAAATATGAAATAAGTGCGCAAAATTCAAGAAATAAGTGCGCAAAACATGAAATAAGTGCGCAAAACATGAAATAAGTGCGCAAAATATGAAATAAGTGCACAAATTGATGAAAAATCTTCAACAGAAATCAGATTGAACGACGAATTTGTAGATGGTTAAATCCCAAATTCGAGTACCAAGCTCTGATACCAAATTGTAGGATCGATTTCGAGCTAAATCTGATTTTGATGAAGAACAAGATGAACACACACAAGAATATGACAATAAAACCCACTAGATTGATTAGCAAATGATAAAAACAATAAAGCCCCCAAATCTCTCTAGAATGTGTGTTGATGATAAAACCCTAATCTCTATCTATTTATAGCCCAAACACACTTAGGCTAATTACACTTTAAGTCCCTAAGGTTAACAAAATACAAAAACACTCACTAAACAAGAAAACCATTTTTTAAAGTAATAAATATATTTTGTCTAAACAAAATATATTTATTATCCATGGCGCCTTTCTTGATCATAACATGAGCTTCATTCGTCGATCTATTATCCGGATTTCTCGACTCGCCTTACGTATTGACTGCGACTCGTTCGACTTTGACTTTCATTGACCGAACGTTGACTTTGACTTTGTTGATAACATTAGACTACCAATCTAGACCCAACAATCTCCCCCTTAGTCTAATGTTATCAAACTCTTGTATCATCTTCAGAACCGTCAATCTCAACATATTGTGATCAACTAATCTGGCAAAGCTTCAGTCTCAAATTCAGTACCCAACAGCCTTGTCTCCAGCTATTCTCAAGATGTTACATATTGATCTTGTCACCAAGATATTACAAAGGGGTTTGATCCCAGTTAAACCAAAGGCCTAAGTCGCCAGTCTAACAACAAAGTTTTCCTTTACAGGATATTATTACAATTCAGTTTTTTCTTACAAAGGAATGTAGACTTAAAGTCTATGTTGAAGATATTACACTGGGGACATCCTTAGGATGTAAGACCATCCCAAGGATGAAGAAGAAACTGTGGACATCCTTAGGATAATGAAAACCATCCTGAAGATGACAAGGATTTATGAAGAATGTGGCAAGATCAGAAGAAATATTCAAAATACAAAAGGTATTACTTTTGATTATTTCTTTACACCCTAAGTGTTTGCTAATGTTTGCAGAATATCAAAGGAAATAAAGAACACAAAGATGATAGCGTCAAAAAATTATTACCATATATTATTAATGCATCATAGTCAAAATTTGATGTCAACCCCTGGCTTCTTCCAAAACCAGGACCCATCCACCAGGGGTCAACATCTACAATCCGGGTCAATAAAAGATTTGGGGCTTCGTCTTGAAACTAAGATCCCTCCACCCCAAACCTTATAATATCCTAAAGCTATTACATATTAATTGTCTGAAATTGTTCAAAGACTACCATCACAACCACAAAAGATCAAATAAAAAAGTGGGCTCCAGCCTAGTCAACACATCCTTCATCGCCCACTGGAAGGTCCTTCACCACCTCAGCAATCTTGGCCTCTCCTACCTTCACCCCTGCATCCTCAGGATCTTTGGCCACATCTTCGGGATGGGCAACAGGAGCAGGCTCATAAACCACTTCTTTTCCGCCCAGGCTTTTGATTTTCTCCTTCCAGGCTTCAACATCCCAGGTATTCTGATCAAAACCTGGATCCTTGGCCTGGAGAGCCATCTTCACTCTTGCCTGAAAGACAGAAATAGTAGCAGATTTGATGAGCCCATTCCTGTGATCCTGTGCCTCCTTCTCTTGATCCAACATGGCCTTGGCATGCTCAGCCTTCACTCTCTTTAGCTCAGCTTCGGTCTCTGCCAGCTTGCTTTCAAGATATTTGCCCTTATCATGAGAAATCTTCTGGGCGTCTTCAAGCTTAGCCTGGGCCTCATGAAGTTCTTGAGCGACAGCTTCCAGAGACTTTGACAGATATTCATGGCCCTAGCAAGAAAAGAAAAGGTAAGTATTCCTAACCTTTTTTCACTAACATATCAATGGTATCCTCAGGATAGGACCATACCTGAAGAGTGAATTGGGGGATCTTGCTCAAAATATCATTACAGCTCAAACCCTCAAAAGGGGTGATCTCCCAAGCAATGGCAGTAGCAGCAGCCCTAGACCTGTGAGGGTTAGATGAAGGAGTAGCCACCTTGGAGCTCGAAGGAGATGGAGAGGTCACTTTGGTTGCCTTGGCATCCATGCTATCAATATCATCCAGGTCAAAGGAAGCAGGTTTCTTGGCTGAGGCTAAGATAATAACAGGGTTAGTAAATAAAATGAAAAACATCCCCAGGATGTAACATAACATGCTCACCATACATCTTAGAGGCTTGACTGGTGGTATAACTTTCTTCCACTTCGAAGATCCTTACTGATTCAGGTAACTTGTAAATAACTCCACACCAGAGAAAAGCGTCGTTTATAGGGGTGGCGAACTTGGCAAACGAAGCACCTGTTAAACAAAAAATTTTAGGATGTTAGCATCTTCAGGATGTAACTAAATTTTTTTCATAAAAACACTAAAAATGATTTTACCACTCTTTAACCAATATAGAGGGATCTCATCCCCTTGGGGAATAGAGCTTCTCTTAACAAAGAAAAACTTTGTTTTCCAATTTTTCTCAGATTTTACCACATTAAACAGAAAGGATGGATCCTTTTCTATAACTTGAAGAACATAACGGTGGGAACCGTGTGTCCTCAACTTATAAACATGAGCCAGGTCCCCCACTTGAAGATGGACACCATGATCCTCGACGAGCCTGCTACAAACCATCAGAATTTTCCAAAGTTCAGGCATGGCTTGGGAATAAGCCATCCCAGTCACATCAAAGAAATCTTTGATAAACTTGGGAAAAGGATACCTCAACCCTAGAAGGAATGGTAAGTACAGGAAACAGGCCCAGGTAGGAGATGCAAAATCTGATCTTGCATGAGAATCATAAGGACGAAACTCAGCAGAACTCGGGAAGATTTTTGAGTTCTTTAGGGCTCGAATCTCCTTATCATCAAAAGAATAGATCTCCTGTTAAGGATGACTCAAGAGGTTTTGGGGAATGAAGTCACTAGAAGTTCCCACACTCCCCGAAGGTCTTGTGGATCTTTTTTCCATCTTCGGAATATTACTAATATTTTGCAGGTGTGAAAGAAAGAAGAAAGAAATTACCTTCTTAAAAAATCAGATGTGATTATAAAGGAAGGAAGAAGCTCTAGATATAGAGGGCAGAAGATGATGATTGTAACGGTCATCACATAATTACCGCCGAGAAACTAGCCATTGTTATCCTGACAAGACATCCCATCAGTCATTAGATAAGATATTTAGATTAAAAAATATATTTACCTTGAACGATATTAACGGTAACATATTTTTTGGGGACAATTGTTGGTGGTGAAAATCCTCAGGATGATTTTACCTCATATCCCTAATGTGCCATCCTCAGGATGCTGAATGACTTAACTGACTTCCAAATGTAAGAGTATTTCAGCATGTGCATATCCTGAGAATGAACTAACGAATTAGCTTTCTTGTATGTGATTGTAGGTACAACTAAGTTATAATATGGATTTATATATACTCTCCAACGTCTATATTATAATTCTCAGTTAAAGAAGTCAAAGATCAAAGTATAACTCATGCAAAGCCAAAGTTCAAGATTAAAGATAGAGTCAAAGTTGTAACTGATATACATTAAATATCGGCGACAAATAAGGAAACAGCTGGAACAATGACTAGCTAAGAAGAAACTGTTATCCAACGACTATATTCTGTTGAAGTTCATCCAACGTTCACCTGAAACAGCTCTTAACAACATTGAAAAAGCTTAACTACATGGTGGATCTTACGGGATTCATTATTTACTTCATTGTACTATATAAATGGGGGTGTTGGACGAGTATAGGACACATTGCTTACACTATAGTTACACACATACACTTAGCTGCTTAGAAACACTCACACAATCATTGTAATCATAGAACACTCGTCCATTCACTCATCCAAAGTTGTATCTTTTTACCAAATTAATATTAACAAACAAGGCAGGGGCCTAGTCTCCTCCCGAGGTTTTATGCCGGCGATCTACAACTGATCAAGGGCTTTCCTCGTAGATCGAGTGTTGTTCTTTGTGTTTTATTGCTTTATTTGTCCATTACAAACAGTTCCATCCCGAGGATATAACTGTCCATCCCGAAGCAAACCTTAGCCATCCCGTGCATAGTTGTCATATATTTACTTCTTTTTGCATCCTGATCAAGCATTTTCAAAATATAACTAGTGTTAACATTTGAATTACATTCTTAGCACCCCACCTCACAATTTCTAATTTGGAATACAAGATTATTTTTACTAGGTAATTTTTTACCAAAACAATTTGGCGCCCACCGTGGGGCAAATGGTGCTATTTTAACAAAAAAACTTTGTTAAAACCTTTTTTCAATTAACTCATTTTTACAAAACTTGACAACTATGTCTTCTTCCCAGAAAACTATCTCTTCATCCATATCAACCTCTACCAGAAACACTGCCTTACCACCTCCACCTGCATTCTCAAATAGTGCTACTTCCCAGATTACACCTAGACCAGCAATGGGGACATCTGGATCCTCTCCTGTTTTCGTGTCAAATGATGAGATCATGTCCATGTTTTCAATGGTGAAGGAACAAATGCAACAACAGCAGGAGACCAACATAATAGTGATGAGAGAGATACAATCCCTCAAGACATCCTCGAAGAGACCAACTGAAGACATGGGGACACCATTGCAACCAAGGGTGTTGGATTTTAATTCTTGCATCTCTGGAGGTGTTCATCAAGGAGATTTCATCCCCATGAAAACTGGGTTCTCTGCTCCAGAAACAACTACTGCACCCAGGATGGCAACTACCAGGGATACAGGATATACACCTATGCCATCCCAAGGATATAACAATAACGGTAACAATTTAAGTTCTAGTACTTTTACTACTAATGATGTTGCTTCTTGGCAGGATACAGGATCAAGGATATGGTATCGAGTGTACCAGGGATAGTGCAACCCATCCCTAAGGTATCCTCAGCATGCCATAGGGTGTCAAGATTTGCACCCCCCATATGTGATGCAGAGATCTCAAAGTGATTTCAAACTCCAAGCATGAAGCTCTATGATGGGTCTACAGATCCTGAGGAGCACATGGCTCAATATAGGGAAAGGATGGAAATAAATCCAATCCGTGCCAATCTGAAAGAAGCATGCCTATGCAAGGGATTTGGTTCAACTCTCACTGGTCCGGCCCTGAAATGGTTTCTAAGTGTTCCTCTATATTCTATTACTTCTTTTGCACATTTAATTAACATGTTTAATAATCAATCTTCTTATAGTCGAACATTCGAACGTTTGATAAGTGATCTATATAGGGTGACTCAACCACAGGGGGAATCACTAAGAGAGTTCATTACTAGGTTTGGAAAGGAAGCACTTGACATCCCGAACCAGGATGTCACAACAGCAGTACAGGCATTCAAGATGGGACTGCAAAGAGACTCACCATTCTACCAAGAATTTGTGATGAATCCATGCAGGAACTTGGATGAAGTCAGGAACAGAGCTTTGAGATTCATCCGACTTGAGGATGATAAGAAGATACAAGAGAGGATAGAATCATCCTCAAAATATAACCATCCCAATCGAAAGTCCACTCCCACATACGAACCATACAAGCATAAACCATATGCTAGGCCTGATAATAAGAAGGTCAATGTGGTAGAGGACGACGATGAGGATGACTGCCCTAAATTATCAGACTATTGTTTTTCTGTGTATGTAACAGGATTGATGTATGCCATGAAGGATCTAGGGGACAAAGCAAGATGGCCGAAGAAGGATAACAAGACAGAATGGAAAGACAAATCCAAATGGTGTGCCTTTCATGAAGATTTCGGCCATACCACTGAAGATTGCATCGCCTTGAGGAAGGAGATAGCATATCCCTTGAGAAAAGGTCACCTAAAGGATCTCCTGGGCAAAAAGAAATCAAGGGCTCAGGATGGTACCAACATCCCAGAAAGAGCAGCATCCCCACCTAAGGATGCTGGTATTATCATCTTCATTTCAGGAGGGTCAGACATTTGTGGAACCTCATACTCAGCTGCTAAAAGACACGCGAGGGAAACAAAGTCTGAAAAGGGAGAAAGACCAACGAAGACGACCATCCTAACGACCTCAAAAGTGATCAGCTTTGAGGAAGAAGACCGAGAAAACATTCTTGACCCTCATCATGATGGTTTGGTTATTACTTTATATATTGCTAACCACTTTGTTCGCAGGATTCTCGTAGATGGAGGAAGTTCAGTAAATATCATCCAGCTTGAAGCTCTCAAGAGAATGAAGATCCCAGAATCTGAAATAGTTTCCAGATCATCAGTCTTGGTGGACTTCAGTGGGGAAACTAAGAGCACAGTGGGTGACATCAAGCTACCAGTATATGTAGAAGGGGTGAACTCTGTACAAAGATTCTGTGTAATAGATTCCCTCTCCTGCTACAATGTCATCCTGGGGAGACCCTAGATACATGACATGAAGGTAGTCCCTTCGACATATCATCAGTGTGTGAAACTACCCACACCTTGGGGAGTTGTGAAGGTCAACAGCGATCAACAGGAAGCTAAGGATTGCTATACGACATCAATGAAGGCCTCATCTCGACAAGCATAGCAATTACAGCAGGATGCACAGTGCCATCCTCAGGATGTTAAAGTACATCTTGACCAGGATGTAAAATTCATCTGCCTCGACGACAACAACAAGGATATCACTGTGCAAATCGGTAAGAATATCCCACATGATATTGAACAATCACTAATCTCATTTCTTAAATGCAGGATGTCTACTTTTGCATGGAAGCATGAAGATATGACTGGCATCTCTAAGGATGTCATTACTCACAAACTTGGGATTGATAAGAGTTTCAAGCCCATTTAGAAAAAAAGAAGGAAGTTGGCTCTAGACAGAAATATCATCATACAAAAGGAAGTAGACAGACTGCTGAAGTCCAAGATGATAAGGGAAGTGAAATTCCCAAGATGGCTGGCGAATGTTGTGGTGGTTCAAAAGAAAAATGGGAAATGGAGAGTGTGTGTGGACTATACAGACCTTAACAAGGCTTGTCCTAAAGACCTGTAAGGACAAAAAGGTTTGAAGAAACCACTTTTTGATAACCTTAGTCCAAATCATATTCTGCTAAGTATGGAAGAATCTACTGAAGAAGAAAACCCAAAGTGCTGAAGAAGAAAACACAAAGTACTGAAGAGCAAACTGATCAGTAGTTCTGAGGTCTAACCAGACACTTCACTTCAGAACTACTGAAGACAAAACTACTCATCAGCAGTTTGTTGATCTTATCTTCTAACCGACTTAGACTTCAGTAGTTTAGTATAATATTGTTTTGTTAAAGTCTTTGAACAAGTTTCAATGCTACAGCCTGTTGTAAGCATTATCCTAAGTAAAATATCTTAGCTAAATATCTTGTATTACTTAGTGAAACAGTTTGTAATCGTCTATAAATAGATGGGTTTATCCCACTATTTTAGAAGTGTGATTTACATTGATTTTAATTGAAAATCCTTCAAGCTTTTATAACTTATTATCCATTTCACATCTGAGAATCATTCAATACTTGCACTTACTGCTTTATACTTTGAATTGCTTTTGATTCTCATTAACTGCTTAGTAAAGGGGGAGTAATAACTCCTGTAAAAGTCATACTTTAGACTTAGAACTATCATTCCGCTGTGCAAATAACTTTGATATAACTGCAAAGACATAAGTGTTCTAATACTTAACTGATATAAGAGACCACTGATCCAACAATTGGTATCAGAGCATCTGGTTTATCTGATCAAATATCAATCTAACAAATTGAGAATCAGACACAAGATCTTATTGATATCCAATAAAGGATTAAAAGGTTCACTTTTACTTTTTCATCCATCACTTTAAAGAAGTATTGACAATCCAAACTTCTTAAAAATGGACCCTTACAATACTGGATCTGCCAATAAGCCTCCCATGCTAGTCAGAAATGAATATAACATCTGGCAAAGAAGGATGGCACACACCATATCTCAGACCAATACTGGCTGTTGGAGGTCTGTAATTTTTGGATCTCATAAACCACTAGTAACAGATCCAGAAGGAGAAACTGAGAGACCAAAACACCCTAAAGACTACACTGAAGAAGATTTCCAAAAATTTGAGCTAGATGCAAAAGCTTTTTCTATGTTGGCTATGGCTCTCCCAAACGAAATTTATGCCGGACTTTTACATTGTGAAAGTGCCAAAGAGCTGTGGGATAGTCTAAAAGAATAGTTTGGAGGAACTGAAGAGGTGATAGCCAACACTAGAGAAATCCTAGCCCAACAATATGAAACTTTTACTCATGTAGTTGGTGAAACATTAACTCAACAAGTTGAAAGATTTTCATCACTCATCTCTGAGTTAAAAATTAATAATCAGACCTATTCAAATGCATCTATGTTACATAGATTTTTAAGGTCTTTATCTTCAAAATGGGAAACTTATTCAATAGTCCTCAGAACAAGTTCAGATTTTTACACCCTGAACCTAACAAGGTTACATGGAAAATTACTTACTTTTGAAAGAGAAATCAATCAAAAGAAAAAGTTACAAGAATCTGATAAAACTGCTGATGACTATGCTCCAGGTAGCCCAACCTTATTGGGACATGACTCACCATCTTGTTCTAATAATTTTGGATCTTTTGATCACATTGACATAACATCTGGGATCTCATTTGATGGATCTTTCCCAGGTTATGACAATGAAGATCTAAGTCAAACTGCTGATAACATGTGTTTTATCATGGATGACTTAAAATATTTTAGTAGTGATGACTTAGAAGAAATGGATGTTTTACACCAACTGGCCTTATTAAGCATCAAAACTAATAAATTTTACAAAAGGTCAGGAAGGAAATTTCCAGGATTAAACAACTCTACAAAAGTTGGTTTTGACAAATCAAAATTGAGATGTCATAAGTGTCAAAAGTTGGGACACTTTGCTAGAGAGTGTAGAAGCTCTAGCTTTAACCAACCCATGTCTGGAAATCAATTTAACCCCAATTATAATAGGAATAATGGAACTCAAGGGAGTGCTCATTTTGTACAGGCACAAGCTCCACAAATCCAATATGTGCCACAAGTACAATATGTTCAAATGCCTGCTCAGCAACAGCAACAAATGCCTCCTTTTCCAGCTGCTCAACAACCCCCTCAACAACAAAGTCTCTTTACATCAGGGTATGTTGACTGGAGCAGTCTTCCTTTTGACACATCTGAATGCAGTCAGGATGCAGACAATAAAGTCTACGATGTCAACTGGGGAGAACCTGATAATGGCATAAAGAACTTTGCCTTAATGGCCTTTGAGGGATACTTCTCCAATTGTGCTCTAACCCAGGTATCACAACAATCTCTTTTAAAGCTTTGTTCAAAATCTTGCAAAGAGTCTTTTGCTTTAATTAGAGAAACAAATGTGCATTTACAAGGAAAATCAAATGATTTGGAAAGAAAATACACTTAGTTAAAGTGTGATTTAGAAAGAAAACTTGCTTTGAAAAACAAAGAAATATCTAAATTGATTGATAAATCCATTGAAACCCAGGCACAAATTAAAATCATGATAGAAAACCTAGGTAATGTCAGAAAAGAGCTTGCTGACACTAAGGTTGATTGTGAAAAATGGGTTGAGTCTTGTAAAGGTTACCAAATGCTGCTTAACAAGCAAACTACTGCAAATGTTAAGTTTGGCATAGGGTATACCCATACTGAATCACCAACTGATTTCACCCACAAAACTGATAATGATGGGAAGAAATTGATTCAAACTTCTGATATGGAGGAATGCACATCCTACCATCAAAACTTTCTCAAAAATGAAAGTACTGCAGAAGTTAAAATAGGAAAGAGAAGGCAAAAGCATGTGAAATATGTGGTCTGTTTAACCACATAACTGAACTTTGTAAATATAGAAAGGGAACTCAGTTCAATAAGAAAAATCAACAACTTGTTGTGGGAAAACAAATTAAACAAGATTATGAAAACACTTTATTTCCTAACAAACAACATCCAAGTAAAAACCTTTCTTAGAAAAAGATTTTATCTCAACAAAAACCTTTTTTTTCAAAGTTCATCTTCAGAAGTTAGACCTAACTCATCAGCAGTTTCACAAACTGCTGAAGTTAAGGACTTGATAAATATGGTTAAATTTCTGATGACCAAAGTTGTTGGTGGTCACCAAAAAGATACCACCATTGTCCTCAATTAAAAATCCATTGCCAAAAAGATATGGATTTCAAAAATTGGTCCTCAACAAGCTGCACCTGTTCTCAAGAGCAAACCCAAAGCCAAATTGGCTTGGGTTGCCAAATCTAACTAATTTGCTATTTTGTGCAGAGGGTCTCCAGAGGCTTAAATAGCATTTGGTATGTTGATAGTGGAGGCTTAATGCACATGACTGGATGCAGATACCTGATAAATAATTTTATCAGCCAAAGAGAAGGATCTGTGTCCTTTGGGAACAATGCCAAGGGGTATGTGCTAGGATATGGCAATGTATCCTCAGGCAAAATGCAGTTTGACAAGGTCAATCTGGTTGAAAACCTTGAGTACAACTTGCTGAGTGTCTCACAATTGTGTGATAAAGGATATTCTTCCTTTTTCACAAAGACAACATGCAAGATCATATCACCAGAAGGCCAGAAGTTGATAGAGAAGATCATTGAAGATCATACTTTGCTGATTTCCAAAAGATGTGGCAATGTCTATGCAGGAGACTTGGCCATGTGAGCTTAAAGGCATCAACTTCAGAAACTGTTCTCTGGCAGGAGACTTGGCCATGTGAGCTTAAAGGCATCAACTTCAGAAAGATCATACTTTGCTGATTTCCAAAAAGACAAAGTATTGAACAATACTGCCTGTTTCTTCTCAAAGGCATCAACTTCAGAAACTGTTCTCTGGCACAGGAGACTTGGCCATGTGAGCTTTAAAACCATCAATAAAGTCACAAAAATGGGCTTGGTTAGGGGTCTACCTTTGAAGGAATACCAGTGTAAAGAACATTGTGTTTCCTGTCTTAAAGGTAAACAGCATAAGTCCTGCTATAAGTCTATTGAAGAATCAAAAACAACTGCATGTCTTCAACTACTCCACATGGACTTATTTGGACCAGTCAAAATGTAAGACCCTAACCCGTAATCACGCGATTAACGCCCAAATCATACGGGTTTGGACCTTACTTAAACCACTCCGGATTAAAACTTTTAATAATATGAGAAACATAAACCGTTGTGATCAAATACATATTCGATTCCCAAAAATTTATACATTTTAATAGTTAAAACATATACTAAGATTTTGCGTTTTATCGAGAGTTCCTTGAATTCTAATGCGGAAGCTTGATGAGTGTCAAAACGAATATTTTAGGATTACATCCCACCGTAAGATACGCTTCCAGCGTAAGCTACGTTGTTCAATGGATAAAATTTTCCAAGAGGGCCTGGCGTAAGCTACGCTGCCAGCGTAAGCTACGCTGGCCACTGGACAATTTTGCGAGAAGTCCTGGAATAAGCTACGCTGCTAGCGTAAGCTACGCCGGACACTGGACAAATTTCCTAAGATGGCCTGACGTAAGCTACGCTGCCAACGTAGCTTACGTTGGCCACTGGCTGAAAACTCATTGTTTCTTCTTGTTTTCCCCACTTTTGGCATCTCTTTTACTTATGTTCAAAGCCATTCCGGGGAACACTTGGGGACTCATTGATACCATATTATCATGCTTATAAGATACCATTTCTCAAAATCAAATACACCTTTTCGGTTATTCAATGCTTATGTTGATTTTACCCAATTCGACCCGTTAAGGCCATGGATTATACAAAGCCTTATTTGACCGTTCAAAAGGCATAACAATCATATTGTTGACTCATTTGACACTTGTTTAACTAAAAACATTGCCCGGTTTATGTCCTTATGGCCCGGTTCTTGGTTTTAAATGTTTATGTCGATTTCTGCCCAAATCGACTCGTTAAGGCCTTGGACTATACAAGACACTTCTTAATCACACCAAAGGCATAGAAGTAATATTGTCATCTCATTGGACACATGTTTAGCTAAAAGCATTGTCCGTTTTGTGTCATTATGACTTGGTTCTTAGATTTAATCTTTAGTAAATCTTTAAATTCCCAAAATGCCCTTTTATAGCCAAATCCTTAAATTTAGCCATCCATGGCGACACTTTTGATCCAACACGTTTATTTTGACTCATTGACTTGTTTACAACCCTCTAAGTCCTTCCAGACTTAGATTTTCACCTTTTCTCATGTTTTCTCTTATTTAGTAAATTCTAAGCGCATTAGCGCGCATTGGAAATAGTTATGGAAATAACTTACTTGTCTTGCACCCACACTTCATATGGGTAGTTTTAGTATCCATGTTGCTTCGCCCAAAGGCGTTTAATTAGCTACGGACTTACCGGGTGGCGTTGACCCATACCTGGCGCCCATATGGATTACTTATGTAGAGCCTAAATTTAACACGAAAACAGGATTATACGATCATACAAGTTACAAAACCAGGTGCGGAAACCCTAGCTTTGAACAAACTGAAGTAAACTCAAATCAAAACACAATCAAAGTCATTTTCAATGCTTTTCATAGATTAACTTTCTCAAAAACTTGATTACAATGTCTATTCAGTTAATCTAACACACACACAAATTCTCTCAAACCTCTCTGGAACAACACCTGATAACACACACAACTTATGACTCGCTTAATCTTACAAAAACACAAAATCTATATATAGGACCTGCACGTTCGCCCCTTTCAACTGGTCGAACGTGAAGCCATTCCACATTCGCCCACATGTAGTGGTCGAATGTGTCTTCTCAGCCTTGTTCCATCCAGATTCGTCCACTAACATATACCTTCGCCCATCTTCTACTCACCTTCGCCTAATCTTGTTACCTTCGCCCCATCCAGCCTACTCTAACACATGTTAACTATCTAATCATTAGTCGCAAAACGCATCTACAAACTCCCCCTCGACTATTGATTAGATCGTTTTCTGTCTTCGTCCATGGCTTTGTTCAACAACTTGATTCTGAGCTGTTTCTTCTGCTCTTTAGTCATTTCAGGCTCTAACCTTCTCTTTACAGGCTTTGATACGTTCGCCATCTTCACCATCTTGCCAAGTTTACCCTCCAAACTACTACCCGCATTAATGTCATAAGCAAAGCAAACACCAACAACTTGTGTGTATTTCTTTGCTTGATCTGCATCGTTCGGCTCATAATGAATCGGATTATAAAAGAGCATGATGATGTCTTCGAAGGTGCAATTTATCAACCACATAGGATCAAATACATGCACATGCTTGTATTTATCCTTTCCATCTCTCAACACAATCACTGCTTCTGCCTTCCTCCAATCATAATACCAGAAAATGAAGTCAGCACTGAAGTGTTGAGGCATAGGCATCAAAGGTATCTTTCTCATCACTTAAGGTGCCTTATAAATCAAGGTAACCCGTTTCAGCTTGGTTCTAGGATCAATATCCCTGTGAACTTTCCTCCGGGGATATTGAGGTTTGAATCTGTTCCATCTAGTTCTACTTTCCCAAACCAGCTTATCTGCGCACCAACCGACATGAGAATTATTCACTGAAGCACCCGACATAGGGAATCTGCATAAATCTCTAACCGCCCAGTACGGTAGAGTCAGCAAGTCAATGAATCTGTAGAAATACAAAATCCCTGATTCCCACTTAGCAGCTAAACACTTCAGCCTGCCTAAGTATGTCCACCCAAGAGCTCTGCCTCTGAACTTAGCATTGTGAAACCTATAAAAGTTTCCTTGAGCTTCAGGCTTCGGTCGGTTTTCATCCATCAATCTTAATTTCTTCAAATAATTCTTCAATTCATCAGACTTATTTGAAGATTCTGGCATATCAGTTCCAAACACTTTCTCTACAAACTCAGCACTTCTCTTCTTTGCCTTTCTTTTTGCAGACGTATTAGGAATCTCAGTAAAATCAGGAAACACCAAATCTTCATCAGTTTGTCTGAAGTATTGTGGGTATTCCTCATGCGTTATATCTTCTATTTCAACTTCTTCAAACTCAGGGGTGTCTTTATCATCAGAGTGACTTCCAATATCCTTTTCAGGAATATGTGGAATCGACTCATCAACAATAAATTCTTCAAATGTTTTCCCTACCCTCTGTGCAAGTCCATCCAAAATCTCCTTTGCCACAGATGCAGGTACTTCCCCTTCTTCAAGATCAGGATCGTTATATTCCAATTCATATCGCATATCATCAGTTTGGAATATTTCGGCAAAACGACCTGTGAACTCAATGGTCCATTCTCTTCTTTCTAACATGTCCTTGTATACTTGTTTAGCATCGTCAGATAAGGATCTCACCTTCTCATTCCAAAACACAGTCTCATCCGAATCAACGTTCTCTCCTTTCTTCTTTGAACTCGACTCACCAGTGTCTTTCTTCTTCTTTGAAGGTGGTCTCTTCTCGAATGTAAACTTTGAAGTGTCATCTCCTCCATCATTATCATCACTACTACTCTCATCCTCCTTCTGACTTCCAGAGCCCTCAGCATCATCATCATCATCATTATTATCATCATCTCCATCATCACTCTTTTCCGATTCTTCATCCTCATCATCCTCATCTTCCTCTTTGTCAGATTCAGATGGTTCAAAATCAACCTGTTCAACTTCTTTCTCTTTGTCTTCCTCACCCTCCTTCAGCTTGGGTGCAACATTATACAGGTTGTCTATCAGCTCACTAAGGCGTTTGTTCTCAGCCTTCAACTCTTTATTATCTTCTTTAATCGCCTTATACCTGTTTTTGTTTCTCAAACACTTTCCTTCAAGCTTCTTATTCTTAGCTTCTAGCTTCTTCACCTTCTCGTCAATCTCATCCTGATTTGACTTAGAAGCTACTACAATCTGAAGCATCTTCTCCTCATTCTGCTTGAACTTGGCAATTTCATCTTGCTGAGCCACTAACATCTTCATCATATCGTCCATCTTCTTATTCACCTGCTTCATCACTTCGTCATCCACAGTGACTTTCTTTGACTTGGACTTTGACTTTGATGGCTCAATTTCAGTTTCCTTCTCCTTCTGAGGCTTTGTAAACATGTTAAGTACATTATCCAGTGCTATATTGAATTGATCCACTGGTAATGTTGTTGCCTCCTTAGTCTTTTGCTTCTTTGTGACTGGTGAAGATTGTTTTGATGACGTTCCAGCTTCAGGTAATCTCTTCCCTCTCAAGAGTTGTGCTAACTCTTTCTCTCTGAGTTGCTTTGAACTTGTTTTCTTGGCCATGGTTTTGTGTTTGGGCTTGGGCAAGTTAACTACTACAGTTTCACCTTCGTTCAACTCGTCCAAATTCACAGTTAACCCTTCATCTTCAGCACTAACAGTCTGCTTGCTCTTCTTAGCTTCTTCAATAGATCTGTTTAGTGATTCAGACTCACCAACCAAAGTGGCCTTTTGTTTGGTGGTCCGGACATTTTCAGCATCCGAATCCCATTGTTCTTCAGTCTCTGTCTCTTCAGAATCGACAGACTCTTCATCCACCAAACTTGTGCCCTTCTTTGCAGTAGATTTCTTCCTCACAACTTGTTGTTTTGAACTTCCCTGGTCAGTCTTTCCTTTGCCCTTCCCTTTGGCTCCAGGATTGACTACTTGTCTTTTCCTCTTCGTACTTGCATCAGCATATACCAACGGATCATCATTATCACTATCACTATCAGGATGCCTTGCTGTGTTCTTTCCAGGATCATTGTAATCCTCTCTAGCCAAGGCTCCAAACAATCTCCTGTAAGGTGGTCTCTCATTATCAGGCACACCTTTGTAACCTTTCATTCTCACCAAGGTTCTAATATTCATATGATCCATAGCAAGTATCTGTGTTGGATCTTTCTTTAGGTGTGGATACTTGTGATCAAAAATCATCATCAAGAATCTAGGGTAAAGCATGAACTTCTTAACCTTCAACCCTTTCAGCATCTCCAACATATGGTCCAATATCATCCCAGCAACATTAAATGGTTTGTTGAGAGTCAACGCAACCATTAATGAACTCAAACTCTTCCTCATCACGTCGTATCCTCCACTAACACATCCAAACACATGTATAATGACATGAGCAAAATACTTAAACTGCACCCCCAGTTTCCCTTTGTACATAGAACCATCAGTGATTGGTCCTTTGTATTTCATCCTAAGGAAACAGGCTTTCTGCTCAGTCCATGAGAGTTCTCTTGGATCTTCACTGGTTTCAAACTTGATCTGGAGAGCTTCTCTGATGTCTGCTTCAGTAATAAACATCTCCATTCCTTGAATCTTGCTCTTTATGATCGTCTGATTGTCAAAGTAATCATACTTAGCGTTGTTGTAGAAATCCTCAACTATATCCTTGTAGATGATAGTTGGTGTAGCCAAAGCATAAACTACTCTGCATCTTTTCAGAAACTTGATAATCTCTGTAAACTCCACATTCTTCTCCACTTCACCTAGATACGCACAACAGTTATGATTCTTCTCAAACGGCCATTTACTTCCGCTTGATGATTCACCTTCCTGAACAGGTTCTGGAACAGGATCAGGAACAGCAGTCTCCACAGGAATCTCTATATTTGCTTGTTCTTCAGCCATCTGAAACATAAAATCAAAACAAACGTCAAAAACATGAAATCGACAAAATTCAAAATTTTAGGTTTTTGGAATTCCACATTCGCCCAAAACTTCTGGTCGAATGTAGTTTATTGTGGCCGAAGGTGCAAAATGCTGGTCGAATGTAAAATGATATTGACTAAAAATATTCATTCGCCCATTTTAAGTTACCTTCGTCCACCCTGTTCCACATTCGTCCATTCGATGGACCGAATGTAAAAACTGGTTTGTTCCAAAATTTAAAAATTTTGTAAAACATATTCTTAACCCTTGATATTGATCAGAAACAAACCTAACATGGCCGACTAAGATTCGTATATCATCAATTTCCCCTAAATTTCATTTTATATCAGTTTTTATAAAGAATTAGGGTTTTATATATTCAATCGATCAAACAATACTTAAACGATGTTAAAAACCTAATTCCTTGATACTTCTCCCCCTAAAACTGATATAGAATGAATGTGTATCAACATTAGGCATTAACAATCACTGTAATATCAATAACCCTAAAACCCTAGGTGCGGTTAAAGAATTAACGATTCCAAGCTTGTTACAGCTCCATTACCTGTGATAATTATAGGAAAAGGATCAGTGAAATGCAGGGAACAAAACACACAAGCAATAGAAATAAAATCAACAAGGTCTGGTTATTGAAGAAATTTTGAAAAAATTTTAAGTGAGGGTCGAATCTGCAAGAGGCTTATATATAGGAGCCACCTTCGCCCGTTGCTCCTGGACGAACGTAAAAGTTTTCCACCTTCGCCCCAACTTAATGGCACGAAGGTAAAACCGTGTCACCCGAAAGTGGATTTGGAGTAAAAAGCCACATTCGCCCATTGACAACAAACCCGAAGGTAGATAATTTTCCACATTCGACCCATTTAAGGGGCGAATGTGAAATGGAAAATTCTGAAAATTTTGCCAAATCACGAATTCGAATCCCGTTCAACATTTTTCAATCCGTTAAGCTTCCAAAACACAAATTTTCACTTTTAGAATGATACAAAGCCCAGATGGTGTTGTCAAATCTCAGAAATTGACTATCAAGCATCCCCGATTATCAAAAATAAAGCAGAAATGCAAAAATTTTGGATTTTCTGAAATTTTATCAAAACACACCTAAAATCTTTTTGGATTATGTATCTTTTTGACAATAAAAGTAAATTGCAACAAAATAAAATTGCATCAAAGTAAATGAAAGCAGTAAACATTTGGTGAAATCCGGTCAGAGGATCATATCAGTTTTCTGAGAAATCTGATCACAGCGTTGATCTTTTTGTTTAATATTATCATTAGAAACAGTATGTGAGACGGCAATTGCTGATATTGTGGTCCACGTAAGCTCACATGCAGACAATTACGCAATGCTTTAAAATGATACGAGTTAAGTGTATTAGACTAACACGATGTGGTGCCCACACACACGACATACTCCCGTATCAAGTAATTGCACAAAGCTTCATCGTAACGCGTGATTATGCCAGAGTTATCCGTAAAAGTTACAAAGTATATAGCACAGAAGTGTACAGGTCAGCAATTGAATGCAGCAGAGTAACATGTGCGTATACACTAGGTTGAGGCTGATATTAATCACTGATTTGCATCAGATGATCAATACGATGTAATAATGATCTATGATCAATTAAAACATAAAGTTCCTCAATTCGGTAACTTCCGGTTTTGGCAATTAAGCTCTTTTAGCAAATATTCTGATAAAACTAGGTCCGTAAATCAATACGACAAAAGTTTATCAGAATATCCCGGATAACCATAACATAACGACCCGAAACCTCAGATTTTGGCAATCCTATCAAACGAAATTACGGTACTAAGACCATATGCCCATGAGGTGTTCAGCCACGAACGCGTAGTTCGTTATGTTTGTATCACTAATGCACGCAATATTTAGTCTACGAAACCTATCAGCATATCACACGTAGTCAACATACGCCTCATTATACTATACAATTCTTTAGCCTTTGTCAGATCCCCACTGATGTACTATCATTTCCTCTGTTTACCAGGAAATCATTTTTGATTTTCTAATTTTTAGGCTTTTTGAATTTTATAATGTTTTTGGTTTTTCTGATAAAATGGCTCCCCCTAAAATAAAGAACATATTTTTGGGTTTTCAATTTTCTGAAAAACAATAAAAAAATTTGAAAGAAACAATCCACTCGAAAGCATCAACTTCTTTGAGGATTAAACAATCCTCTCGAAAGCATCAACTTCTTTGAGGATTACAATAGTAAAGAGAAATTCCCAATTAGCAAAGAGAAATTCCCAATTAGCAAAATATAAAAAAAAAACTAAAAACTAAAAAGTGATAAACCGAGGTGCCGATTAGTCCTGTTTTTCCTTTATATTGTTTACTTTTAAAAGATATTCAAAGCGTGAACGGTCAAAAGCTTTAGTAAACAGATCTGCACGTTGGTAGTCAGTATGAATTTTTATCATATCGATCAATTCCTTAGCGTAACAATCACGGATAAAATGATATTTGATCCGGATGTGTTTCGCTTTAGAATGATTTTCCGAATTTTTAGTTAATGCAATTGCGGCTTCGTTGTCACAGTAAATAGGGGTTTTAAGAAACTGCAAACCGTAATCCACCATTTGTTGTTGAATCCAGAGTACTTGCGAACAGCAACTTGAGGCTGCAATGTACTCGGCTTCACAGGTAGATTGTGCTACGGAAGTCTGTTTCTTGCATTGCCAGGTGATTAACCTGCTCCCGAAAAACTGGCAACCAGCTGTAGTAGATTTGCTATCTTTGTCACAGCCGCCCCAATCTGCATCACTAAAAGATATGAAATCAAAATTATCATCATTAGGGTACCAAAGTCCTTTTGAGGGACAACCCTTCAGATATCTAAGGATACGCTTGACCGCCGTCAGATGACTTTGTTTCGGCTTCGATTGATAACGGGTACAGAGACACGTTGCGTACATAATATCTGGTCGAGACGCCGTCAAATACATCAGAGATCCGATGATTGCTCTGTATGTAAAAGGATCCGTCAGCTCCCCCTTAGCGTCCACTCCAATCCCGTGATTGGGTTGAATCGGGGTATCCATCGGCTTTGAGTCCTCCATCTGGAACCGGCTCAAGATGTCAGAGACATATTTCGTCTGGTGAATGAAGATCCCGTCGGTTCTTTGGTCCACCTGCAAGCCTAGGAAAAACTGCATCTCCCCCATTGCGCTCATTTCGAACTTTTCCTGCATGACAGTTTCGAACTCCCTGCATAAAAGCTCGTTAGTTGAACCAAATATTATATCATCAACGTATATCTGCACTAGAAGCAAATCATCTCCCGTCTTCTTCGTAAAGAGGGTGCAATCGACGAGGCCGCGCTTAAATCCTTTGGAGATGAGGTATGTACTTAGCTCCTCGTACCACTGCCTCGGAGCCTGGTGCAAGCCATATAAAGCTTTGTTCAACACGTAGACCTTATCCCGGTGGATTGGGTCCTCAAAGCCTGGTGGCTACCCGACATACACCTCTTCCATGACTTTCCCGTACAGAAATGCGCTTTTCACGTCCATTTGATAAACTTTGAATTTCTTATAAGAAGCAAACGCGAGGAACATCCGAATAGCTTCGATTCGTGCTACCGGTGCGTAGATTTCGTTATAATCAATCCCTTCGATTTGATGGAAACCCTGCACGACCAATCTGGCTTTGTTTCGAACAATAACCCCACGATCATCCTTCTTACACTTAAACACCCATTTGGTGCCAATCTTCTTCCTATCCGGCGGCAAATCCGTGAGCGTCCAAACTCCCAATTTCTGGAATTGTAATAACTCCTCCTGCATAGCTTCCACCCAGGCATCATCCTTCAAAGCGTCCTTGTATGTCCTTGGCTCTACCTGCGACACATAACACGCAAACGACCAATCATTTTGACTACCAGATTGTTGAATTTTGGCATATAAAGCTAAAGCACCAAAACTCTCTGGCGAATTAACGCTTTTAAGCTGCCCTCTGGTCATAACACTGCTTCCAGGATCACCGATTACTTGCTCCAGCGGGTGAATACGATGAATCCGAGATTCCGGATAATCAGGTACTTGCACTCCCGTCTGAACAGTCAAGTTCTCTACAGCATCCAGATCATGACCCGTATTTGATGATGAAGCTACATCTGAAGTTAGAGTTGGGTTCACTGGCGGTGCCTCTGGTTCTTCAGCTTGTTCAAGAATAGCTTCTTCAAATTGTTCATCTTCAGATTCTGAAGTGTCTAATGAAGTTGAAGCCTCTTGAAATACTTCTTCCTCTTGTATAGGAGCATTGGTATCATTAGAAGCTGGTAGGGGGTTCACGGTGATCGGACGCACCAACGGTGAAGTTGTTGCATTTTCACACTCGTAAAGTAATCGAATAACAGCTTCTTCAACCAAGCTATCTAGATTGAATGATTCAAAGAAATCTTTGTAATCAAACATCCAATCAGGACCCGTGCCTTGAATATTTTGAGTATATCATTGAACTTCCACGTTTGCCCAGTCTTCCACACGACGAGTTCGCTTGTTGTATACCCGTTTGAGCGGGGTTGCATATCCAACAAAGTAACCCTCCTCGGCTTTAGGACTAAGCTTCTCGCTTGGATTCAACATAGTGCAAGGCGCCCCAAAAGGTTCTAGATACTCTAAGTTCGGCTTTCTTCGGTGTAACAACTCATAAGATGTTTTACCAAACTTCTTCACTGTTAGAACCCGATTTAGTGTGTAATTTGCTGCATAAATCGCCTCGTTCCAGAACATTACTGGAAGATTTGAATCAGCAAGCATTGTTCTAGCCGCTTCAATTAGAGTCCTATTCTTTCGTTCAGCAACACCGTTCTGTTGTGGGGTGTACGGAGCCGAATATTCATGATGTATCCCTTTGCTTTCACAAAGTTCATCCATCTTGGCATTTTTGAACTCCGTCCCATTGTCACTCCGAATTCTCTTTATCTTCACATTGTAGATATTCTCCAATCGAGTGAACAGAACTTTCAGATTGATAAAAGTGTCGCTTTTATTCTGCAAACACATCACCCATGAAAATCTTGAGTAATCGTCAGTGACGACTAAACAATAAAGCTCTCCAAGATGACTTTTGCGCTTGACCGGTCCGAAAAGATCCATGTGCAATCGCTCTAGTGGCATCTCAACAGAGTTAACCTTTTTCACTTTGTGGGACTGTTTGTGTTGCTTCCCCTTTTTACAACTCACACACTTGTCATTTAGATGGAAATGTTTCACATTTACTCCATCGACAAGTCCATTTCTCACAAGTTGATTCATTTTCCTCAGATGAATGTGCCCCATTCTTCGGTGCCACATTATCGATTCTTTCTCTGTCGCCTTGGACAAAAAGCATGTTATTTGCCCCTGTGATGTCATCGCCTTGGACATATCAAGAATGTATAGATTGTTGACGCGAGGTGCCTTCAACATTATCCACTCTTTAGGAATTGTAAAGCCCGGTTTCAGAATATAGCAGGATTTGTCATCAAAATGCAGAGTAAATTGCTTGTCACATATTTGACTGACACTCAACAGATTATAATCGATCTGCTTCACATATGAAATCCGCTCGAAACTCACTATCCCATTGCTCACACTTCCTTCCATTGTGATATATCCTCCTTTATTTCCCGCGAAAGCTACATACCCTCCATTGATGTTCTTCACATCGAACAGCAACGCAAGATCCCCTGTCATGTGGCCTGAAGCTCCACTATCAACAATCCAAAGACTGCTAATAGGGCCAGCTGAAGCTCCCTGCACACAAAAAGTAAATCAGTTAGTTCTTTCGGGGGACCCAAGCCTGAGTCTTGGGTCTTTGAACATCAGGTTTCAAAGTAACATTCTCACAAGCATTTTCAACAACTTTTTGATCAATCTTTTTCTGATTGTTCAAAATAGTTTCCTTTTTCACATTAACTCTTGAAGTTGAGGCTCCTGGAGTACCATTGGTTGACCAAGATTGTTCAGTCCTTTTCAGGATACGAATCTGAGACTTTGGGTTCTCAGTCGGTTTCTGAACATTGTTAGCAAATGTAACTCTCTTGGTTACCTTATCTGATTTAACAGACTTAGGTCCAACATTTGATTTGACAATCGGTTTTGCTGGAACCTTTTGCCTATCAACTGTTGCGTTCACCACAGGTTTCCTCCATGAGTGTTCCATAGCAATCCGATTCCTTCGATCATAGTGCATTGGACGAGTGTTCCTCATTTGTTGAAAATTATTTTGATTATAAAACGGTTGTTGTTGTTGAGAAACAACTCTCCTATGAGGTGGCACATAATGATCAATCGGTTTTCGCATGGAATTCCTCACTTCCACCTCATGCCTCTTGTGCCTTACATATGGACACTGAGCAAGTAAATGCCCTCGTTCCCCACATTTAAAGCATGCACGGTACTCTTCAAAAACATTTGGAGCATTTGGTTGAGCAAATGATCTAACAGGGTATTGATCATTGTACTATTGCTTCCTTAAACTCTCAGGGAGTGGCCCTTTTGAGTAAGTAGGCTCATTAAAACCATTAGCTCTGTTTTTGGGTCGAACAAACTCTGTGACATGGACCTTTGGTTCTTGAGGAACATCCAAATACAACTTCTTTAACAAATCTGGTGGAATCTCATTTGTTCTCTCATGTTTTGGAAACCAAATGGTACTTTCTTGCCAAATCTTTTCTATTTTAGCATAATTGGCATTTTTTATTGGAAAGTCCTCGTCAGAAATGATCTTATCGGATCCTTCCATCCGATAGAACACTTTGACAGGTTTTTCACATTGTTCGTTCTTAGCATTCTTTTCAAGATCTTTCTTAACCACATTAAGATCTTTCTTCACAACATTCTTTTCAGACTTCTTTTCACAATGAATCTTTTTCATTGGAATCACAATCTGAGATGGTGAAACTGGTTCATTTGTAATGATGTGATTTTCTTTTGGAATCTCACATGCATTAACAGTTTGATTACAACCAGTGTCATCACTCTCAGTGTCTGAATCTACACTTTCAGCAGTAACACCCTCATCATTGATACCCAAAATCGGTCTAACATCGGAATTTGGATCACCAATACTTGAAGTATTAGATTCATTTTCCGATGCTGAATCAGATTTTACCGAACTCTCCGGTGTCACTTGGTGACAATTATGGTTTTCAAAAAGAACCGGAGATGGTACAGCCCGATAATTGGTGGTTTTATCATCAATGATATGGTCTACCACATAAGCAATATGCTTATAGCTTTCCAGCTTTTTGTTTACTTTCTCAGCAAAGCATTTGATGGCGGCCATTTCCAACTTGGTGTTTTCAATTTCGTTGATATAGTTGTTAATTGCCAATTGTGTTAAAGACAAAGTGTTTTTCAAGTCAGAAATGTCCTTTTTGTAGCCATCTAATACTTTGTTAAAAGCATTCAACTCTTTGCGAGTAGATTGACTGTTCATGATAGCACTATCACGTTGAACACGGAGTTGTTTATTCTCCTCAGTCAATCTATCACAAGTACTACAATATTTGTCACTTGTAACATCAGTGCTACATTCAGAACTTACAGGTTTTGGCGGATCAGTCATGGCCATCAATGCGAAATGAGCTTCCTTTCCTGCAAAGAATCTGGAATAGTCAATCTTTGTAAAAGCATCATCTGCAATGCACGACTTCCTTGTCATCAGAGAATCCGCTTCTGCTAGCAACTGATCGATGTCTTCATCCAGAGAATTAACACTTGCTTCCGTATCCGATTCACTGTCTGAATCAGAATAAACCGATTCACACTCCTCAGGAATATCAGAAACAGTATCAATCACAACTCCAGAATTTGTCTCTTCAGCTTTATTCTCAACCTTGACCTTAACAGGTTCAGTCTCCACATCCATCTCAGCCTCAGACTCATCACTTTCAACCTCAGTTTCTACCTTCTCCTCCACCATCACTGAATCTTCAATGTCAACCTGATATGCAACACAAGCCACATTGCCCCCAGTAGTGATTTCCTCAACACCTATCTGTATACTCGACCAGTCAAACCTCTCATCTTGTTGAGTCACCAATGCTTGATTGGTATTCTGTTGTTGTTCATTTGGTGTAGTGATTGGTATGACTGTTCGGTTAGCATTGTTTGGTGTTTGGTTTTGTGACTGGTTTGGTGTGTTGGGTTGTCTGTTTTGGTTGTTATTAAAGTTGTTTTGACGGTTTTGGTAGTTGTTGTTGTTGTTTTGGTAAGAAACTTGGTTTTGGTTTTGTTGTTGACGGTTCTGATAGGTGGCATTGAATGGATTCCTATTGCCTTGTTTTGGTGGCTGGGTGCATTCTCTTTTAAAGTGACCTTTCCCTCCACAGTTAAAACAAGTCACTTTCTCCTTATTGAACCCGTAGGTTGTATTAGGAGAAGTTCCCAAATCAGTTCTTCCTGTCTTTTCTATAAACTCCGTTGCTCTTCTCATTATACTTGCAAAGGCCCATTGAATATCAATGAGTTCCATCTCCTCCTTGTCAATCTGTGCGTAGTCTTCATTGGTCAAGTTGTTATTCCCAATTTGACTAGCAACTAATCCATTGTAGGATGAGACCATTGCAGAGACTAATGCAATGTGTTGCTGAGCAACTTCAACTGTCACATTTCCAAGATTAGATGTCTCCAAAACCACCGTTTGTTGATTAGGTTGGTTCATTGGTTGTTGTTGAGATTGGCTAGCAGTGTAGAAAGCTGCTTGTTGCTTTGGGGAGAATGGTGGAATGTATGAATAGTTGTATGGTTGTTGTGGTGATGGTTGTGAAAAGGATGATGTTTGTTGATGGTAGTTCATGGTAGGTGATTCCATAACATTGGATATACATGCAACATGTGGTGTAACTAGCCCTCCTGAGCTTGTACTAGCTGGAACTGAAGATCCTCCAAAATATAAGTTTGGATTCTGAGGAATCTGTGCTCTCCTAGCCTTCCTCTTCTCTTCCAATTCTTTGTTTTCCAGCTTCTCAATGAACTCCTGAATAGACCAGTATTGATAAGCATCCTTCTCCTTCAGGACTTCCACATGCTGATCCCAGTTTGGTGGTAATGCATCTGCAAACTTGTCCACCTGCTTTGCCATAGGAATCTGTATACCATAGCTAGACAATTCAGATAACAAATGATTATATCTAGGAGTTAGTTCTTTCAAAGTTTCATTTCCAATATAAGAAAAATTCTCAAACTCCTTTATAAGTTCTTCCACCCTCAAACTTCTAGTCTTCTCATTCCCATCATGCTTCCTTTTAAGCATTTCCCATAGTGCCTTAGATGTTGTGCAAGTCCCAAACTGATGCAAAAGATCATTTGTGATTGCCTGTGTCAATTGGGAAAACGCCTTCTTTTCCACAGCAAACTTCTTTTTCTCATCCTCAGCCATGCTCTCCAATGGCACTGGTTCACCTGTGTTCTCCATAACTGGTGGTGTGTAACCTTTAGCAATCATGTTCCATGCTTCAGCACCTTCCACTCCCATGCCTTCCAAATGTATCTTGAACTTTTTCTGCCACTGATTGTATTCTTGAATCTCCATAAGCTTTGGTGGCCGATTCCCGCTACCTGAAGACAAATCATTAATCAGTGTGGAAATAGCATTTGTAGTTTGAGTGTTTACCACCGCTGCTGCTACTCCCCAGTAGTCAGATTGTGGTGCTGGAGGTGCACTTTGAGTCATGTAGTTAACCGGCTGCGAAGACTGTGTGCTCGTCTTCTGTGCTGCCACTGTCCATGGGTCCATCACCTGCTGTTGTGGTTGTGTAGTTGCTGGTGTCGGAGTAGTTGGAAAATTCCACATGATCACGAGCTTCGAGAAAATTCAACACTTAGAAAATTTTCCAAAAACTAGCCTAGGTTCGCCCAAACTTGTTCCAGGTTCGTCCCTTTTTGTTGTAGATTCGCCCAGAAACACTCACCCGAATGTAAAATCTCACCAGAAAGTAAAAACACTCTTAACACTTTTCACGTTCGCCCAAATCTACTCCAGGTTCGCCCGTTTTGATTCCAGGTTCGTACCCCCGATCAGCCGAATGTGAAAAATTAGACCCGAATGTGAAAAATTCAACTGAAAAATTCTAGGTTCGTCCAAATATACCTAGATTCGCCCAGAAAAACACTCAGGTTCGTCCCAAAACTCACACCTTCGACCAAAACACTCCAGGTTCGCCCATTTTCACTTTTGAAAAACGGTTACACTTTGAAAAACGGTTATTTTGATCTCTGATTTTCAAAAGTTTGTGAATTTGAATGATCTTGATTAGGTTTTGCTTCGGAGATGATTTGGAACAAGTTTAATTCTTGGAATTTTGAATTTTAACCACAAAATCAACTCTAAATCTTTCAAAAACACTCAAAAACCATTTTTATGTAAAAACAGATGTGAATTGATGAAAATAATGTCCAAATCAGCTCTGAGTTTATCAATTTGTTGTTGTATGATCCTCTAGGCTCTGATACCACTTTGTAGAGGCTAAATTTGACACGAAAACAGGATTATACGATCATACAAGTTACAAAACCAGGTGCGGAAACCCTAGCTTTGAACAAACTGAAGTAAACTCAAATCAAAACACAATCAAAGTCATTTTCAATGCTTTTCATAGATTAACTTTCTCAAAAACTTGATTACAATGTCTATTCAGTTAATCTAACACACACACAAATTCTCTCAAACCTCTCTGGAACAACACCTGATAACACACACAACTTATGACTCGCTTAATCTTACAAAAACACAAAATCTATATATAGGACCTGCACGTTCGCCCCTTTCAACTGGTCGAACGTGAAGCCATTCCACATTCGCCCACATGTAGTGGTCGAATGTGTCTTCTCAGCCTTGTTCCATCCAGATTCGTCCACTAACATATACCTTCGCCCATCTTCTACTCACCTTCGCCTAATCTTGTTACCTTCGCCCCATCCAGCCTACTCTAATACATGTTAACTATCTAATCATTAGTCGCAAAACGCATCTACAACTTAGGCAACAAGTGCCCAAATTTCCAAGTGTCCTCCTGCATACACTCTAGATTGACCGCATCAGTCTCTTGGGACTCAATGGTAATGCCCTTACCATTTGACCCGTTATCCACAAGTTTCTTAAGCTTAGATAATCGGATTTTAATGTCGGGTTCGAGTGGTGAGGGAATCACCCATTCGACCCGTTAAGACTCATGATTACATAACTTCCTTATTCATGTGATTTTTTTCCAAAACCTGAGTTTAGACTCTTGTTTACCACATGGCTTTATTGGTTAACCCAATTGATGATTTCCATCATTTGATCAAAACTATATGACTCATTTATGACTATGAATTTGGATTTGACATGAATTCGCATAAATCACCCGATTAATAGGTTTCACCCCTTGAGGTAATACCTTTGTCCCACTTTAAAGTTTATACAATTATATCAATACAAGAATTGTATTTGTAGACTAGTAGTGTAAGTATTACTTACTTTATATACATTTTGCTTCCGTACGCATTGAACTTGCATCCGTTTGACCCGTTTGCTCCCTAGTCCTTGTACCTAACTTAGGGACATGTCAAACCTTGTTTTTACTAGAACACATAATATAGATTTCTTTCATAATCCATGGCATCATGTATTCATTTTTCCTCAAGCTCAACATTACATTTCTAGTTTTCATGTCCATACATGTTTTACACATTTATTTTCTCATTCAAGCATTTCATCAAACAGGTTATATGCACTAATTTCATCATGTTAATTCTAGGTGTTCAAGACTTTCTAGATTCCACCATGGCTTAGCTAACCATTTTCACATGATCAATTCACCAATTAGCATACATACATGATGAAAATAACATAGAGTTGCAAGATTTACCACATAGTAGGGTAATTCATGTTTAGGGTAAAAACCTACTACTTATACATAGTGAGAATTCACAAATTCATATGAATCAACATCATATAACAATTCATCACGTTTTATAGCTTCCTTGATGTCTACTATCACATAGAAATCCATAGAAGCTAAGAATTCACGTTTTTAATGTGAACCCTAATTTACCATCTTCCATATATAAGTGTTTTAGATGAAATTAAAGGGGTCTAAAGATACCTTGTGATGTGTAGAACACTAGATAAACAAGAGTTTCATCATGCATCAAGAAATCCCCCTTGATTTGAGCATATTTGTGCTTGGTAGATGAGTTAGGGTTGGAGCCGTTCTTGGGGTCTCCTGAAGATCGAACGAACACACACACATTGTGTGTGTTTTATTTTTATTAATAAAACCAACTTTATCATTTTGGCCACTATGGTCCCTCAAGTTCCAATTCCTATGATTATTAGATAACATCATGATCTAGTTTGGTCTCGTGTATTGAGTTTTAGCCTCGTTTTTATCCGTCGACTAAATCATCCACCGTTAAATTCGCTTTTGATACTTTATCAATTATGCCTAATGGCGTATTTAGGCGAAACAAGATTTCGGGGTGTTACACAAAATCATGAGCCTTGGTAAGAAGAAGTACTGCTTGGTCATCATTGATGACTACTCAAGATTCATATGGGTCTTCTTCTTATATTCCAAGGATGAGGCAGCTGAAATAATCAAATTCTTAATTCTACAAATAGAGAAGCAATATTCTCTTTCTGTCAAAGTCATCAGGAGTGACAATGGGACAGAGTTCAGGAACAAAACTCTGGATGAATTCTGTTTGTCTAAAGGGATTGTTAGACAATTCAGCATTCCCAGAACTCCTGAACAAAATGGTGTGGTAGAAAGGAAGAACAGAACATTAATAGAAGCAGCTAGAACAATGTTAGCTTATTCAGGCCTACCTTTGTATTTTTGGGCTGAAGCAGTCAACACAGCTTGTTATGTTCAGAATAGAGTTCTTATCAACAAGAGACATACCAAGACTGCCTATGAAATTCTTCATGGCATAAAGCCCCTTATCTCCTTCTTCAGGGCTTTTGGATGTCAATGTTTTATCCTCAACATCAAAGACTCTATTTCAAAGTTTGCTGCTAAAGTTGATACAGGTTATTTTCTTGGTTACTCTCCAATGAGAAAAGCTTACAAAGTCTTTAATTCAAGAACCAAGATAGTAGAAGAAACACTGAATGTCAAGTTCAATAAATCCAAACATATTTTTATTCCAGCAAATCCTGCTGAACTCTTTGACCTTGACAACTTTTATTTCGGACCTGAAAAGACTGTTGAATCATCCAAACCTCCTCAAAATGGTTATCAAGGATTTGAAGATGATGGTCCTACACCATGTACTCCAAAAACAGTCATCAAATCAACTTTTAAACCTTCAGAAGTTTCACAAGCTTCTACTTCAAAAACTGCTGATGAACATCTTAAAACTACTGATTCAGCTGAACCAAAAACTCCTGAACCTCAAACAACAGCTGAACCAGATATTATCAATCTCAGTGGTTTATTTGAAGAAATACCAGAGCCATCCTCAAGTACAGGTCTACAACAACTGAGTGAACACAAGGATCATCCATTGGAACAAATCATGGGTGATATTGCATCAGGGGTGCTTACAAGAAACCAACTCTCCAACTTTTGCTTTTTCTCAGCATTTATTTCTCAGTTGGAACCAAAGAAGTATCAAGAAGCCCTCAAAGATAACAATTGGGTTCAAGCCATGCAAGATGAGCTGCTTCAGTTCAAGAAGAAACAGGTTTGGGAAATTTGTCCCTTACCTCCAAACAAACAACCAATTGGTACTAGATGGGTCTTCAGAAACAAACAAGATGAAGCTGGTATGATCATCAAGAACAAGGCAAGATTGGTGGTACAAGGCTATTCTCAAGAAGAAGGCATTGACTATGATGAAAACTTTGCACCAGTTGCAAGACTTGAAGCTATCAGGTTATTTTTAGCTTATGCAATTTCGAACAACATTAAAGTTTTTCAAATGGATGTCAAAAGTGCATTTTTTGTATGAAAAATAAAAGAGGAAGTGTATGTCTGTCAACCTCCAAGGTTTGAGGATCCTTCTCATCATGACTGGGTATAGAAGCTTGACAAAGCTCTGTATGGACTAAAACATGCTCCAAGAGCCTGGTATGAAACACTTTCCAACTTTTTACTAAGAATCACTTAACAAGAGGCTCCATTGATAAAACACTTTTCATCAAACATGTTGGAAATCATGTCTTACTTGTTCAGATTTATGATGATGATATCATTTTTGGTTCAACAAATACCAAATTTTGTGATGAATTTAAGAAACTCATGCAATCAAAATTTGAAATGCGTACAATGGGAGAATTGCAGTACTTTTTAGGACTGCAAATCAAGCAACAAACAAATGGAACATTTATACATCAATCAAAATATGTTAAAGAATTATTAAACAAATTTTCTTTACAAGACTGTAAATCATGTTCCACTCCCATGACACCAACCACACAAGTTGAACCAGATGATCAAGGAAAACAGATTGATCAAATCATGTATAGATGTATGATAGGTTCTCTTTTATATTTAACTACTTCTAGACCAGATTTTATGTTTTCAACTTGTGTCTGTGCTAAATACCAATCTGCACCAAGAGAATCACACCTAATTGCTGTCAAAAGAATCTTCAGATATCATAAAGGAACTCCTACTTTAGGAATTTGGTATCCTGCTTCAAGCAACACCAAGTTAATAGCTTTTTCAGATAGTGACTATGCAGGGTGTAAAATGTCAAGAAAATCAACATCTGGTGGTTGTCAATTCTTAGGAAACTGTCTGGTGTCCTGGCAATCAAAGAAACAAACATCTGTGGCAACTTCAACAGCTGAAGCTGAATACATTGCTGCTGCAAGCTGCACATCACAGATACAATGGCTCCAATATCAACTTCTTGATTATGGAATCAAAGAGACCAAGACTCCTCTTCTAGTAGACAGTAAATCTGCCATTAGCATCATTCAAAATCCTGTTCAGTTCTAAAAGACTAAACATATTGAAATCAGGTATCAATTCATAAGAGATTTTTATGAAAAAGGCTAGATTGAGGTGAAACATGTCAAAACTGCTAATCAAATAGCTGATGTGTTCACCAAACCCCTTGATTCAACAACATTTCAGAGGTTAGTATCCATGCTTGGCATGCTAAATTTTGAATAAAGTCTATAAGTGTTTTCACTTTTTAGTTCTGCACATATTTTATTTTCACTTACATACTTATCTGTCACAAAACCTCTGATGAATAATTAAAAGAGAGAGAGAAACTACTGATATTTTGAAAAACATCAAAATGGGAAATTTCAAAAAAAGAAATAACTACTGATGATTATCAGAAGTTATTCAAGTGTTTTGAAAGTCATTCTCATCAGATGTTTCAAAACTACTGAAGAGATGACTAAAACCACTGACGAAGAAACCTGCTTCATCAGCAGTTTCATTAAAAAGGGTAAAACTGACATTTCACTCATCAGAAGTTTGACCTAGTCGGTTAAAAACTTCTGATAAGTACCCTTTTCAAACACTTATCCATTCAAAAAGCATAATTCCCTCTTTCTCTCTCAAAGCAAAACCAAAATCCCTTCTCTAACCTAAAATTACTGTTCGATCAAAGAAACCATGGCTCTTGTTCTAAAACAGTGACATAATCAAAGAGGCTACTTCGAGAAAGATGAAGCCTAGTCCCAATACGACGGAATCATTGATTTGGTCGTTAAATCCCAATATTACACAGCTTTCACCGTTGATCCTCCCATTCATATAGAAACTCTCAATGAGTTCTGGGCAAATGCAGAGGCGGTCACAGTGAACAATAAGGTGATTTCCATCAATTAAACAATTCAAGGGAAGCACATGGCAATCACACAGGAGTCACTGGGAATAAGGCTTGGCCTTAATGATACTGATGCTCCTAAGCATATTCCCACTTCTGACATTCATCTAACCATGACTGAGTGTGGTTATCAAGGTACTTTAGCACAAGCAACAGTTTATAAGAAATATTTTGATCCACAATATAAACTATTATTTCATTATATAATAATGTGTTTAAGTCCCAAAACTAGATCATATGATCAGATGCCTTCAACCTTTCAACCTATTTTTCATTCTATAATAAATGAAACAACTTTTAATGCATCTTCATTATTTTTCAATGAGTTGGTGTTACATCACCAAAATGATAAAAAAAAGTTTTTACTATACCCAAGATTTGTTATGCAATGCATAATAAAGGAACTTGGTGAGGGAGTACTTGTGGGGGAGTCAAAAACTTTAAATCCTTTGACTTCACAAGTATTCTTAAGGCATAACAAACCGGCACTTTTGCCAGAAGATGACCAAAGGGAACAAGAACAAGTCCCTAAGGAACCCACATCTTCAAAACCCAAGACTAAGAAAGCAATCGACTTGTGCTTAGGCTTCTTCAAGTTCACTACGACTGTAGAACCATCAAAGTCTTCAGTGTCCAAGCCTAAGTCACCTTCAGTATCGGTTGGCTCTTTCTGTAAAATCTCTTCCACTGACTTGTTGAGTGATTCAGACTCCCCAACAGCAGTGGCCTTGCGTTTGGAAGACTTCCTCACCAACTCAGTCTCAGAATCCCACTGCTCCTCTTCCTCAGTCTCCTCTGAATCTACCGAGTCCTCATCAACCAAACTAGTACCCTTTTTCGCAGTACTCTTCTTCCTACCCTTCTGTTTCTTTCCAGATTCTCCTTCATCAGCTTTCGCCTTACCCTTCCCTTTGGCTCCAACGTTTTTCAGTTGTCTTTTCCTCTTGGTACTAGCATCAGCGTGCACCAAAGGATCATCGTTATCAGAATCACTCTTCTCATGTCTTGCTTTATTCAATCCTGGGTTAGTGTAACCTGGATTTACCAAATATCCAAACAAACGTTTATATGGTGGCTTCTCATTGTCTGGAATACCCTTATACCCCTTCATCCTCACTAAGGTTCTTATATTCATGTGATCTTGTCCTAACACCATCGTCGGATCCTTCCTCAAGTTAGGATATTTATTGTCAAAGATCATCATCAGAAACCTGGGTACAATAGGAACTTCTTAGACTTTAGACCCTTTAACATCTCCAGCATGTGATCCAATATCATCCCAACAATGTTAAATGGTTTGTTGAGTGTCAACGCAACCATTAACGAACTTAGACTCTTTCTCATCACGTCGTATCCACCACTAACTATCCCGAAGACATGGATAATCACATGTGCAAAATACTTGAACTGCACACTGAGCTTCCCCTTGTGTAAAGCTCCATCTGTGATCGGACCTTTGTATTTCATTCTCAAGAAGCAAACTCTCTGCTCAGTCCATGACAACTCTCTCGGATCGGTACATTCTTCATCTTTAATTCTGAGTGCCTCTCTAATGTCTTCCTCAGTAATCAACATTTCCATCCCTTGAATTATGCTTTTGATAGCAGTTTTACCCTCCCAGAAGTCATATCGTGCATTCTTCCAGAAATCTTCGACAATGTCTTTATAAATGATAGCTGGTGTAGCTATGGCATGTATGATTCTACTCCTTCTGAGAAAATCCACAATCCCAGAAAACTCCGTATTCGTCATGACTTCTCCAACATACGCAAAGCAGTTATGCGGAGGTTCAAATGACCATACTTTTGGTGCATTCTCTTCTAGAGCTTCCGGCACTGGATCTTGAACAATCACATCCTCCACAGGAATCTCCACATTTTCTGGTTGTTCTGCCATCGGAAACATAGAAACACAAAAATACGTCAAAATAATGAACAAAGACACATTTTGAAATTTTTGAATTTTCCACAATTCCACATTCGCCCCTTTTAGAGGTACGAATGTAGGATATTATGAGTTCGAATGTGTAATATTAGGTTCGAATGTACAATCCTTAGTTCGAATGTGAAATAAATTCCACCTTCGACCCAAAGCTTCCACTTTCGTCCATTGAAAAATCACATTGGTCCTGTTAATTTCACATTCGCCCTTTACTGTTTGGACGAATGTATCAGGTTAAACCCCAAAATTTGAAAATCTTTTTCTGATGTGTTTTAACCTGTAATTTTGATTCAAACATATTCTAAAACATCCGACTAAGCCTATGCAACCATCAATTTTAACTTTCATTCAGTTTTCATTGATTTTAAACACAAACTAGGGTTCGGTTGCTTTATTCAAACAATTAACACATTAAACCTATAAATTAAACCTAGTTTTTGTTACATTCTCCCCCTAAAATCAATGGAGACTGAATCCCAACCAAAAGATTAGGTTAAAACAGTCCATATTAGTCCAGATGATTAAGTCTAGGGTTCGAAAACAAAATCCCCAATTCCGGCTTTATTTCCAAGCCATTACCTGTGAAATTAAGATCAAACTGATGAGCAAATGATAGGGAATAATAAACTGGATTAAAAAGAAACAGGGCAACAAGGTTTTGCACTTTTGAAAAATTTTGAAAAAATACTGAATGATGGTTCGAATGTGGTGATTGGTATATATAGAGCTTCCACTTTCGACCGTTCTCTTGGACGAATGTAAGATTATTTCCACATTCGACCCAAATTAGTGACTCGAATGTGGAATGTTAACATGAAAGTGAAAATTGTATAAGAAAACCCACCTTCGTCCATTGACAAAGCCCGAAAGTGGAAGAATTTTCCACATTCGACCCAATTAAGGGGTGAATGTGAATTGGAAAATTTTGAAATTTTTACCAAATCACGAAATCGAATCCCGTTCAAACATTTTTCAACACATTAAGTCTCAAACATGCATTATTTCAGTTTTAAATGATACAGAGCTCAGATTGTTTCATCAAATCTCAGAAAATGACCATCAAACAACGTCGGTTATCTAAAAATAACGCAGAAATGTAAAACTTTTGGTTTTTCTGAAATTTATATTAAAACACACCTAAAATCTTTTTGAGTTTTGTATCTTTTTGGAAAACTAAAATGCACAAAAGTAAAATAAAGCAGTAAATGTTTTGTGATGTCCGGTAAGAGGATCATATCAGTTGTTTGAGAAATCTGACCACAGCGTTGATCTAAACTTTTATATTATCATTAGAAACAGTGTGTGACCCGGCAACTGCTGATATTGTTGTCCACATAAGCTCACATGCAGACTGTTATGCAGTGCTTTAAAATGATACGATTTAGGTGTATTATACTAACACGTTGTGGTTCCCACGCACACGACATACTCCCGTATCAAGAAATTGCACAAAGCTTCCTCGTAACGTGTGATTATGCTAGAGTTATCCGTTTAGTTACAAGATATATAGCACAGAGGTGTACAGGTCAGCAAACGAATGTAGCAAAGTAACATGTGCATATATACCAGGTTGAGGCTGATATCAACTATTGATTTGCATCAGTAAATTGACACGATGTAATTATGATCTTTCATCAATAATAACATAAAGTTCCTCAATTCGGTAACTTTTGGTTTTGGCATTTAAGCTCTTTTTAGCAAATATTCTGATTAAACTAGGTCCGTAAATTAATACGACAAAAGTTCAATCAGAATATCCCGGATAACAATAACATAACGACCCGAAACCTCAGATTTTGGCAACTCTATCAAACGAAATTATGGTACTAAGACCATATGCCCATGAGGTGTTCAGCCACGAACGAGTAGTTCGTTATGTTTGTATCACTAATGCACGCATTTATTAGTCTACGAAGCCTATCAGCACATCACACATAATCAACACACGCCTCATATTGCATTACATATCTTTAGCCTGTGTCAGATCCCCACTGATGTACTATCATTTCCTCTTTTTATCCTGGAAATCATTTTGGGTTTTCTATTTTTATGGCTTTTTGAATTTTTCAATGTTTTTGGTTTTTCTGATAAAAGACTCCCCCTAAAATGTAAAACATATTTTTGGGTTTTTGAATTTTCTGAAAAACTGTAAAAACTTAAAAAAAAAATTTGAACTAAAAAACGATAAACCGAGGTGATGATCAGTCTTGTTTTTCTTTTATTTTGTTTACTTTTAAAAGATATTCGAATCTGGATCTGTCAAAAGCTTTTGTGAACAAGTCTGCTCGTTGATAGTCAGTGTGGATTTTGACCATATCGATCAACTCTTTGGCATAACAATCACGGATAAAGTGATACTTAATCCGGATATGTTTAGCTTTAGAGTGATTGCCCATATCTTTAGTTAATGCGATTGCGGCTTCATTATCACAATGTATAGGGGTTTTAAGAAATTGCAAACCGTAATCCACCATCTGCTGCTGAATCCAGAGAACTTGTGAGCAACAACTTGAGGCTGCTATGTACTCTGCTTCGCAGGTAGACAATGCGACCGAAGTCTGCTTCATACACTGCCAGGTGACTAACCTGCTCCCTAAAAACTGGCATCCAGCTGTCGTGGATTTGCTGTCCTTGTCACAGCCGCCCCAATCTGCATCACTAAAAGCGATAAAGTCAAAATTATCGTCATTAGGGGTACCAAAGTCCTCTCGAGGGACAACCCTTCAGATATCTAAGGATACGCTTGACCGCTGTCAGATGACTTTGTTTCGGCTTCGACTGGAACCGTGCGCAGAGGCATGTAGCGAACATTTTGTCTGGCCGAGATGCGGTTAGATACATCAGAGATCTGATGATTGCTCTGTATGTAAACGGGTCCGTCAGCTCCCCCTTAGCGTCAACACCAATCCCGTGATTAGGCTGAATCGGGGTATCCATCGGCTTGGAATCCTCCATCTGGAACCGGCTCAAGACTTCGGATACGTATTTGGTTTGGTGAATAAAGATCCCCGTTGGTCTTTGATCCACCGCAAGCCGAGGAAGAACTGCATCTCCCCCATCGCACTCATTTCGAACTTTTCCTGCATAACACGTTCAAATTCCCTACAAAGAAGTTCGTTAGTTGAGCCAAAAATAATATCATCTACATAGATCTGGACGAGAAGCAAATCATCTCATGTTTTCTTCGTGAACAGAGTACAGTCGACCAATCCGCGTTTGAATCCTTTCGACATGAGGTACGTGCTCAGTTCCTCATACCATTGGCGTGGAGCCTGGTGCAACCCGTACAGTGCTTTGTTCAAGACGTACACCTTATCCCGGTGGATAGGATCTTCAAAGCCCGGTGGTTGACCGACGTAGACTTCCTCTTTGACCACACCGTAAAGAAAAGCACTTTTGACGTCCATCTGATACACCTTAAATTTCTTGTAGGAGGCAAACGCTAGAAACATTCGGATTGCTTCTATGCGTGCCACAGGTGCATATATTTCATTATAGTCAATTCCCTCGATCTGATGAAAACCTTGAACTACCAATCTGGCTTTGTTCCTTATGATCACTCTTTATCGTCTTTCTTACACTTAAAGACCCACTTGGTACCAATCTTCTTCCGTCCTGGAGGTAAATCCGTCAGTATCCAGACTTCCAACTTCTGAAATTGCAACAACTCCTCTTGCATCGCTTCAACCCAGGCATCATCCAAAAGAGCTTCTTTATATGTCCGCGGCTCGACCTGCGAAACATAACATGCAAACGACCAGTCATTCTGACAACCAGACTTTTGTATTTTTGCATATAAAGCTAAAGCACCAAAACTTTCTGGTGAATTGACACTTCTTAGCTGTCCTCTCGTCATAACACTTCTACCAGGGTCACCGATAACTTGCTCCAGCGGGTGAATACGATGAATCCGAGATTCCGGATGTTCAGGTACAGTAACTCCCGTCTGAGTAGTCAAGTTCTCTACTGCATCCAGATCATGACCCGTGTTGGACGATGAAGCAACATCTGGATTTGGGTTCACTGGCGGTGCCTCTGTTGCATGGTTGTAGATGCACGTTTTGCGACTAGTGATTGGATTAGATGTTTAACATGTGTTAGTAAAGTTTTCTGGTGGGTCGAATGTGTATGGAAGTGGGCGAAGGTAAGATTGTCTGGGCAAAGGTGAGTTATATATGGACGAATGTGGAAGCTGAAGATTAGAAGACTAGGTTCGTACTGATGCAATGGGCAAATGTGGACTTTGTCCACATTCGCACCAACAATCTGGGCGAACCTGCAGACACTATAAATAGATTTTGGTTATTTTCAAGTTAGTTAGTTTTTTAGAAAGTGTGTGTTGAGAGGTCAGGTTCAGGTCTAGATTGTGTATGTGTGTGTGATCATTAGATTAACGTGTCAAGTGATTGTAAACAAGTTTTATTGAAGTTAATCTATGAAAAGGTGATTAAAATGATGTTTTACGTGTTTTGATTTGAGTATTATCATTCTGTTCATATCTAGGGTTTCCGCACCTGGATTTGTGACTTGTATGATCATTACATCCTGTTTTAGCTAAATTCTTTCAACTACAAAGTGGTATCAGAGCCATACGGATCATACAACAACAAAATTGATAATATCAGAGCTGATTTGGACTTAATTATGATCAATATTCATCTGTTTTTTATTGAAAATGGTTTTTGAGTGTTTTTGAATGATTTCGAGTTGAATTTGTGGATAAAATCAAGTTTTCCAAGAATTAAAGTTGTTCCAAATCAATTCCGAATCAAAACCTGATAAAGATCATCCAAATCAATAAACTTTTGAAAATCAGAGATCAAAATAACCGTTTTTCAAAGTGTAACCGTTTTTCAAAGTGAATATGGGCGAATCTAGACTGTAGTGGGCGAACCTGACCTTTCTTGGGCGAATCTGAGTGATTTTTGGTCGAACGTGTCTTTATTTTGGACGAACCTAGAGTGTTGTGTTAAAATTTTCCACATTCGGGTGATTGTTTCCACCTTCGATTCATCGCGCGGGCGAAAGTGGAAAAGAAGTGGACGAAAGTGAAACTTTGTGGACGAAAGTGGAAACTGGTTTAGGATATTTTACATTCTGGTTCCTAGTCTACATTCGGGTGAACAGGAACGGGCGAACGTAGCTCGATTTGGACTAACGTAGATCATTTCGGGCGAAAGTAGATTTGTGTTTGGAAAATTTTCTAAGTTTTGTGATTTTCGAAGTTCGTGAACATCATGTGGAATTTTCCGACTACACCGAGACCAGCAACGACACAACAACAACAGCAAGTGACGATGGACCCATGGACAGTGGCAGCCCAGAAAACAAGTACTCAGTCTTCGCAACCGATCAATTACATAGCGATGACTAGCTCGATGCCTCAGAGTGTTGCACCTCCACCACCACAACCTGTGACAGACTACTAGGGAGTAGCAGCTGCGGTGGTAAATACTCAAAATACCAATGCCATTTCTACTCTAATAAATGACTTATCTTCAGGTAGCGGGAATCGTCCACCCAAGCTTATGGAGATGCAAGAGTACAACCAGTGGCAGAAGAAATTCAAGATCCATCTGGAAGGCATGGGAATGGAGGGTGCAGAGGCGTGGCAAATGATAGCTAAAGGTTATACTGCACCAGTTCTGGAGAACACCGGTGAACCAGTTCCTTTGGAGAGCATGTCAGACGAGGAGAAAAAGAAGTTTGCTGTGGAGAAGAAAGAATATTCCCAGTTGACTCAGGCGATCATAAACGACATACTACATCAGTTTGGAACATGCACTACGTCTAAGCAACTATGGGATGTGCTCAAGAATCGTCATGATGGGAATGAAAAGACGAGAAGGTTGAGGATGGAGGAGTTGAGAAAAGAGTTTGAGAATTTCACTTATGTTGGAAATGAGACACTAAAAGAATTAACTCCTAGATATTGTCATTTACTAACTGAGTTGTCTAGTTATGGTATACAGATTCCAATGAAAGATCTGATGGACAAGTTTGCAGATGCTTTACCACCGTACTGGGATCAGCATGTTGAAGTTCTCAAAGAGAAGGATGCTTACAGATTCTGGACTATCAACGAGTTTGTGCAGAAGCTGGAAAATAAAGAGCTCGAGGAGAAGAGGAAGGCTAAAAGATCTCAGATTCCTCAGAATCCAGAGTTATACTATGGTGGTACTTCAGCAACAGTTGGAAACTTGAGTGCAGGTGGAACAATGGCACCTCACATTGCTTGTATTTCTAGTGTCATGGAACCACCAAAACCAACCATCAACTACATTGCACAAATCTCATCATACTCACAACCATCATACACACCACCTCCACCTCCACAACAATACACTAATTCTTATATTTCACCGTTCTCTCCAATGCAGCAAGCAACATTCTACACTGCTAGCCAAGCACAACAACCACCTCAACAACCACAATACATGAATCAAGTGACTCAACCCAATCAGCAACCGGTGGCTTTGGAGATTTCTAATTTGGGCAATGTAACTGTTGAAGTTGCTCAGCAACATATTGCATTAGTCTCTGCAATGGTTTCATCATATAACGGGTTGGTTGCAAGTCAAATTGGGAATAATAACTTGACCAATGAAGACTATGCACAGATTGACAAGGAAGAGATGGAATTAATTGACATTCAGTGGGCTTTTGCGAGTATAATGAGAAGGGCAACTGAGTTTATTGAAAAGACGGGTAGGACTAATTTGGGAACTTCTCCAAACACAACCTACGGGTTCAACAAGGAGAAGGTGACATGTTTTAATTGTGGAGGGAAAGGTCACTTCAAACGGGAATGCACTCAGCCACTGAAACAAGGTAACAGAAACCCTTTCAACTCAAACTACCAAAACCGTCAACAACAAAACCAAAACCAAGTTTCTTACCAAAGTAACAACAACTATCAAAACCAAAACAACTACCAAAACCGACAAAACACCTCAAACAACAACCAAAACAGACAACCAAACACAACCAACCAGAATCAAAACCAATCACCAAACAACACTAACAGAACAGTTATACCGATCACTACACCAAATGAGCAGCCACAGAATACTAATCAGAATCAAGCTCTGGTGATCCAGCAGGATGAAAGGTTTGACTGGTCTGGGATGCAAATTGGTGTTGAGGAGATTACAACTGGTGGAAATGTGGCTTGTGTTGCCCGACAGGTTGACATTGAGGAGTCGGTGATAGTTGATAAGAATGAAGAAACTGAAAGTGAAGTTGATGAATCTGTGGAAGAAATGAAAGTGGAAACTGAACCTGTTGAAGTTCAAGCTGAGGAAGCAAGTGCTGGAGTAGTGATTGACACAGTTTCTGATGTTCCTAAGGAGTGTGAGTCTGTTTATTCATATTCAAACAGTGAATCAGACACAGAGGCGAGTGTTACATCTTTGGATGATGATATTGATCAGTTGCTAGCAGAAGCAGATTTTTTAAAGACGAGGAAGTCGTGCATTGCTGATGATGCTTTCACCAGAATCGATTATTCAAAGTTTTTCGCTGGAAAGGAAGCTCATTTTGCTTTGCTGGCCATGACAGATCCTCCTAAACCGGTAAGTTCTGAATCTAGCACTGTTGTTACTAGTGATAAATACTGTGGAACTTGTGATAGATTGACTGATGAGAACAAAGAACTTCGCGTTCAACGTGATAGTGCTATAATCAACTGTCAATCTACTCGCAAAGAATTGATGACTTTCAACAAAGTACTTGATGGATATAAAAAGGACATTTCCGACCTGAAAAACACTCTTTCATTAAAACAACTTGCCATTAATAACTATATTAATGAAATTGAGAACACAAAGTTGGAAATGGCCACCATTAAGTGCTTTGCTGAAAAAGTCAATAAGAAATTGGAAAGTTATAAGCACATTGCTTATGTTGTAGACCACATCATTGATGATCAAACCACTAACTATAAGTTTGTGCCATCTCCGGTGCTTTTTGAAAATCATAATTGTCATCAAGTGACACCGGAGAGCTCGGTTAAATCAGACTCATCATCGGAAAATGAATCTAATACCTCGAGTATTGATGATCCTCATTCCGATGTGAGGCCGATTTTAGGTTTGAATGATGAAGGTGTTACAGTTGAAAATGTTGATTCTGACTCAGAGGATGATGACTCTGGAAGTTATCAAAGTGCTAATGCATGTGATATTCCAAAAGAAAATCACATCATTACTACTGAACCAGTGTCATCATCTCAACATGTGCATCCGATGGCTAACACACATCGTGAGAAAAAGTGTGAAAAGAATGAAATTAAGAAAGAAGTTAAGAATGAACCGAGTGACAAACCAGTCAAGGTGTTTTATCGTGTAGATGCCGTTTTGCGACTAAGGATTAGATACTAACATGTGTTAATGGGCGAATGTATATCAGAAGGGGCGAAGGAGTTTAAGAATGGGCGAAGGAAGAATGGACATGGACGAAGGAGAATCAGGAAGGCACAGAAGATCACATTCGACCAGTTCTACTGGGCGAATGTGGAAATGCTCACCTTCGACCAGTATGTCTGGGCGAACGTGCAGTTATTATAAATAGATTTCAAGTTTTTGTAATGTATAACGAGTCATAGAGAGTGTGTGTTTTGTGTGTGTGTTCCTGAGAGGTTAGAGATTGTCTGTTTGAGGTCTAGATTAACTGTTATCAGTCTGTAAAGGTTTAATTGAACAAGTTAATCTATGAAAAGCATTTAAAATGATCTTGATTGTGTTTTGATTGAGTTTACTTCAGTTTGTTCTAAGCTAGGGTTTCCGCACCTGGTTTAGCAACTTGTATGATCGTATAATCCTGTGTTTTTGTCAAATCCGTTCCTCTACAAAGTGGTATCAGAGCGTAGAGGATCATACAACAACAAATTGATAAACTCAGAGCTGATTTGAACATAATTTTCATCAATTCACATCTGTTTTCAACTAAAAATGGTTTTTGTGTGTTTTTGAAAGATTTAGAGGTGATTTTGTGGTTAAAATTCAAAATTCCAAGTTTTAAAGTTGTTCCAAATCATCTCCGAAGCATAACCTGATCAAGATCAATCAAATCCACAAACTTTTGAAAATCAGTGATCAAAATAACCGTTTTTCAAAGTGTAACCGTTTTTCAAAACTGAGATATGGGCGAACCTGCAGGTTGTGGGCGAACGTAAGTGTTTTAGGTCGAAGGTGATAGGATTTTCGGGCGAACGTAGTTAATTTCGGACGAACGTAGAGTTTTTCATATAAAATTTTTACATTCGGGTCTAACATTTTTCCTTCGATAGATCGGGGGTACGAAGGTGTTTCAGGAACGGACGAACGTAGGAATTTTTGGACGAAGGAAGATAGTGTTTGTGTGATTTTTACATTCTGCTAAGTTTTCACATTCGGCTGTCTGTTTTTGGGCGAACCTAACACAAAAAGGGACGAACCTGAAAACTTTTTGGGCGAACCTAGTACTGTTTTTGTGAAATTTTTCTAAGTGTTGATTTTTCGAAGTTCGTGACTATGTGGCGTTATCAGACTACTCCTACACCAGCAACTACACAACCACAACAGCAGGTTATGGACCCATGGACAGTGGCAGCACAGAAGACGAGCACACAGTCTTCACAGCCGGTTAACTATATGACTCAGAGTGCACCTACAGTACCACAGTCTGACTACTGGGGAGTAGCAGCAGCGGTGGTAAACACTCAAACTACTAATGCTATTTCCACACTGATTAATGATTTGTCTTCAGGTAGCGGGACTCGGCCACCGAAGCTCATGGAGATTCAGGAATACAATCAGTGGCAGAAAAAGTTCAAGATACACTTGGAAGGCATGGGAGTAGAAGGTGCTGAAGCATGGAACATGATAGCTAAAGGATACACACCACCAGTTCTGGAGAACACGGGTGAACCAGTGCCATTGGAGAGCATGGCGGAGGATGAGAAGAAAAAGTTTGCTGTGGAAAAGAAGGCATTCTCACAACTGACACAAGCCATTACTAATGATCTTTTGCATCAGTTTGGGACGTGCACAACTTCTAAGGCTTTGTGGGATATGCTTAAAAGGAAGCATGATGGAAATGAGAAGACTAGGAATTTGAGGATGGAAGAGCTTGTTAAGGAGTTTGAGAATTTTTCTTATGTTGGAAATGAAACTTTGAAAGAACTAACTCCTAGATATAATCATTTAATATCTGAATTGTCTAGCTATGGTGTACAGATCCCTATGGCTAAACAGGTGGACAAGTTTGCTGAAGCTTAACCACCAAACTGGGATCAGCATGTGGATGTTTTGAAGGAAAAGGATGCTTTTCAGTATTGGTCTCTTCAAGAATTCGTTGAGAAGCTGGAAAACAAAGAGTTGGAAGAGAAGAGGAAAGCTAGGAGAGCACAGATTCCTCAGAATCCAAACTTATACTTTGGAGGATCTTTAGTTCCAGCAAGCACAAGTTCTGGAGGGCTAGTTTCACCACATGTTGCTTGTATATCCAATGCTGTAGAATCACCCATCATTAACTACCATCAACAAACTTCATCTTTATCACAACCACAACCACAAATTCCATATCAATATTCATACATTCCACCATTCTCACCAAAACAACAAGCAGCTTTTTACACTGCTGGTCAAACTCAACCACAACCAATGAACCAACCTAATCAACCAACTGTGGTTTTGGAGACTTCCAATCTTGGAAATGTGACAGTTGAAGTTGCTCAGCAACACATTGCTTTAGTCTCTGCAATGGTTTCTTCCTATAATGGGTTAGTTGCTAGTCAAATTGGTAATAACAACTTGACCAATGAAGACTATGCACAGATTGATAAGGAGGAAATGGAACTCATTGACATCCAATGGGCATTTGCGAGCATAATGCGAAGAGCAACGGAGTTTATTGAGAAAACAGGTAGAACCGACTTGGGAACTTCTCCTAACACAACCTACGGGTTCAATAAGGAGAAAGTGACTTGTTTTAATTGTGGAGGTAAAGGTCACTTTAAACGTGAATGCACTCAACCACCGAAACAAGGCAACCGGAATCCATTTAATGCTACCTATCAGAACCGTCAACAACAAAACCAAAACCAAGTTTCTTCCCAAAACAACAACAACAACTACCAAAACCGTCAAAACAACTTTAACAACAACCAAAATAGACAACCAACCACACCAAACCAGACACAAAACCAAACACCAAACAATACTAACCGAACAGTCATACCAATCACTACACCAGCTGAACAACAAAATACCAATCAAGCATTGGTTACTCAACAAGATGAAAGGTTTGACTGGTCGAGCATTCAGATAGGTGTTGAGGAGATAACCACTGGGGGAAATGTGGCGTGTGTTGCCTATCAGGTTGATCTTGAAGATTCTGTGACGGTAGAGGAGAAGGTTGAAACTGAAATTGATAGTGATGATTCTGAGGCTGAGATGGATGGTGATTGTGAACCTGTTGAGGTTGATTCGGAAGTGAATGTTGAAGTTGAAAATGAAGAGACTAATTCAGGAGTTGTGATTGATACTGTTTCTGACATTCCTGAGGAGTGTGAATCGGTTTATTCTGATTCAGACAGTGATTCGGATACAGAAGCTAGTGTTAATTCTCTTGATGAAGATATTGATCAGTTGCTTGCAGAGGCAGATTTTCTGATGACTAGGAAGTCGTGCATTGCAGATGATGCTTTCACAAAGATTGATTACTCCAGATTCTTTGCAGGAAAGGAAGCTCATTTCGCATTGATGGCCATGACTGACCCACCAAAACCTGTAAGTTCTGCTTGTAGTACTGATAATACTAGTGAAAAATATTGTGGTGCTTGTGATAGATTGACTGAGGAGGTTAAACAACTCCGTATTCAACGTGATAGTGCTATCATGAACAGTCAATCTACTCGCAAAGAGTTGAATGCTTTTAACAAAGTGTTAGATGGTTACAAAAAGGACATTTCTGATTTGAAAAACACTTTGTCATTAAAACAATTGGCAATAAACAACTATATCAATGAAATTGAAAATACCAAGTTAGAAATGGCCGCCATCAAATGCTTTGCTGAAAAAGTAAACAAGAAGTTAGAAAGCTACAAGAATGTTGCTTATGTGGTAGACCACATCATTGATGACAAAACAACCAACTATCGGGCTGTACCATCTCCGGTTCTTTTTGAAAACCATAATTGTCACCAAGTGACACCGGAGAATTCGGTAAAATCTGATTCAGCATCGGAAAATGAATCTAATACTTCAAGTGTTGGTGATCCAAATTCCGATGTTAGACCGATTTTGGGAATCAATGATGAGGGTGTTACTGCTGAGAGTGTTGACTCAGATTCAGAGAGTGATGATACTGGTTATCATCAAACTGTTAATGTATGTGATATTCCAAAAGAAAATCACATCATTACAAATGAACTAGTTTCATCATCTCAAATTGTTCCAATGAGAAATGTTCATCATGTGGAAAAATCTGAGAAGAATGTTGTGAGGAAAGATCTTAATGTGATTAAGAAAGATCTTGAGAAGAGTGAGAAAAATGAACAATGTGACAAACCTGTCAAGGTGTTTTATCGGATGGAAGGATCCGATAAGATCATCTCTGACGAGGACTTTCCAATTAAAAATGCCAATTATGCAAAAATTGAAAAGATTTGGCAAGAAAGTACTATTTGGTTCCCTAAACATGAGAGAACAAATGAAATTCCACCAGCTTTGTTAAAGAAGTTGTACTTGGATGTTCCTCAAGAACCAAAGGTCCATGTCACAGAGTTTGTTAAACCCAAAAACAGAGCTAATGGTTTCAATGAGCCTACTTACTCTAAAGGGCCACTCCCTGAGAGTTTAAGGAAGCAACAGTATAATGATCAATATCCTGTTAGATCATTTGCTCAACCAAATGCTCCAAATGTTTTTGAAGAGTACCGTGCGTGCTTTAAGTGTGGGGAACGCGGGCATTTACTTGCTCAGTGCCCATATGTAAGGCACAAAAGGCACGAAGTTGAAGTGAGGAATTCTATGCGTAAGCCGATTGATCATTATGTGCCACCTCATAGGAGAGTTGTTCCTCAACAACAACAACCGTTTTATTATCAAAACAATTTTCAAATGAGGAACACTCGTCCAATGCACTATGATAGAAGGAATCGGATTGCGATGGAAAACTCGTGGAGAAAGCCTGTGGTGAATTCAACAGTTGAGAGGCAAAAGGTTCCAACAAAACCGATTGTCAAATCGAATGTTGGACCTAAGTCTGTTAAATCAGATAAGGTTACCAAGAAAGTTACCTTTGCTAACAATGTTCAGAAACCGACTGAGAACCCAAAGTCTCAGATTCGTATCCTGAAAAGGACTGAACAATCTTGGACACCCAATGGTACTCCAGGAGCCTCATCTTCAAAGGTTAATGAGAAAAAGGAAACGATTTTGAGCAATCAGAAAAAGATTGATCAAAATAGTGTTAAAAATGTTTGTGAAAATGTCATTGTGAAACCTGATGTTGAAAGACCCAAGACTCAGGCTTGGGTCCCCCGAAAGCACTAAATGATTTACTTTTTGTGTGCAGGGAGCTTCAGCTGGCCCTATTAGCAGTCTTTGGATTGTTGATAGTGGAGCTTCAGGCCACATGACAGGGGATCTTGCGTTGTTGTTCGACGTGAAGAACATCAATGGAGGGTATGTAGCGTTTGCGGGAAACAAAGGCGGATATATTACGATGGAAGGGAGTGTAAGCAATGGGATAGTGAGCTTTGAGCGGATATCGTATGTGAAGCAGATAGACTACAATCTGTTGAGTGTCAGTCAAATTTGTGATAAGAAATTTACTGTGCATTTTGATGACAAATCCTGCTATATCTTGAAACCGGGCTTTACAATTCCTAAAGAGTGGATAATGTTGAAGGCACCTCGCGTCAACAATCTATACATTCTTGATATGTCCAAGGCGATGACATCACAGGGGCAAATAACATGCTTTTTGTCCAAGGCGACTGAGAAAGAATCGATAATGTGGCACCGAAGGATGGGGCACATTCATCTGAAGAAAATGAATCAACTTGTGAGGAATGGACTTGTCGAGGGAGTAAATGTGAAACATTTCCATTTGAATGACAAGTGTGTGAGTTGTAAAAAGGGGAAGCAGCACAAACAGTCCCACAAAGTGAAAAAGGTTAACTCTGTTGAGATGCCACTAGAGCGATTGCACATGGATCTTTTCGGACCGGTCAAGCGCCATAGTCATCTTGGAGAGCTTTATTGTTTAGTCGTCACTGACGATTACTCAAGATTTTCATGGGTGATGTGTTTGCAGAATAAAAGCGACACTTTTATGAATCTAAAAGTTCTGTTCACTCGATTGGAGAATCTCTACAATGTGAAGATCAAGAGAATTCGGAGTGACAATGGGACGGAGTTCAAAAATGCCAAGATGGATGAACTTTGTGAAAACAAAGGGATACATCATGAATATTCGGCTCCGTACACCCCTCAACAGAACGGTGTTGCTGAACGAAAGAATAGGACTCTAATTGAAGCGGCTAGAACAATGCTTGCTGATTCAAATCTTCCGGTAATGTTCTGGAATGAGGCGATTTATGCAGCAAATTACACACTTAATCGGGTTCTAACAGTGAAGAAGTTTGGAAAAACATCTTATGAGCTGTTACACCGAAGGAAGCCGAACTTAGAGTATCTAGAACCTTTCGGGGCGCCTTGCACTATGTTGAATCCAAGCGAAAAGTTTAGTCCTAAAGCCGAGGAGGGTTACTTTGTTGGATATGCAACCCCGCTCAAACGGGTATACAACAAGAATACTCGTCGTGTGGAAGATTGGGCTAACGTGGATGTTCAACGTTATACTCAAAATATTCAAGGCACGGGTCCTGATTGGATGTTTGATTACAAAGATTTCTTTGAATCATTCAATCTAGATAGCTTGGTTGAAGAAGCTGTTATTAGATTACTTTACGAGTGTGAAAATGCAACAACTTCACCGTTGGTGCGTCCGATCACCGTGAACCCCCTACCAGCTTCTAATGATACCAATGCTCCTATCCAAGAAGAAGAGATTTTTCAAGAAGCTTCAACTTCATTAGACACTTCAGAATCTGAAGATGAACAATTTGAAGAAGCTATTCTTGATCAAGCTGAAGAACAGGAGGCACCACCAGTGAACCCAACTCCAAATACAGATGTGGCTTCATCATCAAATACGGGTCATGATCTGGATGCTGTAGAGAACTTGACTGTTCAGACGGGAGTGCAAGTACCTGATTATCCGGAATCTCGGATACATCGTATTCACCCGCTGGAGCAAGTTATCGGTGATCCTGGAAGTAGTGTTATGACCAGAGGGCAGCTTAAAAGCGTTAATACGCCAGAGAGTTTTGGTGCTTTAGCTTTATATGCCAAAATTCAACAATCTGGTAGTCAAAATGATTGGTCGTTTGCGTGTTATGTGTCGCAGGTAGAGCCAAGGACATACAAGGACGCCTTGAAGGATGATGCCTGGGTGGAAGCTATGCAGGAGGAGTTATTACAATTCCAGAAATTAGGAGTATGGACGCTCACGGATTTGCCGCCGGATAGAAAGAAGATTGGCACCAAATGGGTGTTTAAGTGTAAGAAGGATGATCGTGGGGTTATTGTTCGGAACAAAGCCAGATTGGTCGTGCAGGGTTTCCATCAAATCGAAGGGATTGATTACAACGAAATCTATGCACCGGTAGCACGAATCGAAGCTATTCGGATGTTCCTTGCGTTTGCTTCTTATAAGAAATTCAAAGTTTACCAGATGGACGTGAAAAGCGCATTTCTGTACGGGAAAGTCAAGGAAGAGGTGTATGTCGGGCAGCCACCAGGCTTTGAGGACCCAATCCACCGGGATAAGGTCTACGTGCTGAACAAAGCTCTTTATGGCTTGCACCAGGCTCCGAGGCAGTGGTACGAGGAGCTTAGTACATACCTCATCAACAAAGGATTTAAGCGCGGCCTCGTCGATTGCACCCTCTTTACGAAAAAGACGGGAGATGACTTGCTTCTAGTGCAGATATATGTTGATGATATAATATTTGGTTCAACTAACGAGCTTTTATGCAGGGATTTTGAATCTGTCATGCAGGAAAAGTTCGAAATGAGCGCAATGGGGGAGATGCAGTTTTTCCTAGGCTTGCAGGTGGACCAAAGACCCGACGGGATCTTCATTCACCAGACGAAATATGTCTCCGACATCTTGAGCCGGTTCCAGATGGAGGACTCAAAGCCAATGGATACCCCGATTCAACCCAATCACGGGATTGGAGTGGACGCTAAGGGGGAGCTGACGGATCCTTTTACATACAGAGCAATCATCGGATCTCTGATGTATTTGACGGCGTCTCGACCAGATATTATGTACGCAACGTGTCTCTGTGCCCGCTATCAATCGAAGCCGAAACAAAGTCATCTGACGGCGGTCAAGCGTATCCTTCGATATCTGAAGGGTTGTCCTTCAAAAGGACTTTGGTACCCTAATGATGATAATTTTGATTTCATATCTTTTAGTGATGCAGATTGGGGCGGCTGTGACAAGGATAGCAAATCTACTACAGCTGGTTGCCAGTTTTTCGGGAGCAGGTTAATCACCTGGCAATGCAAGAAACAGACTTCCGTAGCACAATCTACCTGTGAAGCCGAGTACATTGCAGCCTCGAGTTGCTGTTCACAAGTACTTTGGATTCAACAACAAATGGTGGATTACGGTTTGCAGTTTCTTAAAACTCCTATTTACTGCGACAACGAAGCCGCAATTGCATTAACTAAAAATTCGGAAAATCATTCTAAAGCGAAACACATCCGGATCAAATATCATTTTATCCGAGATTGTTACGCTAAGGAATTGATCGATATGATCAAAATACACACTGACTACCAACGTGCAGATCTGTTTACTAAAGCCTTTGATCGTTCACGCTTTGAATATCTTTTAAAAGTAAACAATATAAAGGAAAAACAGGACTAATCGGCACCTCGGTTTATCGCTTTTTAGTTTTTAGTTTTTATATTTTGCTAATTGGGAATTTCTCTTTGCTAATTGGGAATTTCTCTTTACTTTCATAATCCTCAAAGAAGTTGATGCTTTCGAGGGGATTGTCTAATCCTCAAAGAAGTTGATGCTTTCGAGTGGATTGTTTCTTTTAAATTTTGTTTTTATTTTGTTTTCAGAAAAATGAAAATCCAAAAATATGTTCTTTATTTTAGGGGGAGCCATTTTTTTTTTAGAAAAACCAAAAACAATATAAAATTCAAAAAGACGTAAAAAATTAGAAAATCCAAAATGATTTCCTGGTAAAACAGAGGAAATGATAGTACATCAGTGGGAATCTGATACAGGCTAAAGAATTGTATAGTTTATGAGGCGTGTGTTGATTACGTGTGATATGCTGATAGGCTTCGTAGACTAAATATTGCGTGCATTAGTGATACAAACATAACGAACTACGCGTTCGTGGCTGAACACCTCATGGGCATATGGTCTTAGTACCGTAATTTCGTTTGATAGGATTGCCAAAATCTGAGGTTTCGGGTCGTTATGTTATGGTTATCCGGGATATTCTGATAAACTTTTGTCGTATTGATTTACGGACCTAGTTTTATCAGAATATTTGCTAAAAGAGCTTAATTGCCAAAACCGGAAGTTACCGAATTGAGGAACTTTATGTTTTAATTGATCATAGATCATTATTACATCGTATTGATCATCTGATGCAAATCAGTGATTAATATCAGCCTCAACCTAGTGTATAAGCACATGTTACTCTGCTGCATTCATTTGCTGACCTGTACACCTCTGTGCTATATACTTTGTAACTTTTACGGATAACTCTGGCATAATCACGCGTTACGACGAAGCTTTGTGCAATTACTTGATACGGGAGTATGTCGTGTGTGTGGGCACCACATCGTGTTAGTCTAATACACTTAACTCGTATCATTTTAAAGCATTGCGTAATTGTCTGCATGTGAGCTTACGTGGACCACAATATCAGCAATTGCCGTATCACATACTGTTTCTAATGATAATATTAAGCAAAAAGATCAACGCTGTGATCAGATTTCTCAGAAAACTGATATGATCCTCTGACCAGATTTCACAAAATGTTTATTGTTTTCATTTACTTTGCTGCATTTTATTTGTTGCAATTTACTTTTAAAGTCAAAAAGATACAAAATCCAAAACGATTTTAGGTGTGTTTTGATAAAATTTCAGAAAATCCAAAAGTTTTTGCATTTCTGCTTTATTTTTGATAACCGGGGATGCTTGATAGTCAATTTCTGAGATTTGACAACACCATCTGGGCTTTGTATCGTTCAAATAGTGAAAATTTGTGTTTTGGAAGCTTAACGGATTGAAAAATGTTGAACTGGATTCGAATTTGTAATTTGGCAAAATTTTTCAAAATTTCCATTTTACATTCGCCCTTAATTGTGGACGAATGTGGAAATTTTTCACCTTCGGGCGTTTGTGTTCTGGGCGAATGTGGCTTTTATCCACATTTCACATTCGGGTAGAAGCATTTCACCTTCGGGCCTTTAATTAGGGGCGAAGGTGGACAGTATCTTCATTCGTCCGAACTAAATGGGCGAAGGTGGCAGTCTATAAATAAGCCAACACAGGTTCGGCCAAACAGTTCTCAGTTTTTCAAAATTTCCTTCGATAAAGAGACCTTGTTGCTTTTGAATTCCCTGCTTGTGTGTTTTAATCCCTGCTTATCACTGATCATTTTCATATAAAGATTACAGGTAATGCTCAAGGATTCAAGCCGGATTCGTTCGATGTTTAACCGGACCTAGGGTTTAAGCGTTTGGGATTTTTAGTGCTTTTTAATGTTTGATTTTGATTTACATTCATCCCATAACAGTTTTAGGGGGAGAATATGTTAGGAATTAGGTTATAAACAAGTTTTAATCACTGTTTGATCTTTAAAACAATATAAACCCTAATTTCCTTTTAAAACTGATATAGAATGAATGATAATTGAAATTGATGGTGCACGAAGCTCAATCGGTCATGTTAGGACAGGTTTTAATCAAAATTAATGTTTAAAAACAAGATTGATAAATTTTCAAATTTTGGGATTGAATCAGTTTTCTCCTTCGGTCCATCGATTGGACGAAGGTAGATCAATTTGGACGAAGGAAATAATAAACGGACGAATGTATATCTTATTCAAAATTTTTGTACATTCGACCAGAAAACTTGCACCTTCGACCACAAAATCTTACATTCGGCCAGTCTTTTTGGGCGAATGTGAAATTATAAAAACCTAAAATTTTGAATTTTGACGATTTTGTGTTTTGACGTTTTATTTTGATTTTTCATTTCAGATGGCTGAAGAACAATCAACTGCTGATATTCCTGTGGAGACTGCAGTTACTGATCCTATCCCAGAGACAGTACAAGAAGAAGGATCATCAAGCGGTAGCAAATGGCCGTTTGAGAAGACCCATAATTGCTGTGCGTATTTGGGTGATGTTGAGAAGAATGTAGAATTCACAGAGATTATTAAGTTTCTGAAGAGATGTAGAGTCGTTTATGCATTGGCAACACCAACTATTATCTACAAGGATATAGTTGAGGATTTTTATAATAATGCCAAATATGATTACTTCGATAATCAGACGATCATTAAAAGCAAGATTCAGGGAATGGAGATGTTCATCACTGAAGCAGATATCAGAGAAGCACTCCAGATCCAATTTGAAACAAGTGAAGATCCTAGAGAACTTTCATGGACTGAGCAAAAGGCATGCTTCCTGAGAATGAAATACAAAGGACCGATTACTGATGGTTCCATGTATAAAGGGAAGCTGAGTGTTCAATTCAAGTATTTTGCTCACGTAATCATTATGGTGTTTGGATGTGTAAGTGGTGGTTATGACGTAATGAGGAAAAGTTTAAGCTCGTTAATGGTTGCATTGACTCTCAATAAACCATTTAACGTTGCTGGGATGATCTTAGACCATATGTTGGAGATGTTGAAGGGTTTGAAGAAGAAGTACTTTATGCTTTACCCTAGATTTCTAATGATGATCTTCGATCACAAATATCCACACTTGAAGAAGGATCCTACACAGATACTTAATATGGATCATATGAATGTTAGAACCTTAGCAAGGATGAAAGCTTATAAAGGTGTACCTGAAAAAGATAGACCACCTTTCAGAAGGTTATTTGGAGCTTTGGCTAGAGAGGATTATGAAGATCCTGGAAAGAATCTAGCAAGGCATCCTAACAGTGATAGTGACAATGATGATCCACTTGTGTATGCTGATGCAAGCACGAAACGGAAGAGGCAAGTTGTCAATCCCGGAGCCAAAGGGAAGGGCAAGGGAAAGACAGAGCAGGGAACTTCAAAACAAAAAGCAGTGAGGAAGAAGACTACTGCCAAGAAGGGGACAGGTTTGGTAGATGAGGAATCTGTTGATTCTGAGGAGACTGAAACTGAGGAACAATGGGATTCGGATGCTGAGAATGTCAGGACTACCAAACAAAAGGCCACTTTGGTTGGTGAGTCTGAGTCTTTGAATAGATCAATAGAAGAAGCTAATAAGGGTAAGCAATCTATTGATGCTGTAGATGAAGTTTTGACTGTTAATCTGGATGAGTTGAATGAGGGTGAAACAGTTGTTGTGAATTTGCCCAAGCCCAAACACAAGTCTATGGCTAAGAAGACTAGCACTAAGCAACTCAGAGAGAAGGAGTTGAACTTGTTGTTAAAAGGAAAGAGATTACCGGATGCTGGAACATCATCTAAACAATCTTCACCAGCTGCAAAGAAACAAAAGACAAAAGAGGCTACAACATTACCAGTGGAGGAATTTAATATTGCCCTGGATAATGTTCTTGATATGTTTACCAAGCCTCAGAAGGGAAAAGAAGCTGACATTGAGCCATCTAAGTCTAAATCCAAATCTAAGAAGGTCACTGTGGATGATGAAGTGATGAAACAGATGAACAAAAGAATGGATAATATGATGAAGATGCTTGTGGCTCAACAAGCTGAGATTGCCAAGTTTAAGATGAATGAAGAGAAAATGCTTCAGATTGTTGTTGCTTCTAAAACCAATCAAGATGAAATAGATGAGAAGGTCAAGAAGCTTGAAGCAAAGAATCAGAAGCTTGAAGGTAAAGTTCTGAGAAACAAAAACAGATATAAGGCAATCAAAGAAGACAATAAGGAGTTGAAGGCTGAAAACAAACGCCTTAGTGATCTGATTAATAATCTGTATAATGAAGCACCCAAGCTGAAGGAGGGTGAAGAAGATGAAGAGAGAGAAGTTGAGAAAGTAGATTTTGAACCATCCGAATCTGATAAAGAGGAGGATGAGGATGATGATGAGAATGAAGAATCGGATAAGAGTGATAATGAAGATGATAACAATGATGATGATGATGATGCTGAAGGTTCAGGGAGTCAAAAGGATGATGATAGTAGTAGCAGTGATGATGATGATGAAGGAGATGATACTGCTAAGTTTACTTTTGAGAAAAGACCACCTTCTAAGAAGAAGAAAGACACGGGTGAGTCTAGTTCTAAGCAGAAAGGAGAGAATGTAGATAATGAGACTGTGTTCTGGAACGAGAAGGTGAGGTCGTTATCTGATGATGCAAAACAAGTTTATAAAGACATGTTAGAGAAGAGAGAGTGGACCATTGAGTTCACAGGTCGTTTTGCAGAAATATTCCAAACAGATGATATGAGATATGAGTTGGAGTATAACGATCCAGATCTTGAAGAGGGGGAAGTACCTGCTTCTGTGGCAAAGGAGATATTGGATGGTCTTGCACAGAGAGTAGGGAAAACTTTTGAAGAGTTTATTGTTGATGAGTCGATTTCACCTATTCCTGAAAAGGATGTTGGAACTCACTCTGATGATAAAGAAACCCCTGAGTTTGAGGAAGTTGAGATTGAGGATATTACACATGAGGAATATCCACAGTACTTCAGACAAAATGATGAAGACGTGGTGTTTCCTGATTTTACAGAAAGACATAATACGTCTGCTAAGAAAAAGGCAAGAAAAAGAAGTGCTGAATTTGTTGAAAAAGTTCTTGGAGCTGATTTGCCAGAATCGTCAAGTAAGACTGATGAGTTGAAAGAGTATTTGAAGAAACTAAGATTGATGGATGAAAACCGACCAAAGACCGAAGCTCAAGGAAACTTCTACAGGTTTCATAATGCAAAGTTCAGAGGAAGAGCTCTTGGGTGGACATACTTGAGCAGGCTGAAGTGCTTAGCTGCCAAGTGGGAATCAGGAATCCTGTATTTCTACAGATTCATTGATTTGCTAACTCTACCGTACTGGGCGGTTAGAGATTTATGCAGATTCCCTATGTCTGGTGCTTCAGTGAATAATACTCATGTTGGTTGGTGTGCAGACAAGTTGGTTTGGGAGAGTAGGACGAGATGGAATAGATTCAAGCCACAGTATCCCCGGAGGAAAGTTCACAGGGATACTGATCCTCGAACCAAGCTGAAAAGGGTTACCTTGATTTATAAGGCACCTGAAGTTATGAGGAAGATTCCTTTGATGCCTATGCCTCAACACTTCAGTGCTGACTTCATATTTTGGTATTATGATTGGAGGAAGGCAGAAGCGGTGATTGTGTTGAGAGATGGAAAGGATAAATACAAGCATGTGCATGTATTTGATCCTATGTGGCTAATCAATTGCACCTTCGAAGACATCATCATGTTATTCTATAATCCGATTCATCATGAGCCTAACGATGCAGATCAAGCAAGGAAATACACACAAGTTGTGGGTGTTTGCTTTGCTTATGACATTAACGCTGGAAGCAATCTGGAAGGGAAGCTTGGCAAGAAGGTTAAGATGGCGAATGTGTCGAAGCCGGTAAAGAGAAAGTTAGAGCCGGAAATGACGAAAGAGCAGAAGAGTATTCTGAGAATCAAGCTGCTAAACAAAGCCATGGATGAAGATAGAAAAAGATCTAATCAATAGTCGAGGGGGAGTTTGTAGATGCCGTTTTGCGACTAAGGATTAGATACTAACATGTGTTAATGGGCGAATGTATATCAGAAGGGGCGAAGGAGTTTAAGAATGGGCGAAGGAAGAATGGACATGGACGAAGGAGAATCAGGAAGGCACAGAAGATCACATTCGACCAGTTCTACTGGGCGAATGTGGAAATGCTCACCTTCGACCAGTATGTCTGGGCGAACGTGCAGTTATTATAAATAGATTTCAAGTTTTTGTAATGTATAACGAGTCATAGAGAGTGTGTGTTTTGTGTGTGTGTTCCTGAGAGGTTAGAGATTGTCTGTTTGAGGTCTAGATTAACTGTTATCAGTCTGTAAAGGTTTAATTGAACAAGTTAATCTATGAAAAGCATTTAAAATGATCTTGATTGTGTTTTGATTGAGTTTACTTCAGTTTGTTCTAAGCTAGGGTTTCCGCACCTGGTTTAGCAACTTGTATGATCGTATAATCCTGTGTTTTTGTCAAATCCGTTCCTCTACATATCGGATGGAAGGATCCGATAAAATCATCTCTGACGAGGAATATCCAATTAAGTTTGCCAACTATGCTAAAATTGATAAAATTTGGCAAGAGAGCACTATTTGGTTTCCAAAACATGAAGAACAAATGAGATTCCACCTGCAATTTTAAAGAAATTGTATTTGGATGTTCCTCAAGAACCAAAGGTTCATGTCACAGAGTTTACTAAGCCCAAAAACAAAGCAAACGGTTTTCATGAGCCTGCTTACTCAAAAGGGCCACTCCCTGAGAGTTTGAGGAACAAACAATACAATGATCAATATCCTGTTCGATCATTTGCTCAACCGAATGCTCCAAATGTTTTTGAGGAATACCGTGCATGCTTTAAATGCAGGGAGAGAGGGCATTTACTTGCTCACTGCCCGTATGTAAGGCATAAGAGGCACGAAGTTGAAGTTAGGCATTCCATGAGGAAACCGGTTGATCATTACGTTCCACCACATAGACGTGTTGTTCCTCAACAACAACAATTTTATAATCAAAACAATTTTTATCAAACGAGGAACAATCGTCCATTTCAGTATGATCGACGTAACCGGATTGCTATGGAAAATTCATGGAGAAAACCAGTGGTGAACACAACAAATGATAGGCAAAGGGTTCCACCAAAACCTATTGTCAAGTCAAATGTTGGACCTAAATCTGTTAAGTCAGAGAAGGTAACCAAGAAAGTTTCTTTTGCAAACAATGTTCAGAAACCGACTGAGAACCCAAAATCTCAGATTCGTATCTTGAAAAGATCTGAACAATCTTGGACACCAAATGGTTCTCCAGGTGCCTCAACTTCAAAATCAAATGAGAAAAAGGAAAATGTTTTGAATGATCCCAAAAAGATCGATCCAAAACAAAATGCTGAAGTGAATGTTTCTTTGAACGATGATATTCAATGACCCAAGACCACTCAGGCTTGGGTCCCCCGAAAGAACTAATTGTTTTACTTGATGTGTGCATGGAGCTTCAGCTGGCCCTATTAGCAGTCTTTGGATTGTTGATAGTGGAGCTTCAGGCCACATGACCGGGGATCTAACATTATTGTTTGATGTGAAGAATATTAATGGTGGATATGTTGCATTTGCTGGGAATAAAGGCAGATATATTACTATGGAAGGGAGTGTGAGTAATGGGATTGTGAGCTTTGAAAGGATTTCGTATGTGAAGCAGATAGACTATAATCTGTTGAGCGTCAGTCAAATCTGTGATAAACAATTCACTGTTCATTTTGATGACAAATCCTGCTACATTCTCAAACCAGGCTTCAAAATTCCAAAAGAGTGGGTAATGTTGAAGGCACCTCGCGTCAACAACCTTTATATTCTTGATATGTCCAAGGCAATGACATCCCAGGGGCAAATAACATGTTTTCTATCAAAGGTGACCGGGAAGGAATCGATAATGTGGCACCGAAGAATGGGGCACATTCATCTGAGAAAAATGAATCATCTTGTGAAGAATGGACTTGTCGATGGAGTGAATGTGAAGCATTTCCATTTGAATGACAAGTGCGTGAGCTGTAAGAAGGGGAAGCAACACAGACAATCCCACAAAGTGAAGAAAGTTAACTCTGTTGAGATGCCACTTGAGCGATTGCATATGGACCTATTCGGACCTGTCAAACGTAAAAGTCATCTTGGGGAGCTTTATTGTTTAGTTGTCACTGACGACTATTCAAGATTTTCATGGGTGATGTGTTTGCAGCATAAAAGTGACACCTTTAACAACTTGAAAGTTCTGTTCACTCGATTGGAGAATCTCTACAATCTGAAGATAAAGAGAATTCGGAGTGATAATGGGACGGAGTTCAAAAATTCCAAGATGGATGAACTTTGTGAAAACAAAGGAATTCATCATGAATATTCGGCTCCGTACACCCCACAACAGAACGGTGTTGCTGAACGCAAAAACAGGACTCTAATTGAGGCGGCAAGAACAATGCTTGCAGATTCAAATCTTCCAGTAATGTTCTGGAATGAGGCGATCTATGCAGCAAATTATACACTCAATCGGGTTTTAACGGTGAAGAAGTTTGGTAAGACTTCTTATGAGCTGTTACACCGACGAAAGCCGAACTTAGAGTATCTAGAACCTTTTGGGGCACCATGCACGATGTTGAATCTAAGCGAGAAGTTTAGTCCGAAAGCTGAAGAGGGTTACTTCGTTGGATATTCAACCCCGCTCAAACGGGTATACAACAAGCGAACTCGTCAGGTGGAGGATTGGGCTAACGTGGAAGTTCAACGGTATACACAAAATGTGCAAGGGATTGGTCCTGATTGGATGTTTGATTACAAAGATTTCTTTGAATCATTCAATCTAGATAGCTTGGTTGAAGAAGCTGTTATTAGATTACTTTACGAGTGTGAAAACGCGGCGACTTCACTGTTGGTGCGTCCGATCACTGTAAATCCCCCACCAGCTTCTAATGATACCAATGTTCCTGTACCGGAGGAAGAAGTGTTTCAAGAGGCTTCTACAACATTAGATTCTTCAGAATCAGAAGATGATCAATTTGAAGAAGTTATTCTTGAACATGCTACAGAACCAGAGGCACCGCCAGTGAACCCAAATCCAGATGTTGCTTCATCGTCTAACACGGGTCATGATCTGGATGCTGTAGAGAACTTGACTATTCAGACGGGAGTTACTGTACCTGAACATCCGGAATCTCGGATTCATCGTATTCACCCGCTGGAGCAAGTTAACGGTGATCCTGGAAGCAGTGTGATGACAAGAGGGCAGCTGCGAAGCGTTAATTCGCCAGAGAGTTTTGGTGCTTTAGCTTTATATGCCAAAATACAAAAATCTGGTAGTCAAAATGATTGGTCGTTTGCATGTTATGTGTCGCAGGTAGAGCCACGGACATACAAGGACGCTTTGCTGGAGGACGCCTGGGTTGAAGCAATACAGGAGGAGTTATTACAATTTCAGAAATTGGGGGATTGGACGCTCACTGATTTACCGCCTGGTAGAAAGAAGATTGGCACTAAATGGGTGTTTAAGTGCAACAAGGATGATCGTGGAGTTATAGTTCGCAACAAAGCCAGATTGGTCGTACAGGGTTTCCATCAAATCGAAGGGATTGATTATAACGAAATCTATGCGCCTGTAGCACGCATTGAGGCAATTCGGATGTTTCTTGCGTTTGCTTCCTATAAGAAGTTCAAGGTATATCAAATGGACGTCAAGAGCGCATTTCTGTACGGGAAAGTCAAAGAAGAGGTTTATGTCGGGCAGCCACCAGGCTTTGAGGACCCTATCCACCGGGATAAGGTTTATGTGCTGAACAAAGCTTTATATGGTTTGCACCAGGCTCCGGGACAGTGGTACGAGGAGCTGAGTACATACCTCATGGCAAAGGGATTTAAGCGCGGACTCGTCGACTGCACCCTATTCACGAAGAAATCAGGGGATGATTTGCTTCTGGTGCAGATATACGTTTATGATATAATATTTGGCTCAACTAACGAACTTTTATGCAGGGAGTTTGAAACTGTCATGCAGGAAAAGTTTGAGATGAGCGCGATGGGGGAGATGCAGTTTTTCCTAGGCTTGCAGGTGGACCAAAGACCCACGGGGATCTTCATTCACCAGACAAAATACGTATCCGAAGTCTTGAGCCGGTTCCAGATGGAGGATTCCAAGCCGATGGATACCCCGATTCAACCCAATCACGGGATTGGAGTGGACGCTAAGGGGGAGCTAACGGACCCATTTACATACAGAGCAATCATCGGATCTCTGATGTATCTTACCGCATCTCGGCCAGATATTATGTTCGCAACGTGTCTCTGTGCTCGCTATCAATCGAAGCCGAAACAAAGTCATCTGACGGCGGTCAAGCGTATCCTTAGATATCTGAAGGGTTGTCCCTCAAGAGGACTTTGGTACCCTAATGATGATGATTTTGATTTTATCGCTTTTAGTGATGCAGATTGGGGCGGCTGTGACAAGGATAGCAAATCCACTACAGCTGGATGCCAGTTTTTAGGGAGCAGGTTAGTCACCTGGCAATGTAAGAAGCAGACTTCGGTCACGCTGTCTACCTGTGAAGCCGAGTACATTGCAGCCTCGAGTTGGTGTTCGCAAGTGCTCTGGATCCAACAGCAGATGGTGGATTACGGTTTGCAGTTTCTTAAAACCCCTATTCACTGTGATAATGAAGCCGCGATCGCATTAACTAAAGATACGGGCAATCATTCTAAAGCGAAACATATCCGGATCAAATATCATTTTATCCGTGATTGTTACGCTAAAGAATTGATAGATATGGTCAAAATCCATACTGACTATCAACGTGCAGATTTGTTCACTAAAGCTTTTGACAGATCCCGCTTTGAATATCTTTTAAAAGTTAACAACATAAAGGAAAAACAGGACTAATCAGCACCTCGGTTTATCGCTTTTTAGTTTTTAAAAATTTTCTTTAAAGTTTTTATTGTTTTTAAGAAAAATTAAAAACCCAAAAATATGTTTTATATTTTAGGGGGAATCATTTTATCAGAAAAACCAAAAACATTGAAAAATCAAAAAGACCTAAAAATTAGAAAAACCAAAAATGATTTCCAGGATAAAAAGAGGAAATGATAGTACATCAGTGGGGATCTGACACAGGCTAAAGATTTGTATAGTAATATGAGGCGTGTGTTGATTACGTGTGATGTGCTGATAGGCTTCGTAGACTAAAAATTGCGTGCATTAGTGATACAAACATAACGAACTACGCGTTCGTGGATGAACACCTCATGGGCATATGGTCTTAGTACCGTAATTTCGTTTGATAGGATTGCCAAAATCTGAGGTTTCGGGTCGTTATGTTATGGTTATCCGGGATATTCTGATTAAACTTCTGTCGTATTGATTTACGGACCTAGTTTCATCAGAATATTTGCAAAAAGAGCTAAAATGCCAAAACCGACAGTTACCAAATTGAGGAACTTCATGTTTCTATTGATCAAAGATCATAATTACATCGTATTGACTTACTGATGCAAATCAGTAGTTGATATCAGCCTCAACCTGGTATATATGCACATGTTACTCTGCTGCATTCATTTGCTGACCTGTACACCTCTGTGCTATATAACTTGTAACTTTTACGGATAACTCTGGCATAATCACGCGTTACGACAAAGCTTTGTGCAATTACTTGATACGGGAGTATGTCGTGTGTGTGGGAACCACAACGTGTTAGTCTAATACACCTAACTCGTATCATTTTAAAGCATTGCGTAATAGTCTGCATGTGAGCTTATGTGGACCACAATATCAGCAATTGCCGTGTCACATACTATTTCTAATGATAATATTAAACAAAAAGATCAACGCTGTGATCAGATTTCTCAAACAACTGATATGATCCTCTTACCGGACATCACAAAATGTCTACTGCTTTGTTTACTTTGATGCATTTTACTTTTATTGTCAAAAAGATACAAAATCCAAAAAGATTTTAGGTGTGTTTTGATAAAAATTTCAGAAAAACCAAAAGTTTTGCATTTCTGTTTTATTTTAGATAACCGACGGTGTTTGATGGTCAATTTATGAGATTTGATGAAACCATCTGGGCTTTGTATCATTCTAAAAGTGAAATACTGAGTTTTTGAGACTTAACGGCTTGAAAAATGTTGAACAGGATTCGAATTCGTGATTTGGCAAAATTTTCAGATTTTTCCATTTCACATTCGCCCCTTAAATGGGTCGAATGTGGAAAAATCTTACATTCGTACGTTTTGCGTATGGGCGAAAGTGGATTTCTCAAACAAATTTCACTTTCGGGTGTTCAAGTTCCACCTTCGGGCCATTTACTTGGTCGAATGTGGAAAATACCCACATTCGTCCATCATAAACGGGTGAAGGTACATCATTATATATAGTCAGATCGATGTTCGTCCCTTCATTCTGAAATTTTTCAAAATTTTTCCAAGTAACGAGACCTTGTTGCCTTGAATTTGTTTGCCTTCGATTATTGATCCTTGTTGTTTCCTGACCCTTTTGCACCAATTTTTACAGGTAATGGTTATAGAAACAGATCAGAATTGGACGTTTAGGGTTACGAACCCTAGGGTTCTTAATCTGGACTTCTTGGATTGTTTTTAATGGGAATTTTTGACGAGTATTCAACTATTATCAGTTTTAGGGGGAGAATCTATCAGGAATTAGATTAATAACTAGTTTAGGATGGTTAATCGATTGATTGTTTGAGATAAACCCTAATTCCTTTTTAAAACTGATAATAATTGAATGAAAATGCTAATTGGTTATTGACGAATGTTAGTCGGCCTCATTAGAACATAAACGAATCAAAATCAGAAGTTAAACAACAAGAATGAAAATTTTCAAATTTTAGGGCATAATTGTTCACATTCGTCCCTTTCAAAAATGGGCGAATGAAGAAACAAGAGGGCGAATGTGACTCTAAATGGGCGAATGTGATTTCTATTTAGAATATTTCCACATTCATGACAAAATACTTACTTTTGTACCTGTATTTCCACATTCGGCCAAACTAAAATGGGCAAATGTAGAAACTAAAAAACTTAAAATTTGTAATTTTTGTCGTTTTTGTATTTTTGACGTATTTTCTGACTTTTAATGTGCAGATGGCTGAGCAACCTGAAAATATTGAAGCACCAGTGGAGAATATCGTACCAGATCCTGTACCAGAAGCTGAAAACGTTCCACAAGGATGGCCATTTGAACCAACACATAATTGCTGTGCGTACGTGGGAGACGTAGTGAAGAATACTGAATTTTCTGGTATTGTGGAGTTTTTAAGGCGAAGTCGTATCATTCATGCCTTAGCCACACCAGCCATAATTTACAAAGACATAGTGGAGGACTTTCACAGGAATGCTACATATGATTTCTAGGAAGATCAGACCATTATTCGTACCAAGATTCAGGGTATGGAGATGTTCTTGACTGAATCAGATATCAGGGAAGCTTTACAGATCAAGTTTGAAGTGAGTACTAATCCTAGGGAGCTTTCATGGACCGAGCAGAGGGCTTGCTTTTTGAGGATGAAGTATAAAGGTCATATCACTGATGGTTCGATGCATAAGGGAAAATTAAGTGTGCAGTTTAAGTATTTCGCACACGTAATTATTCATGTGTTTGGATGTGTGAGCGGTGGATACGATGTTATGAGGAAGAGTCTTAGTTCATTGATGGTTGCGTTAACACTTAACAAACCATTCAATGTATCTGGTATGATTTTTGACCACATGCTTGAAATGCTGAAAGGCTTGAAGAAGAAGCAGTTTATGTTGTATCCGAGATTTCTGATGATGATCTTTGACCATAAGTATCCTAATCTGAGGAAGGATCCAACTATGATTCTAGGTCAAGATCACATGAATATTCGAACGCTTGTTAGAATGAAAGGGTATAAAGGTGTGCCAGATGATGAGAAGCCACCTCACAGGAGATTGTTTGGGGCTTTGGCTAATCAGGGTTACATTGATCCTGGTAAGAACAAAGCAAGACATGATATTAGTGATTCGGACAACGATGATCCATTAGTGTATGCTGATGCAAACACTAAGAGGAAGAGACAAGTGGTTAATGCCGGAGCCAAAGGGAAGGGTAAGGCAAAGGTGGATCAAGGTAGTTCAAAGCAACAGGTTACTCGTAAGAAGACAACTGCAAAGAAAGGCACTAGTCTGGTTGATGAAGATTCGGTAGACTCAGAGGAGACTGAAGTGGATGAGCAGTGGGATTCGGAGGAAGAGAGAGTAAAGACCACCAAGCGTAAGGCCACTATGGTTGGTGAGTCTGAATCTTTGAATAAGACTATTGAAGAGGTTTCACAAAAGAAGACTGCTAATGTTGATGAAGGTTTAAGTGTGAATCTTGATGAGCTTGAAGAAGGTGAGACTGTGGTTGTTAATCTGAAGAAGCCAAAACATAAGTCAATGGCAAATAAGTCAAGTACAAAACAGTTGAGAGAAAAAGAGATTGCTCAATTGCTTAAAGGCAAGAAGTTACCTGACGCAGGTACATCATCTAAGCTATCTTCACCAGTGGCAAAGAAACATAAGAAGAGCAAAGAGTTTGAAGCAGTAACAGTTGATGATTTTAATACTGCTTTAGATAATGTGTTGGATATGTTTAAGAATCCTCAGGAGGAGAAAGCTAAAGAAGCTGAAACATCTAAGTCAAAGAAAGTTACTGTTTCGGATGATGTGATGAAACAGGTTAACAAAAGGATGGATGATATGATGAAAATGATTGTAGCACAACAAGCTGAGATTAGCAAATTCAAACAGAATGAGGAGAAGATGCTACAGATTGTTGTTGCCTCTAAAACTAACCAAGATGAGATCGAGAAGAAAGTCAAACAACTTGAGGAAGAAAACAAGGATCTTGAGGTTAAGTGTAATAGGAATCGGAGGATGATTAAAATTGTGAAAGCTGACAACAAAGAGCTTAAGACTGAAAACAAACGTCTAAGTGATTTGTTGGACAAGCTATATGGTGAAGCTCCTAAGCTGAAGGATGGTGAGGAAGATAAAGAAAAAGAGGAAGAACAAGTTGATTATGAGCCTTCTGATGAGGAAAAAGAAGATGATGAGGAGGATGACGAATCTGAAAAGAGTTCTGATGAAGAAAGTAAGAAAAGTGACAATGATGATGATGATGCGGAGGGATCAGGTAGTAAAGATGATGATAATGATGATGAAAGTGATGATGATGATGATGATGGGGGAGATGATGCAAGTAAGTTTACTTTTGAGAAGAGAACACCAAAGAAAGATGCTGGAGAGTCGAGTTCGAGGAAAAAGAAAGGTAGTGGGAATGTAGACTCGGATGAAAGCATTTTCTGGAACGAGAAAGTGAGATCTTTGAGTGTTGATGCAAAGAAAGTTTATAGAGATATGCTTGAAAGAAGGGAATGGACCATTGAGTTCACAAGCAAGTTTGCCGAAATCTTCCAAACGGAAGATATGAGGTATGAACATGAGTATAATGATCCAGACTTGGAGAAGGGTGAAGTACCTGCTGCTGTTGCTAAAGAGATTCTAGAAGGTGTTGCACAGCGAGTAGGGAAATCATTAGAGGAGATTATGATGAATCAAATGATTCCAGATCTTCCTGAAAAGGAGATTGGAAATCATTCTGATGATAAACAGACGCCTGAGATGGAAGAGGTTGAAATTGAGGATATTACTCATGAGGAATATCCACAATATTTCAGGCAGACTGATGAGAATGTGGTTTTCCCAAACTTCACTGAGATACCAAACAGACTTGCTAAGAAGAAAGCACAAAAGAGAAGTGAGGAGTTTGTAGAAACTGTGTTTGGTACTGATCAGCAGATATCTTCAAATCAGAATGATGAATTGAAGACTTTATTACAGAAGTTGAAAGAGACTGATGAAAAACGACCAAAGCCTGAAGCTCAAGGTGGATTCTACAGATACCATAACGAGAAGTTCAAAGGCATAGCTCTTGGTTGGAAGTATCTGGGGAGATTGAAATGTTTGGCAGTCAAATGGGAATCAGAAATCCTGTACTTCTACATATTTCATAACCTTTTAACTCTACCGTACTGGGCGGTCAGAGACATTTGCAGATTCCCTATGACTGGGGCTTCTGTGAACAATACGGCTGTTGGTTGGTTTGCTGATCGTTTGGTTTGGGAAAGTAGAACTAAATGGAACATGTTTAAGCCATAGTATCCTAGAAGGAAAGTTCATCGGGATGTTGATCCGAGAACAGGACAGAAGAGGGTTACTTTGATATATAAAGCACCTGAAGTGATGAAGAAGATTCCATTGATGCCTTTACCTCAACACTTCAGTGCTGATTTCATATTTTGGTATTATGATTGGAGGAAAGCAGAGGCTATGATTATGCTAAGAGATGGAAAGGACAAATACAAGCATGTTTATGTATTTGATCCTATGTGGTTGATAAATTGCACGTTTGAAGATATCATCATGCTATTCTACAATCCGATTCATTGTGATCCCAATGATGCAAATCAGGCGAAGAAGTATCAACAAGTTGTTGGAGTTTGCTTTGCTTATGATATAAACTCCGGAAGCAACTTGGATACTAAGCTGGGTAAGATGGTGGTGAAGATGGCTGAAGTGCCTAAACCGGTTAAACGTAAGCTGGAGCCTGAAATGACTAAAGATCAGAAGAAGCAATTAAGAATCAAGATTCTGAACAAGATCATGGACGAAGAACGAAGACAATCCAATCAATAGTCGAGGGGGAGTTTGTAGATGCACGTTTTGCGACTAGTGATTGGATTAGATGTTTAACATGTGTTAGTAAAGTTTTCTGGTGGGTCGAATGTGTATGGAAGTGGGCGAAGGTAAGATTGTCTGGGCGAAGGTGAGTTATATATGGACGAATGTGGAAGCTGAAGATTAGAAGACTAGGTTCGTACTGATGCAATGGGCGAATGTGGACTTTGTCCACATTCGCACCAACAATCTGGGCGAGCCTGCAGACACTATAAATAGATTTTGGTTATTTTCAAGTTAGTTAATTTTTTAGAAAGTGTGTGTTGAGAGGTCAGGTTCAGGTCTAGATTGTGTATGTGTGTGTGATCATTAGATTAACGTGTCAAGTGATTGTAAACAAGTTTTATTGAAGTTAATCTATGAAAAGGTGATTAAAATGATGTTTTACGTGTTTTGATTTGAGTATTATCATTCTGTTCATATCTAGGGTTTCCGCACCTGGATTTGTGACTTGTATGATCATTACATCATGTTTTAGCTAAATTCTTTCAACTACAATGGTAAAGAATAACTTCTTCAAAATCTCCATCATCTTCCGATTCTGAAGTATCTAAAGTAGTTGAAGCCTCTTGAAACACTTCTTCCTCTGGTACAGGCGCATTGGTATCATTAGAAGCTGTTGGAGGAGTTACGGTGATCGGACGCACCAAAGGTGAAGTCGCTGCGTTTTCACACTCGTAAAGTAATCGGATAACAGCCTCTTCAACCAAGCTATCTAGATTGAATGATTGAAAGAAATCTTTGTAATCAAACATCCAATCAGGACCATTTCCTTGCACATTCTGAGTATACCGTTGAACTTCAACGTTTGCCCAATCCTCCACCTGTCGCGTTCTTTTGTTGAATACCTGTTTGAGCGGGGTTGCATATCCAACAAAGTATCCCTCTTCAGCTTTCGGACTAAACTTTTCGCCTGGATTCAACATCGTGCACGGAGCCCCAAAAGGTTCTAGATACTCCAAGTTCGGCTTTCTTCGGTGTAACAGCTCATAAGAAGTTTTGCCAAACTTCTTCACTGTTAAAACCCGATTTAGTGTATAGTTTGCTGCATAAATCGCCTCGTTCCAGAACGTTACTGGAAGATTCGAGTCAGCTAGCATTGTTCTAGCCGCTTCTATGAGAGTCCTGTTTTTCCGTTCAGCAACACCGTTCTGTTGAGGGGTATACGGAGCCGAATATTCATGATGAATTCCTTTATTTTCACAAAGATCATCCATCTTGGCATTTTTGAACTCCGTCCCATTGTCACTCCGAATTCTCTTGATCTTTAGACCATAGATATTTTCCAATCGAGTGAACAGAACTTTCAGATTATTAAAGGTGTAACTTTTCTGATGCAAACACATTATCCATGAAAATCTTGAATAGTCGTCAGTAACGGCTAAGCAATAAAGCTCCCCAAGATGACTTTTGCGTTTAACAGGTCCGAATAGGTCCATGTGCAATCGCTAAAGCGGCATCTCAACAGAGTTTACTTTCTTCACCTTATGGGATTGTTTGTGTTGCCTGTCTTTCTTACAGCTTACACACTTGTCGTTCAAATGGAAATGTTTGACATTTACGCCTTCGACAAGTCCATTTTTCACTAAGTGGTTCATCTTCCTCAGGTGAATATGCCCCATCCTTCTATGCCACATAATCGATTCTTTCTCTGTAGCTTTTGATAGGAAATATGTCACTTGCCCCTGGGTTGTCATCGCCTTAGACATATCAAGAATATAGAGATTGTTGACTCGAGGTGACTTCAACATAACCCACTCTTTTGGAATTTCGAAGCCCGGTTTGAGAATATAGCAAGATTTGTCATCAAAATAAACAGAAAATTGTTTGTCACATATTTGACTCACACTTAACAGATTATAATCGATCTGCTTCACATACGATATCCTCTCGAAACTTACAATCCCGTTACTCACGCTTCCTTCCATCATGATATAACCTCCTTTGTTTCCAGCAAATGCAACATATCCTCCGTTAATATTCTTCACGTCGAACAGCAATGCTAAATCCCCTGTCATGTGGCCTGAAGCTCCACTATCAACAATCCAAAGACTGCTAATAGGGCCAACTGAAGCTCCCTGCACACATCAAGTAAACATGTCAGTTCTTTCGGGGGACCCAAGCCTGTGTGGTCTTGGGTCTTTGAATATCACCCTTCAAAGATTCATTTAATTCAACATTTGGTTTTGAATCCATCTTTTTCGGATCATTCAAAACTTTTTCAACTTTTTCATTTGATTTTGAAGTAGAGGCTCCCGGAGTACCATTTGGTGTCCAAGATTGTTCCGAACGTTTTAGAATACGAATCTGAGATTTTGGAGTCTCGGTCGATTTCTTAACATCGTTCACAAATGAAACCTTCTTGGTTACCTTCTCTGATTTAACAGATTTATGTCCAACATTTGACTTGACAGCCGGTTTTTGTGGAACCTTTTGTCTATCAATTGTTGAGTTCACTATTGGTCTTTTCAACAGTTTTTCCATGGCTATCCGGTTTCGACGATCATATTGAAATTGACGTTCATTCCTCTTTTGATAAAAACTGTTTTGATTGTAAAATGGTGCTGGTTTAGGAACAAATCGTCTTTGTGGATAATAATGATTGTCGATCGGCTTTCTCATGGATTGTCTCACTTCAACTTCGTGCCTTTTGTGCCTCACGTACGGGCAGTGAGCAAGTAAATGCCCTCTCTCCCCGCACTTAAAGCATGCACGGTACTCTTCAAATACGTTCTGAGGATTTGGCTTTGCGTATGTATTGATGGGATACTGATCATCAATACATCGACGCCTTAAACTATCAGGAGCTGGGCCCCTAGAGTAAGCTGGCTCATGAAAACCATTTGCTTTCTGTTTCGGTTTGATGAATTGGGTGACATGAACTTTTGGTTCTTTAGGAACATCCAAATACAGTTTCTTTAAGATTTCTGGTGGAATATCATTAGATCTTTCATGTTTCGGAAACCATATTGTGCTTTCTTGCCAAATTTTCTCAATTGTAGAATAGTTAGCAAACTTGATTGGATATTCCTCGTCAGAGATAATCTTATCGGATCCTTCCATCCGATAAAATACCTTGACTGGTTTGTCACCTGAATCCTTTTTCACTTCTTTCTTTTCGGACTGTTTAGCACGATGCGCATTAGCCATCGGATGAAAATGTTGAGAAGGTGACACAGGTTCATTCGTGATAATGTGATTTTCTTTTGGAATATCACTCACGTTCTCAACTTTCTCATTCTCAGTGTCCGAATCATCAGTTATGGCAGTAACTCCTTCATCATTCAAACCTAAAATCGGTCTTACATCGGAATTTGGATCTCCGATACTCGAAGTATTGGATTCATTTCTGATGCAGAATCAGATTTTACTGAGCTCTCCGGTGTCACTTGATGACAATTGTGATTTTCAAACAGCACCGGAGATGGCACAGACTGATAACTTATGGTTTGAGATGGTTCATCAATGATGTGGTCAACGACATAAGCAATGTGCTTGTAACTTTCAAGTTTCTTATTGACCTTTTCAGCAAAACACTTGATGGTGGCCATTTCTAACTTAGTGTTTTCTAATTCATCAATGTAGCTGTTAATTGCCAATTGTTTTAAAGAAAGAGTTTTCTTTAGGTCAGAAATGTCCTTTTTATATCCATCAAGCACTTTGTTGAATGCAATCACTTCCTTGCGAGCAGATTGACAGTTAATCACAGCACTATCACATTGTACGCGAAGTTGCTTGTTTTCCTCTGTCAATCTGTCACAAGTTCCACAATACTTATCACTAGTTATGTCAGTTGTAGATTCAGAACTTACCTGTTTTGGAGGATCTGTCATAGCCATTAAAGCGAAATGAGCTTCCTTCCCAGCAAAGAACTTCGAATAATCGATTCTGGTAAAAGCGTCATCCACTATGCATGACTTCCTCATCTTCAGAAAATCAGCTTCAGCCAGCAACTGATCAATATCATCATCTAGAGAAATAACACTGGCCTCTGAGTCTGATTCGCTTTCTGAATCGGAATATATTGACTCATTTTCTTCAGGGACATCGGTGACTGAATCAATCACCACTCCCGAACTTTTCTCTTCAGCCTGAACTTCAACCAATTCAGTCTCCACATTCATCTCTTCAACTGATTCCTCAACCTCATTTTCAGTTTCTTCATCTTGATCAACTATCACCGACTCCTCAATATCAACCTGTTGTGCAACACACACCACATTCCCACCAGTGCTTATCTCCTCAACACCAATTTGCATACCAGTCCAGTCAAATCTCTCATCATTCTGTATCACCAAAGCTTGATTTTGATTGTTATTCTGTGGTTGCTCATTTGGTGTAGTAATGGGTATAACTGTTCTGTTTGTGTTATTTGGTGGTTGAGTTTGATTCTGGTTGGTTGTGTTTGGTTGTCTATTTTGGTTGTTTTGAGAGGTGTTTTGTCGGTTTTGATAATTGTTTTGGTTTTGATAGTTGTTGTTTTGAAAAGAAACTTGGTTTTGGTTTTGAGATTGGCGGTTTTGGTAGTTTGAGTTGAATGAGTTTCGGTTACCTTGTTTAGCAGGCTGAGTACACTCTCTCTTGAAGTGACCTTTTCCACCACAATTAAAGCATGTGACTTTCTCCTTGTTAAAGCCATATGTGGTGTTTGGAGAGGTACCCAAATCAGTTCTCCCGGTCTTTTCTATGAATTCGGTTGCCCGTCTCATAATGCTTGCAAAAGCCCACTGAATATCTATCAGCTCCATCTCCTCTTTATCGATTTGTGCATAGTCTTCATTGGTTAAGTTGTCATTCCCAATTTGACTTGCCACTAAACCGTTATACGAAGCAACCATTGCTGAGACTAACGCAGTATGTTGCTGAGCAACTTCCACAGTAACGTTATTCATATTGGATGTCTACAATACTACCGCTTTCTGATTGGTTTGATTCATTTGAGTCATGTACGGTTGTTGTTGAGGTTGTTGTTGTGGTTGGTTAGCAGAATAACATGCAGCTTGTTGCATCAGAGAAAATGGTGAAATGAAAGAATTTGTGTATTGTTGTGGTGGTGGTGTGTATGATGGTTGTGAGTAAGATGAGGTTTGAGCTAAGTAATTGATCAGTTGTTTGGGTGGTTCCATAACACTTGAGACACATGCTATATGAGGAGCCACTGTTCCACCAACACTAGAATTCCCCACAGTTGATGAAGTACCAGCATGGTACAACTCTGGATTTTGAGGAATCTGAGATCTTTTGGCTTTCCTCTTCTCCTCGAGTTCTTTGTTTTCCAGCTTCTGGATAAACTCGTTGGTGGTCCAGTACTTGTAAGCATCCTTCTCTTTAAGTACCTCGATGTGTTGATCCCAGTACGGTGGTAAAGCATCAGCAAATTTGTCCACCAAATCTGACATAGGAATCTGAATGTCATAGCTTGACAATTCAGTTAATAAGTGACAATATCTGGGAGTCAACTCTTTCAAAGTCTCGTTCCCAACATAACTGAAGTTCTCAAATTCTTTCCTCAGCTCTTCCATTCTCAACATTCTAGTCTTCTCGTTACCATCATGACGATTCTTTAGCACATCCCATAACTGCTTAGAAGTAGTTCACGACCCAAACTGATGTAACATATCATTTGTGATCGCCTGAGTTAGCTGAGAATACGCCTTCTTCTCCGCCGCGAATTTCTTCTTCTCATCGTCAGTCAAACTCTCCAGAGGAATCTGCTCACCGGTGTTCTCTAATACTGGTGCCACATATCCTTTTTCCTATCATCTGCCACGCCTCCGTTCCTTTCAACCCCATGCCTTCAAGATGAATCTTGAATTTCTTCTGCCACTGGTTGTACTCCTGCATCTCCATTAGCTTGGGTGGCTTATTCCCGCTACCTGGAGATAAATCATTGATTAGTGTAGAAATAGCATTAGTAGTTTGAGTATTTACCACCGCGGCTGCTACTCCCCAATAATCTGCTACAGGTTGTTGTGAAGATGATGCAACGCTCTGAGGCATCGAACTCGTCATCGCAAAGTAGTTAATTGGTTGTGAAGACTGAGTGTTCGATTTCTGAGCTACTACTGTCCATGGGTCCATGGTCACTTGCTGCTGTTGTTGTGTTGTCCCTGGTCTCGGTGTAGTTGTAAATCCCCACATGATGTTCACAAAGTTAGAAATTCAACACACTTGAAAATTTCCACGAAAAACTTTCTACTTTCGTCCCTGGCAAACTCACTTTCGCCCAAAAACACTGACCCGAATGTAGAAAATGGATGATAATTTCCACTTTCGACCACTGAACCTCACTTTCGTCCTCCCAAATCCCACTTTCGAACCCCCGATGAACCGAAGTTGGAATATATGACCCGAATGTGAAACAATCAACACAACACACCTAGGTTTGACCTTAATTAAGCTACTTTCGACCAGAAAGCTCAGGTTCGACCTAAAACTCCCACGTTCGACCCATGCTCTCCAGATTCGACCCTCTCATGTTCAAAAAACGGTTACACTTTGAAAAACGGTTATTTTGATCTGAAATTTTCAAAAGTTAATGGATTTTGATGATCTTTATCAGGTTATGATTCGGAATTGATTTGGAACAACTTTAATACTTGGAATTTATGATTTTGACCACGAATTGTTGTCCAAAACCTTCAAATTGTATCAAAAACCATTTTCAATGAAAAACAGAGAAAATTTGATCAAAATAGGGTCCAAATCAGTTCTGAGATTATCAATTTGTTGTTGTATGATCTCTATAGCTCTTATACCACTTTGTAAATGAAGAATTTTAGCAATAGACAGGAAATCTGATCATATAAGGCACTATTCCAGGTGCGGAAACCCTAGAACAGAACAAAATGATAATACACGAATCACAACACACGAATTACCTTTTCAAATATCATTTTATAGATTACTTGATTCAAAACATTCAATACATACGCTTTACAAGTTAATCTATTGACCTTTACACACACTCAATCTAGAGAGCAACAACCTGACTCAAACACACACAATAACCAACTATTCTAACTTACAAAACAAGCAAAACCCTTATATAGTTGTTGCACGTTCGCCCCTTTCCAAGGTACGAATGTGGACTTTGTCCACATTTGCCCGTTTACACAATACGAACATACATTCCTTCAGAGTCCTTTCCACATTCGCCCTCTAGACTTCACCTTCGACCATTTCTTTTCTACCTTCGACCTTCATTATTCACCTTCGACCCACCAGAAACTTCTAACATATGTTAATATTCACAATCCGAAGCATTAGTCGCATAAAGTGCATCTACAATAATCCGCCTGCCAACCGAATTCCGGCACATCCATACATGATTCAAGATTAAGTACCTGATGGGAAATTTCGGAGTCCCATGTAGCAAAGAGTAACGGATAGGAATTTCCGGGAACCTGACCTCTTGTTTATCCGCTCTCCTTGGTATTACATTCAAGATAATAATAGCCAATAACAGTTTTGCCTCAATCTTTAAATTCCTCCTATACAAGGTCCCATGATATGTCCCCAGAAGGAACAAGGCTTGCAACATTTCAGTCCATCTCGGGTGCTTGTCGGGCTTGATCAACAAATCATCTAGGCTCGGGATAATGTAATCACGCTTTGGCAAGCTATCAAACTTAGCTAGCTTGCGTAAAGTATCATACGACATTTCTACCTCTATCCTGTTCACTTCACCAATCAACTTCATCTGAGATAATGTGTCATATCTAGGACATCGCAATGTTGCTATCCACTCCTCAATCTCAGTCAAAAGCAGATACTTATTGTTTCCATCATAACAGTGAAACGCTGCTTCCCAGCCCAATGCCCGGAACCTATCAAAAACTTTAAAGGGTCCAAATTGCATCTCCTTCACATCCCTTTCACGGATAAATGCACCCTTTTATCTTGCAAATTCTTCATTTGATCATGAAATAATGTTGCTTGCCATTCCCTCGGCTTTTCGTTCAAGGGACCCGATTCCCACTTCGGTTTATGATGCCTATTTAATTCCACCATTGGCTTATCCTCTTCTGTATCCGCGTCTCTACCAACATATTTTCTTCTCTTGTACTGTTTATCCACCTGCTTGCCCTTAGCCTTCGACGATGAACTTGCCCCTGCTGCCTCGCCAGTTCTTGCCATGTCTATACAATTTACAACAAACAACAAAAACAAAATAAAATCAAATCAATCCCATATGCTTAACACCTCCCCACACTTGCTTGTTATCATGGTAGTAGATGATAGTGACCAAAAATTTCATAATTGGTTTGACAAAAATTTGGCATGATGCCTCCACAATATTAATATTACCAAAAGTTCACAATGTACATCTCAAAATTACATCTACTACCACATTATTACTCAAACAACAATATTTACATACTAACATCAACTAAGAAGCAAATGGGTATGAATGAGCAAGAACTACAACCTCTATTTTTTCACAATGTAGCATCAAAATTAACAAATTAGAACACATACATTTGCTTAGAGGATAATAGAACACAAGAAAGACAAAAACTTGAAAAAGCCCCAAAATTTTTGGATTTAGGGTTTGGAATTCGACCCACAAAAAGTGTTTATCTTGCAATGTGCTCCCCAAAATCAGAAACTAGATGAAATTTTAGCCAAGTTTGACCCTAAAATCACTAGATTTGGTTATGTATTGAGGGATTTATAAGGATTTGGAGATGAAAAGCTTTTGGGGTTATGGAGTTCTTGTGAAGGAGAAGTAGGAATTAACGATTGTTTTATGTGGCCAGGAGAAAGATCACGTGAGTTTGCAATTCTTTTATTTTTTTTTATAAAACAACGTGACCCTAAGCTCCTAGACCCCACCGTAAGGAACGGTGGGGGAGTAAGCTACGGTAGCCACAATGACCAAATTCTCACCGTATGGAAGTAGCAAACCAGCGTCAGTTTTAATTTTTCCCCCACTCTACCATAAGCTACGTTAGAACCGTACCTTACGGTAGTACCTGACTCTTTATTTTTTTTTTAGTTTTTTTTTAAAACCTTAACAAAAACAAGGATTTTAAAATAAAAACATGTAATTTTAAAAGCATGAAAATTACCCTACCCCCTCGAAAATCCTGTGTTGTCCTCAACACAATGCTCGAACCATTTCGTGACCCGAACGTCCCCACACTTGTTTCAAACACGGGTTTCGAAAAAAATTAAACAAAATAAAATAAAAACTAACTACGTACACTACCAAACCTGGGCCTCTTATGGTTGTTCATCCTCCACCGGGCGTAAGATGTAGCCCGCTTTGTCAAGCTCCAAGGTGTTGATGTCATTTCTATCCAAGTATGGCTTCAAGCGATGTCCATTTACCGTTTGTTGCTTTTCGCTTTGTTCATCAAAAATATCCACATCACCAAACTTTCCAACCCGGCGAATGACATACGGACCCATCCACTTGCTCTTTAACTTTCCTGCGAACATCTTCAACCTTGAGTTATACAACCAAACCTTTTGACGCACTTCAAAGGTTTTCTTCCTCAATTTGGCATCATGAACCTTCTTTAGCTTGTCTTTATACGCCGATGCACACTCATACGCTTCATCTCGAATCTCCTCAATCTCACTTAATTGTAACTTCCTCATCTTGCCCGCCTCATCATAATCCGCATTCACCGTTGTGATTGCGCAATGTGCCTGATGCGTTAACTCCATTGGTAAGTGACAACCCTTTCCATACACCATTCGATAAGGTGTTGTGCCAATTGGAGTTTTGTAGGCCGTATGGTATGCCCACAAAGCATCATCTAACTCACTCGACCAATCCTTTCTATCAACTCGAACCGTCTTCATGAGAATTTCTTTGATTTGACGGTTGGACACTTCAACTTGTCCACTTGTTTGCGGATGGTACGGTGTGGCAATCCGGTGATTCACACTATACCTCTTCAACAATTTCCCAAAATTAAAATTTTTGAAGTGTGAACCACCATCACTTATAATCACTCTAGGAATGCCAAATCGAGCAAAAATGTTGGATTGTACGAATTTACAAACAACCGAATGGTCATTTGTCCTTGTAACAATTGCTTCAATCCACTTCAAGACATAATCCACCGCTACCAATATGTACAAAAACCCATTAGAATTTGGAAAGGGACCCATAAAGTCAATGCCCCAAACATCGAATATTTCTACAACCAAGTTTGGTTGTAAAGGCATTTCATCCCTTTTGGAGATATTTCCCATCTTTTGGCAATTGACGCAATTTCGGGCAAATTCACACGCAACCTTGAAAATTGTGGGCCAATAAAACACACATGAGAGAACCCGGTAGCCGGTTTTATGTCCACTAAAGTGCCCCCCCACCAGCGGATGAATGAGCATGAGTCAAGATTTCTTTCACTTCTGATTCGCGAAGTCCAATGGTCGCGATAGCGACCGGGATGTGTCACCTCCAGCGTATATACTAGAAGACTGGGACAATTACTCCCCGTAGTGGAGGGTTTAGGTTTTAATAAGTAATTTAGGATTATATTATGTGTTTATATAACGTTTTAATAAGTAGTTTAGGATTAGGAACTATGTTTGTAATAAGTAATTTAGGATTGTATTTTTATGTGTTTATGTAATGGTTTAAATTTAAATTTTATGTAATCTGTTTACATACACTAACATTAAACACAAAAACAAATAAAACATTAAACACTAAAACCTTAAACATTACATATAAAACACTAAACATTAAACATTAAAGCATAACATTAAACATTACACATTATTAAAACACTAAAACCTTAAACAAAATAAAAACGCATCATAGACCACGACAAAAGATTGGTGATGTGGAAGTCGCTTTCGTAGCGTTGCCGATAAGCTTCGTGTGTGAGTTGAATTCCCATCTGTTCGCTAACGCCAGGGTGCGCCTGCATCGTCGCTTCATAGACTGTGTGCCATCTCCTACAGTTATTTTGTATGGCAAACCACTTACTGGAGATCTGGTCAACGCTACGGTTGTTCGTTTCGGTAATTCGGTGGTACTCCTCCAATACATTGTGCCAAAAATCCTCCCTATTGTTTGGCGGGTTCTCCTTAGTGTTGATCCACACCCTCACCAAATGGAGTTGATCCTGATTAGTCCACCCTACCATGCTTTTGGTTTGTGTTTGGGTTTATATTTGGGTTTGTGTTTGTTTAAAGTGTATGTGTTTGTGAACGTGTTTGTGTTGTGTTATATATATATATATATATATATATATATATGAAAAGAGTTTGTAAATAAAAATTAAAATCCTTGCAACCGTTCCATCAACGGTCATATTACACATTCCAATACAATTCAAACTTGAAAACTCCCGTTGGATCCATAACCCCCCACCCAAAAAGCCCCCATAGCGCGGGGGGGGGGGGTGGCGGTGTTCCCCGGCACTATGGGGCCATAACGCCTTCCAAAACGCCCGACTACACATGAACTTACCATATAAGTTCATACGTAGTGGGGCGTTATAACGGGGGTTATGCCACCATAACGCCGGGGAACACCGCCCCCGGGCGCTATGGGAGCGTTTTAGGGTGGGGGTTATACATTCAACGGGCGTTGTGCTTGAAGGAAATAGGGACGTTGGAGGATTAAGACCGGTCATATTGTTAAAAAAAAAACCTTTATCAATCTCTATATATATTACCTTACACACATATACATCCTTCAACCCATAAACAAATTCAACACACAAAAAAATCACCACAATGTCGTCTCCTCCCTCTGAAGACTAGTTTGTCAATCTATATAAACAGCTTTTTCACGATGACGGCGCGGAAGAGGTTATGCTAGCGTCGAGCGCGATGCATCATATAAATAATTCCGCCCCACGGCCGATATTGTGTAGGGAATATATACGAGACCGTGTATCCGCCAATAAGCGTTTAATGAATTATTATTTCAATGAGAATCTGGTTTACGGCCATGATATGTTTAGGCGAAGATTTCGGGTGAGTAAAAGCTTATTTTTGCGCATTACCGAAGATTTAGAGTCCACATATGACTACTTTAAGCAAAAACCCAATGCTAGAGGGTGTTTAGGATTCACCGCAATTCAAAAGGTCACTTCCGCATTACGTGTACTCGCCTACAGGAACACATACGATATCAATGATGAGTATTTGAAGATGGCAGAGAAAACCACACGCGATGCCTTGGAGTATTTCTGCTATGGTATTTACAAATATACGTATATTTTTTATTTCTGCTACAGTATTTAGAAATGTACATATATTTTTAATTTGTAGTTACATTTTATATATACATTTGATTTTTTTAGGTATGTGTCAATTATATGGAAAACGATACTTGAGAAACCCGACATGGAACGACCTTCAACAACTATACGAAGCGCATTTACAAAGACATGGATTACCCGGCATGATTGGTAGTATAGATTGTCGTCAATGGCAATGGTATGGTTGTCCAACCGCATGGCGAGATCAACATACACGCGGTGACCAAAAGGGACCAACGTTGGTTTAAAAGCAGTTGTCTCACAAGACCTGTGGGTTTGGTCGGCCTTCTTTGGTATCGCCGGGTGTATGAACAACATAAATACTTTTCAGTTTTCGCCAATGCTAGAGTCTTACATTGGCGGAACAATACCGAAAGCTGGGTTTTATGCAAATAATAATTACTACGAGCATGGATACTACTTGGCGGATGGTATATATCGGGAGTATTCAATGCTCGTCAAAACGTTTAGTCATACACAAGATCAAAAAGGAAATATTTTAAGAGAGTTCATGAGTCCGCAAGAAAGGACATCGAGAGGTGTTTTGGCGTTCTTCAACAACGATGGCATTTTGTAAGAAATCCTTGTCGTGTGTGGGAAAAAGAAAGGATTAGAATGGTGATGTATGCTTGTATCATAATGGATAATATGATACTTGAAGACGAAGGAAAGATAATATGCCCAAACTATTTTGCAGAAGATGATGTTCAAGGGACGCAAGCGACAATGGAGGAGAGATTCCAAAACAGTACCATGTTGCGTTCCAAGGATATACATAACGTGTTGAAGGCGGATTTAGTTGAGGAAGCATGGGCGATTCGCCCGATTCATCACAACCAAGAAGGAGGAGAAGGAGAAGGAGAAGGAGGAGAAGAAGAAGAAGAATAAGAGAGGAGGAGGAGGAGGAGGAGGAAGAAGAAAAAGAAGGAGAAGACGAAGAAGACGACGACGACGAGTAGTTTTTTTAATTATTTGTAGTTTTTTTTAAGTATTTGTAACTTTATTAAGTATTTGTAGTTTTTTAGTATTTTGTAATTTTTTTAGTATTTGTAATTTTTTTTATTTAATTAAATATTATTAGCTATTTAATAATATTATTTAAAAAAGAAAACAATAATTAACCAATGATTACCCAATCATTTATAAAGCCCCATAACGCCCCTTCCCACTACACCCTCATTTTCCATAACGCCTCATAACCCCCCTTCTATTACTGTATAATATTTTAATCCCTATAACGCCCTATAACACCCCTCCACTACACATGCCCTAACTATATGTTTAATTAATATAATATTACTAGCTTTTATCCCGGGAGCGTCCCGTGGTTGAAATATCTAATATGACATAATAAAATATATAATATGACAACATAATTAATGACTTGCCAATACATGATTAATGATTATTATTATTATTATTATTATTATTATTATTATTATTATTATTATTATTTATTTTGAACAAATCTCTGCCATAAGTTATCATATTCAAATATAAAAAAAATAAAAATCTCCACCTATGAAGTTATGTTTATCGTTTTTTATTCAAATATAAAAAATCGTAAGTAGTGATTTATTAGTAGAGTAAAATATATTTGGTTTAATTTTTTTCTTCGTAAGTAGTGATTTATTAGTAGAGTAAAAAATCGTAAATTCGTTTCTTTTCCTAAAATAATTCAATAGCTTTTGTTTTTTAATTGGTGCACATAAGTGTCACATGGGATCCTACATGGCACTCTTAAAGTAGAGAATGGCTTATTTGAATGCCATGTAGGATATAAGTGTAACATTCGCAATATTTATTAAGCCTTTGGAATATTAATATAATAATATAGATTTTTGACGGTATAATTTTTTTTGGAAGGTGAAGGTATCATTCGGAGGTGGCAGAGTACTTCACACCCGCTCTTACAGGTCCTGCCCTCACTCACATGTCCAAACTATGTTGTCTGAACCAATTCCACGCTGGGATGGTGATAGGCATAATGCTCCCCCTCGGAAAATTTTCCGCCACGTTTATAATTAGTTTCAAGAGTTCAAGTGATAATTTACGTATCGCAACAATTTATATTGAAAAATATATTAAAATAAACATAATGTATGTTGTTAGAACATGTACTTTTTCTACGTTATTTACTTATTTCACTAATCGACAATATGATAACAAAAAGCAGGGAAATGAAGTACTATGGGGAGGGGGCGCCACCAGAACTGATCATGGGTACCCCACTATCAGCACGGTAAAACTGTCGTCACCTATACCGATAGTGATCTTGTAAACCGTTTGTTCGTTCTTTTTACCGTACTGGTAAGTTGGTTTTTTTTAATTAAAATAATATTTTTAACCGTTTGTTTAATATTGTTTTATTATGTTAACCATTTGTTTAATATTGTTTTATTATGTTAACCGTTTTTATTAAAGCATAAAAATAAATTAAAGTCTAATTAAATAAAAATAAACGTGAACAACAACAATTAAAATACATTAAAACACATTAATATTAAACATAAAATTAAAATACATAAAATAAAGATAAATAAACCTAGGGTTGGCGCAACAATTATCATGCCTCGACATGGCCGAAAATGTTGCCGTATCGAGGCTCATAGTCCACATGAGTGAACTCGATAGCCAACTCTTGGACGAAGTTCGGATCCTCCCTCAACGTGCGCTTGTACAGGGTGGTCCGTTGATCACACTTTATGTTGAGATCGGCTCACTTCCGCTGCAGGCTCTCGATGGTCCGGTCGTTGGTGCCGACATGCTGGTTGAAGTCAGCCAACACACGGTCCCAGAACCCCTCCGGGTGGGAGCCCAAGCCCGAGGCCCTCAAGCGTTGTTGTAGAATCAGGTCGTTTGCAGCGTCTTTGTAGCACACCACCAACACCATCTCTTATTCCTCAGCCCAACGAGTCATATTTGTGCGTGTTTGTTTGTTTATACGGTGGTAAATGTGGGTTTTGACCCCATGGTGTGTTCTGTTTATATACAAAGTTTGGAACGTTCAACGTATTCAATTTAGTGACTGTTTGGTGGAACGGTTTCATTGTATTCAATTGACAGTTTCCAAAGTTAAACATTGAATTTACTGGCCGTTTGGTGGTGAGACGGTTGTAGTAGTGTGACTAACTAATATTAACCTTTAAACCGTGTGAACTTAAAAAAAAAGTTTAGTGATATTAAAAAATAAAATAAAAGAAACAGTGGAGTACTGACTCTAAATTAATGTTTCAGTGAAGTAAATCAGTGAAGTGATGTGACAGTTTAAGATTAGTTAAAATCAGTGAAGTTGAAAAAAATATTAAGCATCATTTCGCCATGCAAAAAGCATTCATTAATGATTATAAAAGGTCTTGAGAACACAAAGTACATCATCTATAAATATATATAAAAAATTGATGTTTGCTGACGTGACATTCAATGGTGACTTCAATCATCCCTTGAATGTGTTACGTGGTATAATGAAGTGAAAGTTTTTTTTTTAATTTCTCGTTTTTATTATATTAAATCTAATAAAAAAAATAAAACCCTATTCCTATCTTCTCTATTCTTCTTCTTTATTGTTATCTCTTCCGTATATAAACCCTCACATATTTCTCTTTATTTCAAAACCCTAAAAACCATCTCCTCCTCCCCACCTCTCTCTCCCTCAAGAAACCCTTAGCCACCTCCACCGCCTCTCTCACTCTAGGCGGCAACCACACTGAATCAACATCCCTCAAAGCAACCACATATACGTGATAAGTTTTTTAATGGTTACAACTTTCAACTTAAGTGATTGTTTAATTGATTAAGTTAAGAATTATATGAGTCATTAGAATATGAGATATTAGATAGATGTAATGAGTTTTTGAATAGTTGCAACTTACATAAGTGATTGTTTAACTGATTACTGATTAGGTTTTAGGTTAGGGAAGATGAGTTTTTTTTAACGGCAGGGAATATGAGTTATTACTGATGAGTTTTATTACTGATTGTTCCAATGATCTCCAGCCCAGCTGGTTTGAGGTGGGAATGTTTACCTCTTTGGAGGGTTCCTGCCCGGGTTTGGTCTCAGGTTCGAATCTCACGCTCCACCGAAAAAATAACCGCTTGGGTTTGAAAGGAGAAACCCGTGTGGTGCTATGTGATTCGATCTTGGGCAGTGGTCGCTTTGCAACACAGGATTTACCGCTGAAACACTACTCTCTAAAAAAATGCTATGGACATGCAGTTATTGAAAGATTTTGTGGTTAGTTAACTTGAGCTATTTGCAATAGGTTATCACGTCATATTAGATTTTTTAACCCCGAGACCCTCCCGGGGTAATCAGCTAGTGTAGAATATAGATCTCACCTTACAAATGATCTATATACTAAATTTTTGTTGCTATATTTAATATAAGTAAACTATGAATTAAAATTTAATCTTAAAAATTTAAGTATGTGTCGTCATGGAAAAAGCACGGCATTTAGTTACAAGCTTTTATCTTTTTCATAATAGAAATGTCGATAAAATAAACACAACAAAACCATGGCTTAAACTTGAATCTTGGCCTTGAACCTTGGGTAATATATTGTGAGGGAGTGGGAGAGACTATATAAGATCCTTGAACTTGAACCTTGGCCTATAAGTACATTACAAGTTTTCGGCTCTTTTAACATATGGGGCCATATTGGTATGCATAATAATTAAAGTTATATAAAGTCAAAGACCCTAATTGTACGTATATGTATTTGGTAATGGTATTTTCTTTATTATTGAATGGTTTTAAAACACATATTCTATGGACACATGTCGGATAGATCAATTAGATACTTAAACCCTCATTAAATTTCCTATTTATCATAGTTAGTCGTTCGTTGATAGTAAAGGGAGCAAGCTAGTGGTTCTTCCGATTGTTAAGCATGCACTACTTGTTACTGACGATTATATTTGGAGGGAACAGTACAATTTCGACACCTCTGAAGACAATATATAGTTTGATTTCGTTGAGTAATTACTTTTTTTACTTTCAAGTTTAGCGACATGTTTAATTTTTATATAGCTTATCAATGAAATAGTTAATTACCTTTTCTTTTTGTTTTAGCAACAAATTAAATAAGTACAAATAAATTCTTTTGAAGCAAAAGAGAATACACAGTGTAGGAATGTTTTAAAAAACGGTTTTTAAATCATATCGGATTGAGCTAAAAAAATTATTCAACTAGTTGAACCGGGTGGTTCAACCGGGTTAACTAGTTAACTCTATGAATCCATAAATTACAACATTAAATTAGAAAATAATATAAAAGTGCATGATTACGCATTTAAAAACAATACAAAAGTTAACCATAATAAAAAAATAATTCGAAAACATTAGAGGTAACAAACAATTAATTAATTATATGTGTAAAAACCGAACCGAACCAACATTAAGACTATAAGGAGTGGTGGAGGGAAACAGGGGGATGAAGCGACATGTGGCACTTGTGGGACCCATGTGGGGGGGGGGGGGAAATTGTGAGGAGTGGAAGGCAGGAAGGAAATAATATTATATTTTGTTGAAGTTAAAAAAAAATACCTGACCAATCAAAAAGCTCCACCTCGCACCCAAGCCCCGCCCCACACCGGTCCTCTCTTCCCCGCCCCTCCCCACGCCAAGCGGCGGCAGTGCTCCACCTCAACTCTTTTTTTTTATAGGTTTTTTTTTCTTTTTAGTTTCTTTGCTAAAAGTTAAAAAAAAAAAAAAAAAAAGATTATTGTGCATATATCTGATATAGTTCCATTTAAATTTCTTTTTTTTACGACAACTAGTTATTTCGCACCTTCATTTTAATAAAAAAATTCTTCATTATATAATAAGTACTGTTTCTTTTATCGGCTATTTTTAATCATTTAATGAAGTTATCATTGGTTATGCATCTATAAATGTTTGTTTCGCTATAAAACCAAATATGCTTATTTATTTGTGATTTCAAAATTTTCACAAGTAGACTAGACAAATGTTGAGGAATTGTGTGATTATAAGCTCTCGGTGTCAACCAAATATATCATTTAGATACAATTTATTTCATAATAGAAAGAACTTATATCAATTCAATACATAATAATAAAATCACTTCAATATTATAGAAGAAAAGTTATATTCAATTTAAACGAGAAGAATAAAATGACGAAGTAGAATGCGTGTGTAATGTGGACCACAAATGAGAACCTTGAACCTGCACTTGAACCTTAGACCTATATATTGAAGCTGAATCCCACCCGTTATGTTCAACCCTCCGAGCCATCCTACTTACTTTATAATATATTATATAACTTTTTCGCTTTCAACATGATGGGACATATTTGATCTGTGTGACGTTGAATAGATAAAGTCTTACCATATTTGTTGGACATGTATGGTAACGATAATCAAGTTTTAATGAAGTTGTTCTTGAAACATATATTATTGAGGATAAATGCTTGATAGATTTTTTCTTTTGAATGAGAATTTAACACCTTAAAAAAATTCTACATACGTTATGAAATTAATGACGCAAAATGGCCATGCTTTTAGTTTTCACTAGATAGTTTTCGTTCAATAAAACAATCTGCATACCTTAAAAATAGTTACATTTAAGAACATGAGAATACATTTGGTAGAATAGTCTCTAAATCAAGTGTTCTTGTATAGATCTATATAACTGTGCGCTCAAAGCACTTGAAATAAGATCAAAGATAGAGATCTAAGACTAAAAGTCTTCCAAAATACTAGTGCATCGAACTTTGTTTTTTGTTTTAGCAACAAAATTTCATAGGTACGAATAGTCATTTAAATTGTTTATGCTTATTATATTAATTTAATAATAACATTATTAATTTATTTTTGTTTTTAACATGACTGAATAAATTCTTTTGAAACAAACAGAATACGTTATTGTGAAAGAGACACCTTGAATATCTTATGAATTGTGGTTGTTGAACTTTGAGCCTGTGACCCTTGAACCCTTTGTCTAAACCTTGGATACTTGGATCTCTTTCTATGAAATCAACCTTCCAACGCTTCCTTAATCCTTATAAATACTAAGGTGGTGTTTGTTTTTCTCTCAGAAGAGCTTCTGACCACTTCTGTCTGCGCCGCACAGACGCGGGCAGACGTTTGGGGCGGGCAGACTGTTTGTTTTCCGGAAGACATTTCACTCCAAAAGCTCTTCCTGGCCTCTTCTTGGTGCAGACTTGGACCAAAGTCTTCTTACATCTTCCCACCTCTTCTTCACCTTCTCCTCCTTTCCTTCTTTTTTTTTTCTTCTCCTCTGTACATTCTTCTTCTTCTTTTTTTTTCTTATCTTTCTTTCATTTCTTCTTCTTCTTCTTTTCTCTTTTATTCTCCCTCTTCTCTTCTCTTTTCTTTTCTTCTTCCTCCCTCCTTCCCGCCGCCGCCACGCTCCTCCCTCCCTCCCGTCGCGCCGCTGCCCTCCTCCCCTCCCTCCCCATCCCGTTGCTCCCCTCCTCTCCTTCATCCAGGTCAAAAGCTGCAGTAGGTATGTTCAGATTTGTTAAGAAAAAATGCAATTAATATGTTTCTTTTTTCAGATTTGTTATTTGTTTTTTAATATGTTTTTTTTCTTCAGATTTGGTTGGTTATGGTGGTTTGTGGTTATGGTGGGTTATGGTTATGGTGGGATGTGGTGGTTCACGGTGGTTACGATGGGTAATGGTTGGTTGTGGTTATGGTGGGTTGTGGTGGTTCACAGTGGTTATGGTGGGTTGTGGTTGGTTGTGGTTATGGTGGGTTGTGGTGGTTATGGTGGATTGTGGTTGGTTATGGTTGTGGTTATGGTTATGGTTATGGTAGGTTGTGGTTGGTTATGGTGGGTTGTGGATGGTTATGGTTATGGTTATGGTTATGGTGGGTTATGGTGTGTTGTGGTTGGTTATGATTATGGTTAGGTTACGCAGACATTAACAAACAAACAGTCTTCTTCTTACAGACTGCAGACCTTTGGTCCACCTCTTCTCCTGCAGATGTCTGCAGATGTGGTCCACAGACTGTGGACCTTTTGGCTCAAAAAAACAAACAGCACCTAAATGCCCAACCCTTGCAAGAAATCAGGCACCTCTTCTCTCCCTACAAGCACCAAATACCTTTTGTACTAAATTTTCAAGCATTACACTTGCCCGTTGCTTCAAGATTATTGGGTATGAAGATAGATGTACGATTTCATCTCTTACCTCTTGCAAAGTTTCTTTTCGCTCGCTACACTTTTGCCATCCTCGCCATATTCCTTCTCATTGTATCCATAAAAGTTCCAGTCAGTTTAAAACTAGCGACGAGTTCTCTGCTCCGTGTTAAACTAATTGACTTTTCTGTTTCGGTCACAATATGTCTCTTATGTTTCATGTTCATGTCAACTACACATTTTTGGAGGGCTAATCTCTTTCTAGTTCTAGTCTTATCTCACTTGGATGAGTTTCTTCTTAAAATGCTGAATATAGTTTTGTGGTGGTTATATCAGTCCCTTAGAAGTATTCTCGTGCATGAAGTTCTATGCATTCTTAATCCTATTCATGTTGAAGAAGAAGCACAATTGGGTGTTGATGAAAACTTTGTCGTTGTAGACGTGAATGATCAACAAGAGGGGTTGAATGCGGAACCAGATACGGATGATTATAGGAATGTTAATTTCCTTCCTTTTCCATTGATTTGACAAAACCATATATAATACAAGAGATCTCCCTATTTTTGGGAGATTTGTTACAATATTAATAAGAGATAAATCTCATACAAATTTACGATAAATACAATTTACTAATACACCCTCGTAGTTGAAGCGACTGGAGGACCGATGCTGAGACTGGATCGGAAATCATCGAAAAGAACGCGAAGGAGACCTTCGGTAAAGATGTCAGCAACCTGATGACGAGACGGGACATGTGAAACACGGACATGTCCGCGCTGAACCTGCTCGCGAACAAAGTGAATGTCGAGCTCTATGTGCTACGTACGCTGGTGTTGTACGGGATTTCCAGAGAGGTAGACAGCACTGACATTATCACAGTACACTAGCGTAGCTCGGGATAAAGGATGATGCAGCTCTAGGAGAAGGTTGCGTAGCCAGCAAATGTCTGCCACGACATTGGCCACACCCCTGTACTCAGCTTCAGCACTGGATCTGGAGATGGTAGCCTGGCGCTTGGATGACCACGAAATAAGATTGTCACCAAAATACACACAATAACCAGATGTGGAGCGCCTGGTGTCTGGACAGCCTGCCCAATCGGCATCTGTGTATGCTAGTAACGAGATGTTAGGTACCGGTCCTAGACGAAGACCATAAGAAGATGTACCCTGTAGATAGCGAATAATACGTTTTAATGCATTCCAGTGGTCCTGACGCGGATCATGCATGTGCATACAGATCTGTTGAACAGCATAAGAGATGTCCGGTCTAGTGAACGTGAGATACTGCAAGGCGCCAGCGAGGCTTCTATACGTAGAGGGGTCATCATGCGGTGGGCTAGCTATGGCAGAGAGCTTTGACTGTGTATCAACCGGTGTGGCAACTGGTTTGCAAGAGTCCATGGCAGCCCGATGAATAATATCCTGGACATATGACTGTTGTGAGAGAAACATATGGTTACCAGTGCGAGTGACTTGAATACCCAAGAAGTAGGAGAGAGGGCCCAAGTCCTCCATAGCAAATTCAGCAGACAATTGGTCTAAGAGCCGCTTGCGCAGAGCTTCAGTGGACGTGGTGAGAATAATGTCATCCACATAAATCAGAAGATAGGCGATATCAGACCCGTGGCTATAAATAAAAAGCGAATTGTCAGATTTGCTCTGCGTGAATCCCTGCAAAAGAACAAAGTCAGTGAAACGTTGATACCAGGCCCTTGGAGCCTGTTTGAGACCATAAAGGGATTTCCTCAGGCGGCAAACGTGGTCTGGAAAATCACGATGACGAAAACCCATAGGTTGGTGCATGTAGACAGTCTCTTCCAAGTGGCCATGTAGAAACGCATTAGTAACATCCAATTGATGAATAGGCCAAGACTTGGACAGAGCCAAGGAAAGAACCAACCGGATGGTAGAGGGTTTAACCACCGGGCTAAAAGTTTCACCACAGTCTATACCCGTCTGCTGTTTACGACCATCACATACTAACCGAGCTTTGTAACGCTCTAAACTGCCATCCGACCTGAATTTATGCTTAAATAACCACAGGCAATTAATGATGTTCATGTCAGGTGTTCTAGGTACTAACTCCCAGGTCTTGTTTTTAATAAGTGCACTAAATTCGTTGGTCATGGCATTATGCCATTCGGGAGTGGTTAAGGCAACCTGAGGATTTTTGGGTATGGGAACAATGGTGGCAGTGTGAAGGTTAAAATGATGTTTAGGTTTGTGAATACCGCTCATTGAGCGAGTGTGAATGGTACGAGTGTTTGGTACGGGAGGTGGCTGTGGAACGGGGTTAGATGTATTTGCAGTAGAGGGAGCAGAGGGTGGTGACGGGGTGGGAGTATTTGGCGAGGTGTTTGTTTGGGCTTCAGTAGGTGGGGATTGAGTATTGGGTTGGGCCTGTGTATTGGAGGTGGGGATTGGGTCAGAATGTAACGGAGGGATGGGTGTTTGCGGATTGGGCTGAGAGGAAAGGGGAGGAGTGGAGGATGGGCCAAATGTATTGGGCCGAGAAGCAGGTGCAGGATTTTGTGGTTCGGGGTTTGGATTGGGATCGGGTAGGGGGTTAGTGGTAGGAGGTGTGGGTGGACGTTTGTTTTGGAGGTAGGCCCAAACCAAGGGGTTGATTGTGGTATTAAGAAAGTCGTAAGTGGGTGGTTTAGTTGGGGATTGGATGGTGTAGGGAAAGATGGACTCCTCAAAGTGGACATGTCGTGAAATAATGAGTTGGTGAGAATTAAGATCAAGACATTTGTATCCACGATGATTGGGCGGGTAACCAAGAAACACACAAGGTTGAGATCGATAGTCAAGTTTGTGTATTTTGGTGGATGGGGCGAGAGGGTAGCACAGACATCCAAAAACACGAAGGTGATCGTATTCTGGAGTGCAATTGTAAAGGAGGGCGGTGGGGGATTTGAAGTTGTGAAGTTTGCTAGGTAAGATGTTGAGGAGATAGGTAGCGGTTTCAAGGGCATGGTGCCAAAGGTTGGGGGGTAAGGATGCTTGGGCAAGAAGTGTACGAATCATGTTGTTAATGGTACGGATTTTGCGTTCCGCCTTACCATTTTGAGACGAGGTGTAGGGACAAGAAAAACGAAACTGCATGCCGTTATGATTACAAAAGTTGTAAAAGTTTTGATTTGCATATTCAGTGCCATTGTCACATTGAAATTGTTTGATTTTACTATTAAATTGAGTGTTAATGTGATTGTGTAAGGTGGTGAAGGTTTGAAAGACTTGAGCTTTAGATGAGATGGGAAACGTCCACAAAAAATTAGTAAAATCATCCAAAAATAAAATATAATATTTATGGCCCCCCGTACTAAGTATTGGAGAGGTCCATAAATCACTGTGAACAATGTCAAATGCAGAACAAGTGTAATTAAGAGAATCATAAAACGGCAATTTAACACTTTTGCCAAAAACACACGACTGACAAAGTGATTTATTAAGTTTTTCATAATTAATAAATGAAGACAACTTCAAGGATTTGAGTAAATTGTCTCCAGGATGTCCCAAGCGTTGATGCCAGCGATCTTGAGAAACAGCAACGAAAGAGGTGGGTTGAGAGGTCTTGAGAGGGAGGGGTGCAGTCAAAGGATATAGATCGCCTGTGCTATTGCATCGTAGGATAGGAGCCCGGGTTTTGAGATCCTTCACAAGAAAGCCAAAAGGGTCAAATTCAATAGAAATTAAATTGTCCCTGGTAAGGCGACGCACAGAAATAAGGTTTTTAATTAAATTGGGCGCAAAAAGGACATCGTTAAGTTTAAGGGGTGGGTATGGTGGGGGGAGGACTTGGTTGCCTTGGGCCACTACAGGGATGGTCATGCCATTTCCAACAATGATATATTTATTAGTGCAAGTATTAAAAGTAGACGGAGAGTATATACCTTGCTCGTTGGCAGAATGAGAGGAGGCACCTGTGTCCATTACCCCATGATCTGGTGGGTTGAGTGCCAGTGAATAAAGTGCCTGTTCAATATCTGTTGGAGAGTAGCCTGTGAGATGAGCCTGATCGGGGCGGGGACCAAGTATGCCTTGAGAATTTTGTGAGTTGGGCCGAGTGGGGTATGGGCACGGTGGGTTGGCCGATGTGTTATTTGTGGGAGCATTATTCTTTAGAACGGAGGCCCACTGGGATGCAATCCAGTTACTAGGGAAAATAATATGATCCTCTTGAACTTGCTTAGTCGTTTTGCGTGCTAGGCTGCTAGCCGCAGTGCTTTCTTTGAGATCGATATGTTTCTGTTTTTTTTTTTCAGTTGTTTGTAATGTTTATGTATGCGGGTTGTATGATAAGCTTTATCATTCTATTGGGAGTGTTATTAAGAAATTTTTTTTTATAAAATTCACTAGTTACTAGTTTTATTTGATGTTCAATAGATTGTTTAATTAGATGTCTTTCAAATTTAATATCTAAATTTCGTTTTAACAATTAGTTTTCAAACAGGAATTAATAAAAGGGAAAGTGAATGTGGCGCCATTACGCATCTAAATTAGATGCCAAACCTCAAAAAGACGTAGTTTTGATTAAATCTAAAAAATATATTAATTTTACTCCTAGTTATACTATTAGGCTCCATTATATTCACTACAACAAATCCGAGCATTAGCGACGACAGCAATAGCGACGATTCCTATTCTTAAATTGATGGAGGGGAGCCGTGTTTGGCGTCGGTTTAGTGTGACGTGGAGGCTTTGAGGTATCCACTATACACGGTCTTATTGTGATTTGCATCAGAATTCTTGTAGTGATTTGCATCCCCCAGTCTCATGATTTCTTTCACAGTTTGTTCCATACGATTCCTATTCTTCGATTTCGTAGATAAGGGAAACGACTTAAAACCCATTAGATTAAATCCTTAGATCTTATTTTTCGTATTTTTGGTACGTTTGAAACACTAAATAGATAATACAAGCAGCTTCCTCACTTGAGTCAAGTTAGATCTCCTTGTTTCTCGACGTACTGCATGTTTGAGTCAAGTCCTTACCAATTAACACTTGCAACACCTATAGTCCTACATAAAAAAAAAATACTAAAGCTTTCTCTAATGTGTAAGAGTTCTTGATTATTTCAACAACTAAAATGACTTATAAGCTTTACGCTTACACCGATTCAAAGGAATACCATCACAATTGGGGATGTGAAATAGATAATGTCGCGACTGATAAGAATAAGAGAAAACGTGGTGAAATAGCCAATATGTTCACATGTAATTGGCACGTAATTGCAGCGTCATAAAAAAAGTTTACACATGATCGGTGTAGTGGTTTAATTAAAATTTAAAAAAAAAGAAAAAGTTTGATTTGTTGAGAGACCCCTTGGCATCACTCCTCCTCTCACACCCGTCATTGGAATGGTGGAGAGCACCTTTGGCACCCTAGTTTTAAATTGATGGAAGGGAGCGGTGTTTGGCGTCGGTTTGGTGTGACGTGGAGGCTTTGAGGTATCCACTATACACGGTCTTTACATTTCCATAACCACTCATCCGGTCTATTCGCAAGACGTACATCCGATCAATATTGTAACAAAGCGAATTGTAAAACCCTACCCGTAATCCGAGTAGTAAAGCGAAAATCTACTTGATTTGGAAATTAAAGTTTAAAACATTTCATAATTTACATAATGCATCGACATCTAGAAACTACCCTTGTCAAGTGCAAGACATAAGTTGGGTAGAGTTTGTGAATAAACATCTTCCAAAATAACCAAGTAGAAAAGTTAATTTAAACATTGCGAAAACGGACAAGTTAAGCACATTCGGTTCTTCAACAAGCCTTGATCACCATCCACCTCATGTAGCAGGGTACCTAAGGGTTTAACACAGTTAGACAACCCATAAATATGTCATTATGATCGAATTTAGATGCAAAATACAAAAAAAAAATGAATTTTGGTTGATTTGGCGTATCCTATGCCATTTTTGGCGTATCCTACGCCATTGGCGTAGCAAGAGGGCAACTGGTGGCGTAGGGCAGAAGAAATCAGCCAAGGCATCTTGATGTTGGTGTAACCTATGCTAAAACTGGCGTATCCTACGCCATTGGCGTAGGCAGTGGCGCAGGTTACACCAAAAGTGGCGTAGGCTACCCCAAATCCTGACAAGGTTCAAAATGTTGCAGCACCAAGCTCCCCTTTTTGGGTCATTCTAAAACTACTCCCGGGACTTCTAGGGACACGTTTAAAGGTTCTCGCGCGTAATACAAACAAGATTAGATGTATATTTGAATTCCTTGTTCGGTTTCTAACCCAAGAACATTGAATTATATGCCCATCAATATGTTAACCCGTTAACTTTTGCATATATCCAAATTATAAGATTTTATGATTTCCAAAGTCTAGTGATGATTTTTCTATACTTGTCAAGCCTCAACTCGACTAGGTAACCTCCGCCCAAGTAATTTTACCGTGTTTGCAATGCCCCGTGTCCATTGCCACATGTACCATTTCTCTCAGTTGAGTTCGCTCGGTCTCTAAGACTTGCAACGTGATCTAAACACGATGTTTTCTTATAACCCTTGGAAATCACAATCTCATTTCTTCTAAAAGATATACCCATGATTTATGCACCCAACATGAGCATATATGGATATATATATATATATATATATATCATCCTACAAAGTTATAGATATGACTTACCTTGGTTCTCGCCTCTTCGCTTCTTGACTAGCTTGATAATACTATCATAAGATCTATGAATATACTCAAACCATTAACAACAATCGATATTGGCGTAATATTGACCCCTAGATTGATTCCATGTCCAACTAGCGTATTACCCAACTGACCCATTGGTCTAATTTGGGATCTTGACGACCTTCATCTAAGGCCATTTTCTATGAAATTAAGAATTCCTTATTTAGCTTCTTTAGTGACACTTCAAATGTTTAATCCAACGTTATAACTAAGCATATAAACAAATTAGGAGTATATTGAGATTTAAGTCATCGAGTGACTTACCTTATGTGTGCTTCCTCTTTACCTCATTCTGAGATTCCTTGGCTATCCCTAGTTTCTTATATTCGCACCTATGAGGTGAATGACCACTTTGGTTGTCAGAACCTAGTCTTTACTTGTCTATACACATGTTTGGTCGTGATTTACCAATATACAAGTTTTCAACAAATCATTTATGCCGAAGTAAAATCGAGTTCTCATTGAGGCATTTTATCAAACACTTGGTATGCGTGATTTACCTAACGTTAATTTTAGGACTTAAGGACCTATTGGATCCATCTTTGATCAAGATTATCAATAATAGCATTCCTATAAACATTTTAATCATAGTTTATAATTAGTGTTTCGTGGTTTAAAGGTGGTTCCTACCAATCCACCAAAAACCCAATTTGTTTCATATCATGAACTACAAGGTTATAACCTTCTCACAAGGATTTTGTTTAAAACACACAAATTAACATGTGTTATGATTCTCTTATACAAGATTAACCATTACAAGTCCTTAATTCACGTTTTTATAACCACCCATGATTTTCATAATACCCAAGCATGAACACACCATCAAATTTAGTCAAATAAATGGTTACCTTCATGTGTATTATGCTTGGATGATGCATTTTATGGCTAATGCATTGAAACGCCCTTTGATTCCACCTTGATTCAGGCTTGTTCTTGAGCTCTTAGGGTTTGGTTTGCATGTGGGTGTTGGGATCGTAAGTTTTATGAGCAGGGAAAACTATCCCTTGCATTTTATTCAACTTCATAAAGCCACTTTAAGGTTTTGACAAGTTTAGACCCTCCACTTTTGTAAAGTATTTTCTTGTTAAAAGCCACGTGTGCTTAAGTTATCATGATATATGGTTTAGAAATTTTGGAGTGTTACAACTCCACCCCCCTCAAAGAGGGTTTCGTCGGCGAAACCGAATATATCAACGAATTCCCATGGGTCGCGCCTCATGGCTAATCTTTGAGTTTTATCCCCGCTTGGCGGGATTTATTTTAAGGGAATTAGATTACACACCCTAGACTTACGTATTCGCACTTATTTACCCTTTACCGAGAATTATTCTAGTTCAGGCACCCGTAGGGGTCACGGTTTGCCTAGGCGTCAGCGATTTGACTCCTTTGTGTGTTTGGATCCTTTAAATCCCTAAGGGTTTAGGGAATTCATTCGACTATTTATCTTACTTGGAATCATTTCTATGCACCACATATTGAGTTTAGTTATCATAATGGCTTTCCGAAGACCATCTCCCACTCTCGATGTGGTTTTAGTTTCAGTTTCATTTTGGATCTAAGGCCTCTTTTAATGCCATGGTTCTATCGGAAAGCATCGAGTCCTTTCCATGCCTCACGTTTTCTTTGATGTAGACACCGCGTGTCCTTCTTCTTCTTTTTTTTAGTGTTTTCACCCGCCACTAGGCTTAGTTATATTTAGGCACTCTTCGAGGTCCAAGTCATGACGACTTCACTTGACCCGTTTGAACCTTCTAGTGATTGCGTAGTTATCACTATTCTATTAATGGTTTATCATTTGTTCTGTTACTAACCGATTGCTAATTCCACGAATAGTTAATTCATCAGAGTTTTCGGCTACAAATAGACTTAGTTTCATAAGTCACATGCTTTAGTTGGTCATCCAATCCAACGTCTACGACTTCTAACATGTTTCTACACATCGTCTGTCAAACTTCTGAGTTAAGAATTGTTGGACTTTATAAAAGTCCAACTTTCGTTTAATAACAGCCCCAGGTAAATTGTATCCTACATTGTCCGCTTTTCCCGCCCAGTCGTATTAGACTGTGACTGAGCTCACGGTTTTGCATTGGTCGCCCCCCTGTCGTATGAGACAGTGAGCTACGCCAAAACATGTCGTGATAGTGAGGGTGGCCACACCCTTATAAGGAAGTGTTTGTTTCCCTTTCCCGACCGATATGGCATCTTACCACGTGCATATGTCCTAGTTCAGTGCTAAGCTAGTATTTCGCACTGCCCGTTTAGAGTTAGAATATATTTCATGGAATCCTCCATATACTACCTCAGTTAGAACTTCGCCTGTCAAATGCATTCTTTAACTCACGTTGATGTTATCTTATCCGAATTCTAGTATGTGAGTTTCATTCTTAGTCAAAATTAATTCTAGGCGATTGATCGCCTATTATCTCTTTGCCCCGGTGTCCCGGGTTTAGGATTTCTATCCTATCTATAGAATTAATATAGGGTTCGTGACCTTTTTCTTATCCAGCCTTTCAAATTTACATATTTAACTCTCACAAGCATCTTATTTGAGATTTAGTCCGAGTCTTCCGACTCTCTTATTTTTCTAGGTATTATTTCGTATATAACACTCCATCCTTACATCCTCTACCGGGTCATGTTTATTCTTTTCTTTTTTTAATCCCTTGGAACACTTTGGTCCCAAGGCAATTTCTTCACTGGTCTACCCTTATAGGGTTCATTTCTAGGTTATGATTCGTTTCTGTTTATTCACGTCCCTTAGGATTTATTGACCCTTAGATCAATTTAGCTTCCTTAAAACGTTCCTACTTGTCTTCGCTTCATGGTGTTACATTACCATGTTTATTCACACAAGTCTATTCACATATGTTTTATTAATTTAGTGTTCGTATATAGTGGTCCAGCGGACCGCTTTTGATTTGTTATGAAGGCATGCCTTCATCTCTATGATTCACAACCCTCTATATGATTTAGAGTTCAGATTATGTGTTCATCCATCATTTGCTTAGGCTCATGAGATTATCTCACTTTATTTGATTTTGACATGTCTTTACTAGACCATATTAATCATTGTTTTCTCTTTCACGATTCCCGCTCGAGGCTAGGATTGTTCCTCAGGTGTGGATACACCTCTAGTTTCTAGGGTCTTCTACGAGCCCTCTTTTGATTTAGCATTTAATTTCTTCTTTTATTTAACACTTCGCTTTACGGTATAAAACTTGTTTTTAGCTCAGATTCGTGTGAATCAAAGCTCGCACTTGTCCCATGTGTTTCTGTTTTTTTCGCATTCCAATTTAGCGAGACAAGTTAGTCTTGGTTGCTCGTGAATTTTCACGGATCCTTATGATTTAGTGTGATGCATAGTTCACATTTGCCCAAAGGCTTTCACGAATTTATTATGATTAATGTGATGCATAGTTCACATTTACCCTTTAGACTTTCACGAATTTGTTATGATTCAAGTTTAAGTGTAACTTAACCTTTAGCTTAGCCCGAATCTTGGCTTTTGTTTTATCACAGTACAGGGTTCCCGTTGGTATATGAGTTGGCCCTCGGGTACACTTAGACTCGTTAAAAGTTTTACCCTTTAGATGAGGTTCAGACTGATTTATGATTTAACCTTTCATTAAGGTTCAACTTTTATTGCTTAACTGACCTTCCATTCAGGTTCAAGTTCAACTATGTCTTAACCTTTGATTAAGGTTCAAGTTTCCTTATAGTTTAACCTCTCCTCAAGGTTCCAATGTGATTATGACTTGATCATTTGATTAAAGTTCAAGTATACTTATGAATAAACCTCGGTTAAGTTTCAAAGGTGATCGTGTTTTGACCTTTCATTAAGGTTCAATTCCACTTAGGAATTTGCCTTTGGTTATGGTTTGAATGTATTTAGGACTTAACCTTGGACTAAGGTTCAAGTCTAATTGCATATTATTTCTTAACTAAGATTTGAGTGTGTTTACAACTTAACCTTTGATTAGGGTTCAAGTTCTTCTTACGGATTAACCTTTATTGAGGTCCAAATGTGATTATGACTCAACCTTTGATTAAGGTTCGAGCCCCTTTTACGAATTTAACCTTCTTTAAAGGTTCATTTTTTATTAAGACCTAACCTTGTTTAAGGTGCAAGTCTATTTACGAATTGAATTTGTTTATGACCCAACCTTGATTAAGGTTCAAGTCAAATTACGAATTAACCTTCGATTAAGGTTCAATCTTAGCTTAGCCCGTGTAACCATTTTGGTAATACCTTTGGCTCTACGGCCCCGCGGGTCGTTTATGCATTGGTTTCACATACCCGGTCTACCCGGCCTCTTAAATGTTTGGCAATAGCTCGTAAATTATATATATATATATATATATATATATATATATATATGTTTACCTATTTTTGAAGAGGTTCGTATGCCTTTCTCCCCTGACCCAGTCCTTGTCATGTGAAAAGCAGACATGTAGATCACGAGAAGTCCACCCCACCATGTGTTTAACACTTAACTGGCCAGGGTAAGTAATCCACACATGACACGCTGATCTTATCACGATCAATACGGTACTCTCCAGGTGAGCAATTTCTGGTCATGCTTCTTGTTTAATAAAAACATTCTTGTTTGTTTGTCTAATGCATTTTCGCATACACCCATTATTAAGCTATTTGTGTTTTAACCGATCGTACAGTCTTAACCATACAATCACGTCTTCCAATTCTCGGTTCGACTGAGCCTTGACCCACCATGACTGTGCAATTGGCAGGTATTCGCGTCTTAGGTAATCATTGTACCTTTTTATTGTATCACCGCAGTGATACAACTAGAATTCCCCAAACTACCGGTTTGCTCTGACCGTGTAATTGGAATTTCGTGTTTTTATAATTTCTAAATGCTTGTTGCACTCAATCCATCGCATCATCTAAGTGAGGCGACTAAGTTTCCCAATTTCTGGTTCGGCTGAGCCTTAGCTCACCATGAGCGTGTAATTGGTGTGTTTCCTGGGCGTTAGTGTTTAGTACACTATTCCCTTAGTTCGTTCCTGATTGACGTGTGTTCAATCATGATATAGGTCGCTCTTGAGGAGATTATTACATTTTGCAAGTGAAATTCTTACCGGATTGATGATCATACTTGAACCGAACGCTTAATTGTTTAACCTTGGGCTCTGATTACCACTTGTAAGACCCTACCCGTAATCCGAGTAGTTAAGCGAAAATCTACTTGGTTTAGAAATTAAGGTTTAAAACATTTCATAATTCACATAATGCATCAACATCTAGATACTACCCTTGTCAAGTGCAAAACATAAGTTGGGTAGAGTTTGTGAGTAAACATCTTCCAAAACAACCAAGTATAAAAGTTATTTGAAACATTGCGGAAACGGACAAGTTAAGCACATTCGGTTCCTCAACAAGACTTGATCACCATCCACCTCATGTAGCAGGGTACCTAAGGGTTTAACACAGTTAGACAATCCATAAATATGTTATTATGATCGAATTTAGATGCAAAATACAAGAAAAATGAATTTTGGTTGATTTGACGTATCCTATGCCATTTTTGGCGTATGCTACACCATTGGCGTAGGAAGAGGGCAACTGGTGGCGTAGGACAGAAGAAATCAGCCAATGCATCCTAATGTTAGCGTAGCCTATGCCAAAATTGGCGTATCCTACGCCATTGGCGTAGGTTACACCAAAAGTGGCGTAGGCTACCCCAAATCCTGACAAGGTTCAAAATGTTGCAGCACCAAGCTCCCTTTTTGAATCATTCTAAAACTACTCCCGGGACTTCTAGGGACACGTTTAAAGGTTCTCGCGCGTAATACAAACGTGATTAGATGTATATTTGAATTACACGTCTAAACGATATACCCACGATTTATACACCCAACATGAGCATACATGGATATATATATCCTACAAAGTCAAAGATATGACTTACCTTGGTTCTCGTCTCTTCGCTTCTAGACTAGCTTGATACTACTATCATAAGATCTACGAATATACTCAAACCATTAACAACAATCAATATTGGCTTAATATTGACCCCTAGATTGAGTCCATGTCTAACTAGCGTATTACCCAACTGACCCATTAGTCTAATTTGGGATCTTGACGACCTTCATCTAAGGCCATTTTCTATGAAATTAAGAATTCCTTATTAAGCTTCTTTAGTGACACTTCAAATGTTTAATCCAACGTTATAACTAAGCATATAAACAAATTAGGAGTATATTGATATTTAAGTTATCGAGTGACTTACCTTGTGCGTGCTTCCTCTTTACCTCATTCTGAGATTCCATGGCTATCCATAGTTTATTGTATTCACACCTATGAGGTGAATGACCACTTAGGTTGTTAGAACCTAGTCTTTACTTGTTTATACGCATTTTTGGTCGTGATTACCAATATACAAGTTTTCAACAAATCATTTATGCCCAAGTAAAATCGAGTTCTCATTGAGGCATTTTATCAAACACTTGGTATGCGTGATTTGCCTAACTTTAATTTTTGGACTTCAGAACCTCTTGGATCCATCTTTGATCAAGATTATTAATACTAGCATTCTTATAAACATTTTAATCATAGTTTATAATTAGTGTTTCGTGGTTTAAAGGTGGTTCCTACCAATCCAGCAAAAACCCAATTTGTTTCATAACATGAACTACAAGGTTATAATCTTCTCACAAGGATTTTGTTTAACACACACAAATTAACATGTTTAATGATTCTCTTATATAAGATTAACCATTACAAGTGCTTAATTCACGTTTTTATAACAACCCATGATTTCATCATACCCAAGCATGAACATACTCTCAAATTTAGTTAAATAAAGGTTACCTTTATGTGTATTATGCTTGGATGATTCATTTTAGGGCTAATGCATTGAAAAGCCCTTTGATTCCACCTTGATTCAGGCTTGTTCTTGAGCTCTTAGGGTTTGGTTTGCAAGAGGGTGTTGGCAGGGCCAGCTCAACCATTTTGGTGGCCTAAAGTGAATTATAAATTCGGGGCCCTAAAAAAATAAACAGAAAAAAACACAGACCTGTTGCAGACCCAAAGAATGAAGAATCTGGTGTACAGGCAAGATAAGTCTCATGACAAACTTGTTCAAAACTCGATGGAAGTCTAAGAATTAGAAATTGAAAAAAGACTATATGACACTATAAATCTATCAAAACAGCAAAGTATATAGCATATTCAGCTAGGGCTAAGAGCTAAAAAAACTAGCAAAGTATATCACAACTTCCCAAACTTAATCTAGGCAAACAGAGAATTAGAGCCTAATATCATATACTTCAGTTAGGAATTTGAAAATAGAGAAATAGTTAATTAGCGATTACTGTACCTTCATTTTGAACCTGGACCCTCAATTTTGAATCCTTATAGAATCAGAGACCATAGACTTTTATGTTAATGGCCTTCAATTTATCCACCAATTTCAAATCAAATATTCAAAGAATTAGAGGCCTTCAAAATCAACACAGAATAAACAAATGAGAGAACAACGAAACACTCCTTCTTATTTAAAGAATTAAAGGTTAGAAGATGATTTCAGAATCCAGATTACCGTTGTGGAGTCGGTATGTGTACTCGAAAAGAGTCGTTGCCGTCGCCAACCTTCAGTGCATGTGCTCTGTTCTATCTCTCCCATCTTGTAAATCGTAAATCTTGCCCTAAATGAGTAAACCCTACTTCTCTACCCATTTGTTCTGTTGATTGTTCTCATAAGAAACACTGCATATACGGTATACCCATAATAATCCATCACTTTATCCATATCGAGCCCATATCATATAGAAGTTGAAAAAATTGGAGGCCCAAAGCCCTAGCCTCAAAATAATTGGGCTAGAGCCGGGCCTGGGTGTTGGGATCGTGAGTTTTATGAGAAGGGAAAACTATCCCTTGCATTTTATTCAACTTCATAAAGCCACTTTATGGTTTTGACAAGTTTAGACCTTCCACTTTTGTAAAGTATATTCTTGTTAAAAGCCATGTGTGCTCAAGTTATTATAATATACGGTTTAGAAATTTTGGTGACCCTTGACCCTTGGACTGAACCTTTGATACTTGGATCACTTTCCGTGTAAATACCAAAGCCAACCCACTTTCATGCAATAGACTTGGCAGGTCTCCTTGTTTGTAGTCATTATCATCATGGTAACTTTATTACTACTGGTGTAATTAGTTTCAACATCGGGTGATACTTTATGTATCACAACAAATTGACAATATTCAATGATAACAAAAAGCAGGGAAATGGAGTATTACAAAAAGTATTTATTAATGATATAAAAAATGTCTTAAGTTCATAAAGTGCATCATGTCAAATAAAGATCTCAGGATTCAAATAATATACTAAATTTTTGTTGCTATAAATTAATGAGTCAAATCATCTTACATAGTGTAAAACAAATGAGAATGGTGAGCATCATACAAAAAAAAAACACAATAGATTACGAAATTTAATACAATAACTCACAAAGTATAACACAATGGCAAGAAATATAATACAATGCTGAGGAAAAAATACACAATGAATCACAAAAATGACATAATGAAGAAAAAAAAAAAAAGACACAGTGTAAGACACATTGATCTAACACAAATTCTAAAATTAGAAAGCTAAAAATCCAAAATGAAATCTTTTCATGCAAAAATGGAAGACGGATTGCGAGAGTGAGAGGCCCTATATGTGACCCTTGAACCTGAACTTGAACCTTGGCCTATCAAATATAAATACATTACAACTTTTCTGCTTTTTGACTTATGGAGCCATGTTGATATGCATGATTAAATTTAAGTCGGTCTTTTCCAAATTAGTGAATTACTCGTATATATTTGATAATGTGTTTTTTTTAATTATTGAAGTTGTGTTGAAACACATATTCTATAATGATAGGAGGGAACGGTGCACTTTTGACGCTTTTGAAGAGAGTATATAGTTTATCGTTGGACCATCTGTCGATAATCCATCACTATCTTTTAGTATATGATTTTCGATTTGATCCCAGTCAAAATTATATTTTCACGAATCAAAGGAATGTTATCCAAAATGTCTTATCCAAATTTTTGCGATGTAGATGGAGGCTATTAATTAGTTGTTTTGTAATTCTAGATTCAGCGACTAATGATTTAATAAGTTTTCTTAACTTCTCTTATATATTTAAAGATGTAACTGACTAATTGATTTTTCAACTTTTTTTTATTTATATATGTTTAGGGATATAATCAAAGATCGAATTAATAATTTAATCCGTCAGCATTTGCGTATTGTCCTTAATTCCTTTGCAACTTAGGGACTGTCTTGTTACTTATCGAATTTCTTAAACTTCACAAATGTCAAGAATTGTCACTTTAATTAATTTGTACATGATTATTATATTTGTTATTTAGTATCCATTCAATCTCGTGATAAAGACGGCTTCATGTCTTTTGAGCACTTGAACCTTTTGACCCTTGAACCCTTGGACCCTTGACCACCTTGTACTTAAACCCCAAGGCTTCTTATAAATGTCATACACCAAACATAACCTAGCAACAAATAAGAAATCTTCTCCTCTCACCGAATACCTTCTCTACTCCATTTTCAATATGGACTTAGATGCACGATTTCTCCACATACCTCTAGCCAATCTTCTTTTCCCTAACTACATTTTCGCCATCATCATCATGATCCTCCTCTTGGTATCCCTTAAAGTTCCTGTCCGCTTACAACTATCTCTACCCCGTTTTCAAGCAAAAGACTTGTCGGTTTCATTGGCAATATGTCTCTTATGTTTAATCTCCAATATGTCAACACTACAATTTTGGTTTGTCAATTCCTTTCTAGTTTTATTCTTGTCTCACTTGGATACACTACAACAAAAAGGGCTTTTAAGGACCTTTTGTGTGGGACGCTTGTAAAATAGGGTCCTAAAAAACTATTTAATGGGACGAATGAACTTTTGGGGTCCTTTTATAATATATGCTACTAAACCGGTGTCCTAAAAAGCTATTTAATAGGATGGATGATTCTTTGGGGTGGTATTATCATATAACTTAATAAGATACTTAAAATGTAGATCCTAATAAAGTAATTTATAAGACATTTAGTTGTTAGTGTCCTAATATGTGGTAATGTAATAGGACACTTGATCATCGGGCGTCCTATTATAACATAACTTAATACGACACTTTCTAGTTAAATCATAAATGTTCGATGTTGTAGGACCCTTTCTAGTCGAAGTCATATTAGAAAATAAGTTAATAGGACACTAGACACATGAGTCTAACTTTATCCTTTATAGTACGCCTATTCACTGTGGTGTTATTATAATACACCGTAATAGGACACATGATATTTAAGTCATAAAACATCACTTTTATAGGACGCTTATTCGCTAGATTTTTTTTTATAACATAACTTAATATGACGCATAATCATAGTGGTATTATTATAATACACTGTAATAGGACACGTGATATTTGAGTCATAATAAAAAAATCATGTGACTTAACTAGTGGTATTATTAATGGCCGAAATCATATGTAATTTTAGTAGTCGTCCAACTTAACAAGCAACATGTACAATAGACTTAAGATTACTTTAGTAGTGGTATAATGGTATTGTGGTCATAATAATAAGATGTTTTAGGGTAATAGAGGTATTTCACTACACCTGGAAAAACGGGCGGGTTGGGTCGGGTCGGGTCGGGTGGACGGTCAAAAAGGGTTCGGGTAAAAAAGGGTCCAGGTTAAAACGGGTCAATTAAAAAAATAGGTCGTGTTGGTTTTGTTGGTAACGGGTCTGGGTCAAAATGGGTTTCAGGTCAAAGCGGGTCGAGTTCGAAACTAGTTTCGGGTCGGGTTGAGGGTGAACCCACCAACATGTTCGGGTTGACCCAAACCCGTTTACACTAATCCCAAACCCGCAAATTTCTTGTTAGTTTCGTGTAAGATCGTATTTTCGGCTTGTGTCGGAAATTCACAACCCTACCTATACGTCAAAATAACTTTATTTAATATATTACTTTATATTTTCTGCAATTTTTTTATCAAAGAATTTGTTACCACTTCTCCCCTTTGATTATTTCGAAAGTTTGGTTGAACTTTCAATTAATATTTTAGTCAACATTCAGCATACTAAGTTATTTAAGATTTCAAATATATGTAATAACTAGGATTTTATTACCCCGCGCTTCGCGGCGGGAGCTCCTGTTGTGTTGAGGGTTTGCTGGACAGTAAAGATCGCGCGTCGCTGTGGGAGCTCCTGTTGCGTGGAGGGTTTCGTGGACATAAAAGATAATATTAAGTAACTGTCATTCTCTCGTGGACTTAAAAAAATACTCGCGGCTAAAAGCTAAAAGTTTGGTGGTCATAGTTTGAAATCCTAAAAGCTAAAAGTTTGGCCAAAGTGCGATGGAAGTTTAAAAAAGTTGGGTGGTCAAAGTTTGAAAACCTAAAAGCTAAAAGTTTGGTGGTAAAAGTTTTAAATCCTAAAAGCTAAAAGTTTGGTGGTATAATAAAGTTAAGCTAAAAGATAGTGGCCAAAGTTTTAAATTCTAAAAGCTAAAAGTTTGGTGGTCTAAGTTTCGTTGTCAAATTGGAAAAAAATAAAGTTAACCTAAAAGTTAGTGGCAGAAAATAAAGTGAACCTAAAAGTTAGTGACCGATATATATTAAGTCCTCTTCTTCACGTGGCCATTTGCAATACAATATAAAATACAAAAACATTGGCTTGATTACTGCCTCCACAAGCAGCCACTAAGGGAAGCCTCGAGGCGGGAGCTCTTGTTGCGTCGCTGTGGGAGCTTCTGTTATGTGGAGGGTTTCGTCGACATAAAAGATAATATTAAGTGATTGTTATTCTCCCGTGGGCTTCAAAAAAATACCCGCAGCTAAAAGATAAAAGTTTGGTGGTCAAAGTTTGAAATCCTTAAAGCTAAAGGTTTAGTGGTCAAATTTTGAAATCTTAAAAGCTAAAAGTTTGGTGGTCAAAGTTTGAAATCCTTAAAGCTAAAGGTTTAGTGGTCAAATTTTGAAACCCTAAAAGCTAAAAGTTTGGTGGTTAAACTTTGGGGGTCAAATTGTAAGAAAATAAAGTACATAAGTTAGTAAGAAAGTTAGTGGCCAAAGTGCAATGCAAGTTTTAACAAGTTAGCTGGTTAAAGTTTAAAATCCCAAAATGGCTAAAGTGTAAATACGAAGCAAATTTTGGTCACAATACTAAATCATGATGTGCCACCACGTGCCGCTAAAAATGGCCAATAAAAAATAGATAGCGGTCAAAATTAGCCAATCCAAAAAGTGTACTGTAGAAGTGTAGCATAATTCATAGATACTAGGTGTTAGTTGGTCCGCGCTTCGCCACGGGCGTCGCTGTTGTGCATCCATGTTACGCACAATGGGCGGCGGTTCGCTGCGCGAGGCCGGGAGCTCCTGTTGCGTTGAGGGTATGGTGGACATAAATAATAACATTAAGTGACTTCTATGCTCGAGTGGGTTTCACAAAAATACTTACAACCCATTAAATTCCACACCAACGTTAACACTTGGTTGTCTAATTAGTAATAAAATAATAACAAAAAGCTTCAACTTTAGCTTCTTTATACCAATATCCCAAACACCACTTCTATGTTCCACGTCTAAAAATCCAACAAATATTGCTCCTAGTAATATTACATTTGTGAAACCATTAAAAAAAGAGAGAAAAGCAAACACAAAAGCACCAGAAGACATTAAGTCAATTTTGGCGGCTGATAATATGGATACAGATTTTCGGATACTTCGCATTCAGATTTTTTTGAACACTTGGCGCTAAGATCATGAGAAATTGTATGTATAATAATAACTAGTGTTTTAGTTACCCGCGCTTCGCTACGGGACGCTCGTGTCGCTATAGGTTTGGTGGACATTAAAAATAACATTATTAGCGCTAATAAGTGTCGTACCGCTATCTAGCAATTTTCTTTAATTACGTGGGTGAATAATCTTCAATTACGTTAGCAATTTTCTTCAAATAGGTGAGGCAATTACGTGGGCATATTACATTTGTGAAACCATTAAAAAAAAAAAGAAAGAAAAGCGAACACAAAAGCAGCAGAAGACATTAAGTCAATTTTGGCGGCTAGCGTATCGTAGACCTAAGACACTATTCAAGTGTAGATGAATTAATCTATCTATCTATATATATAAAACAAAACATATATGCTGACGTGGCGTGCAATGGAGGCCTCAACCTCCCCTTGAGAGTGCCACGTGGCATCATAAGTAAAAGATTTTAGTGTTTTTGAACTATTTCCTTTTTTTAATTAAAACAAAGATAAACATAAAACCCTAAATTAAATTGAGTTATTTTAGGAAAAAAAGAATTTAAAAATAAATTTAAAATTTTCTCTCTCATGTATCCTCCCATAATTTTTAAACATTTATATCTTTTATATACGGGATTTTTTTAAAGAAAAAAATTACACTAAATTAACGAGCGTTTTATTATCTTTCCAACGAGTACCATAGTCCTATATAAAAAACGGAGAAAAATCGACTATTTTTGTGGGGTTTCGTTCATACAGGAAAAAAACACACAAAGTGTTCATGTTATTCATTAATCATGTTTTTTCTTTTAAACTAGGTTCTTATCTACGATGTTGAAAATCAGCCCAATCGCCATGTTATCATTGGAATTTTACTAGGTATACTTCATCAAGAGAAGTTAGGAGAAAGAATCGCGCAACACTGCAACATATGGTGTCACCTTATAGCAAGGTTATTTTTTATTTATTTAATTACAAGAGTAATAATTATTACTATTAGTATTAGTATTATTAGAATGGTTATATTTTTCAACCCCGGGACGCTCCCGGAAAGAATTGATAGTTGCTGATGTGGCGTTCAATGGTGGCCTCAAACATCTCTTGATTATGCCACGTGGCATAATGAGATGCAATGATTACAACTTCCAACTTAAGTGTTTGTTTAGTTGATTAGGTTAGGAATTATAAGACTAAACGGTGTGGGTTGGGTTTTCCCCCAACTCCCCCAATGCCACATCAGCGCCACATCATTTTCCCCATTTTCTCCATAAAGTTTGGAAATGGTATTCCCTCATTCCCCCTTCTTTTTTTTATTACTTTATATAATATTATTATATATAAAAGTAAAGTAAATAATATTATTATATATAAAAGTAGAGTAAAGGTTAGAAATAATATTATTATATATATTATAATATTAGTATTAATAGATAGTGGGCATATAATATTATTATTAGTAAACTCGGTGAGATCGGGGAATTTTAGCCGAAGACACCGAAATTTTTTAGGGGGGGGGGGGGCGGTGTTCCCGTTCGGGGGTGTATGCCACCTCAGCCCACCGAAAGATTCCCCGAGGGCACACCTCTTAGCCTAAGAGCCATTAGAATGTGAGAAATTAGAGAGATGTGATGAGTTTTTAAATAGTTGCAGCTTACATAAGTGATTCTTTAGATGATTACTGATTAGGTTTTAGATTAGGGAATATGAGTTATTACTGGTTAGAATACTATGAACATGCAATGATTGAGAGATTTTGTGGTTAGTTAACTTGAGCCATTTGCAATAGGTTATCACGTAAAATAAGATTTTTCAACCCCGGGACCCTCCCGGGGTCCCGAGGTAATCAGCTAGTATAGATATATAATGATGCACAAAAGTATTGATTATTTATTTATTTTATAATTATTTCGAAAGTTTTTTTATGAAACAAACAAAATAATATTTGAACACTACTAGTTTTGGGCGTTCCTTCTCTTAAAACCGCCCACAATCTCTTTCTAAACGCCCAAAAATATTTTGCATAGAACGCCCAAAAAATTTTATGCTTTATTTTTAGCGGCTTTACGCCTAAATTACTTAGAAAACCTGCCAATTCAAAAATTTGGAGCCCGCCCAAAGGCCAACCTGTTCCGTCCAAAGTAACCCCCTCTCTTCAAAATCCATCTGAATATTGACTCTCAAAAACAACCAGACGACCCTTAAATGGCCTAACTGCCAATCTGATCGACTGAAACCTACTAATCACCGCACATACTACTGTGGCATAGCCACTCTCTCACCTAACCACCGTCGCACCGAACAACTGTCCTATCTTACGTTGTAAGAACCCTAGTTTTTTCTTCTTAAATCCTTATATAAGTCGCTTGCTAAAATGATCAAGAAAGTTTTGTGGTGGATATATCACTACCTTAGAAGTATTCATGTGGTTGATGTTGTGTGCATTCTAAATCGTAGTCATGTTGAAGAAGAAGCACAACTGGATGTTGATGACAACTTTGTTGTTGTAGACGTTAATAATCAACAAGAGGAGTTGACTGCGGAGATTGGTACAAACCTTGCCGAGATAGATATTGATGATCTACTTGAACTTGATTAGGGGTTTGTCACGTGTTGCAGAATATTCACCATAGTAGTCTTCATGTGTGCTGAAGTATGCTATTGTTTATGTTATTTATTTGTGTATGTTGTGTGTGAAAAAATTATTTTTAAATTTGGAATGTTGTATTAAAAGATATTTATGAAGATCATTAGTTAGCAGTTTTGTTTGCCTTTTAATAGACTGCTCATGACTTGTTAGTTTAATCAAATATTGTCACACCCTCAAATTCCACGTGTGTGGTTTTACCGCGAGGCACGTGACACACCAGGATCCAAGTCAACGGTCACAATAAACGACGACTATATGTAGATTACATAGACCAAACCATTCAGTTTTTAATAACATAAAACCAGTAGCGGAAGCTTAAGTATGTTTACAATCCCAAATGATAAAATGAACATAGTTTGAAATTATTCGAAAACATGCAACTAGAAACCCTAGACGCCATGCAAGACCCGTGCGCCTAGCCCATGTGCTGCTATCTTAGCGACCTAAGAAAACATGCCAAAAATGTCAACATATAATGCTGGTGAGTTCACAGGTTTTTATAAAACGTTTCCATAAGTTTGCAAAGATCAATCCTGTCAATACTATGTCACGTGTACGCTAACTAGGCGTATGTTTTGCTACTACTACGATTGGAAAACCATTACTAAACACGAATACATGAATACTTAGGTCAAGACAATATGCACCCGTCCGACCTCCAGTAGACCCGAGTGGGGCAGGTCACGCCCACTAGATCTATCCACAATTCCCCTGTTGTGCTACCCCGCACATTCATGGTTTCCCCCGGGACTTTGACAAATCGTATAGTAACAAAAAAGATGACCATAGTATGACATGATTCTCATGAATACAAATACGTATCATGTTTCTCCCCAAAAGTTAAACCAATAAAAGTGGGGCTGTGAAACTCACCTTTGGTTACGTTTCTTGAAAACAGTTAAACCAATGCTATAATAGTCCCTAATGCCGGCGACCTATCATAAGATGTATATAAGTATCCGGACAAATAACCCGTAGGTTAACTAGTCCCTAAATGTCCAGACCATAACCAAGTACGTTTGAAAACATGTTTGAACATTAATCTGACAACACAAGACAATACCCGACATCCCACAGGTGACCCGGCCTTCCCCGTGTAAGCCAAATACAAGTAAGCAACTAATCACATGTAGACGTCCACTTAATACGCATAACAACTCACCAAGTCTAGCATTCAGTTCACATACTACATATACGAGTCTGAACACATGTTATCAGGCTTCTAGACATGTCACTGGGTTCACAATATGTTCCTAGGTATCAAATCATGTTTCAGGGTCCCAAAATACACTTACAGCAGCAAAACACACGACTAGGCATCAACACGCAATCGAGACCCTGGATAGAAGCATAAGCGGCAACCTTCTCGCATGGCATCATGTTGGGTCTGCTGACCTGGAGAAGAACAGATGATTTAAAAGCCAAAATATTCTATCTTTTGATCCTTGAATAAAAATAGTTGTTATAAAGAAGCTTTCCCCAAAAGACTGTTGACTCTAACAACTGCTGCATCAAACAACTGATAAAAACAACTGCTGTTGATGAAAGGTCTGCTGAACAAACGTCTGATGAGCAAAGGTCTGATGAAGAAACAACTGCTGACCAAGTACTGAAGAACAAAGGTCTGTTGAACCAACAGCACTTTGGTTCAACAGATGATAGAGACCATCAGAGTTTTACTTTACAGTGTTTTGCATTATCAGAGTTTTCAATGTAACAGTAGTTATAGTTAGCAGATGTTAGAAGTTGTTAGTCAGTTAGAGGTCGCTGTCTTAGGTGACGTCAGCACTGATCATCAGAGTTTTGGTTTAGTCCATAAATAGAACAGTGGATGTACTGTTCTATTCATCACTCGTCATTCTCTTAAGACAAACATTCTCTGAGTGATCAGGCTGAGGGGGAGTTTACTTGTACAATTGTAATCTTTCAATTAATGAAAGCATTCAATTAAAAACAATTATTCTCCATGTTTTGATTTATAGTTTATTCCGCTGCACTTTCCATTTATATTTCATTCCATTTGATTCATACTTATTCAAACAATCAAAACAAACAGAACTCAGATCCTAACAATTGGTATCAGAGCTTGGTCAATTAAATTCGATCTAACCAATCAATTTAATATAAACAGATCAGCTCACAATTATTGATATCGTTTGTTTGTCGGATTAAAAACAGAGTAATAGTTTATTTTCGTTTCAACAGTTAGTAAACAGACTTTGTTTTTGAAAAATCAAGAGAATGACTTCACTAAATCAAGATCCACACAACACTGGCACTAGTAACAAGCCTCCGATGCTTGTCAGGTCAGAATACAACATCTGGCAGCGTCGGGTGGCTCATGTGTTAGCACAACAGAACACAGGGTGCTGGAAATTGGTAGTCTTTGGACCACATGTTCCAATGGTACCGAGTGCCGAGGATCCAAAGATCCAAGTACCAAAGAGTGTTGAGAACTACTTAGAGCAAGATTTTCAAAAAATCGAGCTAGATGCCAAGGCTTTCAGCATAGTAGCCATGGCACTGCCGAATGATATCTATGCTGGACTCTTGCACTGCAATAGTGCTAAAGAACTGTGGGATGCTCTTAAAGAGCAGTTCGGGGGAACTGAAGATGTGATTGAAAACAACCGTGAAATACTTAACCAACAATATGAAACGTTTAGTCACATAAAAGGGGAGTCGTTAACACAACAGTTTGAAAGGTTTAATTGTCTGATTAGGGAACTAAAACTGGTTGGTCTAACTTTTCCTAATTCAACACTGAATCATAGGTTTCTTAGATCACTTCAGGACAAATGGGACACTATAGCTATAGTCATGAGAAACTCTATCGGATTCAAAGACCTGACCCTGACCCAGCTTCATGGTAAGCTCCTGACTTATGAAAGGGAGCTTAACCAGAAAAAGAAGCTCCAGGACTCTGGAAAAGTGTCAGATGACTATGTATTTGGGAATACTGCACTTTTGGGCCAAGAGGAGGGTTCTGGAAGTAGTAAGGATCAGAGTTATGATCATTACATTGACATAACAACTGGTTTTAACAATGATTCTTACTCATCACCCAACTATGCTTTTGCAGCTAGTGGTGATATCTAGGCTTCTGATAATTCATCTTTTGTGTACAATGACCTTCAATATATTGACCCTTTGGACTTAGAAGAAATGGACATCTTGCATCAGGTTGCCCTGCTCAGTATTAGAACCAATAACTTCTATAAGAAAACTGAAAGGAGGTACCCAGGTTTACATGGTGGGTCAAAGGTGGGGTTGGATAAATCAAAGATAAAGTGTTACAAGTGTCATAGAATGGGTCACTTTGCTAGGGAATGTAGGAGTCAAAATGGTACACCTATGATCACCTATCCAAACCAAAGGCCTCAGACCAACACTTATCAAACCATCCCTGTACCAAATGTGCAAAACACTGCTCACTTTGCACAGACCCAAACCACTATTCCTGTGCACTATGTTCAAACCACTGTTCCTCAGTATCACTATGTCCAAACACCTGTTAATCAGGCACCAGTGCCAATGACTGCTGCTCCACCCTCTGCTCCTGCAGAGACCAGTCAACCAGGTCAACAGAGTTTCTTTACTCAAGGCTTTGTTGATTGGAGCAGTCTACCAGATGAGATAACAGATGACAACATTGCTTTAGTTGCCAATTCTGAAAATAACTTTTGTTTTATGGCACTAGAAACAATTGTTGAAGAGACTGATTCTGAGGGAGTGGTGTCTATGTCTGAAAATGTGACTAATGGTGTTGTTGATGAAGTTGTTTCAGCTGAAGAATCTGAAGTGGAGGTTGTGAATCTCTCAGACCCCTGGGGTAGTGATGATTGTGACTGCCAGTGTAACTGTGCCTTGATGGCTGCTGCTAAGGTATCTCCTCAAATCTTAAATGACTTATGCTCAGAAAAATGTATTGTGGCATTTGCTAAGATAAAAGAGGTGAATGAAAACTTTAGAAAGAAAATTTTGAAAGATGAAATTCAGTTTGAAAAACTCACTAAAGAGTTAAAATAAAAAATAATAGAAAAAAAATCTGAAATCAGCAGTTTGAAACATGAAGCAAGCATAACCAAAGACCAGCTTCAGACTATGATAACAAAATATCATAGTTGTAAAAAGGAGCTTGAGTCCACCCAAGTTGAATGTCAGAAATGGGTGGAATCATCTAAAGGTTTTGAGATGATTGTCAACCAACAATCTAAAAGTCATGTGAAATTTGGGTTTGGTTATCAAGAAACCACTGCCCAAAGTTCACAAACCATTGACAAAAAGGAACCACAGTTGGTTGAAGTCATCCCCACCAATTCAAAAGGTCAAGAAATCAAGGTTACTGAACCCAATGGCAAGAAAATCATTCTTGAAAAGTTGGAAGGTACACCCTCATTTGATGAAATTGAGAAATATCAATTGAAACCAACCTGGTCAGATGAGTGTGAAGTCCTTGAAAATTTCAAACCAATGACCTTCAAAACCCCTGATGGTAAAATGGCACCACAGGCCAAAGTTATCCCTTTGAGAGATCTTCCAACAGATGATCAAACATCTGTTGAAAAGAAGAAAGAAAAAGGGAAAGCCAAAAACAACTTGTTTTGTGATTTTTGTGAAAAGAAGAACCATGTCACCAAAAACTGTTTTCTTCTAAAAGCATATGACATCAACAAAGCAACAAGTTTAAATGATTCTAAAACAAATGAATTTTCAATCTGTAAGAAAAAGAATCACAAAACAAAAGAGTGCCTATATCTCAAAAATTTTGATGAAAAGATAAAAGAGTACAAGGCTAAAACTCTTGAAAGTCAAGTGGTGAGTACTCCAAAAGGAAAATCCAAACAGACTTTTGAACCAGTCCAAACAGCTGTTACCAAAGGTCTGAACAAAAACTCTGCTGTTGGATCAGTGGCTTAGTTTTATGAACACTTATGTGTTATCAGATTTATATGTGAGTTATTAAGCAGCGGAAATACAAGTGTTCAAAGGTCTAAAAGATCACTTTGATGATGAGTTATTACTCCCCCTTGACTGAATAATAAATGAGAAACAATAAATACAGTTAAGTGTAAAGCAGTAAAGCAATTTATGTTTCTCAGATGTGAAATGAAATTATAAGTTTAAAGCCCACAGGATTTCAATTTAAGATCAAAGATATTACACAAAATCACATATCTAAAATAGATGAACAAACTCATCTATTTATAGACTAATGTACTAAACTGTTGTCTGAAGTAATCTAAGATATTTAACAAAGATATTATGCTACGATAAGGTTACAACAGTCTGTACATCGAAACTTGAAATCAAGACTTTAACAAAACAATATAATAAACAAACTGCTGATCTTTTAGTCGGTTAGAAGCTTCTGATGTAAAGTGCTGATGAGTGACAAACTGCTGATGAGCAGTTTGTCTTCAGCAGTTCTTCAGTGAAATGTCTGGTTAGACTTCAGAACTTCTGATGAGTTTACTCTTCAGTACTTTGGTGTTTGTTCTTCAGTACTTCTTCTTTTGTTCTTCAGCAGTTCTATACTTAGGCAGATATGAATTAGACTAAGGTTATCAAAAGGTGGTTTCGTCAATCCTCTATGTCCCAACAATCTCCCCCTGGATTGATGAAGCCAAAACCTTATCTATTCTTTATTGTTGTCCTTTTCTCTCTTCTAGTATCCTCCAGATCTCTGCTGTCATCCGGGTAATAAGAGTACATCTTTGTTGCTCAGTGAGAGGACCAAGTTCAGGTGTTAAATGTTGAATGGTAAGAAGGTCTTTGGACGATAAAACACTCAACTCCTTTGAGTTTTTATAGACCTTACTTGAACGGTCTCTCCTGGTCACAAGTACTGAGTTGGATTCAGTAAATGACCACTTGATAATATTTACCTTTGACCTGTCAAAGTCAGAGGCATAGGAAACCAAGCCTGTTTCCTTAGGTTGACCTGATTGAGGAATATCTTCTATTTCAGTGACTCTCACGTGAGATTCTTGACTACCTTGAAGTTCAGCAGTACCTTGAATAGGCATGTTGGGCAGGTGATGCTCTGTAACAACCCTTGTATGTGTCTTCTCTTGGATGGATTGTTGTAACTGATAAGCATAAGTAGCCTTGTCTCTGAATTGGGTTAAGATGGGTTTCTCTTCAACATCAAAATCACCATGTACCAACTGATCTCCTTCTAAGAGTATCATCTTGAAGTCAGTCTTGACAATGGGTTCACCCTCTGCTTTTCTCTTGGTGGCTGGCCTCCTTAGTGCACCAGATGATCTCCTAACAATAGAAGTTGTTTGGACTTCTGGAGTTTCAAATCTCTCTGGCTCTGCAACTTTCTTTGCCTTGAATTTCTTGTAAGCCCCATAAAGAGTTTGTTCCTTCCATTTGGAGACTGAGGCTTTTGAACCATAGCCATTTGCCACTAATTCTTCAATCACTTCAGCTCTTTTGGCTTTCCTCTCATCTTCTGTTGCTATTCTATCAGATAGCATTTGAGCTCTTCTGGTCAGTTCTTGTGTTGAGAGTCTTTTGAGGGCCACTTGTTTTGATTTGGAGTTCTTTGTAATGAATGCTATAAGCTGTGCTCTTTTGTCTTCTTCAGCAGCAGCTTCAAGTGCTCTATCTTCAGCCTCAAGCTCATCAAGTTTTTCTTGGTACTTGATTAATTTTTCTTCAAAACTCAAATCATCTCTAGTCTCTAGGCTGTTCCATACTCTGTCTTCTTTTGCCTTCTTTGCAGCCTCTTTTAAACTCTTCTCCAATAAATCTTTAGACATGCTGATGGGAGTAGGGTTTAAAACAGTTGTGGAAGTTGTTGTAGGCAAAGGAGTGGGAGCAGGTTCTCTTTCTGTTGCCTTAGGAACTTCTGATGTTGGTTTAGGAGGTAAAACTGCTGATGAGGAAATTGGAGTCACAACTGCTGAAGGATTGTCTTCAGTAGTTTGAGAAATGGGATCAGCAGTTTCCTCTGATGCCTTAGACAATTTGAATTCTGGTGCTACTTCTTTTCCTGGTCTTTGGGATGGTCTATCAGCTTTAGGATCAGGAGTTTGTCTTTGTGTAGTAGAAACTTCAGTTGGTTCCTTAATTATCTCCCCCTTTTTGGCTTCATCCACTTCTGGAAGCCTAATAGAGTGAGATGTTGCAGCAGACAACCTTGCTAGTTGATCTTGTGTTTGGTCCATTTTCTTGTTCAACTCAGCAAGTCTCGAGTTGATCAACCCAAACTGATTGTTAGCTTTTAACTCCCAAGCAGTTGTGAAGGGTTTGAGTTGATCAGTAATAATTTGTTTGAGTGCCTGGTACAGGGGACCATCTGGGCTGCATAGTTGGTTCAAGTCTATGCTTGTGAGCCCAGGGAATTGGGTAGGTTGTTTTGGTGAAGGGGTGCTTTTTGGGTGATCCTCAGATTGCTCTGAAGATGCCAGTTTTGGGGAACTTTGGGTTAACTGGTCTTTAACCTGATCTTTGGTGACCAGCTTCTTGAGCTTGGATACCTTAGATTCAGGACCTTCAATATCAACCGTCAATTCAGTTTGTGGAATGTTTGATTCATCAACCAAATTAATGGAATCATCTGAATCCCTGATAGTGTCCTTAGAGAGGGCAGGATCAGTTATATCATGAGCTGGACCCAAACCAGTAGTCTCATGAACCTCTTTGTCTTGGTACTGAGGTTTTCCTACTTCTGGCCTTAGGCCTTCATCAGTAGTTGCCAAGTTTGAGGTCTTAGCTATGTTACTACTATCCTCAGGTTCACCACTGGGTGATAAGTGAGTAGTAGCAGCCTCAAAAGTATCAAAAGTTTGTAAGTTTGGGCTTATAAACTCTTGTTCATCCTCATCTCTCTGGGTTGGGCTAACAGGATCAACATTCATGTTAACTTCTGAAGGCATCTCCCCAATTTGATGTGTTGCTAGGGGAATGACATGTGGTGAATGGGTTCCTTTTAGTCCTGAGAGAAGTTGGGCAATTTCTATTGTTGTGTGTGAGGGTTCAGGTTCAGTAGTTGTGAGGGGTTGGTGTTCAGGAGTTTTGATGGGTTCAGGGTTGGTTTCAGCAGTTTCAAAAGCAGGGTCAACAGTTATTGGTTTCTTAAATCTTTTTCTTTGAAAAATAACTGTGACAGGTTTTCTTTTGGTTGGTGGAGAAGGAGTGTGCTGAGAGGATGTTTCAGCCACTTCCTTATCAAGTGCAGATTGCACATCAGTAGTTTCAGGTTTCTCCACTTCCTGAACTTTCTTTTTCAGTGACTTGGTTTGTTTTGGTTTTTGTTGTTTAGGCTTTTGAGTTTTCTTTTTGGGTTTGGAAGATGTGGGTTCCTTGGGGATGGGTTGTTCTTCCCCTTGGTCATCTTCTAGCACAAGTGCTGGTTTGTTGTGCCTAGAGAATACTTGAGCAGTTAAAGGGTTTAAAGTTGTTGCTTCTCCCTCAAGTACTCTCTCTCCAAGCTCTTTTATTATGCATTGCATAACAAATCTTGGATACAACAAAAATTTCTTTTTATCATTTTCATGATGTAAAACCAGTTCATTGAAAAATAATTTTGATGCCTTAAAAGGAGTTTCATTTATGATGGAATGAAAAATAGGTTGAAAAGTAGAAGGCATCTGATCTATTGACCCAATTTTTGGACTAAGACACATAATAATATAATGAAATAACAGTTTATATTGAGGGTCAAAATATTTCTTATAAACTGTTGCTTGTGCCAAAGTACCTTGATAACCACACTCTGTCATGGTTAGATGGATGTCTGAGTTTGGAATATGCTCAGGTGCCTCAGAATCCTTCAAACCAAGCCTGATGCTTAGTGTTTCTGGTGAGATGGCCAACATTTTCCCTTTTATGGAAGATTTGAGGGAAATCACTTCATTATTCACCTTCACCGTCTCTGAATTAGCCCAGAACTCATTAAGAGTTTCTTCATGAATGGGTGGATCGATGGTGAAAGCATCATAATATTGGGATTTCATGATGAGATCAATCATCTCATCATACTGGGACCAGGCTTCATCTTTAACAAAGTAGCCTCTTTGGTTGTGTCCCTGTTTTAACACGAGAGCCATGGTTGTTTTTGATCGAACAGTAATTTTTAGGTTAGAGAAGGGGTTTTGCTTTGAATTTGAGAGAGAGAGAGAGGGAATTTTGCTTTTTTGAATGGATAAGTGTTGGAACAGGGTATTTATCAGAAGTTTTTAACCGACTAGGTCAAACTTCTGATGAGTGAAAAGTCTGTTTTACCCTTTTTAGTCAAACTGCTGAAGAAGAAGGTTTCTTCATCAGTGGTTTTAGTCATCTCTTCAGCAGTTTCAACTGCTGATGCAAATGACTTTTAAAACACTTTACTAACTTCTGATTTTCATCAGTAGTTATATCCATTTTGAAAATATCCCATTATTGATGTTTATCAGCATTTTTCAAAATTTATTCATCAGTACTTTCTCTTTCTCAAATTTTTGGTCTTCAGAGGTTTGTGACAGATAAGTATGTAAGTGAAAAATAAAATATGTGCAGAACTAAAAAGTGAAACACTTACAGACTTTCTTCTAAGTTTAACATCCCAAGCATGGATACTAACCTCTGAAAAGTTGTTGAATCAAGGGGTTTGGTGAAAATGTCAGCTATTTGATTAGCTGTTGTGACATGCTTCACCTCAATCTTGCCTTTTTCATAGCTATCTCTTATGAAATGATACCTGATTTCAATGTGTTTAGTTTTTAAAAACTGAACAGGATTTTGAATGATGCTAATCGCAGATTTGCTGTCTACTAAAAGTGGGGTCTTGGTCTCTTTGATTCCATAATCAAGCAGTTGATATTGGAGCCATTGTATCTGTGAAGTACAGCTTGCAGCAGCAATGTATTCAGCTTCAGCTGTTGAAGTTGCCACAGATGTTTGTTTCTTTGATTGCCAGGACACCAGACAGTTTCCTAAGAATTGACAACCACCAGATGTTGATTTTCTTGATATCTTGCAGCCTGCATAGTCACTATCTGAAAAAGCAGTTAACTTGGTATTGCTTGAAGCAGGATACCAAATTCCTAAAGTAGGAGTTCCTTTCAGATATCTGAAGATTCTTTTGACTGCAATTAGATGTGATTCTCTTGGTGCAGATTGGTATGTAGCACAGACACAAGTTGAAAACATGATATCTGGTCTAGAAGCAGTTAAATACAAAAGAGAACCTATCATACATCTATACATGGTTTGATCAATGTGTTTCCCTTGATCATCTGGTTCAGCTTGTGTGATTGGTGTCATGGGAGTGGAACATGTTTTACAGTCTTGTAAAGAAAATTTGTTCAATAATTCTTTAACATATTTTGATTGATGTATAAATGTTCCATTTGACTATTGCTTGATTTGCAGTCCCAAAAAGTACTGCAATTCTCCCATTGTACTCATTTCAAATTTTGATTGCATGAGTTTCTTAAATTCTTCACACAGTTTTGAATTTGTTGAACCAAATATGATATCATCAACATAGATTTGAACAAGTAAGACATGATTTCCAACATGTTTTATGAAAAGAGTTTTATCAATGGATCCCCTTGAGAAGTGATTCTTAAGTAAAAAGTTGGAAAGTGTTTCATACCAGGCTCTTGGAGCCTGTTTTAGCCCATAAAGAGCTTTGTCAAGTTGTAAACCCAATCAGGATGAGAAGGATCCTCAAACCCTGGAGGTTGACAGACATACACTTCCTCTTTTATTTTTCATACAAAAATGCACTTTTGACATCCATTTGATAAACTTTAATGTTGTTGGAAATTGCATAAGCTAAAAATAACCTGATAGCTTCAAGTCTTGCAACTGGTGCAAAGGTTTCATCATAATCAATTCCTTCCTCTTGGGAATACCTTGTACCACTAGTCTTGCTTTGTTCTTGATGATCATACCAGCCTCATCTGATTTGTTTCTGAAGACCCATCTTGTTCCAATTGGTTGCTTGTTTTCAGGTAAGGGACAGATTTCCCAAACCTGTTGTTTCTTGAATTGAAGCAACTCTTCTTGCATTGCTTGCACCCAATTGTTGTCTTTGAGGGCTTCTTGATACTTCTTTGGTTCCAACTGAGAGATGAATGCTGAGAATAAGCAAAAGTTGGAAAGCTGGTTTCTTGTGAGTACCCCTGATGCAATATCACCCATGATTTGATCCAATGGATGATCCTTGTATTCAATCAGTTGTTGTAAACCTGTACTGGATGATGGCTCTACAGGTTCTTCAAATAAACCACTGAGATTGATAATATCTGGTTCAGCTGTTATTTGAACTTCAGGAGTTTTAGGTTCAGCTGAATCAGTAGTTTCAAAATGTTCATCAGTAGTTCCTGAAGTTGAAGCTATTGAAACTTCTGAAGGTTTAATAGTTGATCTTCTGACTGTGTTTGGAGTCCATGGTGCAGGACTATCATCTTCAAATCCTTGAAAACCATTTTGAGGAGGTTTGGATGATTCAACAGTCTTTTCAGGTCCGAAATGAAAGTTGTCAAGATCAAATAATTCAGCAGGATTTGCTGGAATAAGAGTGTGTTTTGATTCATTGAACTTGACATTCAGTGTTTCTTCTACTATCTTGGTTCTTGAATTGAAAACTTTGTAAGCTTTTCTCAAAGGAGAATAACCAAGAAAATAACCTGTATCAACTTTTGCAGCAAACTTAGAAATAGAGTCTTTGATGTTGAGGATAAAACATTGACATCCAAAAGCCCTGAAGAAGGAGATAAGGGGCTTTATGCCATGAAGAATTTCATAGGCAGTCTTGGTATGTCTCTTGTTGATAAGAACTCTATTCTGAACATAACATGCAGTGTTGACTGCTTCAGCCCAAAAATACAAAGGTAGGCCTGAATCAGCTAACATTGTTCTGGCTGCTTCAATTAATGTTCTGTTCTTTCTTTCTACCACACCATTTTGTTCAGGAGTTCTGGGAATGCTGAACTGTCTAACAATCCCTTTAGACGGACAGAATTCATCCAGAGTTTTGTTCCTGAACTCTGTCCCATTGTCACTCCTGATGACTTTGACAGATAGAGAGTATTGCTTCTCTACTTGTAGAATAAAGAACTTGATGATTTCAGCTGCCTCATCCTTGGAATATAAGAAGAAGACCCATGTGAATCTTGAGTAGTCATCAATGATGACCAAGCAGTACTTCTTCTTACCAAGGCTCATAATCTTGACAGGTCCAAATAAGTCCATATGGAGTAGTTGAAGACATGCAGTTGTTTTTGATTCTTCAATAGACTTATAGGAGGACTTATGCTGTTTACCTTTAAGACAGGAAACACAGTGTTCTTTGCACTGATATTTCTTCAAAGGTAGACCTCTGACCAAGCCCATTTTTGTGACTTTATTGATGGTTTTAAAGTTCACATGGCCAAGTCTCCTGTGCCAGAGATCATTTTCTGAAGTTGATGCCTTTGAGAAGAAACAGGCAGTTTTGTTCAATACTTTGTCTTTTTCAATGTCCACTGCATAGACATTGCCACATCTTTTGGCAATCAGGAAAGTATGATCTTCAATAATCTTCTCTATCAACTTCTGGCCTTCTGGTGATATGATCTTGCATGCTGTCTTGGTGAAAAAGGAAGAATATCCTTTGTCACACATTTGTGAGACACTCAGCAAGTTGTACTCAAGGTTTTCAACTAGATTGACCTTGTCAAACTGCATTTTGCCTGAGGATACATTGCCATATCCTAGCACATATCCCTTGGCATTGTTCCCAAAGGACACAGATCCTTCTCTTTGGCTGATAAAATTGTTTATCAGGTATCTGCATCCAGTCATGTGCATTGAGCCTCCACTATCCACATACCATATGCTACTCAAACCTCTGGAGACCCTCTGCACAAGATAGCAAATTAGTTAGTTTTGGCAACCCAAGCCAGTTTGGCTTTGGGTTTGCTCTTGAGAACAGGTGCAGCTTGTTGTGGACCATTTTTAGTAATCCATGTCTTTTTGGCAATGGATTTGTCATTAAGAACAATGGTGGGTTCTTTTTGGTTTCCACCATCAACTTTGGTCATCAGAAGTTTAACCAGGTTTATCAAATCTTTAACTTCAGCAGTTTGTGAAACTGCTGATGAGTTAGGTGAAACTTCTGAAATTGAACTTTGAGAAGATGACCTTTGTTGAGATAAAGGCCTCTTCTTAGAAAGGGTTTTGTTTGATTGTTGTTTGTTGGGAAAAAAGGTATTTTGATAATCTAGTTTTATCTGTTTTCCCACAATCAGTTGTTGTCTTTGTTTGTTTAACTGATTTACCTTTCTATATCTGCAAAGTTCAGTTATGTGGTTAAACAGACCACATATTTCACATGCTTTTGCCTTCTCTTTCTTTTTAGATAAATCAAGAGAGCTGGAAGGCAATTTACTGACAAAATCAGATTTTTGAAATAGGTCATCAGCAGTTTTCAGGGTCTCAACTCCTGATGTAGTTGAAACTGCTGATGGCTTATTGTCAGTAGTTTTAACTTCTGCAGTACTTCCCTTTTTGAGGAAGTTCTGATGGTAGGATGTGCATTCCTCCATATCAGAAGTTTGAATCAATTTCTTCCCATCATTATCAGTTTTGTGGGTGAAATCTGTTGGTGATTAAGTATGGGTATATCCAATGCCAAACTTAACATTGGCTGCAGTTTGTTTGTTAAGCAACATTTGATACCCTTTACAAGACTCAACCCATTTTTCACAATTAACCTTGGTGTCAGCAAGCTCTTGTCTGACATTTCCTAGGCTGTCTATCATAGTTTTAATTTGTGCTTCTGTTTCAATGGATTTATCATTTAGTTTGGAAATTTCTTTCCAAATCACACTTCATTTGTGTGAATTTTCTTTCCATGTCATTGGATTTGCCTTGTAAATGCACATTAGTTTCTCTAATTAAAGCAAAAGATTCTTTACAAGATTTAGTGCAAAGCTTTAACAGAGATTGTTGTGATACCTGTGTGAGAGCAGAATTTGAAGAGTATCCTTCAAAAGCCATTAAGGCAAAGTTCTTTCTGCCATTATCAGGTTCTCCCCAGTTGACATCATAGACCTTATTGTCTGCATCCTGACTGCATTCTGATGTGTCATAAGGAAGACTGCTCCAGTCAACATACCCTGATGTAAATAAGCTTTGTTGCTGAGGGGGTTGTTGAGTTTGTGCAGGTTGTTGAGCAGTTGGAAATGGAGGCATGAGCTGCTGTTGTTGTTGAGCAGGCATCTGAACATATTGTACTTGTGGCACATATTGAACATGTGGAGCTTGTGCCTGTACAAAATGAGCAGTCCCTTGAGTTCCATTATTCCTATTATATGAGGGATTAAATTGATTTCCAGAGGACATTGGTTGGTTATAGCTAGAGCTTCCACATTCTCTAGCAAAGTGTCCCAACTTTTGACACTTATGACATCTAAGTTTAGATTTGTCAAAACCAACTTTTGTTGAGTTGTTTAGTCCTGGAAATTTCCTTCCTGACCTTTTATAAAATTTGTTAGTTTTTAAGCTTAACAAGGCCAGTTGGTGCAATATTTCCATTTCTTCTAAGTCATCACTGCTAAAATATTTTAAATCATCCATGATGAAACACATGTTGTCAGCAGTTTGACTCAGTTCTTCATTGTCATAAGCTGGGAAGGATCCATCTGATGAGATCCCAGCTGTTATGTCAATGTGGTCAAAAGAACCAAAATTATTAGAACAGGATGGTGAGTCATGTCCTAATAAGGCTGTGCTACCCGGAGTATAGTCATCAGCAGTTTTACCAGATTCTTGCAACTTTTTCTTTTGATTGATTTCTCTCTCAAAAGTTAGTAATTTACCATGTAACCTAGTTAGGTTCAAGGTATTAAAATCTGAACTTGTTCTGAGGACTATAGAGTAAGTTTCCCATTTTGAAGGTAGAGACCTTAAAAATCTATGCAACATAGACTCATTTGAATAGGTCTGATTGTTTATTTTTAACTCAGAGATGAGTGAAGAAAATCTTTCAAATTGTTGTGTTAAAGATTCACCCTCTATGTGAGTAAAAGTTTCATATTGTTGAGCCAATATTTCTCTGATGTTGGCTATCACCTCAGCAGTTCCTGCAAACTGCTCTTTTAGGCAGTCCCACAGCTCTTTGGCACTTTCACAGTGTAAAAGGCCAGCATAAATTTCGTTTGGGAGAGCCATAGCCAACATGGAGAAAGCTTTTGCATCAAGCTCAAACTTTTGGAAATCTTCCTCCGTGTATTCTTTTGGATCTTTTGGTCTTTCAGTCTTTCCCTCTGGATCACTAACAACTGGTTTGTGAGGTCCAAAAACTACAGACCTCCAACATCCAGTGTTTGTTTGGGAAATAGTATGTGCCAACCTTTTAGACCATATGTTATATTCATTTCTGACTAACATATGAGGTTTGTTGGCCGATCCAGTATTGTAGGGGTCCATTTTTAAAAAGTTTGGATTTGTCAATACTTCCTTAAAGTGATGGATTAAAAAGTGAGCCTTTTATCCTTTATTGAATATCAATATTGAGCCTGTGTCTGAATCTCAATTTGTTAGATTGATTTTGATCAGATTAACCAGATGCTCTGATACCAATTGTTGGATCAGTGGCTTAGTTTTATGAACACTTATGTGTTATCAGATTTATATGTGAGTTATTAAGCAGCGGAAATACAAGTGTTCAAAGGTCTAAAAGATCACTTTGATGAGGAGTTATTACTCCCCCTTGACTGAATAATAAATGAGAAACAATAAATACAGTTAAGTGTAAAGCAGTAAAGCAATTTATGTTTCTCAGATGTGAAATGGAATTATAAGTTTAAAGCCCGAAGGATTTCAATTTAAGATCAAAGATATTACACAAAATCACATATCTAAAATAGATGAACAAACTCATCTATTTATAGACTAATGTACTAAACTGTTGTCTGAAGTAATCTAAGATATTTAACAAAGATATTATGCTACGATAAGGTTACAACAGTCTGTACATCGAAACTTGAAATCAAGACTTTAACAAAACAATATAATAAACAAACTGCTGATCTTTCAATCGGTTAGAAGCTTCTGATGTAAAGTGCTGATGAGTGACAAACTGCTGATGAGCAGTTTGTCTTCAGCAGTTCTTCAGTGAAATGTCTGGTTAGACTTCAGAACTTCTGATGAGTTTACTCTTCAGTACTTTGGTGTTTGTTCTTCATTACTTCTTCTTTTGTTCTTCAGCAGTTCTATACTTAGGCATATATGAATTAGACTAAGGTTATCAAAAGGTGGTTTCGTCAATCCTCTTTGTCTCAACATCTGCTCCCAGAGATGTTCAGGTAACAGATGTTCCACCAGGTTCCAGACTACCAAGAGGATATGGACAACCCACTTGTCATCGTCTGCCACATGTTTATGAAGAGCCCAAAAGGCCTTCAAAACCAAAAGTGAACAGACATCCTCATGGTTTTCAGCATCTGACAGGAAATGATCAAGCATCTGTTGGACCAAGTGTTGACATACAAGCACTGGCAAATGGTCAACTACAGTCGTTGAATCTAGTCCAAAAGCTAGTTCAAACCACTGATCATTCTCCTCAACTTAAGGCTGAGACATCTAAGAAGCCATCCAAAGCCAATTTGGCTTTGGACACTCACCAAAACTAAAATCTTTACTGATATGCAGTGAGCTTCTGCTTGCTTAGATAGTTTATGGTATGTAGATAGTGGAGGCTCCAGGCACATGACAGGATGTAGAGCCCTTCTTCTGGACTTTCTTGCACATGGAGGGGGTGATATATCCTTTGGTAATGATTCTAAAGGTAAAGTGTTGGGTTCTGGAACTGTCAAAGCAGGGAGGCTTAAGTTTGAAAATGTTAATCTGATAGACAATCTAAAATTTAATCTACTTAGTGTGTCTCAAATGAGTGACAAAGGATATGGATCATTCTTCACTAAGCAAACATGTAAGATTGTTGGCCCAGAGGCTGTTGAAAAGATTAACACCATCATTGCTGAGAGCAAAGCACAACTTGTTGCTCATAGAAGTGGCAATGTGTATGTAGTTGATATGTTGAAGGATAACCCTATGGAAAATGTCTGTCTGTTCTCTGCTGCCTCTACCAAAGAGACAGAATTGTGGCATAGGAGGCTTGGTCACACCAACCTTCAAACTATCAACACTCTCTCCAAACAAAACCTTGTCAGAGGTTTGCCATCAAAAGAATTCAAATGTGATGAGCATTGTGTTTCCTGTCTAAAAGGAAAACAACATAAAAGCTCTTACAAATCAATTGATGAGTCCAAAACTAGTCAGTGTTTACAATTGTTGCACATGGACTTGTTTGGCCCTGTAAAAATCATGAGTCTAAGAAGAAAGAGATTTTGTCTTGTCATAGTTGATGATTTTTCTAGGTTTACATGGACTTACTTTTTACATTCTAAGGATGAGACTGCAGGTATTTTGAAGGACTTTGTCACCAAAGTTGAAAAACAATATGACTTGCCAGTAAAAGTCTTTATAAGTGACAATGGAACAGAGTTTAAGAATAAGGAGTTGGATGATTTCTGTGTGTCAAAAGGGATTGTAAAGCAGTACAGTATCCCAAGAACACCAGAGCAAAATGGGGTGGTTGAGAGAAAGAACAGAACTCTCATTGAAGCTGCAAGAACAATGCTAGCAGATTCTGGTTTGCCACTGTCCTTTTGGGCAGAAGCTGTAAACACTGCTTGCTATGTTCAAAACAGAGTTTTAATCAACCCAAGACATCAAAAGACTGCTTATGAAATTTTGTTCAAAATCAAACCACTGATATCATTTTTCAAAGTCTTTGGCTGCCCATGTTTCATTTTAAATCCTAAAGATTCCATTTCAAAATTTGCAGCCATAGTAGACTGTGGATATTTTCTGGGGTATTCTTCTACTGCCAAAGCCTATAAAGTGTTTAACACAAGGACCAAGACAATAGAAGAAACTCTGAATGTGAAGTTCAATGAACTTTCATCTTTAAAAATCCCAGCAAACCCTGCTGAGTTATTTTATTTGGATAAATTCAAATTTGAAGATATTACTGTCAAAACTAACACTGCAGGTACTCCACAGTCTCCACAACAAGACTACAGAATGGATGTTGTGATTCCAGATCACTACAAAGTCTATCCTGTATCAGAGGAAGCAGTAGTTCAAAACAACTGTCAAAACTCTGTCACAGCTGAGTCAGCCACTGTTGGCCAGTCCTATCCCCAAACCACTGATTCACCCATTCTATCCACTGCTCAATCATCTGTTGACAAAAGTCAATCATCTGTTGACCATAGTCAAACATCTGTTGACAAAAGTCAGTCCAATTTTACACCACTTGGACCCATTTCTCCACCTCCATTCCAAACATCTTGTGACACTACAAAAGTGCAAACAGATGTTATGTCAACAGAGTCTCCAAACCTCTGTCCTTCACCTCAAAATGCCATCATACCATATCAGGGAGATCTAATCTACCTAAGAGCTCATCCACCAGATCAAATCATTGGCAACATCAGAGAAGGTGTGCTCACAAGGAGTCAATCTTCAAATATCTGTCTTTTTGCAGGCTTTCTATCCCTCACACAACCTGTCAAGTACCAAGAGGCACTGAAAGACAACAGTTGGGTGGAAGCCATGCAAGAAGAGCTCCTTCAGTTCAAAGGACAACAAGTATGGAAACTTGTACCACTGCCTAAGGATGTTTGTCCAATTGGCACAAAGTGGGTCTTCAAAAACAAAACTGATGAAAGGGGTATAGTTGTCAAGAACAAGGCCAGGCTAGTGGATCAAGGCTTCAGACAAGAAGAAGGAATAGACTATGATGAAACCTTTGCCCCTGTAGCAAGGTTAGAAGCTATCAGACTGTTCCTAGCCTTTGCTGTCAACCAGAACATCAAGGTGTATCAGATGGACATCAAGTGTGCCTTCCTATATGGCAAAATTCAGGAGGAGGTCTATGTATGTCACCCACCTGGTTTTGAAGACACATTCCATCCTGATCATGTCTACAAGCTTAATAAGGCCTTGTATGGACTGAAACAAGCACCAAGAGCCTGGTATGAAACTCTCTCCACTTTTCTTTTATCCATTGGTTTCACAAGAGGTAAAATTGATAAAACCTTATTTTTAAAATGGAAAGGAAAAGATTTAATGATTGTTCAAATATATGTGGATGATATCATTTTTGGATCCACATGTAACAAAATGTGTGAGGAGTTTAGGGAACTCATGACAGCAGAGTTTGAAATGAGTGCTATGGGTGAACTTCAGTGCTTCCTTGGTCTCCAAGTGAAGCAGCTGCAAAATGGCACATTCATTCATCAAAACAAATATGTGAAAAACTTGTTAACAAAATTTGAGATGAATGATTGTAAGCCATGTAGTACACCCATGAGCACAGTGAAGCCACTCACTGATGATGACAAGGATGAACTGGTTGATCAAACACACTACAGATGCATGATTGGGTCTTTATTGTACTTAACAGCATCCAGGCCAGACATTATGTTTGCAACCTGTGTTTGTGCAAGATCCCAGGATTCACCTAGAAATTCAAACCTTATTGCTGTGAAAAGGATATTCAGATACCTAAAAGGTGCTCCCACACTTGGTATCTGGTATCCTGCTAATGGAAACATTGAGCTTTCAGGTTATTCAGACAGTGATTTTGCTGGCTGCCACACCACAAGGAAGTCCACATCTGGAGGGTGCCAGTTTCTAGGGAATGCCTTAGTCTCCTGGCAAAGCAAAAAGCAAGCAGCTGTTTCAACTTCAACAGCTGAGGCTGAGTACATTGCTGCTGCAAGCTGTACAGCCCAACTCATGTGGCTTCAAAATCAACTATTGGATTTTGGGATAACTGCACTAAGGACTCCACTCATGTTGGATAGTCAAGCTGCTGAAAATATCATCAAGAATCTAGTCTCTCATTCAACCACCAAGCACATGGATATCAGACATCATTTTGTCAGGGATAGCTATGAAAAAGGTTTGATTACTCTGCACCATGTTCCAACAGAGGATCAGTTGGCAGATGTGTTGACAAAAGCTTTAGATACATCTACCTTCACAAATCTGATCTCTCGAATTGGTATGTTAAACATGGATTAAAACAACAAAAATGTTTTCAATAAAAACATTAAAATGTTTTCAGAAAATCAAATTTTCCTTAAAAATGACACTTTTGGTTGAAAAATATGTTTTAAACCACTGATCAGATAAAACAACCACTGTTTCATCTAAACCACTGTTGGTTGAAAAATCAGTTTCAAACATCTGATCAGATAAAACAACTGTTATTCCATCAGTCTTTTGGTTAAACAACAGAGGTTGGCAACAGATGTTTACCAAAACAGCTGTATGCCACCAGATGTTTAAACCATCAGATGTTTGCCACGTCTGCTCTCAAAAGCAGAGTTTTGCCACATCAGCGGTTTCACCAGTGGCTATAAAACCCTGTTTTCCCCCAACAGCAGTTTTATTGTCTCACTGTATTCAAAATACTAAAACCGCCTTCGTCTTCCTCAAAACCCTTACTCAAAGTTCAGTACTTTCATACTCGAAATCCATTACAATGGATCTTCAAACAAAAGCCACCCACAATTTCCTTCCAATCTGGTTAAAACAGAGGATAACGTACCATTCCATTCCACCATTGATATCATTACCAATTCCAAATACATAAACATTCTCACTGCTGATGCTCCCATCCATTTAGAAACACTCCAAGAATTTTGGGCTAGTGCTGAAGTCTTGTTTCAAGACAAAAAGCCCACTTCCATAATTTCAAAAATTGGAGCCACCAGTATCGCCATTACACCTGAACTCATATCCACAACCTTCTCACTAAATGACTTGTCAGGTATGGAATCCTTTCCTAAAACAGAGCTTCACACAGAGTTTCAGGAAAGAGGGTATGATGCACAAATGACTGGATCAACATTATACAAAAAGTTTTTTCCTCCAGTCATGAAATTTTTCTTCCATACTCTCCTTCTCTGTGCCTCGGCCAAGACCACATCCTTTAATGAAATCCCATTAAGGATTCAATACTTGGGGTATGCTATGTTGTCAGATTCTGACTTCAATCTTTCCCAGGGATTGTTTGTGGACTTGGTTTCAAATGTGAAAGCCATAAAATCTGGCTCAAACAATGCTTTTCTACTCTACCCAAGAATCTTAAGTGTAATTCTTCAAAAGATTTTACCAGAAAATGATTTTCAAAAGGGAGAGTCTTTTAAAATGAAAAGTTTAACTGATGAAACTTTCACAAGAATGCTGGGTTCTTCAACCCAAGAAAAGGTGTCAAAAGTGTCCAAAGTTTCTAAAACACAAACAAAGAGGACAAAAACAACAACTGTTGTTCAAACCTCTGTTGTTAAGCCTACTGCTCCTGGTGATCATGGCACTTCATCCAGTGCTGTGAAACCCACACCAGCCACCAAAAGAAAACGTCCATCCTCAAAAACCACCTCTACACCCAAAAAGGGACTTCTGGAAGATGAGATACCAGAAGCTAACCCTGTTGCATCACCAAAGCAACCTGAAACCACTGTTGTTACTTCCTCACAACAGTTGGAGATAAAAAACTCCTCAAGAATCCTCACAAAAGGATCTTGTTGTAAGCCAAAGGGAACGTCATACTGAGGCATATGAGTCACTTGACCATATGTTTACAAGTCCATCTCCCAGGGCTAATTCTCTTCTTACTCCACCCACTTCACCACCACATGTTCCACAAACCATGCAACCTCTGTTTGAGGCAATTGACAAAACTCAGGATAATCCCAGTTCCTCTCCTTCACCTGTCACAGAGAGTATACCTCCACAAGTGACTGGGCCTGAGAAAAGTCAATCTGTCAACCCACAAACAGATGAGGAGGTTACACTCCCAGAGTTCAATGTAACTCTTGGTGAGTTTTCAAGTGAAGCAGCCACTACTGATGTAGAGACCATTGTCTCACAACAGGACAGTGGTTACATAGCTAAGACTTCCTTGAAGGCAACAACTGATGAGGCCACCATTGTGTCCCCAAAATCAGTTGGAAGTCCCCAGAACCAAGACCAAGGGGCAGCTGGTTCTCATTCTATGGACTCACCTCCTAGGACTGAACCAGTTAAAACTACCACTGGTGGGAATTCAGATGATCCTATTAACTTAGGTGATGGATTAAAACTACAAGAATTGACGGATAGAGTTCAAACCATTGATACCTCTGTTGCTGACATCAAAACTGATGTCAAGTCAATATTGGAAACCTTGGCTAACTTTACAAAGAGTCAACCCTCCACTGCTGATGTTGCTAATGAGCTATGGAAATCTGTTTCCCCCATCATCATAGCTCACAGAAAATTAGCAGATCAGACACAAGAGACTTATATGACATTGATCAGAAATATGGTGGATGCCAGATTTAATGACACAAAGGCTGACATCAAGGTGATCAAAGACCATCTGCTGAAGACTACTGGCTCTGCCCCTACCACAATTCTCAAAGATGAAGATGATGATGAATTCACTGCTGATGATGCCAAAAAGGGGGAGAGTGGCAGAGATAGGCTACCAAAACTGAATCCATTTGGTGCACCACCCTCTCAAAAGAGTAAGCCAACTGCTGACAAACCAGAGTCTACAAAATCAGCACCACAAAAACAACAACAACAACCAAGTGTTCAAACCCCTGCTACTGAACCAGTCAAAACCAGCAAGGCAAAGGAAGTTGATACCTCTGCCAATGAAAAAGCTGATAAGGCTGCTGAAGACAAGCTTAAAAGGGCTGACACTTTGGAAGTTAAAGCAGAGAGGTTGATTCAGCTCAAAAAGGAACAACAGCAAGAAGTAGAAGATGTGAGTTCCTCAAAAAGAGAGAAAATGTCTGCAAAACATACAAGGAAACCACCATCTAAACTATCTTCTGAAACCACTGCTGCTGAAACCCCTGTTACCACAACCACTGCTGCTGAAACCACTGAAACCACAACCACTGCTACCAAAACCACTGAAACCAAAACCACTGCCACCAAAACACCTGTTCCAACCAAACCAATCACCACACCATCAACTACCAAACCAACCAGCACACAATCAACAACCAAACCTACCACAACACAACCAAAAACCCAAACATCTGCTGGTTCTACAAAAGGACCAACAGAGGTTAACCAAACCACTGCTTCATCTTCACCCTCACCAAAGATCTTGTACAGCAGAAAAAGGAAATCTACCTTTGTTGTACAAGATGAAAACATTCATACCACACCACCTAACACCCCAATCACACAATCCACACCTGTCCCAGCCATTCCACTCTCATCATACTCACCTCACACCTCACAATTCAGATCACACAGACCACCACCATCCATCACACCATTGGCTGAGAAGTATCCCCTTGAACTTGATTTACTCAAGGGGGAACTTCAATCCTTCTATAATACTGATCAGCCATCAGAAAGATCCTTCCCTTCTCTTAAAAATTTTCCTGTTCCTCCCAACATTGATACATACTTGAAATACAAGAGTGAACAGGCAGATGCCATCATTAAAGAGAAGTGTAAAGGGAAGGATGACAGGAGTGCTCAGGGCATCCATTCAGCAGAGCTTAGCAAATTGAGAAGGATTGAGGATTTTGCTAAGACCCTGAGCAACTCCATGTCTTCCATGCCTCTCAGCAAAGATATGGAGAAGGAGGTTAGGGATTATCTTCTAGAACAGATCTTGGCCACTATGCCTTACAAAGCCAACAAGAAACAATTTACAGGCTGGACCACACATGCTCTTAGAGAAGAATTAATCAGGATTGAAAGCATGGCCAAGAATCCTCCATCAAAGGTCTCTGCCCCTGATTTTAGCAAAGGGAGAGATCAAGCTAGAGCTCTCAAGTTCAGAAGAATGAGACAAGAGATAGTAGCTGCCAAATATGGAGAGATGAGATCTGTGGCTAGATGGTCTGAAGTCAGATTGATTGAAACCTACAAGAAACTAGAAGAGAATAGAAAGACAGACCCTACCCTACCAAGAAAACCTATCTATGATGATGAGCCAAAGAGACCTCGATAGGCCTTTACACTTGACAGTTTACTAGAAACTTCTGATCTCTCTATTGCTGCAAGAAGACAGTTCAAAAAGCAGAAAGAGATGAGTGAAGAAGAACAAAAACAGTTTGCTGATACATTTGTTAAAGAGGGTCTCATAAACCAGATTCGATATTTCTTTGATCCAACCACAGAGAGGCTCAGAGAACTCATTGGAAGACCTCCATCACCCAACTCATCAAAAATAAAGATGCATCACAGCCATTCATCTGATTCTAAAATTCTAAAATGGAAGTCAAACAAAGACACCCATGAATTGACATTGCTCAGATCAGATGGAAAGATTCAGAAACTAAGTATGGATGATACACATGGCCTGTGTGCTGAAGATCTTCAAACTGCTAAATCTAGAGCTGGAAAGAGATGCTGAAGACCTCTTCTATCTAAGCTTTGAATTGCAACTCAAGGGCCAAATAAGAGAAAGTCTTATAAGGAATAAAGATCAAGAATAAAGCTGAGTTTTGGCATCATCTGTTCTAGGGGGAGATTGTTGGGTCTGCTGACCTGGAGAAGAACAGATGATTGAAAAGCCAAAATATTCTATCTTTTGATCCTTGAATAAAAACAGTTGTTATAAAGAAGCTTTCCCCAAAAGACTGTTGACTCTAACAACTGCTGTATCAAACAACTGATAAAGACAACTGCTGCTGATGAAAGGTCTGCTGAACAAACGTCTGATGAGCAAAGGTCTGATGAAGAAACAACTGCTGACCAAGTACTGAAGAACAAAGGTCTGTTGAAACAACAGCACTTTGGTTCAACAGATGATAGAGACCATCACAGTTTTACTTTACAGTGTTTTGTATTATCAGAGTTTTCAATGTAACAGTAGTTATAGTTAGCAGATGTTAGAAGTTGTTAGTCAGTTAGAGGTCGTTGTCTTAGGTGACGTCAGCACTGATCATCAGAGTTTTGGTTTAGTCTATAAATAGAACAGTGGATGTACTGTTCTATTCATCACTCGTCATTCTCTTAAGACAAACATTCTCTGAGTGATCAGGCTGAGGGGGAGTTTACTTGTACAATTGTAATCTTTCAATTAATGAAAGCATTCGATTAAAAACAATTATTCTCCATGTTTTGGTTTATAGTTTATTCCGCTGCACTTTCCATTTATATTTCATTCCATTTGATTCATACTTATTCAAACAATCAAAACAAACAGAACTTAGATCCTAACACATCAACACGCAACCGAGACCTTGGATAGAAGCATCACAATAAACAACAAAATCATCCATGCCCTCAGGCAAGGATAGGATACGAGCAGAATAGAGCTTAAGCTTCAACGTTTGAAACGCTGACTCTTGCGAATTATCCCAGTAAAACTTCTTGTCTTTCTAGGTAAGGGAGGTGAGGGGTTGAGAAATCTTTGAAAATCCCTCAATGAAACGACGATAGTTGGGCGCGAGACCTAGGAATTGCGGCAGCTCCGTTGGCGTATTCGGTGCTTCCCAGTCCTTGATAGCTTCTACCTTAGCTGGATCGACATGAATCCCTTTTTTATTAACCACATGACCAAGGAACTGAACTTTGCGCAACTAAAATCACACTTCGAGAACTTTGTATAAGGCTTCTCTCGCCTCAAAATTTCCAAGACTAGTCGCAAGTGTTCCTTGTGTCCACCTTGGTCTTGGAATAGACCAGAATATCATCGATAAACACGATAACGAACTTATCAAGATAGGGCTTACAAACACGATTCATCAAATCCATGAACACCACCTGTGCATTGGTGATACCAAAAGGCATGAACAAGAATTCAAAATGGCAATAGCGAGTTCGAAAAGCAGTCTTCGGAATATCGGCTTCCTAGACTCTCAGCTGATGGTACCCCGACCTCAAATAAATCTTTGGATAGAAATAGAACCCTGAAGCTGGTCGAACAGATCATCGATGCAAGGAAGAGGATAGTGATTCTTGATGGTCACCTTGTTTAGCTCACGGTAATCAATGCACATGCGAAGGCTTCTGTCTTCTTTTTTAACAAACAAGATAGGGGCTCCCCACGGGGATGAACTAGGCCGGATAAAACCTTTCTCTAATAACTCCTGCAACTAGTTGGATAATTCCTGCATCTTGGGAAGGGCAAGACGATATGGGGCTCGAGTAATAGGGGCTGCACCAGGTGCAAGATCGCCGAACTCAACCTAACGCTGATGGGGAAGGCCGGGCAACTTTTCAGGAAAGACATCAGGGAAATCACGAACAACGGGAATATCTTCAATCCTCTTTTATTCTTCAAGTGACACAGAAACAAGAGCCAGAATGGCCGAATAACCCTTTCGAAGATACTTGTGGGCTTTCATACATGACATGATATTCAAAGGAACACCGCCTTTCTCACCATGCACCAGAAGAGTTTCTCCTTCCGGGAGAGGAAGTCGAATGACTTTATCAAAGCAAACGATTTCGGCACGATATAAGAATAACTAATCCATACCCACGACAACATCAAAACTACCCAAATCAACCGGCATGAGATCGATGCGGAAGGAAAAACTCGACAACTCAAGGCGACACTCCCTAAGAACATGCGTCGCTTTAAATTTCTTACCATTAGCCAATTCTATCAAGAACTTAGCCTCTAGAGGTGTGGGAACTAAATCAAGCAATTGACTAAACTCAACAAATATGAAACTATTATCGGCAACATAATAAAATAAAATAAAATCAAAGCATAGCGATCATTAAGAAGAAACGTACAGGTAACAGTGTCAGGATCCTGTCGGGCCTCGCCCGAACCAATCATGAAGGCACGTGCATTCCTGCTGCCACCCCGTTGTTTCCATTACCTGTCCTATTATCTCCATTCGAGCAAAACACGAAATGAAAATTCTAGATTAGAATGTTTAACATTTTGTGCATCTTGTTTTAGAGTTTGTTTTGTTAACAAGTGCATTGTGCACCTTAACCACTTTTGGCTTGCGAATGAAATGCTATACAACCAAAGTGAAGATTTGGACATTGCGACTTCGGGACATCATCATATCAAAGAGGAGTCGTTCTTGTCCTTATGTTTGTTTTTGTGTGTTTTGATTCCCCTTATTACATTGAGGACAATGTAACGTTCAAAGTGTGAGGGTGGGGAAATTTTGGTGTGTTTCAAAATTTTATAAAAAATAGTCGTTGGAAAATTTTTAACACGAAAAAAACATTTAAAATTTTGTCATGGTCGATTTTAGATTGTTTTTATTATAGATTCTTAATCATGGTTTAATTTGTGATAGGTAATATGAACCGTTTTCAACAAGTATTTTTTTAAGAAAAATGTTACAATTACCTGGTTAAGTTTAGCAAGCTAGTGAAAACAATTATATGCACACATCGGTAACCTTATTTCCTACTTTTGGTGAGATTTTGAGCCTACTTACATTTGAGCATATAGATGTATATATTTCATTTGTTGAGTGTAAGCCACTGTTGCTTTGTTACAAAACTTGTGTGATTTGATACATGCTAAGTGAATATGCACTAAATGTTAAAGGCAATTAGGATATCCTTTTCTATTACACCAATTTTTGTGTTAAACTATGTTTACCCAAAATATAACCATTAGTCGTTAACTTTGAGCCTAAACCTTTCGTTTTTCAAAACCATATATTCTAACCAACCATCCAACAATTTTACCAAACATCTATTAGATCCAAAGTGTATACATTTATGTTTTGTATCTTTATGTATTACTTCATGAAAAGAAAAAGAAAAGTTAAAAAAAATGAAAGAAAAAGAAAAAAAAGAAAGGAAAAAGAAAAATTGAAAAGAAAAAGAAAATATGTATTGTATTGTAGGTCGATTTTGAACAAAGTTGTTCAATAAGGATCAAAAGTGAGTTGGGTTTCACCACATTTTTATTTTAGCCATTTTTACCCACATGTTCCTACCTTTACCCAAAGCCCAAAACCCATAAGTCCTTTTCATATATGTGTATTTTTACTAAGTTTGATTGTTATACAAGTTTATATTAACAAGTTTCAGTTTTGGTCTTTGAGTGAATAATACTAGCACATCTTTTGCTAGTCCATGTATTATTCCGATAGGAGTGAATATTCCGAGGGGTGTGTACATGTAAATGAGTTCAATAGAATGTTAAACTTAATCTAGTTTAATTCTGTTTTTGAAAAATCTATATATTGGGCTTGTTGAATTAACACATCTAATGCTTGTCACAAATGAGGTATGATTGAACCTTAAGCAAGAGTTCTAGAAACGATCAAATTATGTTTGTTGATAAAAATATTTTTTAGAGTTTTTCAGGGACTGAAAAAGATAAGTGTGGGGGTGTGATTTGATGCCGAAAGGCACACATTTGTGTAGTTTATTTTGGTATTTTTATCGTTTGCTGTGTGTAGATTTGCTCGAAATTATGTGCTTAGCCGAGAATGTGGGACGACGAGCTAAAAGAGTTAAAATGATGATTTTACGGGCCTAAAGTGCGAAGACGCGAGCCGGAACGAGAATGTGCACGAGAAACGATCAAAACCGGAAGACAAAATAAGTTTTTCCTGCAAAAACCTCGGTCGCGGCCCGCGGAGGAAAAAGGAAGCCCTCCGCAGCCCGCGCCGTGTTCAGATCTGAGAAAACATTATTTTATTGGCCGCGTGGCGCGGAGATCTACCTTGATCTCCCGCGGCCCGTAGCCGCGTCATAAACAGCTCTAACGTGCTGTTCGACTTTCCAACTCATGCTAGCCTAGTTTTGCATCTTCTTCATCATTAAAACACCATGGAGCTTCTGAGAACAACACGACCCTTTGGGACTTGATCCCAGGTCAGTCCAAGACCAAGAAATGCATAGGAATGAAGATTGTTCGGTTGTAATCATGTTCGGTTAGATTGTACTTCACTTCCGGGTGACGATTTTGTAAGCTTTCGGTTTGATTTGTTGTTGTTATGATTGTGTTTGTGACATTTATTACAGTAGATAATTATTGTGTTAATTGACGTGATGTTTGGTTAGACTTAGTTCTTGTTTGGGTATGTCTATTTAATACAAACTTGTAAGATATGAATCCCGTCACTTATGCCTTAGCATGATATAGTAGATTTGGTGAACGTAATAATAGATTGCGGTTCTCTGTTGTGACAACCGGCAAATTCAGGTTAACATTTTTACAAACATATAAGCCTACCTTAACAAAAACAGTTATTTAACATACTTGACTAGGTCAGTTGAGTCGGTTTACATTACGTATTGTCCAGGGTTCAAGGATTCGGAGGATCATTGGGGTATTATACGCACACACGAGCCATGAGTCCCGTTGTTGGTGAATTACATGAATTGGATTAAGTAATAAACATGAATTGTTCCATATATGATGTGCAGCGTGTAAATACGTGATTACATGGTGTTTATGTGTTTACATATAATTAACATATGTTAGGATTGCATGATCATATGTTAGAATGTGTTAAAAGGGATTAAAGCAATAAAACCATAAACAATTGAAAACCAGAATTTTGGTTCAACCCTAAGGGAGGTCGAACCAACAACCTTGCACCCCATTCGACCTATAATAGGGTCGAATAAACCCCCATTCGACTTCAAGAGGGTGCGAACCAACTCTGACTATAAATACCACACTTTGCAACTTTTCATCATTTCATAAACCCTAACCGTCCGCAAGTGCTCTCTACAACCCCAAACCTGTAGGGAGGAGTTTTTGACCCCGTTTATCAGATCCTAACACAAAAACACGTTCTACATCATAAACCAGAGAAGATTCATGGTATGTTCTTGATCTAAAACCTTTTTAATCATTTTTATTCGTTTTTATTAAATCCTAAGTGTCCAGATCTGATTCAAGGGAGTTTTTATGAATAAAAACCTTTCTAACAGCTTTCTAAACAAAACCTTTTCATTAATAATGAGTTTTCATACAAAAATCCTTATGTTAATGGTGTTAAATGAGATGTTATGTGTTATATGATGTTTGAATCAGGTGTAGATGATATATTAATGATCTAGGACTGTTTTAGATGACGGGTTATGATTATTATAGGGTGCAATTGATGATGGATGATGTTTTACCCATTTTGGGGATTTATGTGTTGAATCTAGGGTTTGTTCTTGGTGGTATTGTTAATGAGATGATTAGGGGTTTTTATATACATGATAATCTGAGCATAATAATCTGTTTATGAAGTGGATTTGATAAGTTTCCATTTTTGGTAAAGATTACATCCATTGTTGTCACATTTCCATAATTTGCCATTTTGGGTAAATTGTGATTTCTTAATGAAACGGACGGATTTCGAGATATACTTTGTAGGGTTTTGTGGGGATAGATTAGATTTATCAACTGCTGTGATTTATGATGTTTTGTGATGTTTTCGGACTTTTTTTATGCGATTTGGTGCGTTTTGGGAGTTTTTGCAGCAATTGAGCCGAACCAGAAATTGGTTCGACCTAACAGGGGGTCGAACCAACATCCAGAAGGTTGAACCAGGCACCAAAGTTCCTATTCGACCCTCAGAAAGGTCGAACCAAGCTGGTTTTTGACTGATTCGACCCCACGACTTCATAAATGTGATTTTTGATGCAAACTAAGTGTTTTATGCATGATCCTTGTGTGTTAACTATATGTACTTGATCAATTAGTGTAACGGGTCACCAACGGGATGTCAGGTCTGCCGAGTGTATCTAGTTAACGTTTAAACACATTTTCAAACCTACGTAGTCAAGATCTGGACAATCGGGGAGTAGTTGACCTGCGGGATATTAGTCTAGTATCTTATACACACTTTATGATAGGTTGCCGATATTAGGGACTATCATATCACTTTTGTTCATTCTATTATAAGAAGACGCAACCTAAGGTGAGTTCCATAACCCCACGTTTACTAGTTTAGCTTTCAGGGGAGAAACATGCTACGTAATTGTATTCTTTAAACTTATGTCATACTATGGTCAGCTTTTGGTTACTATACGGTTTGCTAAAGTCCCGGGGGAAACCATGAATGTGCGGGGTAGCACAATGGGGGAAATGTGGATAGATCTATTAGGCGTGACCTGCCCCACTCGTCGGCTGGGAGCCGGGCGGGTACATATTGTCTTGACTTATGTATTCATGTTTTCGTTTATTCGGGCAGGAGTATACTTGTATTCGTATTCGTGTATTCATGTCCAGTAATGGTTTCTAATCGTAATAGTAGCAGAACTTACGCCTAGCTATCGTACACATGACATATTATTGAGCGGATTGAACTTGGTACACTTTGGAAACGTTTTATAAAAACATGTGGATCGACTCACCAGCATTATATGTTGACATCTTTTTTGCATGTTTTCTCAGGTCGCTAAGGTAGCAGCATGTGGACTAGACGCACGGGTCTTGCATGGCGTCTAGGGTCTTCTAGTTGCATGTTTTGAATAATTATTTTAGACTACTTTTGTTTTATTTTGGGATGTAAACTTGATTAAGCTTCCGCTACTGATTTTGTGTTATTAAAAATTTAATGGTTTGGTGTACGTATCTTACATTTAGTTGTCGTTTATTGTGACCGTTGACTTGGATCCTGGTGTGTCACACGCCTCGCGGTAAAAACCCCGCATGTGAAATTTGAGGGTCTGACATCTGTCCTCGTGTTTATTGTAGTGAAAACCTATCATAGTAGCCTTAGAAAGCCTAGGCCTTGCATATCCGATCCCGGGAGTGAGTATTTAGTTATAAATTTAGTGTAGTAATCTTATTGGTACGAGTTGGTTGTGCCTCGTATTGATATTCAAATCTATCAAAAATATAAAAAGAGAAAAGACTCAAACAGGTTGTTAGAAACGAAACTTCATAATTGTATTTTCGTATTTATTCAATAAAAACTAGACAATCATTTAATCAGTGTAGTGCTAACCACATGCTCGCTCTTTGTGGATTCGATACCCTTCTTACCAAGCTATGTAGGTTATTAAGGTTTTGCATGACCTGTGACGACCGGTTCATCAAATGTTGTGTGTAGATTTTCTCGAAATTAGGTGCTTAGCCAAGAATGTGGGACAACGAGCTAAAAGAGTTAAAATGATGATTTTACGGGCCTAAAGTGCGAAGACGCGAGCCGGAACGAGAACGTGCGCGAGAAACGATCAAAACCAGAAGACGAAATAAGTTTTTCCTACACAAACCTTGGTCGTGGCCCGCGGAGGAAAAAGGAAGCCCCCCCGGCCCGCGCCGCATCCAGATCTGAGAAATCATTATTTTATTGGAGACCGAAACATGCTCTTATTTTAATAACTGAATGTGAGCTAAATATGATAATTGATTTTTTTAAGATTATGTGGTCTCTTAGCAGCTTATTCTATTTTAATTAAAAATATGTGTTAAGGTTGTTGTCAAATTTTCTAAGGTTGTGTGTCAAGTAGGGCTGTTCAAATCGCTCGCCGCTCGTGGCTCGTTCGGAAAATGCTTGAAAAATGCTTGCTCGTTCTTCCGCTCGGTTGTATATGAGCCGATCGGCTCGGTTCGGTATGCAAATGAGCCAAGCACGAGCAAAGGTACGCTCGGATCGGTTCGGCTCGAATAAATTTTTATTTATTTAATAATAAATATACACACAATTTATAGATAAATTTATGGCTTTATATATAAGATTTTATTGGATTTGACTCAGTATATGTAAACAAAATAACCAGCCCACTAAACACAATAAAAAAATTAACACTAGATTTAATAGTAAAACAATAAGTCATGAGGTGACAGTCTTGATCACTTATGTATGTTAATAGTCGTCCATCGCTAATTGTCGCTTGATATCACACCTACGTCACAATGCAACAACTGTTGTCTAACGTATGCTCATCACCTTAACAGTCTCAATCTAAGCCTTATCCTTGGACACTGGGATCTCAATATTAGTGTTAGCATCAGACATTTTGACCTTAGTTGTCACCCGACAATGATAACATCGAAGGAAACATCCCAATTTTATAATCATCCATATTATTCACCGCTCGATTATCGCTCGGCGCTCGCTCGGAAAATTTACGCTCGAAGAATGCACGTTCGGTTTTCGGCTCGATTGTAAACGAGCCGCTCCGCTCGGTTCGGTTTGTAAACGAGCCAAGCACGAGCAAAGCTTCGTTCGGATCGGCTCGGCTCATGAACAGCCCTAAGTTTCTATGGGTTCGGTGTCAAGATTTTTAGGGAAGAGCATAGGGAGTAAAAATGAAAACTTTGAATGCATAGGTGTGGGTAAAATGAAGGAGGGGCTAAAAAGCCATTTCATAAAGTTAAAGGTGGATTTGATCGACTTGTTGGATTTGTCATTTTGTTTTGAAGTAGGGGTCAAATTTATCATTTCACATTCACAATGTAAGGGGTGGGTCTTGTCTTTTTTTCTGTAAGTTGGAGGTTTGATGGCGTAAGTTGGAGGTTTGATGGCGTAAAGGTTAACGACGGTAATCTTTAAGATATATAAGAATATGAATGAAGGATGGGGATAATTTAGAAACTCCCTTGAGTTGGAGAAACCCATGAAACTCAATGGTGGCCATTGATCAACAAGTATCTATGATTGAGATTAATCCTGATTATTTTATTTCACTAAAGTACATCTCCTTTTTCTTTTTTAAAGAATAAGGGTAATATAGGTATTTTGTCCATCTCTCTTCTCTCTCACATCTCTTCTCTCTCCTGACTCTCTCTCTCTCCTCTCTCCTCTCTTTTTCCTTTTACATTTTTTCAATTTTTAACCCTTTTATAGGTAAGAATCAGTCAAATTTGACTGTAACAACTTACGTGTTACGTTGTAACATGTTATATGTGTCATTTGTATGTATTTACGTTGTTACATTTTAAAACATGTTACACTGTAAAAATAGCATTTTACATGTTTACGTATGTATCATAGTTAATGGTGCGTATGTAACCTGTTTTAAATTCAAACTCAAAAACAGAAAATAAACTGTTGTAGCAAGTTACATACATATTTACAACCTATTTACATTTGTATGATTTTTTTTTTGACATATAAACACAATCAAATTCAAACTTCAACAAAAAAAATAACTGAACATTCATACACATAAAAAATAAAAACATATCCCGTTTGTGACCACCAAAGATCCGCTGAAAATTGACACGAGTAGCTACGGTTTTCGCTTCTTCAGACACCTCCATGGTTTCCTCTTGAACTTTTGGCATTAGGCTTTCCCTTCTCATCAAAGCCAGGCCTGAATAAAGTAATTAGTCAGGTCATCCACAATAATAATGACAACATAAAAAGTTTTGAGAATTTGTAAAGGTCATCCGAAAAAAATGCCCCTTAAAAAATTGATTAGTGGTCTTCATATCATCCTTTTGTTCTTTCATTTACATAAAATAAAATGTTATTATCATGTAAAAAAAAAGAAAAAAAAAAGTAAATCATACCTTTTTATTTGTATGCCTTCTGACAAATTACTTATTTCTCCATGTGTTAGTGGTTTTCATTTGGGGATCAATAACAAAAAATAAGTTAATGCAAAGAAAGTTGTCTTGCATATTATATCGAAAAAATTAGAATATCAAACAAAAACACTGGAAGTGGATAAACATTAACACACATACCAACAAATGATGGTATGTAAATTGCTTCGTTCACAAAAATATCACTACAATAAAAAGACTCTGATCACTGCAATAAAAAAAATCTCCAAAAAAATCAATAATAATAATAATAATAAGTAAATTAACGTTATAAGCGAGATGATATTTCATACCTGAAAACAAAAATCCTTCTCCTATTTAAAATCCTTTTGATTTCCTTGGTTCTTGAGCTCCTTGAAATACCCAAACAGTGGAGAGTAAATATTATTTTGGAGGTGCTTTGGTATTAATATTCAAACTTTATTTCTCAAAGAAAGCTTACAACTACCGCAAAAACCAAGCAAAACTCCACCACCAGATCTGAACCCACGAACTACCCATCTGGCTCAAGCTCTGTTTTCAGATCCCCAAAACCCCACCACCAAAATAGACCCCACACCAACCCCACCATCACCATCACCTCCAAGACCACCGTCAACCACCGCCCATCACCTCCACTCACCCCGTTCGAAAAACACACCACGTTCACATCCCACCTCCACCCCATTCAGATCTGTTTTAGATCCCAAAAAACACCACTAAGCAAAAAAAAAAAACCAACAAAAAAACTTACCCAGATCTATGTTGAAAACCAAACAAAAAACCGGGCTTGGATTTGGATGATATGATGGATTTATTAAGATCTTGAACCGGCACCTCGACTTGGTTTCAAATCTTGGATGAATTTTGTTTGATGTAAAAATTAAATAGAAAAGAGATAGAAAGAGTGTGTGTGTGTGTGTGTGTGTGAGAGAGAGAGAGAGAGAGAGATAGACATGGTAGAGACACATTTGGACTCAAGTGTGTGTGAGAGATAAAGAGGAGTGGATGTGATGTTTATTTAAAATGATAGGTCAGACAAATGAGATGGGTGAAGTTACCATCTTGCCCTTTTGCTAAATGTTAAGAAAGGAGATGTGGAAGCATGACAACCATGGGATGGGTTTCAAAGGTTTCTCCAACTCAACATGGTTTCTTAAGGATACATAGCCTATGAATGAAAACACTTTATTATTATTTAGTATTATTTACTTGTTATTGATATTATAGTCTTACTATTTTAACAATTACTATTAATATCATATAATCAAACAATTATGACTGACGTTAATCATGTCGAAATTGTGTTTTGTAGACACATTTGAAGAATTTTATCCAAACTTTACTAATGTAGTTGACCACGAAAATGCCATCAAAATAACAAAGATTTATTGGTTCGTATTTCATATGATTGTTTTGTCTGATTACTTTATTTTTAATATTAGCAACAAAATTACTTCCTAGCAACAAAATTACGGAAGTGCGAATAGTTAATTATGTACTTGATTATTATATGAACTTAGTTATTATTATTTTTCATTATTATGTACTTGACTACACTTTGAACCAAATAGCTAGACACGTTTTATTGTGAAAGACTGAAAGAGCCACCTTGGTACCTTCCAAATCTTTTGGTTTGGTTTGGTGAGCTTTGACCCCTGAGCACTTGAGCTGAACCTTGAACCCTTGGACCATTGATCACCTTCCAAGCTAGCTTTCCTTATATATATCAAACACCAAGAAATCTCTCTTCAGTTATCTGACTATCTCATTAGTCATTACATTTCCACCATTATTACCTATAACTTCTCTACTTCAATACTTTCGAGCATTAGATTTGCCTGTTTCAAGACAGATGGATTTGAAGATAGATGTAAGGTTTCTTCTCTTACCTTTTGCACATCTTCTTTTCCCTCGCTACGCTTCTGCCGTCATCACCCTATTCCTTTTCTTTGTATCCTTCAAAGTTCCCTTCAGCTTACGACTAACCACAAGTTCTCTGCTTCGTTTTCGAGCAATAGACTTTTCAGTTTCGGTGACGATATGTTTATTGTGTTTGATCTTCATTTCAACACCCCAGTTTTGGATTGTTACTTCCATTCTCTTATTTTGCTTGTCTCCCTGGGATGGCTTATTGTTTGAAATGCTAAAGATGGTTTTATGGTGGTTATATCACTCCCTTAGAAGTATTCCTATGCATCAAATTCTATGCATTTTGAATCTTAGTCATGACGAAGAAGAAGCACAGCTGGGGGGTGATCAACATGAGGAGTTGAATGGGGTGACGGATGACCATGTTTTGGAGATAGATGTTGATGATCAACCTGAATCCGATTAGCGTAACTGCCCCAGGGTGTTGGAACGCTACTGGTTATTACATTAATTTGTTGTGTCATGGAGTTGTTTTTGTTGTATGTAGTGTTTTGTTAAACTTTTGTATTTAGATTTAAATGCATGTATCAACGTAGTATATCCGCGTTAGTGTTATGATATGAATAACTTTTTGGTTTGGAACATTGTTTGTACGATAAATATCTAGTTAATATATGATAAGTGATTACAAATAAGTATTGTTTCTATAATAAAGATAACTTAACATGTATACAGTTTCATTTTAAAAAAAAAAATAATAGTTGTAATAATAGATATCTATTAGAGATATAGTCAAATGTATTTGAACATGGCGGCAGCGTCTCATCGGAAACCTATTCCGATAGAGGTGCAACAGAGGCTTACAAAATTCTTCATCACAAATCTTCCGGAACATTGCAGTGGTTCGGATCTGGCAGAAGTTATTAGAGATCATGGGGATATTTATGATATCTACATAGCAAGAAAAAGGGATAAAGGAGGGAGAAGATTTGGGTTTGTGTCAATCCTTGATGTTAAAGATAAAGCGGCTTTGATTAAAAACCTGTCTAGCATTAAGATGGGTGGTTTTAAACTAATGGTAAACGTAGCCAGATTCATTCTTGAAGATGGTGAAGTTCGCCAACCTAGGCAAGATAAACCGATAGGCAGGAAGGATCCAAAACCTGCTGTCATGGGAGACTCACATGTAAGGTTCGTCAAGAGAGGGGCTATCTCCTTCCAAGAGGCCCTTACAGGAGAGAGAAAAAGGGATGCTGTAAACCCTACTTCTGTTATTCTTGATGATAAGGTGTTAATGTATGGTGATCTACTCGATAAATCTGTTACTTTTAAGGTGAGTTCTTTCCAGATGCTTCGTAACATCCGAAAGATCCTCAAGGATATGAGTTTATCTTGTGGTAAACTTAAATACTTGGGAGGTCTTAGGTTCATTATATCCTTTAACTCCGGTGATCAAGCAATCATGGCTAGGGATGAGTTCTTGGGCAGGGGCACTGAGTTCGATGAAGTTTCGGTATGGAAAGGCCAAGACTTTACCTTTGAAAGAATAGCTTGGGTTAAAGTTCTTGGTATTCCTCTCCATTTGATGTCAGAAGAAACCCTAAAGAGTGTCACTAAACCTTTTGGGGATGTGGTTTTTTGTGATACATATGACAAAGATTTGTCCTATTGTTACGCGGCCCTCTTGGTAACTGATGGCAAGATGATAAACAGTGAGGTCTCTGTTATGTGGAAGGATAAACTATATGAAGTCTGGATTAATGAAGACTGTGGTGCTTGGTTACCGGATTTTATGTCTGAAGATGACTCCGGTGCTAGTGGTCCTTCTAATGAGCGGGATGATAGAAGTAACACCTCCATGTCGGATTGCTCTGAATCATCAGAAGAAGAGGAGGAAGTTCAAGAGCCGGAAACTGACTCGGTGGTGGTGCCGGTGCATGAGTCGGTGCCGGAGGATTGTTTCTCTACTCCGGTGACAGTTAATGCATGCATTAATGAGGATGTTATTATTAGCAATGATTGCGGAAAGGAATGTTCAACTAATGATACGTTTCCTATTATTGTGGAGAATAATGCGCTTCCCAATAATGAGGTATTTAATGGACCAGCTGACCAAGGATTTTCGGTTTTAAACAAAAACAAACGGAAGAAAAATAAAGTGGCTAATACTGTGGGCCAAGACTCTGACAATTACAAAAGTAGTAACGATAGGCCCACAAAGGAGTCAAGGATGGAATTGGATGGAGATGACCCTTTTGGACTGGACCCATTGATTTTGGGCTCAGTTAATGTCAACAGAGGAGAATTGGGCCCAGTAAACTTCGTGGACTTACAGGATAGGATTTTATCCCCTAGTGCCCCACCTGAGCAGCAGATACAAGACTCTGATTTAAATGACACTCCTGATGATAGCTTCCTCAATAACCCAGTACCGGAGAGAGGTTTCAACCTTGAAGATGAAGTCCGTGAAACGGAAATCCTTGGAGGCAAAATCGGTGCGCAACTCTCTAATTTTCGTGAATTGGTTAGACAATCGGTGGAACAAGAAGGTTTACAATCAGGTTACCAATGAATTTTTTTATCTTCTAATGTTAGAGGGATTGGGGTGGCTGGGAAACACTCTTGGTTAAAAGGTTTGGTAGTTAATAATGGTGTAGATTTTTTAGTCATTCAAGAGTCTTTGGTTTCAAAGGCTGGTGGCTTTGATTTCACTAGACTTTGGGGGATTAATGATGCACAGTTTGATTCGGTTGAGGCGTCTGGGAGGTCGGGGGGTCTGGTCAACATGTGGAACCCCAAAAAGTTTAATAAAATTTCGTCTGTCGAAAATCCGAACTTTCTTATCACATCGGGCACGTTAACTTCTGATGGTTCTCTTCTGAATATAGTGAATGTCTACGCCCCTCAAAAAACTGTACAAAAAAGAGCCTTATGGGACAGTTTAAGAGGGGTGATGGCGGGTTCTTCTGGGATGTGGGTATTATTAGGCGATTTCAACGCTGTTAGAATTCCGGAGGAAAGGAAGAATTCTAATTTTAATCGCCTCAGTGCTTCGGATTTCAATGCTTTTATTGATGATGTTAGTTTGCAGGAGTATTATATGAGAGGGAACAAGTTCACTTGTTTATCAAAGAAAGACTCGGGCTTTAAATTGAGTAAAATTGATAGAGTTCTTGTTTGTCAAGATTTTTTCAACAGGTGGCCTTTAGCTTGTCTTCGTGCGCTCCCAAGAGGTCCCTCGGATCATTGCCCCTTACTCCTTACAGTGGTGGATTCTAATTATGGAGCAAAACCATTTAGATGGTTTAATTCATGGTTAGATCGGGAGGGTTGTTCGGATATTGTCACTAAAGCTTTTGGTGATTGCTACTTTGAGGGGCCGTGGGATTTAGTGATCACCAGGAAGTTAAACTTCGTCAGGAACATTCTTCGGGATTGGTGGAAAGAAGTACAAAAAACTGAATCCGAGGATGTTGTTTCACTGCAACAGGAGATAGAGAAGATTGAGTTGATCGTGGAACAAAGAGACCTTGAAGAGGAAGAGATCTGGATCTGGGAAGAAAGTAAAAAGGGGCTGGAACAATTTAACTTGTATAGACAGCGAGATTTACTACAAAAGTCTCGAGTGAGGTGGGCAACAAACGGGGACGATAACTCCGCTTACTTTCATCGGTTCATCAATGGTAGGAAGGCCTCAAATGCCATTCCTGGCTTGATGATCAATGGTGAGTGGATTTCAAAACCGGCGTTGGTGAAACGTGAAGTTCTTAAACATTTCAGGAATCATTTCGCGGACAAGTTCAAGACTAGACCTGAATTGTTGTGTAGTAATATCAAAATAATCGAACCGGGTTGTGTGGATAAATTGATTGCACCGTTCACCAAAGAAGAAATCAAAGAAGCGGTTCTAGAATGTGGCTCTGATAGAGCCCCGGGCCCCGATGGGTTCAATTTTAGATTTGTGAAGCGTTTTTGGGAGTGCTTGGAGGAAGACTTCTATAATTTAATGGATGAATTCCATCGCACGGGGATTATTAACAGGGAATGTAGCACCTCTTTTATAACCCTCATTGCTAAGACCAAAACTCCTCTAGGTTTAAAGGACTATAGGCCGATAAACTTGGTAGGAGTCATTAGCAAAATTATTTCAAAGGTGGTGGCGAACAGGTTGAAGAAAGTCATTGGCATGGTTATTTCACACACTCAATCCGCCTTCATCAAAGAGCGCTTTATTCTCAATGGTCCGCTTATTATAAATGAAATAATTGGGTGGATGAAAAAAAGTGGGGATGATAGTTTCTTATTAAAGTTGGATTTCGAAAAGGCGTTTGACAATGTAAATTGGAATTTTCTTCTATCTATCTTAAATCAAATGGGCTTTCCTAATCGGTGGTGTCTTTGGATACATGGTATTTTATCTTCGGCTAGATCTTCCATCTTAGTCAACGGTTCTCCAACTTATGAATTTCAATGCGAGAAAGGAGTTAGGCAAGGCGATCCTTTATCCCCTTTCTTATTCCTTATTGCAATGGAAGGTTTGGCTTGTATTCTACAAAAAGCTACGGTCCTGGGTGAATTTGAAGGAATCCGTCTTCCAAATGGTGGCCCGATTATATCTCATCTTTTCTACGCCGATGATGCTTTAATCATGGGTAAATGGTCCAAAGTGAATATGCAAAAGTTGGGTCGGTTACTAAGGATATTTCATTTATGTTCCGGGCTAAAAATCAACATTAACAAGTCTCATTTATATGGGTTGGGCATTACCGAAGACGAGTTGAACAGGTCCGCGGGTTCTATTGGCTGCAAGGTCGGGAAGTTTCCTTTCGAGTATTTGGGTATTAAAGTGGGCGCGAACATGAACCGGATTGCTAATTGGAATCCGGTAATCGATACGATTCAATCGAGGTTGGTATCTTGGAAAGCTAACACCCTCTCCATTGGAGGGCGTCTCACCCTTATAAAATCAGTGCTTTCAAGTCTTCCAATCTATTATCTCTCATTATACAAGGCTCCATTGAAAGTGGTGAATCAGATAGAAGGCTTAATGAAGAAGTTCCTTTGGGCTGGTCTTTCGGACGCTAGGAAACTTCACTGGGTTCATTGGGATGTTGTGTCTACATCCAAGAAAGATGGGGGGCTTGGAGTCGCTAAGTTGGCTGATGTAAACTTAGCTCTACTGATAAAATGGGCATGGAGATTCAAGGTGCAAAACGGAAGTCTATGGAGGAATGTTATCGAAGCAATCCATGGTGGTAGGAATAAATGGATGTTCCTTCCGGTCGCTACATCTTTTAGTGGCTGCTGGAAGTCTTTGGTATCCACTATTGAGAGGACGCGCCTAAACGGCAAACCAGTGAGCGATTATTTCAAAGGTAATGTGGGGGATGGGAAGTCGCTGCGCCTTTGGAAAGACATATGGCTGGGTTCGGCTGCTTTAATGCACAGATGGCCGTCTCTTTATTCATCCGAAAGTAACAAAGGCTGCAAGATTGCCGACAGAATTGAAATGAATGGGGATAGCGCTGTTCTGGCTGCAAGCTGGAACGCTTCTGCTGATACGGTGGCAGCCATATCAGAAATGGAGGATGTATTATTCATGCTGTCCCCTGTCCGACTATCGAATAAACAGGATAGTTGGACTTGGGATGCGGGTGGTTCTGGAGTGTTCTCGGTGGCGAATGTTAAAGAATTATTACGAAAAGACAGGAATGACTACAGGCCTCATCAATTCTCTTGGGAATCCTGGGTTCCAATAAAAGTCAATATTCACATGTGGCGTGCAGAACTGGATCGACTTCCGACAAGAGTTGCCCTCGCGAAACGAAACATTACTCTTCCGTCCTTGGCCTGCCCTCTTTGCGATGTTTTTGACGAATCGTGTGAGCATATTTTTATTGATTGTGGGTTTGCCTTTGGTGTATGGAGCAGTATTTTGAGATGGTGCAGGATACAGACAGCCAGCCCTTTTGATTTTTCCGACTTACTCAAGATGCATTCGCAGGTTCAAGGTGTAAAATGGGCCAAGAAAATAGTGAAAGGTATTATCATGACCGCTTGTTGGGCAATCTGGAAAGCACGAAATAAAAAGGTTTTTGACAATAAAACGCCCAAGGTGGTAGATGTGGTGACCGATGTGAAGTCCATTACGTTTTTATGGCTGAAAAGCCGAAGTCGGTTAGATAACATTTCTTGGAAGGATTGGACGGTTTTTCCTATGTATATGTTGTAATCTCTTGTATTATTGTGGTGGTCCTTGGCTTGAGGTCGCCTGTTTTTAATGAAGTTAACCGTTCAAAAAAAAAAAATTAGAGATATAGTCAGTGGCAAAAGATTGAGCGAAAATCTTGAGGTCCGAAGTCAGCGGTTACGGAGGGTCAAAATCATATATACAAAAAAAAATTCTATACAGATGCTATATAATTTGAACTTCTAAGCGAAAATTTTGGAGGGTCGGGCGCCCCTTTCGCCCCTATGAAGTTGCGCCCCAGGTTACAGGAGCTAAGTCTGTGTCATGCTTCTATCGGTTTTGATCGAATATGACACAGTAATAATTACTAAATTAGAGGTTGTTTTATAATAGAGCAAAAACCTTTAACTACCCTTGCTGCATTTTAATAGGTTGCTTATAACTTGCGTCTAGTTAATAATTCACACCTTCATGTATATCAAAGTGTTTGGAATTGTTCATCAATTTAGTTTTCAATTTACGTATAAATAAAAGGTTTTCACGCACAAAGTACCAAAATACAATAAAAATGAAAAAAGTTTTCAGTTTAATTAAAAATTCATTCAATGCAGTTGGCTTCAACTTGATAGTGATATGCTTGATCCTAGTGCAGGGGTTCATGATTCAGGTCCAATCTCAAGGTCTAAAACAATATGATGTGACGGAAATGGAAAAAAAAATTGTTGCAATGTTTCTAGTAGTTTTAGATAATAAAAGTCAAAATATAAATCTATATTTATTGATGAATCTCATCTACTTTCATTAACATTCCCTTTGGTTCTCTTATGCAAAAAATTTTAGTTGATTAATTTTATATTTTAAACTAGCTTATACCCCGGGAACGTTCTGGGTTGAAAAATCTAATATGTTGTAATAAAATCTTAAATAAATGATTTGTACAACTATTAGAAGAGTATCTATGAAACTAATCCTTTAATATGAGACAACAGAAAAATAGAAATCATTGCATTTAAAACAACACTTGTCATGAATGAAAATATGCAGGCTTGTTGGAATCTTGTCAGCAGTGTAGAATCACCACATACCATTTGAGAATGATACATGGAATGAAAAAAAAACGTATTTTCGAGATTGATGTTTTGTTGCTAATGATTTCAATATATCCTCCACAAATCACATAGCAAAGGCATTATGATTATTACCTTCTTACACTATAGAGCTAATTGTGAGGATCTGATAACCCATGAAGCTAACGGTGAAGTCAACCATTAGCATTAAATTCATAATGCAGATTAACATGATGGCAACAACGGTTCCAAACCCATTTCAATTTTATTTTTGAAGAATGTAAAACCAAACTTTAATTCTCAGAGGCTAAACTAAATTTAACTTTCAAATGGTATTCTCATTCGGATATTCAAGTTTACAGATCGCAAATAATCAAGGAAACGGTCGTAAATAATCATAAGAAAGGATAATACTAACTACAATGAAAGAGAGGAAGAGGCGGAAACACCGTTTCAAGCTCGAACGCCACCATTAGAAGATGCAGATAGGGAGGCAACTTAATGGAATGAAGTGAACTTCTAAACATTCATTCTCTTCAGATAAAAATTAATCTGCGAATCCCCAAAACATCGTTGTATGAAGTATTAAAATAAAAGAATTGATTAAAATTTTAGGGACACAAATACCCTCAGAAACCGGTTATGACGAAAAAGCAAATCTGGATAACCTTACCCGTCAAAAAACTCGCTTGGGCTGCCACAACATCACTAGAATAGCATCGTGAGTCAACTGTGGCCAATTTTCGGCTTGAGTAGCCCAATCTGAGCATCATCGCTAGACCAAAACTCATGTTGCTCTCACATGTCTCTATCTCCACAGCAAGAAAAGAAAATAAAGAGTATCAACACCAAATCTATTAAAAAGGATAGCTCCAACTTGGAAACACTCTCGCAAAAAACCAAGGCATTATGATCCTTAGTAACTCGTCGATGTCCTTTTGTGTAGTAACTCTTGTTGTTCGCCAAATCTAGAAGAAAAAAAAGGTTAGATTTAAACTATATCGACTTAGGAGAAAAATATTAGACATAACAAATCTAAAAAGACATAGCAAGAAAAGGTTACAGTTGAACTATATTAGGCTGGATTTTTAAACAAACAATTACATATGTATACAACTAGTATTCAACCCCCGCGTTGCGGGTGTGGGATTTGTAAAACCGTGCTAAGTTGTAAGCAAATGACAATCAAAATCGGAAAGTCATAAACAAAACTACGAATTTATACCGCCACGTGACATCAAACATAAGTAAAGACAATAGCAAACTTATACTGCGAGCTAGTAAAACATAAATAAACTCGAATTTATACAGAGAAAATTTTTACTTAAAGACATCCCAAATAAAAAAACAAAACTTTCTCAAGATTACGTTACAATACAAAAACAATAAAAGACAAAAAAAAATAATAAAGACACAAAAAAATAAGAAAGGAAAAAAAGAAACAGTAACAGCAAATAAAACATGACAGTTTGGTAATTAATTTTTAAATGAAAGGGCAAACTTTTTATTGCAGGTAATGTTATATAGATATAAATACAATCACATACTAACACACATAACATATACATACCACCTATACATATGCATACACATACACATACAAGCAAATAACATACATATATACAAATACAAATAGACAAGGTATAAAATACTTACATTCGTAGGAAAATCTTTTTGGTAAGTCAAGACAAACTCCATCATAAATCCCAACACTATAAAGCCGCATTACCATCCGCCTTTTTGTTGTTTACACTACAATAAGTTAAAAATTAATTATGTAAAATTTTAAAAACTCAAATTACCTAAAAACATGCCATATGTCATGCAATTGTCCCAATCGGTAACTCTCATGATCGAAATATTTGTGCCAAGGGAGCTTTGTTTTTTTGATAAAATTGTTGCATCCATGAGTTGTTAGACCCACCTAGGACCTGAACCATATGTACATTTACATGGTCGGTCTCAATTCTCGCTTTCTTCATAATACAGAGCTAAATGCATGTATCAACGTAGTATATCCGTGTTAGTGTTATGATATGAATAACTTTTTGGTTTGGAACATTGTTTGTACGATAAAGATAAGTTAACATGTATACATGTTGCTTATAATTTGCGTCTAATTAATAATTCACACCTTCATGTATGTCAAACTATTCGGAATTGTTCATCAATTTAGTTTACAATTTACGTAAAATTGTAAAAATGAAAACGTTTTCACACCCGAAGTACCAAAATACAATTAAAATGAAAAAAGTTATCAGTTTAATTAAAAATTCATTAAATGTAGTTGGCTTTAACTTGATAGTGATATGCTTGATCCTAGTGTGCAGGGGTTCATGATCTTCAGGTCCAATCTCAAGGTCTAAAACAATATGATGTGACAGAAATGAAAAAAAAAAATATTGCCATGTTTCTAGCAGTTTTAGATAATAAAAGTCAAAATATAATATTTATTGATGAATCTCATCTACTTCCATTAACATTTCCTTTTATAAGTGGTTCTCTTATGGAACAACTTTTAGTCGATTAGTATTATATAACTGGACACTTGGTTGCTAATGAAACCACAACCTAGTTATGGAGGTAAGGGGTTTACTCCTTTAGAGGTTCCCACCTTGTAATGCTCAGATTCGAATCCCGCGTCGACTGAGCTTTGGCCTTGTATAGTCCTGGTCGAGAGCTGTTCAAAAAAAAAAAAAAAAAAAAAAAACTCGACACTTGGTTAGAATTAGACTGAGGGGTGTGGGAGATTTGTGGGATCGGGGAGGTGAGCTGGAGGGGGTCACCGACGGTGTACCCCCCCCCCCCCCCATGCAAATATTATCTCTCTTTGAAACCGATTTGCTTAATCTCATTTAGCTTAAGATATATTTTAAAATTATTTGCATCAAACAAATCGGTTTCAAAGAGTTTTGTCGCAATTGTGACAATCAACATTTTTTAACGTAAAATCATTCTCTAGAAATTTACGTATAAAATCATTCGAGAAAAGGTTGGTCGAAAATTCAGTCGCTAATTTTGTTATAAACTAGTGTTTTAGTTACCCGCGCTTCGCTGCGGCAGGTCCTGTTGCGTTGATTGTTTGATGGACATTAGAGATAACATTAAGTGACTGTTATCATCGCGTGGGCGTAAAAAAAATAACTCACCGCCCATTACCATGCAGACCAGCCTTAACATTACAACAGTTGGGTTGCCCATTGTTGACTTGATATAAAGCTCAAAGTATTCCAAAAATGACAGCCCATTATTTATTCACATGGGCCACAATTTTCAATTAAGGCAGGCCCACAAATAATGGTGGCTGAAAGTTTAGCCAATGAAGTTGACTCTAGCCGAATTTTTAGCCAATAAAATGTTGTCACTGTAGAAGTGTTTCTTCATTAACAGATATATATAATATATAATATTAGGGCCGCAAAATCAATTGCAACAATATTTCAATTGAAAAAATGGTTGCAAATTAAAATCTTTTGCAACCAGGCCCACCAAGGTCAAGTGATCAATAAGACTCTTCTAAAAAAAGCATTTGCGATTGTTTTGACAGTATCAAATTATCGTTGTTGAGGTTGTGTGTGTATCTATCTATCTATATATATATAACTAGATTATACCCGGGAACGTCCCGGGGTTGAGAAATCTAATATGACATATTAATTTTACATATGAAATAGAATGATTCGCTTTACAGTTACATGCAAGAAAGCTTCGGGTAGCACCTAACCTAAAACAACTAACAATGTATTTCCAATGTTAATGCCTAACCTTAAACAATGTATAACTCTAAGGGTTGGGTTATTCTACAAAACTACAAAAAATGAGAAGGGTGAGAAGCCACTAGAAAATGACACATGGCAAAGGATTAAATAAGTGGGAGGGGTAATTTGGTCAAAAAAATATGCACATGCAAGTCACATGCCATCTCCACCTTCATTTTTAAATGTCCGTAACTTTTTTATACGTCATCGTTTTTTTAAAAAATTTATACCATAAAATCGAGCGTCTTTTTATCTTTAATATGAGTACCATATTTCTATACTTTCGAAAAAAAAGTCAAAAACCCACTTGCGTAAGACACAATGGTGTGTAAAACACAATGAGCACCAATTAAATATAGGGTATAAAACATAATCAACAATCTAATAAAACACAATGGATGACATACTAAAGACACAATGAATAGAATACTAAAACACAATAAATACTTTTGAAAAAAAAGTTGAAAACCCAGTTGCTTAAGACATAATTGATGACATACTAAAGACACAATTAACAGAAAACTAAAACACAATGATACTTTTGAAAAAAAAAGTCAAAAACCCAATTGTGTAAAACACAATGGACGATATAATAAGGATACAATGAACAAAAGATTAAAACACAATGAATACTTTTGAAAAAAAAGGTTGAAAACCCAGTTGCGTAAGACACAATGGAGATAACGTAAAATACAATGAGTACCAATTAAATATGCAATGAACAATATGGTATAAAACACAATGAACAGTCTAATAAAACACAATGGACGAGATATTAAAGACACAATGAACAGAAGACTAACAAACAATGAATAATAGACTTAAACACAATGAACAACATGATAAAACACAATGTACACCTAAATACAAAACTCATTTGCGTAAAACACAATGAAAAGCATACTAAAAACACAATGGACAAAGTTAAATCATGTGTAGACTAAAAAAACATAAATAACATATTTATAAAGCACATGTGCATACTATAACACAATGAAGAGCAGAAGACACAACGAAGAAGAAAACCCACTTAACACGATTTTTTTTTCAATTTTAATGTAGCAATGTGGTACTCATATTAAAGATAAAAAACGCTCGTTAATATGGTGAATTTTTTTTGAAAAAAAAATATCGTACGTAAAAGTTATAGACGTTTTAAAATGATGGGGGGAATTGACATGTGCATTGCATGTGGAGAGAGAAAGTCAACAAATGTGGTTTTTCTTTTTATGCCCCTCCTCTAATTTATTATTTATTTTTTTCAAACAAACTAATCTCAACCCTTCAAATATATGATCAATGGATCACAATCCTTCTCACCCTTCCTAGAAAAATTGTCTTGTGTATTTGATCCCAACCCTAACTCTAATATTAATATTTAACCTAAAACAATGTATAACTCCAATGCTAACGCATGTTGAAAATAGAATTCATATTTACTGATTTAAACATAATTAGTGACTTAGTGACTTGCCTAGTGGTTTTTTTCCTGTATGAACAAAACCCCAGAAAAAATAGTCATTTTTTTCTCCGTTTTTTATATAGCAATATGATACTTGTTGGAAAGATAATAAAACGCTCGTTAATTTGGTGTACTTTTTTTCTTTAAAAAATCTCGTATATAAAAGATATTAACGTTTAAAAGTTATAGGAGAAAACATAAGAGATAAAAATCCAATTTTATTTTTAAAATTTTTTTTCCTAAAATATCTCAATGCCACATGAGATGACACATGGCACACTCAAGGAGGAGATTGCCTCTTTGAGTGCCATGTCATTAAAATGGCTTTGGTTTATTATATGTATAGATAAAAAAAAGGAATTTTAATGACATGGCACACAAGGAGACATTCTCCTCCTTGAGTGTGTCATGTGTGGAGGAAAGATCCGGTACAAATAGTTTTTTTGGTAAGAACTGTGAGAATCAAAGGAGGGTATTTTTTTTTAATTTTTTTTTTTAAATTTTTTTTTCCCCATATTGTTAAACATGTATTATAGTATTGGAAACCAAAAAAAAAAAAAAAAAATTTGGTGTAGAGTAATTACGTGTAGAGTAATTACATAATTACTCTAGTGTAAATTAATGTATTTACCTTAATGACGTAATTACACTAAAAAAGAAAAAAATTTTTAAATTTTTTTTTTGTATTATTCATCTAGAAAGAATGTTTAAGCACATGGGAAAAAAAAATTTTAAAAAAAAAAGTAAAATTTTTTTACCCCCTTTGATTCTCACAGTTCTTACAAAAAAACTATATGTATTTGATCTTTACTCGTTTTTTGATGCTATGTCGCAAATTAAAAAAAAAACAAATAATAATATAAAACCTAATCTACTAAAATTAAATTGAGTTATTTTAGGAAAAAGAATTTAAAAACAATCTTTCCAACGAGTACCATAGTGCTATATAAAAAACGGAGAAAAAAACGACTATTTTTTGTGGGGTTTCGTTCATACAGGAAAAAAAATACAATGATGTTTTTTCTTTTAAACCAGGTTCTTATCTACGGTGTTGAAATTCAGCCCAATCGTCATGCTATCATTGGAATTTTACTCTTCTAAAGATACATAGGTATATTTCATCAAGAGAAGGTATATTTCATCAAGAGAAGCTAGGAGAAAGAATCGCGCAACACTGCAACACATGGTGTCACTTTATAGCAAGGTTATTTTTTTTATTTATTTAATTACAAAAGTAATAATTATTACTATTAGTACTAAAATTATTAGAATTGTTATATTTTTCAACCCGGGACGCTCCCGGGATAAAAGCTAGTTAACATATATTGGTTAAAAATTTGTTTATGAATCTGAAATTTTACTTTGGTAAATTTGTATGCCATTATATATGTAACAACCAAGAGTATGTAATCCATCTTTATGAAATGCGAAAGTTATAGCTTTTTTACATAAATCGTGACTGCTTTTAAAATATATGAAATGCGATTCACTTAGTTTTACATTCCTATTATCAATCGATCACATTTAGAGGTTTTCGTACTTTCAGCCTGAAACTCGATCTTGATCAACCTTGCATTTGGGGTGTCGTACCTATAAGTACATGTTAAAGAACATTATTGGCAAAGCAAACTACTCTGTGTTCCCGAGTTAACTTAACGAGGGAAAAGAAAGGAAAAGAATTGAAGGAAGGGAATGGAAAGGAAAAGAAAGGATAAATGTTCTTTCCTTCCGTTTCCTTCCAAATCGGAAGAAAAACTAAACTAAAGAATTTTAACTAGTTTTCCTTCCATTTCCTTTCTTTTCCTTCCTTTAATGAAACTCGGGAACACACCATATTTTGTTTTCCTTTCTTTTTCTTCCTTTAATGAAACTCGGGAACACATCTTTTCTTTCAATTCTTTTCTTTTCTCCCGTTTAGTAAACTCGGGAACACAGTATATAAAACCCAACTAATTAAATAACACCCAAATCCCAATAATCATTACCAAAAACTTTGCATCCCCACCCCTTAAAAATGGCCGGTTAGCATATGTCGAGAGTCTAGACCCACCTGGGCATGGAAAGCTAGTGCGGATTTTCCATATTTTAATATGATTCCGATTCACAAGTTTAGCATCAAATGTGCTTCAAATACAAGACAACTAAATTCCATGTTTGTAACAACAGTAGCAAAAAATTAAATCACCGTGTTTTTTTTTACATAAATTTTAAGTTTTTTAAAGTATTATTAAAATTTGATATCTTTATAGCACTTCTCATTCCATAAAAGTGAATATTACATCGAAATCGAAATAGCAGGCAGACGGGCAATAAGCTGCGTCGTCACCCCTTTTCGTATGGCGAACCCTATTCTACTGAAAACAAATCCTTGCCCTCCCCTCTCCCCCGGGCCGAAACATTGCTATGAATCACCCGTTGGACCCTGGTAAAAAAACGAATAGCTTCCAGCGCCAAAGACCCAAAGATATCAAAAGTCAGGGCGCAAAGGCGTGTTGGTTCTCTTCACAGGCTTTAGCGTGCTTTTCCACTTTCTTCATCTCTGCCCTTCGAACAGCATGCCCTGCTACAAACCCATTATCCCTCAAACCAGCTAGAGGGGATACTCCTGTTAGGCCAACACAAGCGTGTTTCCTCCTAGCCCATCCAAAGACAAGCAAATCTGCTGGCCGCAAAGTGCATCTCCCTTTCGCGGGGTCCGAGAGAAAATTCACAGGAGCCTCCTTCTTGGCTGATATCCCAGCTCTTCTTAAGATGTCCCAAAGTACGTCCCGAACCCAGTCATGTCTGTACTTGAACCCAGGTAGGTCCTTGTAATGAACCGCATGCTCCCCGTACTTGTCCAAGCAGGCTTTGCGGCAGATCAGGCAGACTCCGTCTTCAGGGTACATGAGGACCATCACCGATATTTAAGAATAGCCTTGTATTCAACCACAGACATGCTTTGACCCAAATCATCAATTGTGATAACAGTAAAAAAATCTTGGGCATGGGTCCCTTGCAAACATTCGATAACCGCCTTCTGACGGGGGTGATCGCGTGTCGAGCGCTAATCAAAAACTATATTAAAAACAACTCATTAGCTACAAGGACTGCAGTATAGGGAGTAGGGTTGTCAAACCACGAGAAGTTTGTGGTTAGTGTTAATAGCAATTTTATCAATTAAACTAATTAATTAAAATAATATTTTATAAAGTAGAATGTTGTTGTGCTTGAAAAAGTTTATTAAGTGATTCGAATAGAAAACAAATAATAATAATAAAGAAGCAACTCCATCTAAGTTTCAGGTTCTAGGTTTCACATAGTTTTCAATTTATAGATTGGAACCACATAGATATAGTTCTGGAAATTGGTTAATAAACTGGTAGCACAAGTTCTTGTCATCAAACCCTATTATAAGTCAACCCTCTTTATGTCACCCAACCCGCTACTAAGTTTTGTAATCAACCGAACAAGTTGTAAAGAAATGACTCAAAACACAAATCAATTGTTTGCTTAACTAATGCATCAATAATGTTTTAATTGTTTGTCATCACAAGCAAAACATAATCCAATACTGAAAATAAATATAAAACGTGAAATACCTAATTGAATCGTTCACCTAGAGAAAATTACAATAGATTTAGCCTTACATCTCGTTCACCACGGTTGCTTCCTCTTTTTCTTTCTTCGTGCAATTCCTTTCTTCTGTCTGCCGCCGTGCATCCCCAGAAACAGCCGTCAATGAATACTTCACCGACTTTTTTTACTAACTTCCTTTCAAGCCCAACTATTGAATTCATTTAGTACAGCCTACTTGAAGTCCAAATTCACAACTCATAATTAATTCAACCCAATGGCCACTTTTATTTGTGCACTCCGAAGTCCCAAACATGCTCCTCGAAATTCCCTGCAAAACTGCACAAAATCTACTTCAACATTATTTTATGTAATGTGACAAAATCATTATTATTAGTTTATTTAATTTGGAATATTAAACGTAATGTTAATGTTCATCACCAATAGTTTTCTTTTACATCATGATTAGTTTAATATTACAACTTTAACTCATTTTCTTTTTGAACCAACGAATACAAGAACAAGTTAAAACATTATACTTTTATACAAAATCAACGCATTTCACTAAATAATAATATTCATAACGTGTACGTAAAATGCACCAATCAAGCACTAAAATATATACAAAATTATCATATTAACAAGGTGCGTTTGACAACACATCAGGGGCAGGCAAAATGTTTCCCCCAGGTTCTGAGTGATTTTGCCAAATAGGGCATTCGCCAAAGTTTTCTGAGGCTTTGGGGGGTGTCCTTATTAGAAAAACCGCAAATCTCAAAGCCTGGGAGAGTGTCATTTAGCCTGTTGAGGGCCTGAACGTAGTCCGAATCCATGCCAACAACCCCGTTGTTCCTTAAAATGTGGTCTTGAAGTTTCCAAGATTGAGCTCTCGAAGCCACAAAAGCATAAGCCCCAACATCACTCGCTAAGAGAAGCCCTAAACCTCCTAAGCGGATTGGTAAGGATACCAAATGCCATTGTAACTCTCCAAAGAACCGCCCCTCGCCCACCTCTATGTCTTCAATGACTCCCCAGAACCCCTGTCAAAACATGAAACCGCTTCGTCCATCATAAGGGGTTGGCACGTCCGTAACCCAAAAAGCAACTTGGCAACCCCCATACAAGACCTGAGCAAGAGAAGTTCACTCTAGGGATCCCGAAGGTAGGGCAAGAGTTTCATAAGATCAACCGCTCGCAAGGCTCTCCGCCCTGCCAAATCCTGAATAAAAGAAAAATCCCGGCAAATGGCTCCTCCAAGGAGCTTCACCCCTTTTTCAGGTCTACCAATCCCTCTAGGGAAAAGACCCTCCCTAACTTTCAACTCCTTACAAGATGGCCAAAAAAATAAGTTTTCTTGATGTTAAGTTAAGACCCAAGGATGGACCGTCTGAACTAATAACGTCGAGAGCCTTACTAATCTTAGTGGCATCTCCAATAATCGTCCCATCATCCAAGTACCACGCATGAAATGGGAGTTTACATTTTTCTTGCACCTGGAGATCCAGAGGGTGTAACGGAAGGGCGAACAGGAGGGGCCCCAAAGGATCTCCCTGTTGAATCCCGGTGGTAGCCCCTATACAGTCATCACTAACGTACAACCTAGTTTGGGCATAAAGGAATTAGACCCAGGGATAGATAGACGAACAATGCTAATGAACCTCCCGTAGAAGGGCAGTGTGGTTAATCAGCTTGAAGGCGTTGGAGAAATCCACTGTGAACATAGCCAAAGAATCGTTCTCATGATAGGAGTTAAGAAACATATTCGCGCTGTGGAGCACCGCCTCAACTCCATTCTGAGTCCCCACCCCAAATTGAAAGTCCCCCAAATATCGAGCCATTTCCTTCCCGACCTTCTTCATAGCTATCTTAGAAACCAACCTACGCCAGATGCCCCCCACGGTAATGAGCCGAATTCCGTTTTCCAGTTTTAAAAGTGGGGTAAGTAGGGCCGAAACAATAAACTCAGCGAGCACCGTGGGACACAACCCCTAGCCATAAGTTGACTACTTCAGAAATAGCTTATAGCAGACCCGCGGAAGTCATCGATCCCTCTCCACTAAGAGTGTCTAACAAGTGTTGGGCCCGTAACCTGTCCCTCCCACATGAAGTCCCTTTAGGGATGGATTGGATACATCCAATCACACAGTCTCCATCAACAGAAAGAGCGTGAAGGGCGACAAAACCAGAAGGCAAGGACAGGGAGGCACCACTAGATGTTAGTCAATGAGGGTTTTAATGGTGGAGTCCCCAAGGGGGCAACCCCTCTAGAACACAACACCTTAACTGCAACTGTGAAATGACCGTCCCTAAGTTTTCGAGGCATTGCTTGACATTTGGGCTCCTTTCAATAAGCTCCCTCTCTCCTACCCCCTGTGTAAGAAAGACACCCCCCCCATATTATCAAAGAGGGAAGGAACCAAATCTGTAATCCCAGATCCATCTTTCCACAACACAAGCGCTTGCAAGATACTGGTACTCTGCAACGATTTCCTATTTCCCGACCTACGCTCCTGCCTAGTTGTAATATCCCGCAATTTCAGGTTCTTACTTTAACTAAACTCTAGTTACTTGTACTTACATTCCTTGCATTCTACTTAAATATGGTTAGCTATATGAGTCACACGTTGCACAGTTATAGGTTAATAACAACATGAAGTGGTAATTCGGGGAATTACCAAACTACATACACGAGTATCGAACCCCGAACGTTGGTGAATTGTGAAATTAGATAAGTGTGGATTAATTGATTGATATTGATTGCAATTACGTGTTTCTGTGAATCTATGTGTAAACTGTATGTGATTACGTGAACAAAACCAAACGCGTTATTAAAAACCGTAATTGATGAGCCATTAGGAGGGTTGGGGTCTAAATACATGGGGTTACGCTTGATATGGTCCAAAATAGCGAAAACATCGAAGTAAACAGGCAATACATTGGACCAGACCACGCGAAACGGACCACGGATGAGCGAACGACCGCTCACTCAACTCGAACGGCCGCTCACTCAACCTGAACGACCGCTCACTCAATCCAAACGGCCCGCTCACTGGGACTACGCGTCTAAACCGACTTTATACACTTATATAAGCAATCTTAAGCCCCAAGTACCTCATAATCTTAACCCTAATCGTCCCTAACACCTCTCCTACAAAAAATACATCCCCTAACACCTGCTAAGGCTCAAGAACATCATTCAGGAGGCGTAGAAGGTCTTCGTTTGGTGATCTTGAAGTGCTTTCGGTATAACATTCAATCTCTTGTATTTTAATCTTCTTTAATATGTTTTTAAACATCATAACAAAGTTTGTCCAGGTCTGAAACGTTTTCTTAAAGATTAAAACTTGAGGTTTATAAAGGTTTAATGGGTTAAACATAATATTATGTGATGATTATTGTATGTGTTGCATGATATTGCATGTTCTTGATGTTTTAGACTTCTAGGGTTTATGATTCATGATGTTTAACAAGTATCTTGCAAGGTTTTGATCAAAGATATTGTACGATGATTGTTGGGTGCCATTGATCGATTATATGCGTAGATGATTGATTTTAACTAGGGTTTATGCATGTTTAAATCTGGACAGATTGTTTAGGTCGACTTGCAGGGTTTGTAACGTGGCATTAAAGTGTTTGTTTTGATGATTTCTTTGCATGAAAATGTTTTACAATGTCTTAGCTTTTCGTAATGGGCAAAATCATCTGATTTGGATGTCGTTTGATATGTTTTTGGAATTTTCTTTGATTAAAGGTCTAATCAGATTGTCGGGTTAATATTTTGGGTCAACTTTAAATGACCATAACTTGAGTTTTACAAAGAGTTAGGTTATGAAATTTGGACAGTAGGTCGACATTGGTAAAACTTGACTTTTCCAAGTAGATTCATCCCGTTTGGATGAATTCACGAGTTTTGGGAATTTTTCTACTAAACTGATCTGTTGTGAGTGTTTTCTGGACCCAGCTGTATTGTACGATTTTTCATAATTTTTGTGTATGGTTTTATCCCGAAATAACAGTATGGACTTGACCGGTAGACTCGCTAGAATATTTAGTAAAAGTTTGGGAGTCTAACTCATTGGATGAGTAGTTTTAATAAATTGGTTTCATGGCACATAATCTTTCCTAAAAACGCAGATTATGTATTGTATGCTTATGTGAAACATGTAATAGAGAGTCGGTAGAATGTCCTTGTTTGTGAAGTTTGGATTATTTGCTTGCAAAAGGTGAGTTTCACTACTCTTTTCTCAAAAGCATGCGTCTCGGGGAGACAACTTACTTAACTTTTCTAATCCAGTTTGGGACTACTCACACATCCTGTGTTACGGGGTGCTATGGTTCACGGGGTGAATCGAGTTTTACTAATTCATGTTATATGTCCTTGATGAACTAAACCAACTCTATCACTTAAGTCCTTCTAAATACCAAATGAATTGCCTGGTTGGCAAGCAGGTTACTAGTTGATAGCGCTATTAGGTTTCACAAACCTCACATTGTGCTGGGAGCATGGGTGTGAACTATAACTTAAGATATTATCATTGTTGATAGACAATGATGCAAGGCACTTAGCTCACTATTGTTGGATGTCGTAGTTTAGAAGTTCGGTATTACCGGTGTTAGTTGTCATGAGTGGGTTAGCTACCCCTGGCATGTGAATTAGCTGTTACTTGGTTTTGGAAACCTACGCATTTACTTGGTTACGGGGTTTTGGGAACCCATGCACTTACGTACTCATTTACTTTACTTTGTGAACTCACCAACTTTATGTTGCCACACGATAACATGCTTTTGCAGGTAGTTAGCTTCTGGTGTCACGATTAAAAAGCACTGCACGTTTCACTGCATTTGGGGTCTAATGCATACATCTAAGCTACATCTCATGCTTTTACGTTTTCTTTCGTACGGTTTTAATTTGGGTGCGTTGTTTTGCGCATGGTTTCAAAATGTTTAAATTTGGTTTACGCTTCCGCAGCTTAAAAAGCACTGCACGTTCATATGACTTATGGCTATGGGATCCTGGTATGTCATGCGCCTCGCGGTATAAACCCCGCAGTGGAAATTTGAGGGTGTGACACTAGTGGACAGTTTGGCTACCTGCAGGGTACACCATGGCAGTAATAGAAGTTTTACCCAATTTTCCACCGAGCCTAGTGAAGCCACTACCCTGCGCAAGGCCCCCATCAAGGCCTGAGCAAACGCCAACCGACAAGTTGGGGGGACATTCTTAACAGTTTGTATGGGAAGGGAGAAAACCTTTTCTATGAGCGATACATCCCCGACCACAACCCCATAAGGACCCAGTTCCATGTCCACAGCCACAAGGCGAGGTTTTCGGATCCCGACAATGAAATCTTCCACATCCCTCGTAACCACCGAGTAGGAAAGAACACCATCGGAGTGGTTGCATCCTCTACTAAGAGCACGCACCACCATGCACCTTCCACATAACCATTTGTCTCCTGCCTTAAGAACTTTGCCAACATCTAAAAAAAGGTCCAAGTCATTGGAAATAGCTTCCTTCAAAGCAATCCTCCGGTTTTTTGTCTTTAGGTGGGTGGTTTGCATGTGTTTAAGCAGAAAAACCCACCGGGCCCAGATTTACCATCTTTAAATTCATGGAAATGTTTAAAATGGCATGTCCTTAAGCCATTAACAGAGTCCCGTGCGGGACCTACTGACTTAACATTCCAACCTCTCCTCGTAGGGGCCATGCACCTATGTAAAGCTTCAAGAAAGGAAAAAATTAATCTTAGTATTTATCCAACTAGGAGTCACATATCACCTTTGTGACTCGTATGACCACTCCACACAAGTGAGCAACTGTAGCCCAAATCCTCTCAGACTTGCCAAGGTAATCCCTTCTAGTATTTTATTTCCTTGTTAAATCACATTTGACCTTTGGGAACCCGATTGTTCCAACTAAAAGAAAGAACTGGCTGAACTCCAGAAGAAGGTGGACCAAGGCAAGCTTTCAAGTAACTAATAGAAAACGCCCCCTGAATCATCATCATCACATATCCATCAATGCTTTTCTAACACATTTATCGGCCAATCATTATCAACCAAAGACAACAGCTCACTCAACTTTGCAGACTCAACCCTGGAGATAACATGCCTCTTCCATTGCCATTGCATAATTGACCCAGTACCGTTACGACTCAGTCGATATTGCTTGCTATTATTAGACTTCTCTTTTTAGTTAACAACCCAGTGGCAACAAGGACCCATTCAACTTCCAATCGTAACACACTCAGCAAGATTCGAAGCAACAGTATTTATCCAGCAAAAAATAGCCCAAGCCCACAAGGTGTGAAAAAGTCTAGTGGCCCAAACTACTATGTTATGATTCTAGAAGCCCAGTACACCATCAGACAACATCAAATTAAAATCCCTAAAAACAAAGAGTCAAAGACCAATAATACAGTGAGTTGAGTTTCGAGTATCAATCTTTGTGTTTCATTTTTCCTGTTTTTGAACGGAAACGCAAAAACATTTAAATGGAAGCCTTCTCGTTCAACGAAAAAAGAGAAAAAAAAAAAAGAAGCACAAAGATCGATACTCAATACTCGAAACTCATTGTACTAGGATGCAACCATAAATCGATATCACTGCACGAAATGTATGGCAGTTCAAACTATGTTGAGTGACTCTTTTCTGCAACTAGTTACATAGATAACCAGTCCCTTATAAGCCTCAAAATAAGTGACACCCACATGTAGGACTAAAGTGTGTATTTCTATAAGTTTGTTCATCCAAATTTGTTACATTAAAGATCTCTTCTCGCACAACAACTGTAGATAAATTAGTGTTGCATGCATTTTATCATTAGGACATCCATGAAACTGATCAAAATTATCAAACTAACCAAGTCTCGAGATTAATGTATTCACAAACCACACCTCAAACAGAAGTATATGTGAATTCAAGAAATTCAATAAACAATTACATCCTTGACTAGTATAAATTTTCCACTACAGTAGATGGAAAAGTAGAATAAAGTTCAAACCATCTCTAGATGCCTAAAAAATTACACAGTAAATGCGGAGTCTATACCTTATTTTACATATTTGTTTAGTTGAAATTTCGCATATTTAAAATTTGTTGAAAACAATACCATTGGTGTGCATAAAATACTATAACAAAAAGTAAGACATTTGAGTTAAGTTTCGGTTCAAGCATTTCATCAAAAAGATGGAGTGAACAAAAAACTAGCAGCTTAACATGTTCAATAATTAACATGTACTTCAATACAGAACTATCCCTTCCATTGAAAAAAGGCATTTGAAGACTTGATGAAACAGAAAAACAGAGCATCAAATTGTTGTCAAGAATTTAATATTTACCGGATTTGGAAAGCCGATCCGAGCTTATTAGACCATTGGGCCAATGTAATAATGATACTTTCTGTTGCCAATAAGATAATTCGGAAAACAGAATCAAAACAAGCCAGAAATTAACACTTGAGAGAGAATGGAAGCCATGAGCACTGTACAATGTGATTTGTTTAAACGCTTACAGGATATTCCATATGACTCAGTTCAATTACGGTAATATAAAATCATCAAAAACATAAACCAAAGTGGGATTAATATATTAGTTCCTTCTAGCAATGACACCCGTATTGAAATAAAGAAAACAAAACACATTTGTTACATAAAAAAGGTTTCTAATGAACCACTAGGACCTGATATTGGATGTGGAGATGGCAGCACACGCAGGCGAGCAACAATTCGGTCTGATTTTCTCGAATTTTTAATACAATCATTCATATCTGTGTCAGATGTTAAAGATATCCAATCTTCATCTTCATCAATGTACTCCAGCTTAAAAGTCCCTAAACTCAACTTCAACTTCATACCAATTCTTTTCTCAACAATCTCAAAAGTTGCTTGCGAGATAGGGAGATGCAATTTGATCATATAATCTGTGTACTTTGCTTTTATGGTCAGGACATTTTTGTTTAGGTTTACGGTTGACGTGCCCTCAATTGCTCCATCATCTTCTTCATTTGTGCTGTTTTGAATAATGGACGAACTGATTGCATTTCTCTTCACAAAACTTGGCCCTGGCCACTCTGGGATACCAAGATCTTTGCATTTGCGTTTGAGTGTTGATACAGAAACTATGGCACAATATCAAGAAAAAAGATGTACGTTTTAATGTTCCATAAATGAAAGTGTGGTAAAAGAAACGTTTGGTATAAAAATTCTTAATCACGTTGTGATTTTAATATAGAAGATTATCATTGTTTTTAATCAAGACATAATATTTCTTAAAATAGTTAACCAAAGACAAAATAAGTTAATTAACATTTGGTATTAAAATAGTTAATCAGTCTGTAATTATAATAATTGATTATCATTAATTACCTTCAAGGTTTTTTGCAGCATCTTTCATTGTATTTCCAAATTGTTTCTCAATGACTTCTCGTGGTAATACTTTTAGAGATGTCTTGCATGTCACCAACGAAGGTGCTATGTAGTCCACAACCATTGTTCTCTTCACTTCTTCCCGAGCTTCCAGCATTAGTGATGATCTTTTTCCTTGAAAAATCTTGAATTTTTCAGGTATATCGTGCGTAGATTTCTCAACATCTATAACAATCAATTCCTCACCTAGTTCTTCACCAGAAGCAAACTTGAATCTGGGCAAACACCTTTTTAATGTTAAGAGTATGGCCTCCAAAAGGTTAAAATAGTTTGATTTTTTGATCCACATGAATTCAAAAACGTAATTATAATCACCGGTGACATTACTCCTCAAACATATTGCAAAAGCACTAGCTTCATCAAAGTAATCACCTCCACCTTCCCAATGTACGACCATATCACTACGAAGCTTAGAAATATAGCGTGATTCGTAATCCTGAAGTGTCACTAAAGGAAGTTCATCCCCGATCCCACAAGGAGTTGTATCAAAATATCTAAAGTATGGCTCAAAATCAGTATGATACTCATCGTCTACTACAGCATAAAGATAACCAGCCAATTTGATTGCTAACAATTGCTCTGTTTGAGTGTCCTCCAAAGCATGTGAAAAGGGTACATTATTCTTATCCTCATAAGGGATCCAAACTTGAGCTAGAGCTAAGTTATGTGATTCACAAACAACCTTTAATGCCTCTTCAATCTCCTCCTTAATGACTTTGAGACCATTTATAGTCTGTTTTAGAATTATAAACATCAAATTTCTAACAGTAGGACAGAGAATTAAAAAGATCATTACTTTCAACTGTTGGAAAAGGAAAACACAAATTTACAGGAAGATTTAAGTTAATATTGTTGGTAGCAAATTTTAGTTGAAGCAGAAAAATAATCACATTTTACTATTATTTTAGAAGCCTTACAGTGTATGGTATAAGATGGTGTACGTAAAACACATCCAGACCAGCTGCCTGCAAATGGGAGTAACAAACGATATTAAAGGAGTTTAGAAAATATCATATGGATTGTTACAAACACGTACCTTTATTTCCTTAACCGTACTATAAATAATATACGCCAATTCTGAGGGGTCCAAAGTAAACTCGAGAACACCAATACAAATGCTTTGAGAAGGCAAACAAATAGGAATCATAACAGAAAATTTCAATCCCTCATCATCATCATCATCGTCATCGACTCATCGTCATCATCATCGTCGTCCAACTCCGATAGGAGTTTACTCATAGATGTCCTACGATTCAGGAAAGCAATGGCGGGTCCACCACTTTTTATCATCTTGTGATCAGGTTCAATGTGAAGCTTATTGGCATCATCGATATTATATTTATACTTTTCAGAATTTAGTCTATACTTTGCCAAATCGTTGGAAAGACCACTGACGGCAAATGGTTGAGCAGAAGTTGAAAGTAGCCGTCTGCCGCCGATTGTTACAGGTGCCCACAACTGACCCAAGCAATTCCACGACCAGTAAAGTTTAATATTAGAAAGTGCAGATATGATCTTGTCATGAATATTGATGGGAGTGCCAACATCAGCTGCGTAATTTGCAGTACTAGTTACACATATATATCACAAAAATGCATATATGATTCTTCATCTTACCAATTAAAAAAGGAAAAGAGAAGGCAGCAACTGACCTGTTGATGAATTATTTTCACTTCCTTCATATTCGCTCCAAAATACCCATGGATGAAAATAGGATTTAGGTTTCTTGTGATGAAGAGATATTGAAGAAAAGTTTTGAAGGAATCCGGGGAGTTTTGATTCATCAAAACTCATATCTGAATATAGTTGACTTTGTTGAGTCACAATCAGCAAATGAACACCACAGCCTGTCTAAAATAGGCTACTTTTAACATAAGATTGCAGAAACATCCCTCATCTATTGTTAAATTACAATTTTCTCTTTTAGCTTACTAAAGAAGTTGTTTAATTTTATATCCTTTTCTTTTTTCCTAATTTAGACCACGTGTAATGGTTGGTGAAATTTTGTAGGTGAAAAGGCATTTTTTGACACTTGAAAATGTGGAGCCACTTGGTGGGTAAAAGGGGCTTGAAATGGGCAAATGGTGTAATGGTGGGTGAAATTTGATGGGTGAAAGGAGGTGAATATATATTGGTATTAAATTTGAATTAAAAAAATAAAATAAAAATAAAAATGAAGTGTCAGCCATTGATTGACCCATCAAAAAATTTCACCCAGTGAAATATTTCGCAGGGCATGCCTTAGCGCCCCATTCATCAAGGGGGGCGGTGTTCCAAGGTGAATGGGGGTGAATTCACCACTTCACGCCCAATTCACCAACGATTACATATGGTCTAACCATAAAACCATATATTTATGATAGATAAAGTCCAAGTATAATACTAAAAAATATATTTAAATCTGATGTAAACTCTCGTCAAAGATATGATTAACTAATAGTAATACCCAACATAAATGGGTTTTGAAATGTTGTCCATTAAACTACCCAAAATGGAGGGTTTTACAAAATATTGTATTTGTATGTCAAGCTTTCGTTTTCTTATTTCTGGTTACATTTTCTTAAAAAAACTTATGTCTGATTACATGCAATTTAACATAAGTGTGTTTGATGATGTGGTCTATTGTTTCTTTATACTTCTATACTATTAAAAGACATTGAAATAGGAATCCAGTTACCAATCAAGAGAGTATTTATAATTATGAAATAAAATTTAAAGAGTTAATTGTTAATTTAATCCTTAAGGTTTGTCAAAAATTGTCACTTTAGTCCAAATAGTTTTTTTTTTTCTCATCTGTGTCCATGAGGTTTCCATTTTTGGTTATTTTAGTCTATTTGGCTAACTCAGTTAACAAAATACAATTAAGTCAGGGGTATTTTAGTCAATTAGCATTTATATATTGTTTTTTTTTCATTTTCATCCAAAACTCAATTTAAATTTATTTTATTTTTCTAGTTATAATATATATACACAGACACATATAATAAACCTACCAACCCACCCACCGGACTTTTGATTCTTAACAACATCACTTCCATCTCTCTTTCTTTCTTTCTCTCTCTCTCTCCCTATCTCTCTCTCTCTCTCTCTCTCTCTTTCTCTCTCTCTCTGTCTCTCTCTCTCTCTCTTTCTCTCAGAACATAACACCACACATACCTCCATGAGGGTATGTGTGTGGGTGATGGTTATCGGCTGAATCAGAAGAAATGATGGTGGAAGGTTGGGGAATCAGAGGTCCTTGGGTTTGGATTGACGGTATCCGATTACACTCACAGAACCAGTGACTGTCCCAACATCGGTACAACAGAAGGGAGGAACATGGTCACGGGTTGGTTTGATGGTGCAAAGGGTGATGATTGATGATGATTATCGGAGACAGAAGAGAATGAAGGGTTGTGGTGGTTTATTGGTTGTTGTTGTTATTGGAATAGAGGAGGGAGGGTAAGGGTTTCGGTTGATGGTTTTTAGATGCAGAAGAGAAGGAGGAGGGTGATGGACCACCGATAGGGGTGTACAAAAAGCTCGCGACTCGAGACTCGCTCGAAAAAAGCTCGAAAAAAGCTCGGCTCGAAGAGGCTCGTTTTGTTTTCGAGCCGAGCTGAGCTGGCTCGTTTTGTAATCGAGTCGAGCTCGAGCCAGGGGTGTTCAGCTCATGGCTCGGCTCGTGGCTCGGCTCGATGGCTTGACTCGTGGCTCGGCTCGATGGCTCGACATATGGCTCGACTTAGGCTTGTGTATGTGTAATTTTATTTAGAAAAATTAAAAAAATATACATGATTATGTGTAATTTATTTAATTTTATTGTTTTTTATTTAATAAATATTTGTAAAGAAATAAAAAAATATATATATCAAGCTGGCTCGAGCCAGCTCGAACATTTACGAGCCGAGCTCGAGCTCGACTTTTTAGGTCGATCAGAAAAACGAGCCGAGCCGAGCTGGCTCGGTTTAGGTTCGAGCTCGAGCTCGAGTTGGACCTGGCTCGGCTCGACTCGGCTTGTGTACAGCCCTAACCACCGAAGAAGAACGTATCACCGGCATCGGTTGACGGTCACCGGAGGAGAGTTCCGATTGTGCTCTCAACACACAGTGTGTGTGTGTCATGTGTTCGTTGGTTTTTTGCAGAGGAAGAAAAATGATGAGGGATTTATATAGGGAAGGCAGATTATGGGGTGATTGGATGCAGGTGTAAAGACAGGGTTGGGGAGTGTTTGGTTACAAGGTTAAGGTCTTGAATGTTTATAGTTTTAAACAATATGTGTGTATATATAATAAATGTGTCTGTGTGTGTATGTATATATATATATTATAACTAAAAAAATAAAATAAATTTAAATTGAGTTTTTGATGAAAATGGCAAAAAAAAATAAACAAAATATAAATGCTAATTGACTAAAATACCTCTAACTTAATTGGATTTTGTTAACTGAGTTTGCCAAACGATTAAAATGACCAAAAATGTAAACCTCAGAAACACAAATAAGAGAAACAAACTATTTGGACTAAAGTGACAATTTTTGACAAACCTTAGGAACTAAATTAGCAATTAACTCAAATTTAATTTATCTATATAACTTAAAGTAGAATGCCGGCGTGGACAAAATAGCGGACGTCGGCGATGACACCAGCAAAACGAATGTCGCCGTTACGATTCTTCCCATCCCGATTTCTGTCGTTACCTTGTCTATATACAATTTAGCTGTGTCGGCTCAACAGTGCACCAGCGGCGAAATTACTAATTTTCCCATCGTCAATATTATACAGAAACGTTGTACAACCAACCATTCACTTTTCTTTTTCCCGTCGTTTGGTCGGAGCGGTGAAGATCGGTTGCTTACAGCTGCGGTGGCGGTTGTCGGGCGGCGGTGATATGGTTGTAATGGGTGTTTTTTTATGCTTGTTTCCCAACCAGATGGCGCCGTGCTAAACCGTATAACCTATCTACGTTGTCTATGCAGTATGCACACCATCGGAACCATTATCGTCCCATCTTCAGCCCACGTTAGGAACGGTAACTCCGGTTGCAGCGAGCCTTTGTCTTTGTCAGCGACGGTAAGGAAGACGATGTTGTTCCATAGATTTGAGTCTTTGTCTAAATAATGAAAATGGCTGGATATTGATTATGTAACGGGTTTTTCGATGGGATGTGGTATTTCGTAAAGTGTGTGAAGAGGAGTAGAGGACAAGAAGAGGGACAGTGAAATCAAAGCTTACAATTTTCTTTACTCAAAAATATATTCTCAAATATAGTGAAAATATTTTTGTAAAATATATATACTTGTGTGCATTAATTCATAATTTCTACCTTTTAACCAAACGTTCGTGATACCGGGCTAGATACGTGTCCGCGGGGCAACAACCGAATTAAAAACGTTGTGCTTACACTCTTTTGTAATTTTCTTTTACGCATTCTGTTCTACGGATTAGGTGTAGCGCATTGTGTTTTACGTTACGCGTGTTACTGCACGATTTGACCCGCTGCGCGCCGCCGCAACGCGCGACGGGCAAAATACTATTTTAGATAAAAACATAGCAAGATTGATTTCCACCAAAATTCAATGTAGCTTCTAACTTTTGTTCATAGTCTTACCCCAATTTACCCCATGGCTTGAACCTTGAACCACAGACCCTGGACCTTGGACCTTAAACTACGTTATCCGCACAGGCTAATCTTAATAATGTAAGGTTGAAACCATATAAAAATATTCTTTTGGACCACCGGCAACTTGCAAGAGTATTTAATGACAAATTTTATTGTTTTTTTAATAATCAATATTCATATCAATATCTATATCTATAATAAAGTGATTGAAGTGGGAACACATATCACTTGATGAGACTATCTTCACCCTTTAATTCCTGTTAAAAATTTTGAGATAATCCAATTACCCCAATATTAATTATTTTATAATATTTTTATTTATTATTACTTTACTATATAATAAATAAAAATCTTATGATTATCTAAATTTTTTCTCATATGAAATAATATTATTAAATCATCTCACGTTTATCTCTTATTTATTTTATTAACTTATTCTTTTTATGTTTCCGTTTATTAAAAACCATTAATTAATATTTTATTGGTTCAACCTCATGTAATATTAAATTTTATAGCCTAATAATAAATAAAAAAAATGTTGTAACCCGTTTGATACACAGGTTTCTAATGAATTGTTTTACACTAAATGAAAATGTAAATGATAGTTTTGTTTTCAGTCAAAGCAGAATATATCAAAAACCAATCGTTTCTAAAAAAACTACACCTTTAAAACCACCGCCTTCATCACACCCTGCAATGGTTTCTTCTACCTCTGCTCCCCATCCAAACGTACATTCTCTCTTCAATATACATTTTTATTTTATTCACATAATTAAAATTGTTTTTTTCTCATATTATAGTACATTAATTTTTATGCTACATTGTAAGACACATTTTGTCACTTCATATTAGATTTATCTATACCAAGAAGCTCTTGGGATATATTATAAAGCATTTCAATTACATATCCACTTACACACTTCACGCGATATCAAGACAGTATTTGGAATGACAAATGAAAAAAGGAAAATCTTTAATTGGACCTTTTACAAAACTTTATTTCTTTTTACAACTAATATTTTTGTCACTCATGAAATTTAAACCGTTACTCATCTAAAATGGTAAAATCTTATCCAATACCTTAACATCACTGGGGCAAAGGCTCTTCGATTTTAGAAAACTTTATTTACTATTAATGTAAGATATTTGATGAAATAAATTAAAATATTGAATTAAAAAATATTGAACTTTTAACAAAACTTTATTCAACTACTAATGTAAGATGTTTTTTTTATTTTTTTTATCATGTTTCACTGAAATGAAAAGTCTCTTTATTTTATTATCATGGTTAAAAAAACATAGCAAGTTTGACTTCCACCAACATTCAGCTTCAAACTTTTGTTCAGTCTTACCCCCAACTGGACCTTGAACCATAGACCTTGCACGTTGGACCTTAAACCATGTTATCTGTGCAGGCTAATCTTAATCATGTAAGGTTGAAACCATATAAAGATTCTTTTGACCACTAGAAACTTCCAAGAGCATTTGATCATAAACTTTTTTTTAACGATAAACAACTTTATATATATAAAAAAGCACACCAAGATGGTGACAGGAGATACAGTAAACCGTAAAAAAAACACGAAATAAAATTACAGCATATCTATGATATCAAAATGAAGCGACTTTTCCCATATCGGAACCTCCAACTTCGACCGATTGGCAACCCAAGAGTAAGCATCTTCTTTTTTTATATAATCTATATCCATATCAATATCTATAATAAAGTGATTGGGGTGGGAACATATGTCACTTGGTAAGATCATCTTCACTCTTGAAATCCTGTCAAAAAGTTTATGTTATATATAACCCAATTAACCTAATATTAATTATTTTATAATCTTTATCTTTATTATTACTTTACTATATAATAAATAAAGAGTAAAGATCAAATACAAATGAATTTAACCTACTACACAATTGTTAACCTAACAAATGTTATATTTGTGATGATGTATCAAAGTTATACTTTAATAAAAACATTTTCCTATTTAATCGTGGTGCAGAGCTTTCCATAATTAGTTATCAAACATTTACTCTTCCACTTCTTGTATCAACAGATGTTTGCTAACAGTTGTTTCTCGAGACTATTTAAGAGTGTGTAACAAATGTTATCTACTTAATATAACATCAATGTTAAAAACATCTCAACTCTAATTAATCTGATAATATTGACTTTATTTGACTATTTGGAAACAAAACACTAAACGTTTTATACGCCAACTAACGATAATATTCATAATAATCAAAATAATACCAAAGACATACATGTATAACATAAACCTGATATATTTGAGAAGAAAACGAATAGATAACATAAAGCTAATTCAACATTTCAAATACTACCAATCAAGTCCAAAAGTCATGACTTGAAATTAAGTACAATCTTACATGATGTTAATTATGTTCTCTTAAAACTGACATACAGATGTTTCAAGTTCAAACATTCAAAAAAGTAAGTGTTTTCTACTAAACTTTCATAATACATGTTACTCCCCAACCACCTAACTTTTAATCTTAGATAATCTCTTCCGGGTTCTTTTGCAGGTAGAGGATAGCTCACCAACATTTAAGATATCAACATTTTCAACACTTCTTTTTCCATTGGGGCTTGTACCAGAATCCTTTAAAGCTTCAACGACGGAAGAGTCGGCGGTAACAGACACAACATCCTTGAATTGAAACAAATCACAAAAAAAAACTAATGAATTGTTAAAATCAAGAAAACGAACTTTGTCAACAGCTTAAAGTACTTGCAAAAAACACATACTCACATTTGATAAGACTTGGCAACCCCGTTCGAATATTCGGAAAGGTTAACACACTTGAATTCAGCATCTCCCTGACTGACCTAAGAAGTGCTCATACACAAAACAATATAAGAAGTGCTCAGACACAAAAAAAATATAACAGTCAACTTCACAATCTTTGGAAGCACAACTCAAAAATAAATGCATATTACAAATGAAATTAATTAAATACTTCTCCAGCTTTATCATCTCCATTATCATTGGTCGCAACCAACTCAGCAATTATGACAGGATCATCAGACATTTTCTAGACAATGTACACATGGTAGTCATTTTTGAGATTGTATTCAGAAACATCAATCTTGAAAGCCAGCACCTTATCAACCAACCGAAATAATTCATGAGGCAAACCTTCACTATCATCCAGCTTCAGCTGCCTTTCTCTTATATCACTTGCAGATGAACCAACAATACTCGACACGTCTCTATCAAACAGTACAAACGGTACACTACCACTCTCATCCTGAACCATCACTTGTACCTTGAACCTAAAATAGATAACTTACAATAAGTTGAATGAAATCATATGAAACTTGAACAAAGTGTAAATAAAACATTTTTCCTTACTTTGGTGTGATGGATGTACATTCACACTCGCATTTAGGACAAGCCAAAGCAGTAGCTGGCAAATTCAGAATTTCTTCATAAAGTTTTTCAGCATGTTGTAAATACTCTGATTTAGTTAGCACCTTTCTGAAATATTTCTGACATGCAACATAAAACTAACCAAAGCCTTCCTACACAATTTTTATAGTTGCAACCACGATACAAGACATTGCCTACAATACAACAATATATTCAACATTGTTTTCATTTAGATATAAAAAGCAGAATAGATATAACAAACTCAATGAAGAAATATGAAAGCTATGTAAAAAATATTGAAACCTTGTCTATCTCGCTAAGCTCGTCAACGTGTTTCTTTTGCGTTCCAATAATGAATTCTTGATGCAATGGGTAAACAGGCTGGGAGGAAAGTAGTGTTTGAGAGGAAGAACCAAATTCTTGTGCTTGTTTCAATTGAAGGCTAAAAACAGGTACAAAGAATTAATATCCAAAATTACCTACAACTCTAAAAAAAATGTCAAATATAAATATAAATGCAGCCATTCTTATAACATTTTGTATCCTCCTTAGCTCGTTAACTTTATCAATTTCTTCATTGAGAAAGAGCCGAGTTCCATATTTGTCATTTTGTACTGTCAATTGTTCTAAATATAACAATATACATACATTTAGTGACTTCATTTAAGATTAACTGTTACTTTGTAAAACCATAAATCTAACAGAATTACATATCCAGTCCTTAACCTTCCCATGTTGTATAATAGCCATCACGTGCTCATTAGACGTGTTATTAGAAATGAAGTTCTTAAACTATAGTGCATAATCATTCCACATGGTACATCGTAAAATGGTACCGCTACATGTAAACAATAAATTTATGCAACTTTATTACATCACTAAATGAGGTAGACCTCCAAAATAATACAGTCACTTGAGGATTATATTTGTCATTTCATTTAATACACCACTTCATTAATTCTTGTCATTTATTACACAAATGATTGTAGTGTATTAACTTTTGGAAACATAAGAATAAAGAAAATCTATATAACAATATAAAACAATCCCACCCCTTGCGGTGTGGTGGTAAAGGTGTTGGGGTTGTAAAGGTGAGGTTGGGAGTTCAAGCCTCATAAGAGGCAAAAAAGGGTGTAATAAAAAGGGGAGGAAATTAGCCGTTCAAAAAAAAACAATATAAAACAATGTTTACTCCAAATCTTGGAGATTAAAGTTCATCCGTTTGGTTTTTTTGAAGGTTGTCCAAATACATCCAAACCCCCACTCCAAATCACACTACCAGCAACATCTATAATAAAAATAAAAAATATAACTCTATCAAACATCTATACAAATAAAGCACTAAAAACAAAGTAAACTGTTTATTGAAGTTTATTGTAACATAAAGAATAATAGACAAACTAACAGCCAATGGTTCATTTGCTTCTCCTTTCAGAATATCTTTAAAATGAATGAATCTGAAACCATACTCAACACCTTCCCACCCATCAACATGGTTGACAGTAGTACAACAATAAAAATTGATTTTAAAATCATGTGCAACAACACTGTAGGGGTCCTTATTTTCACCAACCTCGAATTTGGACAAAACAACAACATCATCCTCGTGAAGTTGACTGCCAAAAACTTGTACCAAATAACCCTTAATACAGTCCTGAAACTTATCACCCTAAAAATAACCACAAACAAAACATCAAGATGAGTCACAACAACTTTCATAACATATACATATAACCATATGATGAAAATAAGAGAACATCATTAACCTCCAATAAAATATATAAACATAAACAATCACAGTTATGACGTCACATTCTCATCGATCAATATCAGCTCCATCCTAAAATTTTGATTCCATTTTCGTATGACTCATCCCTTCATATACCACATATCTTTGGCTGAGTTGAGATCACAAATAAAACTAAGATTATTGTTCTCGGCGTCCATTGACATGCCTATAAAGAATTTATCTGGATGAGAGGATGGTTAGGAGAAACTCTGTAGAAGTTTAAAAAGTGATTTTATAAATGGTTGTATTAGTTATGTACATATGTGGTTATACTTATAAAGGAAGCTTAGTTATTATGATTACACCTACAGGATAATTGATGAAACACACTTCCCTATGTTAATTTAAAACTTTCCCACTTAAAAGTTCAAAACTTAGGCGGCTTAACAACTACCAACATATGTGTATAACATCTTCTTGTTAAGAGGAAAGCTCAATTATTGGTATGAACATATGTTCGCTAATCGAGATCAACAAACAGATGTTGACCTCAATAGTGTTAAATTAATGAATGACCCACATATTTTTCTGAATATTTTAAACAAATTAATGACATCATTATTCGCATTATACAGGCATTGTTGGCTCACCTCTATGATTGACACGTCAGGTTTCTTATGTCACTCACGACTCTCCTATCATAGTAAGTATAGATGCTACTACTATAGTTTGGCATATATTAAGCCCAACTGAAAACTAAATCCTCGTTGAAGAAACATTCAACCACCTATCCAATATTCCAATCCATATTCTATGTTAGAGCCTCAAGAGGTAAAAAAACGTGTTTATTACCGTACACGGGAAAAAAACCGCCACGTATCAAAAATTGGTTTCTACGTTGTTTATCGGTTCCATACCCTATGATTTAAAACGCTTCCAACCTGGTTATAGCTGGCCCAAGCAGATTAAAATCCGGAATTGAACCGGACCCGAAAAAATTCAATCACTTTTTTTTTCAACCCAGGTTCCATACCAAAACCGGTTATCACAATACTCAGTCTTTTACCTACCCTATTGACTCTACCCATAACCAGTTCTATACCCAGAAGCAGTTTTGAAAACATATGATTTGTGCATCTCAGGTCAATAGTTCATAGTTCTATGCTTAGTACAATCATAATACTTTAAAATAATACAAAACTTTATTCATCACCCAAATTATACAATACATTGTACAAGACAATAACACAATGTAGGACACCCAATATATTTTCTACCCCATTTCCTAGAAACATCCCGATCCTAAACCTTCTAAACTCCCCACCACCTACATCACCTTATTCCCTTTAGTCTTGACTTGAGATTCTCTTACGCCTGGACCACTTTCTAGGAACTGTCATGCGTTTTTGGCTCACTCCCCCTCCCCCTAATTGAACCAAAGAAGTAAATTTGATCTTTTTTATTAGTATCTTTTGAGCCAACCTCGTTTCTAACCGCATAATTGCCACCATCCACAACAGATATCGAAGAGCCATCACACAGGCTATCGTGGTCCTCCGACGTAGATCTGACATTAACATTAAGATCAAAAAAGTTGCCATCCGCTTCCTCACCTTCCTTTTGCACAGACCTGTTAAGGTCAAATGGGTCTTCCTCGTCGATCCTACTCCATTTTTTTAGCCTTAAAACTCCACTTGAGCTGCTTACAATAGATTGGGCTTTTGATATGAGGAATCCCTTGCTTCTAGAATGCGTGACAAATTTTATTTGACCCTCAGGGGATTTAAAAAAATAAATATCCTTTACACAATAAAATGCACAAACACATAGCTATCCTCACTTTTGCTCATCAGTGCCTGACAACTTCTCTTTGACCCTCAGGGGATTTGAAAAAAAAAATGTCTTTCACACAATCAACTACTTAGAAAAGGAATCCGGATCGATGAAAAGTTGAAGGTTACGATTGGTGACGGGTCCAAAGTGAAATTTTGGACAAATCATTGGTTAACGGGGTTTTCGTTTAATTACATGTTCCCTGATCTTTTCGAAATCATGGCTAAAAAATGTTTGGGTGAAAGACTGCTTCTGTTTAGCAGGTAACGCTAAAGTATGGGATTGGCAATGGAAAAAAAAAATCCTTCTTCTGACTTGGAAAAATTGCAACTTCATTTGCTGGGCCTTTATTTTTGGTGAAGGTGTTAAGATCAGAGGTGGCTTCAGCGGTGTACCAAGTGAATTCAGAACTTAGTTATACCTGGAATAATTGGGCTCTTCTCAAAGCTAATTTTTTAACGTGGCGTGTCTTGGAAGGTGAAGAGAATATATGGTCATAGGTCGGAGCTCGCACCATCCGATGGAGGTCGAGTCCGAACCAATCAAATATAAAGGTTATAGGCTAAGACTCGAATGATCATAGGAGAGGTCGAAGCCCGAACTAAATAACCGATCGACTGGCTTCGGCCATAAGGCCCATGGGCCTGGGACCGAAGCCCACTCAGGAAAGTATAAATACCTCCCAAATTTCCTCATTTGGTAACTTCACTTACTTGTACTTTCTGCACTTTTTGTACTTACTTTTCACTTCTTAAAACCATACTTATTCTCACGCCGGAGGGTGGTCACAGAGAGACCCTTCCTCTCCCCTGTGACGAGCCTAACGGTGTTTTGTTTTGCAGGTTATCATTAGATCCAATCATTTGTCATTTCTTCTTACACTGTCTCTCAGATCTATTCCACCGAACCAACTAGAGGTAGCTTTTTTCCTCTTCAATTGGCGCCATCCGTGAGTTTGCTGTGTTTCTTTCTTTTTTCGAAAGAGCAGAGTAACCTTTACCCATGACGGCACATTCTGAGGGATTCACGGTCGAAGACGTGACAACAACTGAAATGAATGACGATCAGGTGATCATCACCTCATCTGCACCAGCTATCATCTCCACCGGAGCACAGGGAAGCACCCAACAGTCATCTTTTTCTGTTGGTGCTTCGGCTGTTAAAGCAAGTGCTCCACTAGTAGAGTTCGATGACGCTTTCCTCCAGAAAAACCGAGAATTGTTGCTTCGGCTAAAGGAACAGCAAAATAGGGAGATTGTCTTGCAAAGCGTAAAAGCTAACTTATTCTCCACCGGAGGCCTTGCTGCTTCGGCAGAAACAAGCACCGGTCTGGGATCTTTCGCCACTTACTCTACAGTAGTCACTACTATGCATATCCAAGCTTCGCAGGGGCAACTTGCATCTCTGGGTTACACCGGTCCGATGCAGGTTAGCATGCCCATTTCTGAAAAAATGCCAGTTACAGCAGGGGGGGACGATGAACTCACCGCTCCATATCGTCCTGCCCATATGACGTCGTTCTCCAAATTTTCTCAAAGAGTTGCAACTGCACCTCTTCCGGTTAAACTGAAAATGCCAGCTACCGTAAAAACGTATGCAGGAACGTCAGATCCAGATGATCACGTTTTCGCATTTGAAGGAGCAGTAGAAATCGAACTATGGCCCATGCCAGCATGGTGCCACATGTTCGCCCAAACCCTCACCGGAGCGGCAAGGGTCTGGTTCGATGGGTTATCCGCCGGGGAGATCACCAACTGGATTGAGTTTCGAAAGCTGTTTCTGATAAACTTCGCGAATCAACGACGATGTTCCAAGGATATCACGGAAGTACACAACATCCGGAGGAAGGATGGTGAATCCTTGGAAGCCTTTATCGATCGCTTTAGCAAAGAAAGTATGCAAATCCATGGTGCAATGGATCAGCTCCGAGTGTCAGGCTTCTGTCACGGAGTTCGGAACAACCAGTTAGTGGAGAAGCTGCATGAAGATTTACCAAAGACAATGGAAGTACTCATGGAACGAGCCAGAGGGAAGAGTGCCTGTGGGCAGTCCTCCGAAGGAGATTACAAAAGCTCCGGAGGACGCAACATGTGGAAAAAAGGCTCCCATAATGCAGACCGCAACAGTCACTGGAACAAAAACAGGCAGCAGCCATATGAGCGATCAGACCGGAACAGTTCTTCTAAGTCTCAAGGTTCCGGAAGAACCACTGATCTAACCAAAACTCCTCGAGACATCCTGCTAACGGAGAACTTGCAACTCCCCACACCGGCCAAGCAACGGCCTTCGTCTGATCGAAACTCCAAAAACTACTTTGAGTATCACCGAGCAAAAGGGCATAATACTGACGATTGCTGGTCCCTCTGACAAGAAATCGAGAAAGCAGTTCGATCCGGCAAGCTCTCTCACCTTCTTAAAGAGGTGAAGGAAGGGAAACCCGGAGCAATTACCAACACCAACAACCAAGCAATGATTAATATGATTCAAGCTGTCACACCACATGGCACTAAACGTTCCAGCTCTCATCTTGCTCCATTCATGAGTCAGGTTGACAAGCGACACCATGCGTATTAGCATTCGTATTTCTAAACAAGCAATCTCCAAAAATCAGAAGTATTGCGTTACTTTTGGTTCTAAAGTAATTTATTTATGTGACAGGCAATTTCATTCCCCGAGGTAACACCAGACCAGTTTCTGGAAGGACCAATAATCATATCTGCTGTCATCGCCGGACATAAAGTTCAGCGAGTCTACATAGACAACGGCAGTGCCTCGGAGATAATGTACCATCATTGTTTCCAGCGATTGGCACCTGAAACCCAAAGAAGGATGGTACAGGTACTTACAAATATTCGCTCCAAACCAAACAAACACTTTAACCGAAGCAACTCCTTTCGACTTTCGGTGTAACGGTAATAACCTATGTTTTAAATGACAACAGGTTTCCATGCCGTTAGTCAGTTTTTCAGGAGAGGTAATTCAGCCCATGGGACGAATCACTCTCCCATTAACCTTGGGTACCGAAGGTCGGAGCCGGACTGAAATGTTAACATTTTTAGTGGTTGGAGCACATTCCGTGCACAACGTCATTTTGGGACGACCAAGCATGTGTGCCTTCAGAATGGTTGCCTCTTCCATCCATGGAGCTATCAAATTTCCAACGGAGGATGGAATAGCAACTGTTCACACCGAACCGATGCATTACGTAGCTGAAATTCGGCAAGCTTCGAGCTCCCAAGCTACTCCAATCACTCAAGAGTTATCAGAAAAATGGTCGATTAACCCATGTTTTCCGGAACAAAAGGTAGTCGAAACAACTAAAGGGTTTTAAGTAACCTTATAAAATTCTTTGCTTAATCCATTCAAAAAAAAAAATTGGCAGGTAACTGTTGGTGCACAACTCCCACCTGATTGCAAAGCCGCCTTGTGGAACCTTCTAACTGAATCCCTAGATTCTTTTGCATGGCAACATTCGGACATGAAGGGGGTACCCAGGCACTTGGCCGAACACAAATTGAATGTGTACCCTTCGGTCCGGCCAGTGCAACAGAAGAAGAGAAGCATGGGGTTGGATCGGAATAAGGCCATTGCCGAAGATGTTCGAAAACTCCTGGATGCAGGTATCATTCGAGAAGTTGTTGGGACAAAGAGGATTGACGAAACCACCTTTTGATAACCTTAGTCTATTCCATATCTGCCTAAGTATAGAACTACTGAAGAACAAAAGAAGAAGTGCTGAAGAACAAACATCAAAGTACTGAAGAGTAAACTCATCAGAAGTTCTGAAGTCTAACCAGACATTTCACTGAAGAACTGCTGAAGACAAACTGCTCATCAGCAGTTTGTCACTCATCAGCACTTTACCTCAGAAGCTTCTAACCGACTGAAGATCAGCAGTTTGATTATAATATAGTTTTGTTAAAGTCTTGATTTCAAGTTTCAATGTACAGACTGTAGTAACCTTATCTTAGCATAATATCTTTGTTAAATATCTTAGATTACTTCAGACTACAGTTTAGTACATTAGTCTATAAATAGATGAGTTTGTTCATCTATTTTCATATGTGATTTTGTGTAAAATCTTTGAACTTATATTGAAATCCTTCGGGCTTTAAACTTATAATTCCATTTCACATCTGAGAAACATAAACTGCTATTACTGCTTTGTACTTAGAATATTTATTGTTTCTCATTTATTGTTCAGTCAAGGGGGAGTAATAACTCCTCATCAAAGTGATCTTTTAGACCTTTGAACACTTGTATTTCCGCTGCTTAATAACTCATATATAAATCTGATAACACATAAGTGTTCACAAAAACAGCCACTGATCCAACAATTGGTATCAGAGCATCTGGTTAATCTGATCAAAATCAATCTAACAAATTGAGATTCAGACACAGGCTCAATATTGATATTCAATAAAAAGGATAAAAGGCTCACTTTTTAAATCCATCACTTTAAGGAAGTATTGACAAATCCAAACTTCTTAAAAATGGATCCCTACAATACTGGATCTGCCAACAAACCTGCTATGTTAGTCAGAAATGAATATAACATATGGTCTAAAAGGTTGGCACATACTATTTCACAAACAAACACTGGATGTTGGAGGTCTGTAGTTTTTGGACCTCACAAACCAGTTGTTACTGATCCAGAGGGTAAGACTGAAAGACCAAAGGATCCAAAAGAATACACGGAGGAAGATTTCCAAAAGTTTGAGCTTGATGCAAAAGCTTTCTCCATGTTGGCTATGGCTCTCCCAAATGAAATTTATGCTGGCCTTTTACACTGTGAAAGTGCCAAAGAGCTGTGGGACTGCCTAAAAGAGCAGTTTGCAGGAACTGCTGAGGTGATAGCCAACATCAGAGAAATATTGGCTCAACAATATGAAACTTTTACTCACATAGAGGGTGAAACTTTAACTCAACAGTTTGAAAGATTTTCTTCACTCATCTCTGAGTTAAAAATAAACAATCAGACCTATACAACTGAGTCTATGTTGCATAGATTTTTAAGGTCTTTACCTTCAAAATGGGAAACTTACTCTATAGTCCTCAGAACCAGTTCAGATTTTAACACCTTGAACCTAACTAGGTTACATGGTAAATTACTAACTTTTGAGAGAGAAATCAATCAAAAGAAAAAGTTGCAAGAATCTGGTAAAACTGCTGATGACTATACTCAGGGTAGCACAGCCTTATTAGGACATGACTCACCATCCTGTTCTAATAATTTTGGTTCTTTTGACCACATTGACATAACAGCTGGGATCTCATCAGATGGATCTTTCCCAGCTTATGACAATGAAGAACTAAGTCAAACTGCTGACAACATGTGTTTCATCATGGATGATTTAAAATATTTTAGCAGTGATGACTTAGAAGAAATGGAAATATTGCACCAACTGGCATTGTTAAGCTTAAAAACTAACAAATTTTATAAAAGGTCAGGAAGGAAATTTCCAGGACTAAACAATTCAACAAAAGTTGGTTTTGACAAATCTAAACTGAGATGTCATAAGTGTCAGAAGTTGGGACACTTTGCTAGAGAGTGTAGAAGCTCTAGCTATAACCAACCAATGTCCTCTGGAAATCAATATAACCCCTCATATAATAGGAATAATGGAACTAATGGGAGTGCTCATTTTGTACAGGCACAAGCTCCAAATGTCCAATATGTGCCACAAGTACAATATGTACAGATGCCTGCTCAACAACAACAGCAGCTCATGCCTCCATTTCCAACTGCTCAACTACCTGCACAAACTCAACAACCCCCTCAACAACAAAGCTTATTTACCTCAGGGTATGTTGACTGGAGCAGTCTTCCTTATGACACATCAGAATGCAGTCAGGATGCAGACAATAAGGTCTATGATGTCAACTGGGGAGAACCTGATAATGGCAGAAAGAACTTTGCCTTAATGGCCTTTGAAGGATACTCTTCAAATTCTGCTCTCACACAAGTATCACAACAATCTCTGTTAAAGCTTTGCACTAAATCTTGCAAAGAATCATTTGCTTTAATTAGAGAAACTAATGTGCATTTACAAGGCAAATCCAATGACATGGAAAGAAAATACACACAAATGAAGTGTGATTTGGAAAGAAAAATCATGTTGAAAAACAAAGAAATTTCCAAACTGAATGATAAATCCATTGAAACAGAAGCACAAATTAAAACCATGATAGACAGCCTAGGAAAAGTCAGACAAGAGCTTGCTGACACCAAGGTCGATTGTGAAAAATGGGTTGAGTCTTGTAAAGGGTATCAAATGTTACTTAACAAACAAACTGCAGCCAATGTTAAGTTTGGCATTGGATATACCCACACTGAATCACCAACAGATTTCACCCACAAAACTGATAATGATGGGAAGAAATTGATTCAAACTTCTGATATGGAGGAATGCACATCCTACCATCAGAACTTCCTCAAAAAGGGAAGTACTGCAGAAGTTAAAACTACTGACAATAAGCCATCAGCAGTTTCAACTACATCAGGAGTTGAGACCCTGAAAACTGCTGATGACCTATTTCAAAAATCAGATTTTGTCAGTAAATTACCTTCCAGCTCTCTTGATCTATCTAAAAGGAAAGAGAAGGCAAAAGCATGTGAAATATGTGGTCTGTTTAACCACATAACTGAACTTTGCAAATTTAGAAAGGTAAATCAGTTAAACAAACAAAGAAATCAACTGATTGTGGGAAAACAGATAAAACAAGATTATCAAAATACCTTTTTTCCCAACAAACAACAATCAAACAAAACCCTTTCTAAGAAGAAGCCTTTATCTCAACAAAGGTCATCTTCTCAAAGTTCAATCTCAGAAGTTTCACCTAACTCATCAGCAGTTTCACAAACTGCTGAAGTTAAAGATTTGATAAACCTGGTTAAACTTCTGATGACCAAAGTTGATGGTGGAAACCAAAAAGAACCCACCATTGTTCTTAATAACAAATCCATTGCCAAAAAGACATGGATTACTAAAAATGGTCCACAACAAGCTGCACCTGTTCTCAAGAGCAAACCCAAAGCCAAACTGGCTTGGGTTGCTAAAACTAACTAATTTGCTATCTTGTGCAGAGAGTCTCCAGAGGTTTGAATAGCATATGGTATGTGGATAGTGGAGGCTCAATGCACATGACTGGATGCAGATACCTAATAAACAATTTTATTAGTCAAAGAGAAGGATCTGTGTCCTTTGGGAACAATGCCAAGGGATATGTGCTAGGATATGGCAATGTATCCTCAGCCAAAATGCAGTTTGACAAGGTCAATCTGGTTGAAAACCTTGAGAACAACTTGCTGAGTGTCTCTCAAATGTGTGACAAAGGATATTCTTCCTTTTTCACAAAGACAGCATGCAAGATCATATCACCAGAAGGCCAGAAGTTGATAGAGAAGATCATTGAAGATCATACTTTGCTGATTGCCAAAAGATGTGGCAATGTCTATGCAGTGGACATTGAAAAGGACAAAGTATTGAACAAAACTGCTTGTTTCTTCTCAAAGGCATCAACTTCAGAAAATGATCTCTGGCATAGGAGACTTGGCCATGTGAACTTTAAAACCATCAATAAAGTCACAAAAATGGGCTTGGTCAGAGGTCTACCTTTGAAGGAATATCAGTGCAAAGAACACTGTGTTTCCTGTCTTAAAGGTAAACAGCATAAGTCCTCCTATAAGTCTATTGAAGAATCAAAAACAACTGCATGTCTTCAACTACTCCATATGGACTTATTTGGACCAGTCAAGATTATGAGCCTTGGTAAGAAGAAGTACTGCTTGGTCATCATTGATGACTACTCAAGATTCACATGGGTCTTCTTCTTATATTCCAAGGATGAGGCAGCTGAGATCATCAAGTTCTTTATTCTACAAGTAGAGAAGCAATACTCTCTATCTGTCAAAGTCATCAGGAGTGACAATGGGACAGAGTTCAGGAACAAAACTCTGGATGAATTCTGTCTGTCTAAAGGGATTGTTAGACAGTTCAGCATTCCCAGAACTCCTGAACAAAATGGTGTGGTAGAAAGAAAGAACAGAACATTAATTGAAGCAGCCAGAACAATGTTAGCTGATTCAGGCCTACCTTTGTATTTTTGGGCTGAAGCAGTCAACACTGCATGTTATGTTCAGAATAGAGTTCTTATCAACAAGAGACATACCAAGACTGCCTATGAAATTCTTCATGGAATTAAGCCCCTTATCTCCTTTTTCAGGGCTTTTGGATGTCAATGTTTTATCCTCAACATCAAAGACTCTATCTCTAAGTTTGCTGCAAAAGTTGACACAGGTTATTTTCTTGGTTATTCTCCTTTGAGAAAAGCTTACAAAGTTTTCAATTCAAGAACCAAGATAGTAGAAGAAACACTGAATGTCAAGTTCAATGAATCAAAACACACTCTTATTCCAGCAAATCCTGCTGAATTATTTGATCTTGACAATTTTCATTTCGGACCTGAAAAGACTGTTGAATCATCCAAACCTCCTCAAAATGGTTTTCAAGGATTTGAAGATGATAGTCCTGCACCATGGACTCCAAACACAGTCAGAAGATCAACTATCAAACCTTCAGAAGTTTCAATAGCTTCAACTTCAGGAACTACTGATGAACATTTTGAAACTACTGATTCAGCTGAACCTAAAACTCCTGAAGCTCAAATAACAGCTGAACCAGATATTATCAATCTCAGTGGTTTATTTGAAGAACCTGTAGAGCCATCATCCAGTACAGGTTTACAACAACTGATTGAACACAAGGATCATCCATTGGATCAAATCATGGGTGATATTGCATCAGGGGTACTCACAAGAAACCAGCTTTCCAACTTTTGCTTATTCTCAGCATTCATCTCTCAGTTGGAACCAAAGAAGTATCAAGAAGCCCTCAAAGACAACAATTGGGTGCAAGCAATGCAAGAAGAGTTGCTTCAATTCAAGAAACAACAGGTTTGGGAAATCTATCCCTTACCTGAAAACAAGCAACTAATTGGAACAAGATGGGTCTTCAGAAACAAATCAGATGAGGCTGGTATGATCATCAAGAACAAAGCAAGACTAGTGGTACAAGGTTATTCCCAAGAGGAAGGAATTGATTATGATGAAACCTTTGCACTAGTTGCAAGACTTGAAGCTATCAGGTTATTTTTAGCTTATGCAATTTCCAACAACATTAAAGTTTATCAAATGGATGTCAAAAGTGCATTTTTGTATGGAAAAATAAAAGAGGAAGTGTATGTCTGTCAACCTCCAGGGTTTGAGGATCCTTCTCATCCTGATTGGGTTTACAGACTTGACAAAGCTCTTTATGGGCTAAAACAGGCTCCAAGAGCCTGGTATGAAACACTTTCAAACTTTTTGCTTAAGAATCACTTCTCAAGGGGATCCATTGATAAAACTCTTTTCATAAAACATGTTGGAAATCATGTCTTACTTGTTCAAATATATGTTGATGATATCATTTTTGGTTCAACAAATTCAAAACTGTGTGAAGAATTTAAGAAACTCATGCAATCAAAATTTGAAATGAGTACAATGGGAGAACTGCAGTACTTTTTGGGACTGCAAATCAAGCAACAGTCAAATGGAACATTTATACATCAATCAAAATATGTTAAAGAATTATTGAACAAATTTTCTTTACAAGACTGTAAAACATGTTCCACTCCCATGACACCAATCACACAAGTTGAACCAGATGATCAAGGGAAACACATTGATCAAACCATGTATAGATGTATGATAGGTTCTCTTTTATATCTAACTGCTTCTAGACCAGATATCATGTTTTCAACTTGTGTCTGTGCTAGATACCAATCTGCACCAAGAGAATCTCATCTAATTGCAGTCAAAAGAATCTTCAGATATCTGAAAGAAACTCCTACTTTAGGAATTTGGTATCCTGCTTCAAGCAATACCAAGTTAACTTCTTTTTCAGATAGTGACTATGCAGGCTGCAAAATGTCAAGAAAATCAACATCTGGTGGTTGTCAATTCTTAGGAAACTGTCTGGTGTCCTGGCAATCAAAGAAACAAACATCTGTGGCAACTTCAACAGCTGAAGCTGAATACATTGCTGCTGCAAGCTGTACTTCACAGATACAATGGCTCCAATATCAACTACTTGATTATGGAATCAAAGAGACCAAGACCCCACTTTTAGTAGACAGCAAATCTGCCATTAGCATCATTCAAAATCCTGTTCAGTTTTCAAAGACTAAACACATTGAAATCAGGTATCATTTCATAAGAGATTGCTATGAAAAAGGCAAGATTGAGGTGAAGCATGTCACAACAGCTAATCAAATAGCTGACATTTTCACCAAACCCCTTGATTCAACAACTTTTCAGAGGTTAGTATCCATGCTTGGGATGTTAAACTTAGAAGAAAGTCTGTAAGTGTTTCACTTTTTAGTTCTGCACATATTTTATTTTTCACTTACATTCTTATCTGTCACAAACCTCTGAAGACCAAAAATTTGAGAAAAAGAAAGTTCTGATGAACAAATTTTGAAAACTACTGATGAACATCAAAATGGGATAATTTCAAAAATGGATATAACTACTGATGAAAATCAGAAGTTAGAAAAGTGTTTTAAAGGTCATTTGCATCAGCAGTTGAAACTGCTGATGAGATAACTAAAACCACTGATGAAGAAACCTTTCTTCTTCAGCAGTTTGACTAAAAGGGTAAAACAGACTTTTCACTCATCAGAAGTTTGACCTAGTCGGTTAAAAACTTCTGATAAATACCCTGTTCCAACACTTATCCATTCAAAAAGCAGAATTCCCTCTTTCTCTCTCAAATTCAAAGCAAAACCCCTTCTCTAACCTAACAAATTACTGTTCGATCAAAAACATCCATGGCTCTCGTGTTAAAACAGGGACACAACCAAAGAGGCTACTTTGTTAAAGATGAAGCCTGGTCCCAGTATGATGAGATACTTGATCTCATCATGAAATCCCAATACTATGATGCTTTCACCATCGATCCACCCATTCATGAAGAAACTCTTAATGAGTTCTGGGCAAATTCAGAAACAGTGAAAGTAAACAATGAAGTGATTTCCCTCAGATCATCAATAAAAGGGAAAATGATGGCCATCTCACCAGAAACACTAAGCATCAGGCTTGGTTTGAAGGATTCTGAGGCACCTGAGCATATTCCAACCTCAGATATTCATCTGACCATGACAGAGTGTGGCTATCAAGGTACTTTGGCACAAGCAACAGTTTACAAAAAATATTTTGACCCACAATATAAACTGTTATTTCATTATATTATTATGTGTCTTAGTCCAAAAACTGGGTCAATAGATCAGATGCCTTCAACCTTTCAACCTATTTTTCATTCCATCATAAATGAAACTTCTTTCAAGGCATCAAAACTGTTTTTCAATGAACTGGTGTTACATCATGAAAATGATAAAAAGAAATTTTTGTTGTATCCAAGGTTTGTTATGCAATGCATAATAAAAGAACTTGGAGAGGGAGTACTTGAGGGAGAAACAACTACTTTAAATCCTTTAACTGCTCAAGTATTCTCTAGGCACAACAAACCAGCACTTTTGCTAGAAGATGACCAAGGGGAAGAACAACCCATCCCCAAGGAACCCACATCTTCCAAACCCAAAAAGAAAACTAAAAAGCCTAAACAACAAAAACCAAAAACAACCAAGTCACTGAAAAAGAAAGTTCAGGAAGTGGAGAAACCTGAAACTACTGATGTGCAATCTGCACTTGAAAAGGAAGTGGCTGAAACATCCTCTCAGCACACTCCTTCTCCACCACCCAAAAGAAAACTTGTCACAGTTATTTTCCAAAGAAAAAGATTTAAGAAACCAATAACTGTTGACCCTGCTTTTGAAACTGCTGAAACCATCCCTGAACCTATCCAAACTCCTGAACACCAACCCATAACAACTACTGAACCTGAACCCTCACATACAACCATAGAAATTGCCCAACTTCTCTCAGGACTTAAAGGAACCCATTCACCACATGTCACTCCCCTTACAACACATCAAATTGGGGAGATGCCTTCAGAAGTTGACATGAATGTGGATCCTTTTAGCCCAACACAGAGAGATGAGGATGAACAAGAGTTTGTAAGCCCAAACTTGCAAACTTTTGATACTTTTGAGGCTGCTACTACTCACTTATCACCCAGTGGTGAACCTGAGGACAGTAGTAACATAGCTAAGACCTCAAACTTGGCAACTACTGATTAAGGCCTAAGGCCAGAGGTAGGAAAACCTCAGAACCAAGACAAAGAGGTTCATGAGACTACTGGTTTGGGTCCAGCTCATGATATAACTGATCCTGCCCTCTCTGAGGACACTATCAGGGATTCAGATGATTCCATTAATCTGGTTGATGAATCAAACATTCCACAAACTGAATTGACGGTTGACATTGAAGGTCCTGCATCTAAGGTCTCCAAGCTCAAGAAGCTGGTCACCAAAGATCAGGTTAAAGACCAGTTAGCCCAAAAATCCCCAAAACTGGCATCTTCAGAGCAATCTGAAGATCACCCAAAAAGCACCCCTTCACCAAAACAACCTACCCAATTCACTGGGCTCACAAGCATAGATCTGAACCAACTATGCAGCCTAGATGGTCCCCTGTATCAGGCACTCAAACAAATCATAACTGATCAACTCAAACCCTTCACAACTGCTTGGGAGTTAAAAGCTAACAATCAGTTTGGGTTGATCAACTCGAGACTTGCTGAGTTGAACAAGAAGATGGATGAAACACAAGATCAACTGGCAAGGTTGTCTGCTGCAACATCTCATTCTATTAGGCTTCCAGAAGTGGATGAAGCCAAAAAGGGGGAGATGATTAAGGAACCAACAGAAGTTGCTACACAAAGACAAACTCCTGATCAAGAAGCTGATAGACCAACACAAAGACCAGGAAAAGAAGTAGCACCAGAGTTCAAGTTATCTAAGGCATCAGAGGGAACTGCTGATTACATTTCTCAAACTACTGAAGACAATCCTTCAGCAGTTGTGACCCCAATTACCACATCAGCAGTTTTACCTCCTAAACCATCATCAGAAGTTCCTAAGGCAACTGAAAAAGAACCTGCTCCCACTCCTTTGCCTACAACAACTTCCACAGCTATCTTAAACCCTACTCCCATCAGCATGTCAAAAGATTTATTGGAGAAGAGTTTAAAAGAAGCTGCAAAGAAGGCAAAAGAAGACAGAGTATGGAACAGCCTAGAAACCAGAGAAGACTTGAGCTTTGAAGAAAAACTGATCAAGTACCAAGAGAAACTTGATGAGCTTGAGGCTGAAGAGAGAGCACTTGAAGCTGCTGCTGAAGAAGACAAAAGAGCACAGCTTATAGCATTCATTACAAAGAACTCCAAATCAAAGCAAGTGGCCCTCAAAAGACTCTCAACACAAGAGCTGACAAGAAGAGCACAAATGCTATCTGATAGAATAGCAACTGAAAATGAGAGGAAAGCCAAAAGAGCTGAAGTGATTGAAGAGTTAGTGGCAAATGGCTATGGTTCAAAAGCCTCAATCAGCAAATGGAAAGAACAAACTTTGTATGAGGCTTACAAGAAATTCAAAGCAAAGAAAGTTGCTGAACCAGAAAGATTTGAAAGCCAAGAAGTCCAAACAACTTCTATTGTCAAGAGATCATCTGGTACATTAGGAAGGCCAGCCACCAAGAGAAAAGCAGATGGAGATCCCATTGTCAAGACTGACTTCAAAATGATCTTGCTAGAAGGAGATCAGCTTGTACATGGTGATTTTGATGTTGAAGAGAAACCCATCTTGACCCAATTCAGAGACAAGGCTACCTATGCTTATCAGTTACAACAATCCATCCAAGAGAAGACACATACAAGGGTTGTTACAGAGCATCACCTGCCCAACATGCCAATCCAAAGTGCTGCTGAATTACAAGGAAGTCAAGAGTCTCACCTGAGAGTCACTGAAATAGAAGACATTCCTCAATCAGGTCAACCTAAGGAAACAGGCTTGGTTTCCTATGCCTCTGACTTTGACAGGTCAAAGGTAAACATTGTGAAATGGTCATTTACTGAATCCAACTCAGTACTTGTGACCAGGAGAGACCGTTCAAGTAAGGTCTATAGAAACTCAAAGGAGTTGAGTGTTTTATCGTCCAAAGACCTTCTCACCATTCAACATTTAACACCTGAACTTGGTCCTCTCACTGAGCAACAAAGATGTACTCTTACCACCCGGATGACAGCAGAGATCTGGAGGATGCTAGAAGAGAGAAAAGGACAACAATAAAGGATAGATAAGGTTTTGGCTTCATCAATCCAGGGGGAGATTGTTGGGACAAAGAGGATTGACGAAACCACCTTTTGATAACCTTAGTCTATTCCATATCTGCCTAAGTATAGAACTGCTGAAGAACAAAAGAAGAAGTGCTGAAGAACAAACATCAAAGTACTGAAGAGTAAACTCATCAGAAGTTCTGAAGTCTAACCAGACATTTCACTGAAGAACTGCTGAAGACAAACTGCTCATCAGCAGTTTGTCACTCATCAGCACTTTACCTCAGAAGCTTCTAACCGACTGAAGATCAGCAGTTTGATTATAATATAGTTTTGTTAAAGTCTTGATTTCAAGTTTCAATGTACAGACTGTAGTAACCTTATCTTAGCATAATATCTTTGTTAAATATCTTAGATTACTTCAGACTACAGTTTAGTACATTAGTCTATAAATAGATGAGTTTGTTCATCTATTTTCATATGTGATTTTGTGTAAAATCTTTGAACTTATATTGAAATCCTTCGGGCTTTAAACTTATAATTCCATTTCACATCTGAGAAACATAAACTGCTATTACTGCTTTGTACTTAGAATATTTATTGTTTCTCATTTATTGTTCAGTCAAGGGGGAGTAATAAATCCTCATCAAAGTGATCTTTTAGACCTTTGAACACTTGTATTTCCGCTGCTTAATAACTCATATATAAATCTGATAACACATAAGTGTTCACAAAAACAGCCACTGATCCAACAGAAGTCCAATACCAAACCTGGGTATCGAACCCAGTTTTGGTAAAGAAGCAAGATGGTGGTTGGCGAATGTGTGTTGATTTCAAGGATCTTAACAACGCATGCCCTAAAGATTGCTATCCACTCCCCGAAATGGACGTCAAGGTCGATTCGCTGGCTGGCTTTCGACTAAAATGCTTCCTCGATGCATATAAGGGCTATCATCAAATTCAGATGGCAGCAGAAGATGAAGACAAGACTGCTTTTATCACCGCTGAGGGGCTATATTGTTACACGAAAATGCCCTTCGGCCTCAAGAATGCCGGAGCCACTTACCAGCGATTAATGGACAAGGCATTCAAAAATCAAATCGGAAGAAACATGGAAGTATATGTAGACGATGTGGTGATAAAAAGCAAAGATGAAGCAGATATGTTGACTGACATCCGAGAGACGTTCACTTGTCTCCGGAGTATTAACATGAAGTTAAACCCAGCCAAATGCTCGTTCGGTATGGAGGCGGGAAAATTTCTGGGTGTTATGGTTGCCAAGGAAGGGATCCAGGCAAACCCGGAGAAGGTTAAGGCAGTAATGGAGCTAAAATCTCCAAAGACAGTCAAAGAAATCCAGTCATTAAATGGCCGATTGGTAGCTCTACATCGTTTCCTTTCCAAAGCAGCCGAAAGAACTCTGCCCTTCATGACCGTGCTAAAGAGTAGCTTCGGTAAAAATGACTTCAAATGGACTGATGAAGCTGAACAAGCATTCAATGAATTGAAGCAATGTCTTAGCTTATTGCCAACACTCACCGCACCGAAGCCAGGTGAGATACTCACCATCTATTTGGCAGCATCCCAAGGGGCCATCAGTGCAGTCCTCATGGTACAAAGGCACCTAGCTCAAGTACCAATTTACTATGTCAGCAGGGCACTCCGAGATTACGAAACTAGATATCCCATGTTGGAGAAACTGGCACTAGCCCTGGTCCATGCTTCAAGAAGGCTGCGAAGATACTTTCAAGCACACGAAATAGAAGTCCAAACTGATAAAAACATCCAATATGTGCTCCGAAAGCCGGAGGTCTCAGGACGATTGGCCAAATGGGCCATCGAGCTGGGAGCTTTCGACCTAACTTTCAAAACAAGAGGTGCCATGAAAGGACAGGCCGTAGCAGACTTCATTGCTGAGTTACCAAACGGAACAGACCAATCGGAGGAACAACCTTTGGAAAATACAGAGCAAGCAGAAGCATGGTCTCTATATACCGATGGTGCGTCTGGTGCCGAAGGTTCCGGAGCTGGTCTCGTGTTGATCAATCCAGATAACACCGAGTTTGTTTATGCCATCCGACTTGAATTTCCAAGTTCAAACAATGAAGCTGAATATGAAGCATTATTAGCTGGTCTCCGAATAGCACGAAGGTTCGGAGTAAAAAACCTCAAAATTCATACCGACTCATTGCTTGTGGTCAACCAACTTCGAGGAGAGTATGAAGCAAGAGAAGAAAACATGATAAAATACCTTCAAAAGGCCCAAGAGCTCATAGCTTCTTTCCAGACATATAAAATCTTTCATGTCCCAAGGGAAGAGAATGCCCAGGCCGATGCTCTCAGTAAGATTGCATCGGCTAGTATGGCCACTTCGACCCAAGATACAAAGGTTGAGATATTAACAAGGCCCTCAATTGAAGAAAATGAGGTCTTACAAGTCGAAGTCCAGGAAGAAACATGGATGACCCCCATTGTGAAGCATATCATCGAAGGCTGGGTCCCGGAAGACAAGGCTGAAGCTCGAAAGCTCAAAGTAAAATCCCTGCAATACTAAGTCCAGAATGGTCAGCTATACCGAAACACTTTCTTAGGCCCACTACTGCGGTGCCTTTCTTTAACCGAAGCTGCATACGTGATCAAAGAAATCCACTTCGGTGTGTGTGGCATACATGCCGGACCAAAAATGGTCGTTACAAAAGCAATGAATGCTGGGTACTACTGGCCCAACATGCACCAAAGTTCTGTGCAAGAGCTTCGAAGTTGCCAAGAATGTCAGAGGAATGCCCCAGTCAGTCTTTGAGCAAAGAACAATCTGATTCCAATAACTGCAGCCTGGCCGTTCCAGAAATGGGGGATCGACATTGTCGGACCATTCCCCAAATCCACTGGAGGAGTCAAGTACTTGCTGGTAGTTATCGATTACTTCACAAAGTGGGTCGAAGCTAAGCCTATGGGTGACATCACCGGCCATCAGGTGAAGAGATTTGTGTGGGAGAACATTGTTTGTCGGTTCGGATTACCACTCTATATCATCAGCGACAATGGGAAGCAGTTCGCTGAAAACCCTTTCAAAAAATGGTGCTCGGACCTAGGGATCAAACAGCTATTCTCATCAGTAGCTCACCCACAGGCCAATGGCCAAGTAGAAAGGGCCAACCGAAGTATTGTCGAAGGAATTCAACGGCGCTTAGGAGGCAAGAAGGCCGGATGGGCAGACGAATTGCCCAACGTCTTATGGGCACATCGAACGATGCCAAAAACAAGCACCGGCGAGTCACCTTTCAGCCTGACCTACGGCACCGATGCTATGATTCCGGTCGAAATCGGCATGGTCAATCCTCGAAGAGCCAACACATCAGATAATGATCAATCCCTCCGACTTAACTTGGATCTCTTGGAAGAAAGAAGGGAAATGGCTTCCATCAGAGAATCTCGATACAAGAAAGAACTTGAAAAATATTATAATGCCAGGGTGAAAAAACAATCATTCAAGGTCGGAGACTATGTCTTCCGAAGCAATGAGGCTAGCCGAGCCGAACCCTCAGGGAAATTGGCATCGAGATGGGAAGGCCCTTACCAAGTTACCTCCGTCGGAGAAAAAGGAGCATACACCTTGGCCAAGATAGATGGCACTCCGGTTCCCAGAACTTGGAATGGAGTCCATCTGAAGAAGTGTTATATGTGAAGCACCAAAGACCGAAGCTGATGTCCTAGTTTTTAATTCAATAATTTCAGTATGTTAATCGGGATGTGATATACCCCGAACCTTTTCTTTGTTTTTTGCTTGTAATTCGGGATGATGATTACCCCGAACTCTTTTAAGTTGAAAGTGGGATGTGTTTTCCCCACCTATAATAAAAAACTTTTTGGTATGATCTGTTCGTAACTTTGGTTGTTAACGTTCGAAGAAAGACAATACTAATACTGGAAGTATAGTTCCTAACACGCAATAATAGGAAGTATAGTAGGTAGATCGGAACGAAACATCATTAATATTTTTCCGATCCGACCTCACACACAAAAAAAAAAAGGAAGCAAAAAACTATGCCGAAACCCATGATGACAGGCACAATTTGTCAACATGAAACTCGAAGGCCGAACGAGATATGGCACAATGAAGGTCGAAGCACTCGAACCTACTATCAAAATTGCCTCGTAAAAAATAAAAAGAAGGAACCATGAATTATGCCTATCTCAAATAAACAAATATGATATGTGCCGAAGCACATTGAAAATAAATAAACAAAGCATGCAAAATACAAAACACATCGACGTCGAAGAAAATAAGTTCACCTTCTACTTGTTAAACCGCCGAGGAAAAGGCTTCGGTGGACAGGCTTAATGATCACCGATGCCACAACCAGGCGTCCCGAAGGTCAACAAACGACCTTGTGTAAAAAAAACAACAAAAACTTGCAAGTATAAACACATAGTTGTCGAACCGAAGCATATGGACGCATATCAAGGTCGATACAAGAAAAATTTAAAATAAGTCTTAGGCTTATTCAAGGCTATGTAAAATTACACCCCCTCAGACCGAGGTGGGAGTTTCTTTCGAGGCACGAAACAAATGACAAAGTAGCTCAATTCTGGTCCAGGGCCAACACAAACCCTTGAAAACTTTCGAACACACAAATACTATCAAAATAAAATGTACGGTCATTTCATTCATGAAAAGTAAAATGTGCCGAACCAAGAGTGGTTCGACCATATCCTTACAAAAGACTTAAACAAAATATTGTTCTAAAACACTGTCGTTGTGGCACACAGAAAAGACAACCCTAAGTAGACGGAGGCTTGAACATATCACCGGAGAGCCCAGCAGCTTTAATCGTCTCTAGGAGTTCGGAGAGGAAGCGCCCAATGTGCTGAAGAAATGGAAATTCTAGAGCGTCGAATCTATCCAGTGCACCATTCAACATCTCATCAGCTTTCGGCTTTAGCTTTGGCACCTGCTCCATCGGCACACCCTTTGACGAATAATGGTATCTGGCCTTGATACCAACATTTACACCACAAGCGTTCATGGCGTTGTTGATAGCCCCCACCACTGCTCGTAGCTCCTCTCCCGTGTGAATTCTTCTAGCCACCAAGAGCATACCTTCGGTCATCAGCCACTCCTTCGTCTCCAACAACTCCTTCACTTGCCCCGACAGACGGGTGTTGGTTTCACCAAGCTTGGATACCTGACCATCCATTTCGAGTTTCATCTGGTCCAACTGGCTCCGAAACCTGGTCGCTTCGACCTCAAACATCTTCTTCTCTGAAATAAGGCAAAAAATGCAAAGTTATAAAATAAAGAAGGGAAGGTATTACTCTCGAATCAAAAACGAAGGAATAAAAACTACTACCTTGCAGCGCTGCGTCCCTCTCAGCCTTCAGCGCTTAGACCTCCTTCAGGGCCTTATCCCTTCCCTCCGAAGTTGAAGCCATTGCAGCGCTATTCGATTTCACTTGTAGCAACGCTTGGTTCAACCTCTCATCCAAAGCCTGCTTCTCCCCAACCATAGCTTCGATTTTCTTCCCCCAGTCTGAAACCTCCTCGCCTCCAACCAATGTACGGAGTTTCTCCTTCTCGATCTCCAAATCTACCCATCGGCGATAGACCTCCGTGACCAACCCATTAGACTGGGCTTGGTTCATCATTAGGGCATCTGCCAAGACCAAAGGAGGAGCCCGATGATGCCTATGAGCTTCGGCCGGAGTGTTTAAGTTCAGCAACATGGTTCGGGCCGTCAAAGCATCCAGGATCTTGTCTCCGTTCTTCAAATCCCAGTTGGGAATAAACTTCTCTTCGGCCACAGCAGGGTCCAAATCCATGGAATCTATAAAAACGTCAAAACAATCCGTTTTAATCTCCGGACCATACCACAAATGACTAAGGTACTCTTTCGAGCCCTCATCATCCGGAGTAGGAAACAGAGAGAACCAGCCCGGACCATCACACTTACCAGCTGGACTTGAAGGATCAGGGAACGAATGGATCGGAGATGGATTAATATGAACATCATCGCCCTCAGCAAAAGACACGTGCGGCTCATCTCTGGCAGTCTTACCACTGTCCAAGTGGTCAGAGAGAGCATACAGCATACCAACCTGTGCGGAGGGCTCAGCAACGGTACCCTCAGGGATCACCGAAAGAGGAGTTCTCATCCTCTTCGGAGTATCCTTCGAACCCTCCGGAAGCACTTCATCTTCCAAATTTTTTCTCTTCCTCGTCTTCTTCTTCTTCTTTGCAGCATCATCAGGCGAAGGTACTACAGTCTCCGGTTGCTTACCAGAATCTTTAACTAAGTCAGAAGGTACCGCTGATGATGATGCACCAGCAGGGTTAGCCGAAGAAGAATCCTCTGGAGACCTTATCTTGAAGGATGATGCTTTCATACGGTCCAAAAACGGCTTGTCACCCGGAGCCATTTGGAAAGTAGTAAGCTCAAGCTCCGAGTCATCAAAAGACTCCACATGAAGGCAATCTCTCAAAGACATATCTGCAAGAAAACGAAGCAACGGTCAGTTTATGAAAAACTTGTAATCAAAACAAAATAATCATAGTATAAACGACTCACCCTTCTTTCTAAACTCTACAATAGGCCACTTATCAGGCCACTCCCAGTTTCGGCTAACACAACCCATCACCAGGATATGCTCCGGTATCCTCCGAACGGGGAACTTATTCTTCACCAGAGCAGCATACATCTCCGTATCATACTGAAAATCCTTCGGTAAATTCCCTCCAAACGGTCCTCCTTCGTCCTCCATGCCATATCCTTCGGCAGACACAAATCATCCAACCAAAACCACCTATCTTTCCAGTCCTTCAAACTGGACACCTCCCATCCCACACACTCTCGATCTTCCTTCGGAATATCAACCTTCTTTCCCTTCTTGTCTTTCGGTTGCCTTTTCTCGAAGGTGTACCAGTCCCCGGTACGATTTAAACGGTAAAAAGCCCTAAAAACGTTTAAATCGGGGACATAATCCAGTGAGCGACTTGACAGCTCAAACTGGTTCACCCGGCTAAGGCCGAAGGGAGTCACTTGAGAGATGTGCACCCGATGGAATTCCAGAACCTTCATCAAAAAACGAGTAAACGGTACTCGATAGTTCGCATAATTACACACACGAGTGTAAAATGCGAACTTACCAGGAAGGAAGGGACGGATAGGAGTATCAGGTTCTGGAAGAACAGGGTTCAAGGACGAAGGAATCTTAAATTCCTCTATGAACTCATCTAACCTATTCTGTGTTAACACACTATAGGATACACTCATGTTATCTTTAGGCATAGTTACAGGAAAAAGAAAGAGTAGGGAGATAAGGAAATACACACCTTTCTTTTTTAGAGGGAGGAAGACGACGATAACAGGTCGAAGGTCTGGAACCAGGGAGGAAGAAGATGAACAGTTTAGAGAGAAAGAGTAAAAAGGAGAAGTAAAAAGAGTAAATACTGAAATGCATCTATTTATAAATCCTCAAAAAGGCAAAGGAAACGACGGTTAAGTAACCGTCCAATCAAAGCCAACAAGTGGCAGTCTCGAGCCAATCAAAAACAATCACATCAAGGGTCTTCTACTAAAACCACCCGGCGGTCACTTAAAACATTTACGTGCACGACACAGCTGTCATCCACTTGTTAAGGTGAATGACAAACACAGCTGGCACGAAAAGTAGGCCGAAGCTCGAAGGAAGCTAAAAACTCCAGATAAATTACAAGTCCTTCCTGAACACCGAAGCATTCAAAAAGGACTTCGGGGGACTTGAAGAGAATATATGGTCATAGGTCGGAGCTCGCACCATCCGATGGAGGTCGAGTCCGAACCAATCAAATATAAAGGTTATAGGCTAAGACTCGAATGATCATAGGAGAGGTCGAAGCCCGAACTAAATAACCGATCGACTGGCTTCGGCCATAAGGCCCATGGGCCTGGGACCGAAGCCCACTCAGGAAAGTATAAATACCTCCCAAATTTCCTCATTTGGTAACTTCACTTACTTGTACTTTCTGCACTTTTTGTACTTACTTTCCACTTCTTAAAACCATACTTATTCTCACGCCGGAGGGTGGTCACAGAGAGACCCTTCCTCTCCCCTGTGACGAGCCTAACGGTGTTTTGTTTTGCAGGTTATCATTAGATCCAATCATTTGTCATTTCTTCTTACACTGTCTCTCAGATCTATTCCACCGAACCAACTAGAGGTAGCTTTTTTCCTCTTCAGAAGGCAAGGTCGCTACGAACGTCGAGTTGGTTAGACGTGGGGTCAATCTTTCGGATACGAGATGTAAGCAATGTGGTATCTGCGATGCAGACCATAATCATGCTTTTGTTTCGTGTATTTGGGTGAGAGCTATTTGGTAACATGGCCTACGGACTTGTCTAATTTTGCGGACTTGGCTTCATTTGTGGAGAAGACTTGGGGATCAAAGACTTGGAGGAAGACTATTCATACAGTTTTCATAGCGACGAATTGGAGAATATGGAAGGCTAGAAATGTTAAAGTTTTCGAGGATCGCTTCGAGACTGCTCGGGTCACTACGGATTTGATTAAAGAAGAGGCGTTTTTTGGCTTGTTAATTGATCTCAAGTACTTGTAAATTTCGTGCTAAGCATTCAATGTTATAACTATTCATATATATATTATCACGAGAGACCGATCCTATAATTTTAAGATTATATATGTAGGAATTGTTGAACTCAATTGTTGGTCGTCAATCGTCATTAATGTTGAAGAGCTTAAAGATCACCTCAGAGGCTTATATCATGGGGTTCAAATTTGAGAATATCTAGTGTTTTCACCAATTGAATTCAAAATATATTGACTGCTAGCTACAATAACGCATTTTCTTCAAACATGCTCACAAACACGCCTTTGAAGAAATAAGCATCAGTTATAAAATTCTTTTTTTTTTATATTTATATTTTCTGGATCATCCACAAAACACAAGGGAAAAAGAAGAAATGACAAACAAAAAAAGAAAAGAAAAAGTTAATATACCCTTTTATCAGTTCCGTACCCTTTAACTGCCGGGATGTATCAAAATTAACGACTTACATATATATTCATGGGTGGAACGGAACTGAACTAAACATGGCGTTTTTCATTCTTCGGCGTTAATCCCAAATATCCGGACTTTATGCATGTGTGGGAACTTGGCGATCACTAGCACAAAAACTGCCAATGTGTTAAAGAACAACAATGGGTTTTCATAGTCGGTTGTGTGGGATGCTATCAAGTACCTGGACAAATATCCAGATAGCAAGAAGTGAGTTCACAAAAGAATAAAAAAAAAGCACTTGCTGTAGAAAATACTTAAAAAGATGGGATTTATTATCTCAAAACATATTAAATGGACCAAACAAGAATAAAAATAGCTACAAGGGAACAGATCACACAGGTTAAAGTCGCCCAAATGTCTATTTTTAACCAGTACAACCTCCTAGATCATTATATAAATAGATTCAAATTATTGGGATAATAAATTAATAATATCATTGTAGCCATAGGGAACACATTCATTATTTATAAATAAAATATCAACACATTTCAATTCAAATACGATTCATGATAAAAAGAAAAATAAATATTATTAGAAAATAAATGTATGCTTAGTAGTTTCTTATGGCATTGCTTTAACCTGACCATTATCCCAATGCCAGAAGGAAATCAAGAAAAGTATCGAGAAATTAATATTAGGAAATCAATCATAAATCTAATAACTATTTCCAATATTCATAACTTCTTCCATTTCATTTTATCTAGGATATCCTTGTTTTACTTTCATGTTCCCTTATCAGTATCGGTTTAGTTTTACAGTTGTGTTATATCTCAGTTTTGTTACTAACACTATATGTTTAATATTTTAGAATCACATTGTTAGATCAGATCTTATATCTGCTTCTGTGAAAAAAGTAGACAATGGTTTCCTTCTTCTACACCTAGTCCCTGCAATCTTGACCCAAATGTTTAAATTTGGCAGATTTGGTGATGAATACAACGGCATGAGCCGTTTAGAGTTAACAACTATTCTTAGTGGATCAGGATCGGAAATTTTAGAAATAGCAAAACAACACCAGGTCAAGATGGGCTGAAACCTAAAAACGAGCAGGTTCTCATCGTTGTCTTTCTATCTGGGTTCTCGACCCCTTTTGACAACTATTCTCCTAACATTGCCATCCCCGCCATCTTCAACCAACAAAGCTCTTAGCACTTGGCTCTCTTCTATTCTAACATCCAATTCCTATTCTTCTAAGATACAAACGACTTGTACTATCCTAATGATATACAGAGACTTAAGAGATTTGAAATTGTATGGATAAGAAAATACAACGGATAGTTTAGAGATACAGATAATCACCACCCTAACTATTCGTTGGGCGAATTCTTAGATCAAACAAGATACAGAATACACCACTTGCCTGAACCAAGAAGTCCACAGACACCTTCCAACTTGCCAAAGCTGAAATAGCAGTGGAGATTTACCCCTTTCAAGATAAACCAAAATTAAAATAATTCACTCTAAATTTTCCATTGATGTTCATCGGATATTACATAGAGGAATCATAGAAAGCAACCCCCCACGTTGCTACAAATTAGGGAGAACATGGACCTACTCAAATAACTGCTTAAAGTTCAAATAAAAGAAAATAAAGTGGACTTAAAAAATGCTTGCATAATAAAAGGAAATTGCTAACTGAAATGTAAATAAAGTACGTGGGGAATAAAAACTAAATAAGAAACTTCAGCCACTGATTGGGCCTCTAGCCAGGCTTGCACTTGGACTGACGAAACTAATCCAGGTAGTTGATGGCCCAATAGTTTGATGGAGCTCCATTTCTGGCCCAGTTTTGTCAACGGCTAGCAAATTTGATTCAGGAAGGGGTTGGCCATCATTCTCCCAGTCTACAAAAAAGTTTGTCCTCAAACTTGGGAGTGGTTCTGCTGGGTCAAAATAGGGTTGCAAATCAGCCACGTTGAAGGTAGCAGCGACGCCATAGTCACCGGGTAATTCCAAGCGATACGCATTGTCATTGACTTTGGCCACAATCTTGAAAGGTCCATCGGATCGGGGACTGAGCTTCGAACGGCGTTTGGAGGGAAAACGCTCTTTGCGAAAATGAACCCAAACTAAATCTCCAGGCTGAAATACAACGTGCTTCCGTCCCTGATCCACACGTTTTTTGACTTGGGCATTAGATTTAATTATTTTTTCATGAACCTGTTGGTGAAGTGTCTTGATGTGGGTGGCAACATCACTAGCTTCTGGACTGAACTTAGCGGATGTATCAAGTACCGCCAGGTCAATTGGGGTAGCAGGTTCAACACCATATACAACCTTGAATGGACTGCTGCCAGTAGTCTTGTTAGGGGCTCGATTATAAGCGAATTCTGCATGTGCGAGTAAATCATCCCATCCTTTAAGATTTGACTTGATAAGTGCTCGAAGTAAAACGCCCAACGTACGATTGGTAACTTCTGTTTGGCCGTCAGTCTGCGGGTGGCTAGAGGTACTAAACTTCAGTCGTGTACCTAACTTCTTCCACAATGTGAGCCAGAAATGGCTAAGAAATTTAACGTCGCGATCACTGACCATTGACCGAGGTACACCGTGCAAGCGAACAATTTCCTTGAAGTAAAGGGTAGCAATCTGAACTGCATCATAGGTGGTGTGGCATGCAATAAAGTGTGCCATTTTAGAAAAACGGTCAACGACAACCATAACAGAATCTTTACCCCGTTGAGTCCGAGGGAGCCCAACAATGAAATCCAAACTCACGTCAGTCCATGGTATGGTGGGGACGGGTAGGGGCATGTATAATCCGTGAGGGGCGCTGTGGCTCTTAGCTTGATGGCAGGTGAGACACCGCCGGATGAAGTGCGCTACGTCTCGAGCAAGACGCGGCCAAGAAAAGTGTTGTTGTAACATCATAACAGATTTATCAAACCCAAAATGACCAGCAAGCCCCCCTTCGTGTACTTCTTTAATCAACATAACCCGGATACTGTGCCTAGGAATACACAGTTGTACTCCTTTAAAAAGAAAACCATCCACCACATGATATGTATCAAAAGCATGACCTGTGCATTTATTAAAAATCTCTCCAAAATCGGGGTCAGTGGCATAAGCTTTTTTAATTAATTCAAGCCCAAGAATTTTAGGTTGGAGAGTATTGATCAGGAGATACTTACGCGAAAGAGCATCAGCACCTTTATTGAGTTTACCGGATTTGTGCTTGATCGTGAAGTTAAACATTTGTAAAAATTCAACCCATTTGGCATGGCGGGGTTGTAACTTGTGTTGCCCTTGCACGTATTTGAGCGCCTCATGATCAGAATGAAGGATAAATTCTTTGGAAATTAAGTAGTGGCGCCAGTGATCTAGGGCCCGAATGAGTGCATAGAACTCTTTGTCATAGGTCGAATATCGGCGCTTGGCATCGTTTAATTTCTCACTGAAATAGGCGATTGGTCGACCCAACTGAGTAAGAACTGCCCCAATACCAACTCCCGAGGCGTCGCATTCAACCTCAAAAACCTCATCAAAACAAGGTAGTGCGAGGACAGGGGTCGACGAAAGTTGTGTTTTTAGTTCTTCAAAAGCGGCTTGGGCCTGGGCATTCCATTCGAATTGCTTCAGCTTGGTAAGCTCAGTCATAGGTGCAATTATAGTGCTAAAATTTTTGACAAATCGGCGATAAAAGGACGCGAGACCATGGAAACTTCGAATCTGCTGAATTGATTTAGGAGTGGGCCAGTCTCTAATAGCTTGGACTTTACTATCATCAACTTGAATTTCGTGTGCTGACACCAAGTAGCCTAAGAAGGTTACTTGTTTGGAAAAGAACTCACATTTGTCTCGATTTCCATATAATTTCTCGCGGGCCAGTACATCAAAAAGTTGTTGTAGGTGACCTTGATGTTCTTCGTTTGACCTGCTAAACACAAGTATATCATCAAAATATACGACTATAAACCTGCCCAAGAACTGTTTCAAGACTTGATTCATTAAACGCATGAAAGTGCTTGGGGCATTTGATAATCCAAAAGGCATTACAAGCCACTCATAAAGTCCCTCTTTCGTCTTGAAAGCTGTCTTCCACTCGTCTCCTTCATAAATTCGGATCTGATGATATCCACTTCTTAAATCCACCTTTGAAAAAATTGTTGCACCATGAAGCTCGTCCAACAAATCATTCAACCTCGGGATGGGAAAACGATATTTAATTGTTATTTTGTTAATTGCGCGACTGTCGCAACACATTCTCCACTCTCCATTCTTTTTAGGAACTAATAGTGTCGGAACGGCACAAGGGCTAAGTGACTCGCGAATCAAACCCTTATCTATTAATCCTTCAATTTGTTTCCTGATTTCAGCAGATTCTTGTGGATTGGTACGGTAAGCAGGCTTGTTGGGTAGTACGGCTCCCGGAATGAGGTCGATTTTGTGTTGAATGGTTCGTAAAGGTGGTAATCCAGACGGGATCTCTTCTGGGAATACATGGGAGTAGGCTGTGAGTAGGGGTTGTGCCAGTGGGTGGAGTTCAGATGGTGGTACTTCTTTTGGTTCATCCATTCCCATTAGAATAAGCTCCTTATAAGAAGCAAACTCATGTTGATCAGATTTGAGCAGAGTACTCAATGGTAAAGTGGAAGTAGTGGATGTCCTATTGGGAGGAATCGGAGTTAAAGTAATTCTTTTCTCGCCCAAACTGAAAGAATACGTGTTTTTATACCCGTCATGGAGAACTCTCCGATCGAATAACCAGGGTCTGCCCAATAATACGTGACAAGCATCCATGGGTATAACATCACACCAAAGTTTGTCTTCATAGACTCTGCCAATACTAAAAGATAATAAAACCCGATGAGATATGTGTATCCCTTTACCTTGATTAAGCCACTGGATCACATAAGGTTTAGGGTGTGGTTCTGTTGGAAGGTTGAGTTTGGAAACCAATGTCTGGGAGGCGACATTAGTACAGCTTCCCCCGTCAATTATCAATGTGCAGACTTTGTTGTTGATAGTACACCTTGTGTGAAAAATGGCCTCCCGTTGTAACTTATCTCCATGCTCAGCTAAGTTACTTAAAGTTCGCCGTACAACTAAACATTCTCCCTCATCTGGACCAACCAATTCTTCATCAGGAAATGAATCAGCTTTCGGTTCGGGTGTAGGATCAACATAGAGTGTTGCTTCGATATCTTCATAATCTGCCAAAGTAACAATTCGCTTATTTGGACATTCAGATGCTATGTGCCCTAGTCCCTGGCATCGGAAACATCTTCGAGGGATTCTAGATGAAGAAGCTTGGGATTCGGATGTGGTATTAGGTTTAGGTGGGGTGACGGTTTTGGTCGAAGTTGCGGTTTTTGGAAAGGTGCGTGGAGTTTCAGTTTTGTTTCGGTGTTTTTGTTGTGTATCGACTTTGTGGGCTAAGGTTGTGAGTTCTTCTAGAGTGGATGGAGCTCCATCAAACTATTGGGCCATCAACTACCTGGATTAGTTTCGTCAGTCCAAGTGCAAGCCTGGCTAGAGGCCCAATCAGTGGCTGAAGTTTCTTATTTAGTTTTTATTCCCCACGTACTTTATTTACATTTCAGTTAGCAATTTCCTTTTATTATGCAAGCATTTTTTAAGTCCACTTTATTTTCTTTTATTTGAACTTTAAGCAGTTATTTGAGTAGGTCCATGTTCTCCCTAATTTGTAGCAACGTGGGGGGTTGCTTTCTATGATTCCTCTATGTAATATCCGATGAACATCAATGGAAAATTTAGAGTGAATTATTTTAATTTTGGTTTATCTTGAAAGGGGTAAATCTCCACTGCTATTTCAGCTTTGGCAAGTTGGAAGGTGTCTGTGGACTTCTTGGTTCAGGCAAGTGGTGTATTCTGTATCTTGTTTGATCTAAGAATTCGCCCAACGAATAGTTAGGGTGGTGATTATCTGTATCTCTAAACTATCCGTTGTATTTTCTTATCCATACAATTTCAAATCTCTTAAGTCTCTGTATATCATTTGGTATCAGAGCTTAGGTTATTTGCTTCATACACAACCAATAGAGACTTATTGTTTCTCATTCTTCCAGCTTTCTGAATTCAATGGATACTCGGAGCACTGCCGAGTTGAAGAAGATTATTGACGCTCTTGAAGCCGACAAGCTAGAGATGGGCCAACGGGTGAAGGAGATGCAAGAAAAAATCGACGAACTAGTCATATCAGGTCGGAGAACAGGGGATGATCTCGAAGGCGATGACAACCGGAGCCGGACCAAGAGTTCAGCAAGCCAAAACCATGAACTCGGTTCCTGGTTACCGAATGACATCAAGGTGGACATCCCAGAGTATGATGGCAGATTGGACCCTGATGAATTCATTGAATGGTTACGGACCGTTGAGAGGGTGTTTGATTATAAACAAACGACAGAAGAGAACAAAGTGAAAGTTGTTGCCTTAAAATTGAGAAAATACGCTTCCACCTGGTGGGCCAACACAACTACTAAACGAGAACGAATGGGTAAAGGGAAAGTCAAGGGGTTGGCCATCACCTAACATCTCCTACCTTCATAACATAACATCACAAGCTCTGGCTGAATTATCCATCAAAACATCACCTGAGGTTATACCGATTATTCCACTGCCGTGTATTTGGGCGGGTGGAGGTCGGGTTTCCGCGCATCTGGGAGAGCCAAGGGGCCGGCGGTCGAGTAGTCGACTTTGGCCACAGCGCCCAGTCTCAAGGTGGTCGGCACGTCATTCCTTGCCGTTCAAAAAAAATCAATGACTCATCACTACTCATGTTGAGTGATTCACTATTTTGTACATAGTTACATAATTCGCCAAATTTGAAGAGTATTCCGAATAGGTACATTTCATACCATACGCAATTCGGAAACATACCAATTCGGTGTAAATGTCTGAATTAGGGTTTCAATTCGGCAGTTTAGGGATAAGCGATTTGGTGCTCTAATTAACTAATTTGATTGTGCAATTTGTTTTGGAGTTTGATGAAACCTTCAATTTTGGAGTTCTATGATGTATTAAAAGGTATAAAATTGGCGGGAATGATGTCGAGCGTGTATCCGCAGCCAAAGGCTGTTGTCACCACCCTCTTTGATGCGTGCGTATGCTTCTCTTTAGATTTTTCACTTCGTTTTCTTTGATGAGTGCGTATGCTTCTCTATAATTGATTTAAGTATTAGGCAGGCCACTAATGAATGTAGCCTAAATTAAATGTCTTTATAGCCTTGCTCTGTGCGTTTTTATACAACTCAAGATAGGTTGGCAATATGAATTTTGGATTTCGGTTATTTGGATGAATGAATTTGGTAATATATGTTCTAATTTGTTTGGTATACCGAACCGGACTCTTACACGGTACCGGATCGTACCGAAATGAACCTACCCCCTCCGTACCCAATTCTTCCCATCTAGCGAATGGCGAACCCGAATTGTGAATTAGGTGACTATGATTTTGTAACATATTTTTATTTTTGACTAGTTAAATAGATGCAAACATATAGATTACCACATGCAAATTTAAGAATTTTACAATATTAAATTAAAATTACTTCACAGGCGCATAATTTATTTCCTTTGGGTATCGTATCTAGTCCAACTTCAAACACATGCTCATTGAGAAATAACCAATGGATAATCCTAATTCCTACATCTTACGTTGTAGAACTTATACAAATTAAAAAGACGCCCAATTGTTTTCTACACTTGATTCTAAGGTATGGATGCCACCAAATTTGCAATGGATTATAGTGATGTTCAGTGAACATAACTGTAATTAACTAATTAAGGCATTGAGGAAAATGGTATGTTCCAGAAAACTCTTTTAACATTTATGCTATAATTATCAAACAACAATTCATTGCTATGCTGCAAAAGATGTGTTCACATAGAATAAAGAGGCACACAAGGCTTTGCAGTGGTTGAAGACAGATGTGATTGATAGTAGCAAGTTTTAGCCTTATGTAAGTTTTAGTGAAAACTTGGCAAATTTTTTTTTTCAAAATTAATTATATGATTTATAAAATCTTCTAAATTTGGTGACGAAGTTCTATAAGACTTCGATTATGTTAATCAATCACCCAAATCAGCTTTGTTCTTGAATTTATTTACTATTTTATTTTATTTTATTATTTTTTTGCATCTTTAATCAAATCCTACTTTTTCATAGATGGGAACTCTTTCCAACAAGTGCACAACACTGTACAGGTAAACAGTGTTGTAAATAGTTTCTGGAAAAGAATATTGTTGAAGTGAAATTGAACTCATGTATCTGTTATTAAATTGTATTGTTATCTTCTTTTCATGTTTTTGTAGGCCATTTGCTCTAGAGATCTGTCACATTACTTAGAGGTCATTATGTTCATGTATCTTTTGGGTTTTTGTGATGTTTGCTTTCAATAATCTGTATTTTTAGAATGGCCAGCAGCATGCATAAACTTAAAATGCAATGATATCAAAGGATAGTAATGATGATATAAAGATCCATTTTACAGGCTTAGGGAAAGCAAGAGAACTTACAGCACTACAGGAACAACGGTAAGAAACTTCCTATTGCGAGTTAGCTGTTTGCCACTATCAATTTGCTCCCACCAAGTCAACCTGTTGTAGATACCCTGGTCATCAGCAAAAGGCGTTCCCTTCTTCCAGTGAAAAAAGTGATATGTAATCTGATGGTGTAGAAAAAAAAACTTTAATGCTTGGGTTTAGTAAACAGCACAAATGAACATATATGGAAGCAACACATAACAAAGCATGATGAATTGGTTCACATTCTCAAAGCTCATTTGTGGGCCTTATCAAAAGATATACAACAAATGGTTCAAGAATGTGTTTTTGTGCAAAACTCTGACATATATGCATCTCTATTTTGAAGGTTTGGCATAAAAATATAACTGCTTGAAAGAATAAAAACATTCAAATCCTTTATGATTTCTTTGAATTTCACTATTAAATTTCTTTTGTTTGTTCAGAGTGCGACCTGAACCGTTTCGTACCGTACCAGTTTCGACCGGTACCGTTTCAGACCGAACCGTGAACCAGTTTCGACCGGTACCATTTCAGACCGAACCGTTTCGGACCGAACCAGTTTCGACCGGTACCGTTTCGGACCGAACCAGTTTCGACCGCTATCGTTTCAGACCGAACCGTTTCGGACCGTACTAGTTTTGACTGGTACCGCTTCGGACCAGTTTCGACCGATACCGTTTCGACCGGTATCGTTTCGACCTGTACCGTTTCGCCCGTAACGTTTCGGACCGTACTAGTTTCAACCGGTACCGTTTTTGACCCGAACCGTTTCGTACCGTACCAGTTTCGACCGGTACCGTTTCAGACCGAACCAGTTTCGACCGGTACCGTTTCAGACCGAACCAGTTTCGACCGGTACTGTCACACCCTCAATTTCCACGAGCGGGGTTTTACCGCGAGGCGCGTGACACACCAGGATCTCAGTCAACGATCACAACAAACATTCAACCAACATGCATTCATATATAAATATATAACCCAAAATATCATGCTTTGAGCTGTAAACCAGCAGCGGTAGCATTTCTTGTTTAAAACCAAAAGACATATTAAAGTTTACAAAACATTGTTTATATGTTTCAAAATATTAGACGTTGTGCATGACTCCGTGCGCCTATTCCTTTGACTGCTACCTTAGCGACCTGAGAAAACATGCCAAAAAGATGTCAACATATAATGCTGGTGAGTTCACAGGTTTTCTTTTATAAACAGGTTTTAAAAGTTCCAAAGATCATATCTGTTACTACTAGGTTATAAGAACGTTAGCTAGACGTTAAGTTGTTTTTACTACTATGGTTGGGAACCCATTACTGAACATGAACCAAATGATGAAACCAGCCCAGATGACTGGGTTACCGATGCCTCGATAACCCGATAGTTAGAGACAACATGCACCCGCCCGGCATCCCCGCCGTCGGGTGGGGTTTGTGAGGCCCAATAGATCTATCCACATTTCCCTCGTTGTGCTTCCCGCACATTCATGGTTTCCCCCTGGGACTTTCCGAAAAAGCCGTATAGTAATGAAAAGTAACCATAGTATAACATGATCTTTAATAAATAAGTAAGTAGCATGTTTCTCCCCCTGGAAATAAAGTAGTAAAAGCGGGGTTGTGACACTCACCATTGGTTGCGTTTCTTGAAAAACAGTTAAGTAATTATGCTATGATAGCCCCAAATAGCGGCGACCTATCATGAGATATATATAAGTATCCGGACTAATAACCCGCAAGTTAACTAGTCCCCGAATGTCCAGACCATAACCATAGACGCTTGAAAACACCTTTGACTTATAAACCGACCGTGCCAGACAAGACTCGACATCCCATTGGTGACCCGACATTCCATGTGTTAGCTAAATGCAAAGTATCATGCAACATATGAAGTTAAACACTTAGCACGCGCAAGAGTTCACCTAGTCTAGCATAACGTATGTTTAACGTACAGTTGAGTCCGAACACGTGTTACAAAGTCATATGGCATGTCCCGGGGTTCCTATCATGTTCCTAAGGGTCAAATCATGCTTCGGGATGCCAAAATACGCTTAAAACAGCAGTACACGCGATTAGGAAAGTCAACACATGAGTAGCCTCAGTCAACTGGCGATTAGGGGCCCAATCGCCTGATATATCAGGCGATTAGGGTCCTAATCGCCCTCATGCTTGCCCAATCGCCCTCAGCATCAGGCGATTAGGATTCCTAATCGCCTGCTGCTGCTGTGTGATGAATTTTCGCGCGTTTAACCCTCCAAATCAGATCCGAAACATGCAACAACACCCAATATCAAGCCTAAATCATTTACCAACCCATTCCAGGCAAAAACCCCCAACATATCACTGATCTAACATGTTCTAAGCAATTATTTCCTAAAATGGTAAAGTACTAGATTTCACCAACCAACCTTATCTTTCCTTAAATGGAAACATTCAGATTTCAATCTCTACAAGCTTGCAAATCATCAAACCTCTGATTTAACATCTTCCTAGTATGAATTCTAACAACATTGCATCAACAATCATACTATAATCATCCTAAATCTTCAAGAACGTCCAAACGGGTCAAAATACACATTTTCATCAAAACACACCAACAATGGCTCAAACTCTAAGATGACCATCCCAGTAATCTCTTCATAACAGAAGTACAATCATATCATGGAAACAATCATGTTATAAACACCAAGAAGACCAACATAAGCATGTAAACTTCACATATAACAAACATTAAGGTGTAGACTTGGTTTAGAACTCTTTTGAAAGGTTTTTAAAGACACAAACTTAGTAAAACAAGGTCTGGACCTTTGGGGAACCAAAATAACAACTTTACAAAGGTTAGAGATGAAGAACACACCTTGGATTTTGTTAAAGAAAGGTGTGTAGGCTTGGAGATGGTGATTTTTGTAGCAAAATGAGTTCCAGAGGTGTTTCAAGGTGTGTGGGTGGCTTGGGATCAGTTAGGGTTGTTCTAAGGGTGTTTGGGGAGTTAAGGGTTCTATTTATAGGTGTTTTGACCCGGACTCTGCAGTATAGGCGATTAGCAGTCCATATCATGCGATTGGGGGCCTAATCGCATGATACATCAGGCGATTAGGTCCCAATCGCCTGTTAGAACTCCCCAATCGCTTATATATAGGCGATTAGGCATCCCCCCAGGTTCCTAATCGCCTGAAATCCTCCAGGTTGGGTTTTCGGCGCGTTAAACACTATTTTAACACATATAAACACGTATTAACATACCAACAAGTCACGCAATGATTATAAACACATAATGCATGATAACTAATACATTTACATCCGTTCACCAATTCCCGGGACTCGAGACTTGCGTGTGTGTGCTAAACCCGGTGATTCCACGAATCACCAATTCTAGTATCTATGGTTATGGACCGACTCCCGATGATCCCGCGGATCATCGTAACGACTCCCGATGACTCCCTAGAATCATCATAACGACCTGACTGATTTAGTTAAGTATGAAATAAGTATGACTCGCTAAGGTAGACTTACTAGTTTTAGTCAACGTTACTAACCTGAGTTTGCCGGGTGTCACAGGTACCGTTTCAAACCGAACCAGTTTCGACTGGTACCGTTTCAGACCGAACCGTTTCGGACCGTACCAGTTTCGACCGGTACCGCTTCGGACCAGTTTCGACCGGTATCGTTTCGACCTGTACCGTTTCGCCCGTAACGTTTTGGACCGAACCGTTTCGGACCGTACCAGTTTCGACCGGTACCGTTTTGGACCGAACCGTTTCGGACCAGTTTCGACCGATACCGTTTCGACCTGTACCGTTTCGCTAGTAACGTTTTGGACCGAACCGTTACGGACCGTACAAGTTTCGACCGGTACCATTTTCAACCCGAACCAGTACGGGTCGAAACGGTTCACGTCAAAAAGTTATAGGTCGAAACGATAGAGGTATCAACAGTTCGGGTCGAAACGGTACTGGTCGAAACGGTACGGGCTGGAACTGGTCGAAACGGTATGGGCCGATACGGGGCGAAACGGTTCGGGCCGATACGGGTCACAACGATGCAGGTCGTGGGGGCAAGTGTGATAGATTCCAATTTATTAACCAACCAAACACAATAATATAGGATTTGAGATTCCAATTCCTTTTGGAATGTTTAAATTCCAAATCCATTTCTTTCTAATTCCAATTCCTATACAAATTCCAATTCCAAACAATTCCACGAACCAAACACACCCTAAGACCCTGTTTGTTAACGTCTGAATGGCTCTTAATGGGGCTTATGTCTGACTCGGTCAGACGAGAGGCTGTTTGGCTTGGGACGTCTGAACGGAAAAAATGTCTGACCAGGCCTTTTATCTGGTCAGACTTGGGAGCAAGTCTAGTTGAATCAGACGAGGGCTGTGCTGGGCCGCTGCCCCCACCCTTCCTCCTCTCATTTCCTGCTCCGATCACCCGCCACTCCCATCTCTCGAGCTTTAAGTGTGTGTGCGTGTTTCTTTTTTTTCTTTTTCTTTTTCTTTTTCTTTTCTTTTTTGATAAAAAGGATATAGCCATTCAGATGTCCAACCAAACAACACTTAATGATTCAGCACTTAACCATTCAGAACCTCTTAACTATTCAGACCTCTTACTGGATCAGCACGTACTCATTCAGAAGTTGCCAAACGACCCCTTAATCAACAAATCAGCCCCTTATTGTGGACCCAAAAATTATTTTCAAAGGGGAGCGGAAATTTTTTGAGCTTTTTCTATATAATTTTTTCTTGGTTAGATTTGGGTCGGTCCAGGTCAGGTCGGATCATATTAAAAGTGATGACACACTTAATTTTATGTAATCACTAAAAGTACGTCAAATATCACTACATATACATAATGAAAATATAATACATCTAAAGTTGTTCTCTGCCATTTTCGTTTTTTTGAAATCTACCCATAGCCAATGTTTTTAAAAATCGGACCTTACATTAAAATTGTCAAAGCTGTTGGCTAGGATTTAAGAACGGGGGTGACGTCGTATTTTGCTTAAAACTTACCATAATATAAAAAAATACCAAAAATAAATATACAAAACTATATAATAAAGTAGCATTATGATATTAGGAAAAATACGTCACCATCCAAGTGGTGAGTGTTCAAATCGTGCAAAAAAAAATATAGAATTAAGAGTAAAATTAATTAGCATGTGAGTTAGTCTTCATAAAAAAATTAATGATTATTTTAACAGATTTTAATAAATTAAGGGGTATTGGATATAAATAATCCAAAGTTTGGCTCATTGATCAATAATAATCCGAATTTTAACGTTGGATCAGAATAATCTCAACTAGACGTATGGGTGTCAAAAATGAACCTCCGTTAAACATGAACTAACTCGTATAATAAAAAATATATTTAAAGTGTTTTATGTTAGAGTTAATGGCCAAAATCGTCCGTGAGGTTTGCCAGTTTTGCTACATCAGTCCAAAATCGAAACTTTTTACATCTGGTTCCTTCTGTTTTACATTTTTTTTACCAAATTCGTCCCTGACACCAAACCTAGTTAACTATTGTCGTTAACTCTGGGGATATTTTTGTCTTTTTGGCTACCCCTTTTTACGTCTGGGTATTTTTATCTTCTGGGAGTATAAATAACTTTGTTTAAATTGGGTTTAAAAAATGGCAACCAAAAAGACAAAAATACCCCCAGAGTTAACGACAATAGTTAACTGAGTTTAGTGTCAGGGACGAATTTAGCAACAAAATGTAAAACAGAAGGACCCGGATGTAAAAAGTTTTGATTTTGGACTGAAGTAGCAAAACTGGCTAAACCTCAGGGACGATTTTAGCCATTAACTCTTTATGTTAAGTTAAATGAATGAAAAAAGATAAACAATTGATGAAATAAGCTTTTAAAGTTGAAAGACTGACTTTTTATCAGTTATTTTTTCTATGGGAAAATACTATGTGAAAATCACGAGAATAGCCCCTTGACCGGATGACTTACGATAATAGTTCCCTTCTGTCTGTTTGGAGAGACGGTTCACATGTCCCAACGCGTCTGAGGCGTCTCCCGAGAGCCTTTGGTTTCCAACCAATAAAAGACCAACACGTGGTGTTGTTTGATCCCGAGGAGGGTCAGGCGTCATCGGAGACGTGTCAGTGCCACCAAGTCGTCTCCAATGACGTCTCAGACCTGCATAAGACGTCTCCGGTGGCGTCTTTTACAGGTTTTGAAACGTCTCTGGTGTGACGTCTCAGACCTGGAAGAGACGTTTTCGGTGGCGTCTTTTCCAGGCTTTGAAACGTCTCCGGTGACGTCTCAGACCTGCCGGATTCGATGTTATTTTATGTTATAACTTTATAACCGTTACGAGTTAGTCGATATTGCTTGCTATTATTAGACTTCTCTTCATAGTTAACTTGTAACACACGCATCCCGGATTCAAAGAAACAGTCTAGTGGCCCAAGTACAATGTTATTAAAATCCCCTAAAACACAACGACCAATAATATAGTGAGTTGACTTTCGACTATAAATCTTTTTCTTGCATTTTTTATTTTTTTTCAAACAGCAACATAGAAACATGAAATGAAATACTTGTTGTTTAACAAAAAAGGAAAAAGAAGCACAAATATCATACTCAATACTCAAAACTCATTGTGCAACCCTAAATTGATATCACTGCACATCCATAAATCGATATCACTGCACAAAATGGCAACTCGAACTATGTTGACCAATTCTGACTCCTTTTCGCAACCAATTTCATAGATAATCAGTCCCCGAGAACTCTTAAAATAAGTGAGACCCACATGTAGGACTTAAGTGTATGTTTGTATAAGTTTGTTCATCCAAATTTGTTGCCTAAAGAAGATCTTATCACACAATAACAGTAGATAAATTAGTGTTAAATCTATTTTATTTATAACAGATCTATAAATCAACTGATCAAAATTATCAACAAACCAAGTCTCAAGATGAATGTATTCACAAAACACAACTCAAACAGAAGTATATGTGAATTCAAGAAATTGAATAAACAATTACATCCTTGATGGGTATAAGTTTCTGCTATAGTAGATGGAAAAGCGAGAATAAAGTTCAAACCATCTCTATAAGCCTAATTTTTTTTACAGAAAATTAAGAGTCTAGACCTTATTTTACATGTTTGCTTAATTGAAATTTTGCATATTTAAAAGTGGTTGAAAACAATACCGGATTTAGAGAACCAAGTCCAACTTAGACTATTGGGCCAATGGAATCATGATCCTTATTGTTGCCACTGTTCATATTTTTTTATGATTTATATAAAAATCCTTTTACCTGACCCGCTCTTACCTCGCTTATTTTTTGCCTTTGTTGACGAAAGATTCTAGAACAATATTGTTCATATTAATAACGGTTTTTGGTAACTGTAAACCAAAAGTTAAATAATTCATAAGAGTTATAACACAAGTCAAATAATTTATACACGCAGCATAAGAAATCTCACGACATGGAATATTACCATATGCAGATGAAGGATCTGCGATAAGGCATAACAGAGGAGATGCGGGATTGCAGGAGCGGATTAACAGATGAAACACCAACACAAAAATCTTCCATACATAAAACCAAAGATATACTAAACCAAATATTCTTCTTGCTTACAAGAAAAATAAATGTAAGATAAAAGCAGCTTGCCAAAAACAAAACCCAAAGCAGCAAGAATTGAACACTGAGAGAGAATGGAAGCCATGACAACTGTATAAAATACATCAAAAGCATAAACCAAAGTGGGATTAATAGTATAATTATACACCTAGCGATGACAATTGTATTGAAATAAAGAAAACAAACACATTTGTTATATAAAAAACGTTTCTAGTGAACCACTAGGACCTGATATTGGTTGTCGAGATGGTAGCACACGCATTCGAACTACTATTCGATTTGATTTTCTTGAACTTTTGATACAATCAGTCAACTCTTCATCAGATATTAAAGTTATCCAGTCACCATCTTCATCAAGGTATTTCAGCTTATAAGTCTTGTCACTTAACTTGAACTTCTTACCGATTTCTTTCTCAACATGTACAAAGGTTGCTTGCGAGACGGGGAGATGGAATTTGATAATATCATCTTCATACTCTGCTTTTATGGTCAGCACATTTTTGTTTAGGTTGACAGCTGATGTGTCCTCAATTGCTCCATTATCTTCTTCATTTGTGCTGCTTTGAACAATAGACGAACCATTTGGGTTTCTCTTCACAAAATTTGGTCCTGGCCACTCTAGGATACCAACTTCTTTGGATTTGCGTTTTAAAGTAGATAAAGAAACTACATCACAATATCAAGAAAGAATATTTCTTAGATGTTTTATATATGAAAGTGTAGTAAAAGAAACATTTGTTACTAAAAAAATGCTTAAACAGGTTGTGATTCTAAAAGTTGATTATCATTAATTACCATCAAGGTTTTTTGCAGCATCTTTCATTGTTTTTCCAAATTGTTTCTCAATGACTTCTCGAGGTAATACTTTTGGAGTTGTCTTGCACCTCACCTTGGAATGTGCTGTGTAGTCCACAACCATTGATCTGTTTCCTTTAAAGTTTGGTCCTGGCCACTCTAGGATACAATTCTTTAAATTTGCGCTTGAACGTAGATAATGAAACAAGTTGTGATTTTACAGTAGAAGGTAATCATTACTTACCATGAACACAGTCTACCTCAGGATATCAATAAAGAATATTTTAGATGCTCTATGTATGAAAGTGTAGTAAAAGAAATGATTGGTACAAAATGGTTAAACAAGTTGTGATTTTACAGTAGAAGATAATCATTACTTACCATGAAGGTTTACCGCAGCATCTTTCATGGTTTTTCCAAATTGTTTCTCAATGCTTTCTTGAGATAATGCTATTGGAGTTGTCTTGCATGTCACCTTGCAAGGCACTATGTGGTCCATAAACATTGGTTTGTTTCCTTCTTCCAATGCCTTTGGCAGTCGTGAGGAATGTTTTCCTTGAAAAATCTTGAATTTAGTTTCATCATCTTTGTTGTGTACAACTAATTCGTTACCTAGTTCTGCACCAGAAGCAAACTTGAATCTGGGCAAGCACCTTTTTAACGTTAAGAGTATCTCCTCCAAACAGATAACATAGTCTGAACATTTGGGCCATATAAATTCAAACATGTAATTAAAATCAGCAGTGTCATTACTCTTCAAGCATATTGCAAAAGCACTAGTTGGACTAAGTTGATTATCCCAATCTACGATCATATCAGTATGAAGCTTAGAAATATAGCGTGATTCATGATCCTGAAGTGACATCAAAGGAAATTCTTCTCCCACTGCAAGAGGAGTTACATCACCAAAGCTGAAGTATGGCTCAAAATCATCTTTTGTTACAGCATAAAGATAACCAGTCAATTTGATTGCTAGAAATCGCTTTGTTTGAGTGTCCTCCAAAGATCTTTTATCCTCATAAGCAATCCAAACTTGAGGTAGAGCTAATTTATGTGATTCACAAACGACCTTTAATGCCTCTTCAATCTCGTCCTTAGCAACTTTGAGACCATTTATAGTCTGTTTTAGAATTATAAACATCAAATTTCTAATAGTAAGACAGAGAATAAAAAAGATCATTACTTTCAACGGTTAGGAAACACAAATTTACAGGAAGAATTTAGCTATTGTTTGGTAGCAATTTTAGTTGAAGCAGAAATGATCACTATATTATTATTATTGTGGAAGCTTTACCTTGTATGGGATAAGATGTTGTACATAAAACACATCCAGACCAGCATCCTGCAAATAAAAGTATCAAACAAGATTAAATGTGTTTAGAAATTATCATTAGGCTTTGTAGAATCTCACAATTACGTACCTTTATTTCCTTAATCGTATAAAAAAGAAAACGCGCCAATTCATTTTCTGAGTTGTGAAAAGTAAACTCGAGAACACCAATACAAATGCTTTGAGATGGGAAACAAATAGGAATCATAAGAGTAAAGTTCAATCCATCATAATCATCCGACTTGGATAGAAACCCTTGGAGTTTAGTGATAGATGTCCGACAATTCAGGAAAGCAGTGGCGGGTCCTCCACTTTTTATCATGTTGTGATCCAGTTCAATGTGAGGCGTATTCTCATCGATATTATACTTATACTTTTCAGAATTTAGTCTATACTTGGCCAACTGGTTGGAAGGTTCATTGACAGAAAATGGTTGAGCTGAAGTTGAAAGCAGCCTTCTGTCCCCAATTGTTACAGGTGCCCAGAACTGACCCAATAAATTCCGGCACCGGTCAAGATAAATACCAGAAAGTGCAGATTTGATCTTGTCATGAGCTGTGTAATTACAGTGGTTACTTGTTTTTATTAGAAAATGCATATATGATTCCTCATCTTACCAATTTTTTTTTTATTTTTTAGCAACTCATAATATTTCATTTCTTAGCAATTAAAAAGGAAAAGAGAAGGCAGCAACTGACCTGAAGATGAATTATTTTCACTTCCTTCAGATTCGCTCCAAAATACCCATGGACGGCTAAAAAGTTCAGGTTTCTTGTAATGAAGAGAGACTGAAGAAAAGATTTGATCGTCTTCGATGTGTATATCTAATTCGTTACCTATTTCTACACCAGAAGCAAACTTGAATCTGGGCAAACACCTTTTTAATGTTAAGAGTAGAGCCTCCAAATGATATATGAATATTTGTACCACATGAACTCAAACACATAATTATAATCACTAGTGTCATTACTCCTCAAGCATATCGCAAGAGCACTAGTTGGGGTAACCCAGCTATAACCCCAACGCATGACCATATCAGAACGAAGTTTCGATAGATAGCGTGATTTGTAATCTTGAAGTGTCACAAGAGGAAATCCCTCCCCAATTGCACGGGGAGTTACATCACTAAAACTAAAGTATGACTGATAATGATTAAGTGGGTCACCATCTTTCCTAGTATAATAGCAACCAGTCAATTTAATGGCTAACAATTGCTTTGTTTGAGTGTCCTCCAAAGAAGATGGCAAGAATACACGAGTTTTATCCTCATAAGGGATCCAAACTTGAGCTAGAGCTAAGTTATGTGATTCACAAACAACCTTTAATGCCTCTTCAATCTCCTCCTTAACGACTTTGAGACCATTTATAGTCTGTTTTAGAATTATAAACATCAAATTCTAACAGTAGGACAAAGAATTAAAAAGATCATTACTTTCAACTATTGGAAAACACAAATTTACAGGAAGATTTAAGTTATTGTTAGTAGCAAATTTTAGTTGAAGCAGAAAAATAACCACATTTTACAATTGTTTTGGAAGCCTTACAGTGTATGGTATAAGATGTTGTACGTAAAACACATCCAGATCAGCTCCCTGCAAATAGAAGTAGCAAACGATATTAAAGGAGTTTAGAAAATATCATATGGATTGAACTGTAGGTTTTAAAAATTTAAAAGTATTGGAAAGGCAATTCCTTTGATATGGATTTGTGGAATCTCACAAACACGTACATGTATTGCATCAACCGTACTACTAATAAGATTCGCCAATGGACAGATTGAGTAGACAGAAGTAAACTCGAGAACACCAATACAAATGCTTTGAGAAGAGAAACAAATAGGAATCATAACAGAAAACTTCAATCCCCCATAATCATCCGACTCCGATAGATACCCCGGGAGTTTACTCATATATGTCCGACAATTGAGGAAAGCAATGGCGGGTCTACCACTTGTTATCATCTGATCCGGTTCAATGTCAAACTTATTGGCATCATCGATACTATATTTATACTTTTCAGAATTTAGTCTATACTTTGCCAACTCGTTGGAAAGTAGCCGTCTGCCGCCGATTGTTACAGGTGCCCAGAACTGACCCAAGCACCACAAGTCAAAATCAATATTAGAAAGTGCAGATATGATCTTGTCATGAATATTGATGGGAGTGCCAACATCAGCTGCGTAATTTGCAGATTTCATTTTTTATGTTACCAATTAAAAAGGAAAAGAGAAGGCAGCAACTCACCTGAAGTTGAATTATTTTCACATCCTTCATATTCGCTCCAAAATACCGATGGATTAACCTCGGATTCAGGTTTCTTGTGATGAAGAGATATTGAAGAAAAGTTATGAAGGAATTCGTAGAGCTCTAATTCAAATTGTGAACTCATATCTGAATATAGTTGACTTTGTTGACTCACAATCAGCAAATGAACACCACAGCCTGTCTAAAATAGGCTACTTTTAACATAAGAAGATTGCAGAAACATCCCTCATCTTTTGTTAAATTATACTTTTCTCTCTTTTAGTTTACTAAAGAAATTGTTTAATTTTATATCCTTTTCTTTTTTCCTAATTTAGACCATGTGTAATAGTTGGTGAAATTTTGCAGGTGAAAAGAGCATTTTTTTTACATTTGGAAATGTGGGGCCACTTGGTGAGTAAAAGGGCTTGAAATGGGCAAATGGTGTAATGATTAGTGAAATTTGGTGGGTGAAAAGTGATGAATATATAATGGTATTAAATTTGAATTAAAAAAAAGAAAATAAAAATAAAAATGAAGTGTCAGCCATTGATTGGCCATCAAAAAATTTCACCCGGTGAATTATTTCGCGGGGCATGCCTTAGCGCCCCATTCACCAAGGGGGGCGGTGTTCCAAGGTGAATGGGGGGTGAAATTCACCACTTCACGTCCAATTCACCAACGATTACATATGGTCTAACCATAAAACCCTATATTTATGATAGATAAAGTCCAAGTATAATACTAAAAAATATATTTAAATCTGATGTAAACTCTCGTCAAATATATGATTGACTAACATTAATACCCAACATAAATGGGTTTTGAAATGTTGTCTATTAAACTACCCAAAATGGAGGGTTTTACAAAATATTGTATTTGTATGTCAAATTTTCGTTTTCTTATTTCTGGTTACATTTTCTTAAAAAACTAATGTCTGATTACATGCAATTTAACATAAGTGTATTTGATGATGTGGTCTATTGTTTCTTTATACTTCTATACTATTAAAAACCTTGAAATAGGAATCCAGTTACCAATCAAGAGAGTATTATACTATGTATTAATTTAGAATGAGGTGAATAGTAACTTTCACAACATTAATTCATATTAAATATAATTGTTTCATAACAAAACACAAGTTGGCTTGGTGGTGTAGTGGTATGAGATGCATCTCTTTAATGAGTGGTCATGAGTTCAAAACATGGCTAGAGCATTTTGTTTTATTTTTAGTTTCCACAACTTTCTTTAACTTTAAGTATGATTGGTTTCATATGAAATCATAATTCCTTAATGAGAGGTCACAGGTTTGAGGTTGGGCGAGTGACATTTTTATTATTTTTTCCACATTGTCGTATTGGTACCGCTAATAAACCAAAACAATAATAACAGCGAACGCGCAGCAACGCGCGCGAGAATCCTACTAGTTATAAATATTATTCAGATTTTTGTTTCGCTATTCTTTGCAGGATTTTGTGGTAGATAATATATCCTACTAATTTTTAGCACTCTGTTTATTTATGTTGTGCGAGTAACATAATCGCTTGTTTATAATTATGAAATAAAATTTAAAGAGTTAATTGCTAATTTAGTCCTTGAGGTTTGTCAAAAATTGTCACTTTAGTCCAAATAGTTTTTTTTCTCATCTGTGTCCCTGAGGTTTCCATTTTTGGTCATTTTAGTCTATTTGGCTAACTCAGTTAACAAAATAAAGTTAAGTTAGGGGTATTTTAGTCAATTAGCATTTATGTATTGTTTTTTTTTTCATTTTCATCCAAAACTCAATTAAAATTTATTTTATTTTTCTAGTTATAATATATATATATACACAGACACATATAATAAACCTACCAACCCACCCACCGGACTTTTGATTCTTAACAACATCACCTCCAACTCTCTCTCTCTCTCTCTCTCTCTCAGAACATAACACCACACATACCTCGACAAGGGTATGTGTGTGGGTGATGGTTATCGGCTGAATCAGAAGAAATGATGGTGAAAGGTTGGGGAATCAGAGGTCCGTGGGTTTGGATTGAAGGTATCCGATTACACTAACAGAACCAGTGACTGTCCCAACATCGGTACAACAAAAGGGAGGAACAGGGTCACGGGTTGGGTTATGACGGGTTGGTTTGATGATGCAAAGGGTGAGGATTGATGATGATTATCGGAGACAGAAGAGAATGAGGGGTTGTGGTGGTTTATTGGTTGTTGTTATTGGCATAGAGGAGGGAGGGGAAGGGTTTCGGTTGATGGTTTTTAGATGCAGAAGAGGAGGAGGAGAGTGAGGGACCACCGAAGAAGAAGGTATCACCGGCGTCGGTTGACGGTGAGCGGAGGAAAGCTCCGATTGTGCTCTCAACACACAGTGTGTGTGTGTGTGTGTGTTCATTGGTTTTGTGCAGAGGAAGAAGAATGATGAGGGATTTATATAGGGAAGGCAGATTATGGGGTGATTGGATGCAGGTGTAAGGACAGGGTTGGGGAGTGTTTGGTTACGAGGTTAAGGTCTTGAATATTTATAGTTTTAAACAATATGTGTGTATATATAATAAATGTGTCTGTGTGTGTGTGTATATTATAACTAAAAAAATAAAATAAATTTAAATTGAGTTTTTGATGAAAATGGGAAAAAAAATATATAAATGCTAATTGACTAAAATACCCCTGACTTAATTGGATTTTATTAACTGAGTTTGCCAAACGGATTAAAATGACCAAAAATGGAAACCTCAGAGACACAAATAAGAAAAACAAACTATTTGAACTAAAGTGGCAATTTTTGACAAGCCTTATGAACTAAATTAGCAATTAACTCAAATTTAAATTATCTATATAACTTAAAGTAGAATGTCGGCGTGGACAAAATAGCGAACGTCGGCGATGACACCTGCAAAACGAACGTCGCCGTTACGATTCTTCCCGTCCGATTTCTGTCGTTACCTTGTCTATATACTATTTAGCTGTGCCGGCTCAACAGTGCACCACCGGCGAAATTACCGATTTTCCCATCGTCAATATTATACAGAAACGTTGTACAACCAACCATTCACTTTTCTTTTTCCCGTCGTTTGGCCGGAGCGGTGAAGATCAGCTACTTACAGCTGCGGTGGCGGTTGTCAGGCGGCGGTGATATGGTTGTGATGGGTGTTTTTTATGCTTCTTTCCTAACCAGATGGCACCGTGCTAAACCGTATAGCCCATCTACGTTGTCTATGCAGTATGCACACCATCGGAATCACTATCGTCCCATCTTGAGCCCACGTCAGGAACGGCAACTCCGGTTGCAGCGAGCCTTTGTCTTTGTCAGCGACGGTAATGAAGACGATGTTGTTCCGTAGATTTGAGTCTTTGTCTAAATAATGAAAATGGATGGATATTGATTATGTAATGGGTTTTTCGATGGGATGTGGGACTTGGTAAAGTGTGTGAAGAGGAGTAGAGGACAAGAAGAGGGACAGTGAAATCAAAGCTTACAATTTTCTTTACTCAAAAATATATTCTCAAATATAGGGAAAATATTTTTGTAAAATATATATACTTGGGTGCAGTAATTCATAATTTCTACCTTTTAACCACACGTTCGTGATACCGGGCTAGATACGTGTTCGCGAGGCAACAACCGAGTTAAAAACGTTGTGCTTACACTCTTTTGTAATTTTCTTTTACGCATTGTGTTCTACGGATTAGGTGTAGCGCATTGTGTTTTACGTCACGAGTGTTACCGCACGATTTGACCCGTTGCGCGCCGCCGCAACGCGCGGCGGGCAAAATACTAGTTTAGATAAAAACATAGCAAGATTGATTTCCACCAAAATTCAATGTAGCTTCTAACTTTTGTTCATAGTCTTACCCCAAATTTACCCCCATGGCTTGAATCTTGAACCTTGAACCACAGACCCTGGACCTTGGACCTTAAACTACGTTATCTGCACAGGCTAATCTTAATAATGTAAGGTTGAAACCATATAAAAATATTCTTTTGGACCACCGGCAACTTGCAAGAGTATTTATGACAAATTCTATTGTTTTTTAATAATCAATATTCTTATCTATATCTATATCTATAATAAAGTGATTGAAGTGGGAACACATATCACTTGATGAGACTATCTTCACCCTTTAATTCCTGTTAAAAATTTTGAGCCAATCCAATTACCCCAATATTAATTATTTTATAATCTTTTTATTTATTATTACTTTACTATATAATAAATAAAAATCTTATGATTATCTAAATTTTTTCTCATATGAAATAATATTATTAAATCATCTCACGTTTATCTCTTATTTATTTTATTAACTTATTCTTTTTATGTTTCCGTTTATTAAAAACCATTAATTAATATTTTATTAGTTCAACCTCATGTAATATTAAATTTTATAGCCTAATAATAAATAAAAAAATGTTGTAACCCGTTTGATACACAAGTTTCTAATGAATTGTTTACACTAAATGAAAATGTAAATGATAGTTTTGTTTTCAGTCAAAGCAGAATATATCAAAACCAGTCGTTTCTAAAATAACTACACCTTTAAAACCACCGCATTCATCACGCCCTGCAATGGTTTCTTCTACCTCTGCTCCCCATCCAAACGTACATTCTCTCTTCAATATACATTTTTATTTTATTCACATAATTAAAATTGTTTCTTTCTCATATTATAGTACATTAATTTTTATGCTACATCGTAAGACACATTTTGTTACTTCATATTAGATTTGTCTATACCAAGAAGCTCTTGGGATATAACTTTGTTATAACTATATATAATACTTATATTATAAAGCATTTCAATTACATATCCACTTACACACTTCACCCTATATCAAGACAGTATTTGAAATGACGAACTAAAAACGGAAAATCTTTAATTGGACCTTTACAAAACTTTATTTCTTTTTACGACTAATATTTTTGTCATTCATGAAATTTAAACCGTTACTCATCTGAAATGATAAAATCTTATCCAATACCTTAACATCACTGGGGCAAAGGCTCTTCGGTTTTAGAAAACTTTATTTACTATTGATGTAAGATATTTGATGAAATAAATTAAAATATTGAATTAAAAAATATTGAACTTTTAACAAAACTTTATTCAACTACTAATGTAAGATGTGTTTTTTATTTTTTTATCATGTTTCAGTGAAATGAAAAGTCTCTTTATTTTATTATCATGGTTAAAAAAAACATAGCAAGTTTGACTTCCACCAACATTCAATGCAGCTTCAAACTTTTGTTCAGTCTTACCCCCAACTGGACCTTGAACCATAGACCTTGCACGTTGGACCTTAAACCATGTTATCCGTGTAGGCTAATCTAAATCATGTAAGGTTGAAACCATATAAAGATTCTTTTGACCACTAGAAACTTCCAAGAGTATTTGATCATAAACTTTTTTTTAACGATAAACAACTTTATATATATAAAAATGTCCACCAAGATGGTGACAGGAGATACACTAAACCGCAAAAAAAACACGAAATAAAATTACAGCATATCTATGATATCAAAATGAAGCCACTTTTCCCATATCGGAACCTCCAACTTTGACCGATTGGCAACCCAAGAGTAAGCATCTTCTTTTTTTTATATAATCTATATCCATATCAATATCTATAATAAAGTGATTGGGGTGGGAACATATGTCACTTGGTAAGACCATCTTCACTCTTGAATTCTTGTCAAAAAGTTTATGTTATATATAACCCAATATTAATTATTTTATAATCTTTATCTTTATTATTACTTTACTATATAATAAATAAAGAGTAAAGATCAAATACAAATGAGTTTAACCTACTACACAGTTGTTAACCTAACAAATGTTATATTTGTGATGATGTATCAAAGTTATACTTTAATAAAAACATTTTCCTATTTAATCGTACTGCAGAGCTTTCCATAATTAGTTATCAAACATTTACTCTTCCACTTCTTGTATCAACAGATGTTTGCTACCAGTTGTTTCTCGAGACTATTTAAGAGTGTGTAACAAATGTTATCTACTTAATAAAACATCAATGTTAAAAACATCTCAACTCTAATTAGTCTGATAATTTTGACTTCGTTTGACTATTTGGAAACAAAACACTAAACGTTTTATATGCCAACTAATGATAATATTCATAATAATCAAAATAATACCAAAGACATACATGTATAACATAAACCTGATATATTTGAGAAGAAAACGAATAGATAACAAAAAGCTAATTCAACATTTCAAATACTACCAATCAAATCTAAAAGTCATGACTTGAAATTAAGTACCATCTTACACGATGTTAATTATGTTCTCTTAAAACTGGCATACAGATGTTTCAAATTCAAACATTCAAAAAAGTAAGTGTTTTCTACTAAACTTTCATAAAACATGTTACTCCCCAACCACCTAACTTTTAATCTTAGATAATCTCTTTCGGGTTCTTTTGCAGGTAGAGGATAGCTCACCAACATTTAAGATATCAACATTTTCAACACTTCTTTTTCCATTGGGGCTTGTACCAGAATCCTTTAAAGCTTCAACGACGGAAGAGTCAGCGGTAACAGACACAACATCCTTGAAACAAATCACAAAAAAACTAATGAATTTTTAAAATCAAGAAAACGAACTTTGTCAACAGCTTAAAGCACTTGCAGAAAACACATACTCACATTTGATAAGACTTGGCAACCCCCTTCGAAGATTCGGAAAGGTTAACACACGTGAATGCAGCATCTCCCTGACTGACCTTAGAAGTGCTCATACACAAAAAAATATAACCGTCAACTTCACATTCTTTGGAAGCACAACTCAAAAATAAATGCATATTACAAATGAAATTAATTAAATACTTCTCCAGCATTATCATCTCCATTATCATTAGTCGCAACCAACTCAGTAATTATGACGGGATCATCACATATTTTCTGGACAATGTAAACATCGTAGTCATTTTTGAGATTGTATTCAGAAATATCAATCTTGAAAGCCAGCACCTTATCAACCAACCGAAATAATTCATGAGGCAAACCTTCACTATCATCCAGCTTCAACTGTCTTTCTCTTATATCACATGCAGATGAACCAACAATACTCGACACATCTCTATCAAACAACACAAACGGTACACTACCACTCTCATCCTGAACCATCACTTGTACCTTGAACCTAAAATAGATAACTTACAATAAGTTGAATGAAATCATATGAAACTTGAACAAAGTGTAAATAAAACATTTTTCCTTACTTTGGTGTGATGGATGTACATTCACACTCGCATTTAGGACAAACCAAAGCAGTAGCTGGCAAATTCAGAATTTCTACAGAAAGTTTTTCAGCATGTTGTAAATACTCTGATTTAGTTAGCACCTTTCTGAAATATTTCTGACACGCAACATAAAACTAACCAAAGCCTTCCTGCATAATTTTTATAGTTGCAACCACCACACAAGACATTGCCTACAATACAACAATATATTCAACATTGTTTTCATTTAGATATAAAAAGCAGAATAGATATAACAAACTCAATGAAGAAATATGAAAGCTATGTAAAAGATATTGAAACCTTGTTTATCTCGCTAAGCTCGTCAACGTGTTTCTTTTGCGTTCCAATAATGAATTCTTGATGCAATGGATAAACAGGCAGGGAGGAAAGTAGTGTTTGAGAGGTAGAACCAAATTCTTGTGCTTGTTTCAATTGAAGACTAAAAACAGGTACAGTGAATTAGTATCCAAAATTACCTACAACTCTCAAAAAAATGTCAAATATAAATATAAATGCAGCCATTCTTATAACATTTTGCATCCTCCTTAGCTCGTTAACTTTATCAATTTCTTCATTGAGAAAGAGCCGAGTTCCATATTTGTCATTTTGTATTGTCAATTGTTCTAAATATAACAATATACATACATTTAGTGACTTCATTTAAGATTAACTGTTACTTTATAAAACCATAAATCTAACACAATTACATTTCCAGTCCTTAACCTTCCCATGTTGTATAATAGCCATCACGTGCTCATTAGCCGTGTTATTAGAAATGAAGTTCATAAACTATAGTGCATAATCATTCCACATGGTACATCGTAAAATGGTACCGCTACATGTAAACAATAAATTTATGCAACTTTATTACATCACTAAATGAGGTAGACCTCCAAAATAATACAGTCACTTAGAGGATTATATTTGTCATTTCATTTATTACACCACTTCATTAATTCTTGCCATTTATTACACAAATGATTGTAGTGTATTAACTTTTGGAAACATAAGAATAAACAAAATCTATATAACAATATAAAGCAATGTTAACTCCAAATCTTGAAGATTAAAGTTCATCCGTTTGGTTTTTTTTTTGAAGGTTGTCCAAATACATCCAAACCCCCACTCCAAATCACACTACCAGCAACATCTATAATAAAAATAAAAAATATAACTCTATCAAACATCTATACAAATAAAGCACTAAAAACAAAGTAAATTGTATATTGAAGTTTATTGTAACATAAAGAATAATAGACAAACTAACAATCAATGGTTCATTTGCTTCTCCTTTCAGAATATCTTTAAAAGGAATGAACCTGAAACCATACTCAACACCTTCCCACCCATCAACATGGTTGACAGTAGTACAACATAAAAATAGATCTTAAAATCATGTGCAACAAACTGTAGGGGTCCTTATTTTCACCAACCCTGAATTTGGACAAAACAACATCATCCTCGTGAAGTTGACTGTCAAAAACTTGTACCAAATAACCCTTAATACAGGCCTGGATCTTATCACCCTAAAAATAACCAGAAACAAAACATCAAGATGCGTCACAGCAACTTTCATAACATATACATATAACCATATGATGAAGATAAGAGAACATCATTAACCTCGAATAAAATATATAAACATAAACAATCACAGTTATGACGTCACATTCTCATCGATCAATATCAGCTCCATCTTAAAATTTTGATTCCATTTTCGTATGACTCATCCTTTCATATACCACATATCTTTGGCTGGGTTGAGATCACAAATAAAACTAAGATTATTGTTCTCGGCGTCCATTGACAAGCCTTTAAAGAATTTATCTGGATGAGAGGATGGTTAGGAGAAACTCTGTAGAAGTTTAAAAAGTGATTTTATAAATGGTTGTATTAGTTATGTACTTATGTGGTTATACTTATAAAGGAAGCTTAGTTATTATGATTACACCTGCAGGATAATTGATGAAACACACTTCCCTATGTTAATTTAAAACTTTCCCACTTAAAAGTTCAAAACTTAGGCGGCTTAACAACTACCAACAGATGTGTATAACATCTTCTTGTTAAGAGGAAAGCTCAATTATTGGTATGAACATATGTTCTCTAATCGAGATCAACAAACAGATGTTGTTGACCTCAACAGTGTTACATTAATGAATGACCCACATATTTTTCTGAATATTTTAAACAAATTAATGACATCATTATTCGCATCATACAGGCATCGTTGGCTCACCTCTATGATTGACACGTCATGTTTCTTATGTCACTCACGACTCTCCTATTATAGTAAGTATAGATACTACTACTATAGTTTGGCATATATTAGGCCCAACTGAAAACAAAATCTTCGTTGAAGAAACATTCAACCACCTATCCAATATTCCAATCCATATTCTATGTTAGAGCCTCAAGAGGTAAAAAAACGTGTTTATTACCGTACACGGAAAAAAAACCGCCACGTATCAAAAATTGGTTTCTACGTTGTTTATCGGTTCCATACCCTATGATTTAAAACGCTTCCAACCTGGTTATAGCTGGCCCAAACCGATCAAAATCCGGAAATGAACCGGACCCGAAAAAATTCTATCACTTTTTTTTTCAACCCAGGTTCCATACCAAAACCGGTTATCACAATACTCAGTCTTTTACCTACCCTATTGACTCTACCCATAACCTGTTCTATACCGAGAAACAGTTTTGAAAACACATGATTTGTGCATCTCAGGTCAATATTTCATAGTTCTATGCTTAGTACAATCATAATACTTTAAAATAATACAAAACATTTTTTTAATGGCAAACAAACTTTATTCATCACCCAAATTATACAATACATTGTAAAAGTAAGACAATAACACAATGTAGGACACCCAATATATTTTCTACCCGATTTCCTAGAAACACCCAGATCCTAAAGCTTCTAAATTCCCCACCACCTACATCACCTAATTCCCTTTAGTCTTGACTTGAGATTCTCTTACGCCTGGACCACTTTCTAGGAACTGTCATGCCTTTTTGGCTCACTCCCCCTCCCCCTAATTGAACCAAAGAAGTAAATTTGATCTTTTTTATTAGTATCTTTTGAGCCAACCTCGTTTCTAACCGCATAATTGCCACCATCCACAACAGATATCGAAGAGCCATCACACAGGCTATCGTGGTCCTCCGAAGTAGATCCAGCATTAACATTAAGATCAAAAAAGTTCCCACCCGTGTGACACCCGGCAACTTCCGGTAACTAACTTTTGAAAATTTAGTAAAGTCTACCTTAGCGAGTCACGCATACGTTACACAAAACAAGGTCGGTCGAGTCGAGTCGCACGTCATTTGGGTTTTAACATACGTAAGTCTCGAGTCTCGGGGATTGGTGAACCAGTGTGAACGTGTTTACTTTCATGTATTATGTGTTTATAATCATTATGTGACTTATCGGTATGTGAAAATGTGTTAACATATGTTAACGGAGTTTAACGCGCCAAATACACAACACCTGAGCTGATAGGCGATTAGCCTGATCAGTCAGGTGATTAGCTTGAGCCTTATAGGCGATTAGCTAATGCCCTTAGGCGATTAGCTTGTAATTCCAGGCGATTAGCACATTTTGATGGCGATTAGCACCTTTTTCTTAGGCGATTAGCACCCTAATCGCCTGATACAACTTCCTAATCGCCTGCAACATGTTTGACGACTAAAAACACCTATAAATACCACCCTTGACCTCCAAAACATTATTTACACAACCCTAGCCGTCCCATAACATATCTCAACCCACAAACACCCTCTGGAACCCATTTTTACACACAAACAACCATTTCCAAGCTTATTCCATCATCTACTCTTAAATACAAGGTGTGTTATTCAAACCCAAACCTTTAAATGATTATGTTTTACTCCCTAAATGTCCAGACCTGACTTTTAAAGGTTTTTGTCCTTGAAAATCCATTTAAAACCGTTTCTAAACAAACCCACACCTTTACATGTATTAAATGTGTTATATGTGATTAAAGATTGAGTTTTTGGGATTTAATCATGATTGTTTTTGTGTTATTTTGATGTTTATAGCTGTTACAAGTTAGTATGATGATGTCCTAGGAGTTTGAATGGTTTTGGTCGTATATTATGGATATTTGGTGTTTTGACCCGTTTGAAGGATTTTGGATGATTTAGGATGATATGAGGTGTGTTGTTGATTGTTTGATGTTAGGGTTTGCTCTAGGATGATGCTAGAACGGTAGGATGCTTTCGGACAACGTGATTATGTGATTAGATCTGGATATTTGCTATTTAGGGCAAGTTCTTGCATGTTGATGTGATGTTTTCATGTTAAATTGCTATTTTGGGAAAACGCTCGCATTCGGGACTGTTAGAATGATGAAAACTTAGGGGTTTTGCTTGAAATATGTTTATTAATATGTTTGGATGATTATTGGGTGTTTTTGCACGTTTCGGATCTGATTTGGAGGGTTAAACGCGCGAAAAACCACAATTGCTGCACTATAGGCGATTAGCAATCCTAATCGCCTATGTATTAGGCGATTAGGGGCATAATCGCCTGATGTATGGGCTACTCGTGTGACTTAGCATGCGATTAGCTCCCTAATTGCTAGCAAGTCATGCAATTGTGATCCTAATTGCTAGCAAGTCATGCAATTGTGACCCTAATCACTAGTTAAGCCCTGAATTGCATACCACATGACCATAATCGCCTGATATGCATGTGATTAGCCCTAATCACCTAACATAGTTGGCGATTAGCCCTGCTAATTGCCTGTTGACCATCCCTAATCACGTGTTGACTTTCCTAATTGCATGCTAAGTCCCTAATCGCGTGTAATGCTGTTATAAGTGTATTTTAACATCCCGAAACCCGATTTGACACCTAGGAACATGATAGGAACCCCGTGACATGCTTAGTAACATAGTAACACGTGTTCGGACTTGTTCGTACGTTAATTGACCTATGTGTTAGAATCATTGAACTTTAACGCATGTTAAGTGCTGAGTTGCATGTTTTGTGTATGTTTTGTGTATGTTTGTGTATGAGGTGAACATGTGGAATGTTGGGTCACCAATGGGATGTCGAGTCTTGTCTTACGTAGTCTGGTTGTCGGTCAAACACGTTTTTCAAACACATCATGGTCATGGACTGGACTTAGGGACTAATGAACCCTGTGGGTTATTAGTCTAACTTAGCACATATCTTATGATAGGTCGCCACTAGTTGGGGCTATCATATCTTACAGACGGTTTACTCATATCACACAAGCGATTCGCTCATAAACGGTATACGCAATCTAAGGTGAGTTCACGGCCCCACATTTTACGATTTATGTTTTCGGGGGAGAAACATGCTTAAAACACTCTTATGACTTATGACTTATTTACTCTTATGGCTCATGGCTCTTTATCACGTTTTACTATGGCTTATTTAACATACTATGCGGTTCATCGAAAAGTCCCTTAGAAACCACTAACATGGGTATATGGCGGGGAAATATGGATAGCGCTATTGGGGACTGACAAACCCCACTCGACGGTGGGACCGTGCGGGTGCATATTGTCTCTATAAAACAAGGTCTACCGGCGATGACGGTAGCCCATAGGAACTAAGGGTCATTACACGGCTTAGTCAGCAATGGTTTCACCCGTATGAGTATCTTATTCTGCGCCTAGCTAGCGTTCTCACAAGCATAGTGGTAACACGAAACGGAAACGGTTTGCGAAAGATTATTTAACTGTTTAAACAAAACCTGTGAACTCACCAGCATTATATGTTGACTCTTTTAGCATGTTTTCTCAGGTCGCTAAGGTAGCAGCTGTCTGATAGGCGCACGGAGTCGCACAGGAGTCGTCTCGCGTCTAGGGTCTCATGGCATGTTTTGGAAATGTTAAACTTGGGAACTTATGTTTTATTTTTCGGCATGACTTTTGTAAACTTTTAATGCTTCCGCACTACTTAATGTTGAATTTTAAATCTTATGCATGGTTTTTATTACGTATGTTTTACATTTAGACGTCGTTTATTGTGACCGTTGACTTGGATCCTGGTGTGTCACACGCCTCGCGGTAGAACTCCGCATGTGGTAATTTGAGGGTGTGACAACCCGCTTCCTCACCTTCCTTTTGCACAGACCTGTTAAGGTCAAATGGGTCTTCCTCGTCAATCCTACTCCATTTTTTGGGCCTTAAAACTTGACTTGGGCTGCTTACAACAGATTGGGCTTTTTATATGAGGACTCCCTTGCTTCTAGAATGCGTGACAACTTTTCTTTGACCCTCAGGGGATTTGAAAAAATAAATATCCTTTACACAATCAAATGCACAAACACATAACTATCCTCACTTTTGCTCATCAGTGCCTGACAATTTTTCTTTGACAGTCAGGGGATTTGAAAAAAAAATGTCTTTCACACAATCAACTACTTAGAAAAGGAATCCGGATCGATGAAAAGTTGAAGGTTACGATTGGTGACGGGTCCAAAGTGAAATTTTGGACAAATCATTGGTTAACGGGGTTTCGTTTAAATACATGTTCCCTGATCTTTTCAAAATCATGGCTAAAAAATGTTTGGGTCAAGGACTGCTTATGTTTAGCAGGTAATGCTAAAGTATGGGATTGGCAATGGAAAAAATTCCTTCTTCTGACTTGGAAAAATTGCAACTTCATTTGCTGGGCCTTTATTTTTGGTGAAGGTGTTTAGATCAGAGGTGGCTTCAGCGGTGTACCAAGTGAATTCAGAACTTAGTTATACCTGGAATAATTGGGCTCTTCTCAAAGCTAATTTTTTAACGTGGCGTGTCTTGGAAGGCAAGGTCGCTACGAACGTCGAGTTGGTTAGACGTGGGGTCAATTTTTCGGATACGAGATGTAAGCAATGTGGTATCTGCGATGAACGTGTTCGATAGCCCGACCGTAGTGATGTTAATTGTGGTTACATCCATAAGTAGCTTTGTCCATCTTTATTCCATTTCATATATGTCTGAGGATCCACATAGCCCTCGATTTATGTGTTATTTATCCATTCCTACTTTTTTTATGCCAATGTTGGTGACTGGAGATAGTACTTAGGTGGCTGAAAATAACATGGCCTATGGACTTGTCTAATTTTGCGGACTTGGCTTCATTTGTGGAGAAGACTCCGGGATCAAAGACTTGGAGGAAGACTATTCATACAGTTTTCATATCGACGAATTGGAGAATATGGAAGGCTAGAAATGTTAAAGTTTTCGAGGATCGCTTCGAGACTGTTCGGGTCACTATGGATTTGATTAAAGAAGAGGCGTTTTTTTGGCTTGTTAATCGGTCAAAATTTCGTGCTATGACGTGGGAAGATTGGATGCTCTTTGATGTACTCAAGTACTTGTAATTTTTCTGTTTTGTTTGTTCTTTGGTGTTTCGCAGCTTCTTCCTGGATCTTTATATATATATAGGTAAGGGTTTCGGTACACTTTGTTAATTTTGTGATAAGGGTAAGAAAGGCTCTCACAGTGACACGTGGCACTAGTATAAATGATACAAATGTAATTTTAACCAAATAATTAAATCATTAAATTTAATTCTTTTATTAATGGTGGAGTGATTATAGGGATTTTATTTCAAATCTCTAATTTTATTATGTTTTAAATCTGATTTTCTCTTCTCTAATTTAAGAATTATTTGAAAAAAATAAAATCGTCAGATGCATATGTTCTTCTCTTTGTGTTTTAACTTGATAGATAATTCTACATTGTGTTTTACTGGAAATCCAGTCAACAATAAACCTAACTTGTATAATAAAGGGTATGTGGATTGGGTAGAAATAAAGTTAACAAGGTTAATTTTGTGTGTTTAACTCATTGTGTTTTAACACAATAAAAAAACTTTGTGTTTTAAACAAAACACCCATATAAACACGAACTAACAACTGAAAAACTGTTAACCTGGTGTGTTTTAACACCATTGGAGTAACATAAAATCAAAAAACAGTTAACCAAATGTATATTGTGTTTTAACACCATTAGATTAACATAAAACACAACAGTAGAAACAATCAACAACAACAAAACAGTAAAACACATCAATAGGTTTAACTTTGTGTTTTAACACCATCTTATAAACATAAACCCATTCAAACACAATAGCAACCTAAATTAAATCTATTCAAACATAAAAACACGCCTTCATGATCATAAAACAAATTAGCAGGTGCAGCAAAACACACTTTTTTCCGGATCTTGTTGCAAATGCAATCCAGTAAACACACATTTTCCTAATCTTGTAGCAAGTTTGACGCATCATCAATGGTCCTGAATTGTGTTCGCTAAAAGACACCTTTCTGCAGCAAAATGTTTGATATTTCGCTAAAATACACCATCAGATCTGAATCATTGTTCGAGCTAATCATGTTTTACAGGTATGTTTTTATGGTTTGATGAAAGAGAGGGGAGAGAGAGTGAGGAAGAACCGTATAAAAGAAGAGAGAGAGAAGAAGAAGAATAAAGTGAAAGAAAGAGAGAGAAGGTAATTAAATGAATTTGCAAGAAAGAGGGGATCTTTATTGACTTTTATGTAGTTTAGATAGGGTGTTTTTACATAAATACCCTCCATCATAAAATTATATAATTATATTATAACACAATTTACAAGTTTGCCCCTCATTTAATCTCATCCATCCAATAACATGATCCAATGAACACATTTCTTTCTTACATTTCTCACAAAACACACCTTTTGTATGTTAACTCCACCATATATATATATATATATATATATATATATATATATATATATATATATATATATATATATGATTTGGATCATTTGAGAACTTCCATTTAGGGAGAGAACCAAAGAACCAAGTGTGAACACAAAAACCCCTCCACCAAAAAATAAAAAATAATAATAAAAAATTATATAACCTAAAAAAATAAAAAAAGTAAAAACACCGAAATGTTTTTTTAGTGTTAATCTTTCTGAAAAAAAAACAAAAAAATAAAAAAAAAACAAAATGGCTTTTTTACGTCATATTTACGTCAGGTCTGATGCACATGTGCATTTCACTATTAGAGCACACTTTTGAATAAATTATCAATTACCATAATGAAATGATCATTAAATGGACGTGATATGATATATAAGGTGGAAAAAAATGTATTAAATGATCATTAAATAAACGGGAAGTGCATTTCACTATTATAGTTAGGTTTTTTTTCATGGGTTTAGCTTTAGGGTTTAGTTTTTAGGTATGATGGAAATGGGGTTAGGTTTTTTAGGGTTGTTGGTGAATAAACTTAAAAAAACCTCTATATAAAACTATAAAATAAGATAATTGTACTACATGCACATGTGCATATCACTATTATAGTTAAGATTTTTAATGGGTTTAGCTTTAAGGTTTAGTTTTTTGGTATGGTGGAAGACGGGGTATCTTTTGGGGGGGGGGATGGGACGGAGCGTTTTGGTTTTTGGGGGGTGTGGGGTTAGCTGCACATATGCATTTCACAATTGTGGGGGGGGGGGGTGGGGCGGTGTGGGGATGGGGGCTTTAGGTTTTTAGGGAGTGAGGTGGGTGGGTTTAGGTTTTTAGGGGGTGGAGGTGGGGTTTTAGGTTTTTTTTGTTTGTGTTCACACTGGTTCTCTGGTTCTCTCCCTAAAGTTGGTTCTCGTATGATCCCTACCCTATATATATATATATATATATATATATATATATATATATATATATATATATAGGTAGAGGATCCGGTAGGAAAATTGTTTTATGTAGGAAGTGTAGGAAGTATTTTCAACCATTAGATCAAATCTGATTAAATCTTTAGATGAAGGGCATTATAGACTTTTTGTTCATTTTTTATTTATTACAAACCCACTAAATTAGCAACTAACATCTAGATATTTATGAAGATTAATCATCCTAAATTAACTAAATATTCATTATTTTTCATAAGAATCATAAGACATTCATATCAAATAAGTTGATATAATAACATCAATAGTGTTTTATATTGAAACTAAACACAGTAGAAGTGTTTTAAAACAGTATAAGTGTTTTAACATATACCAATCATGTTTAGTAAAAAAAACACTATTATTCAGTTAGATCAACAAAAAAAAAGCATTATTATTTTAAACCCACTATTATAGAAGATGAAGAATAACCGGTGCAAAGAAGGTTTTGTAGTTCTATTTGTTTTTTTCTTTTTAGAAGATGAACAAGTTTGAATGTATGAAAGAGATTATAATCACTAATAATATTTAAGATTGAATTAAGATGAGAGAGAGAGGAGGCATGATTTAAGGGTGAGAGTCAAATGGTTTCTATATCAAAATACAAGAAAATGACATTACTACCCTCATTTAAAACATATTTTGGACCATCCTACCCTTAATTATTAAAATATAATTAGTAGAATCTTAACAAAACCAAACTTTTAATCTCAACCATCCATTTCTAGATCCAATGGTTGAAAACCCTTCCTACACTTCCTACACAAATCAATTTTCCTACAGGAACCTTACCCTATATATATATATATATATATATATATATATATATATATATATATAGGATCCAGATCATTTTAGAACTCAGGCGAGTTGTGAGAACTGCGAGAACTCCGACGTAAAATGTGAATTTAAACATTTTTTATACAGTGATGTAATAACGCCCAACTCCGCCGAAAAATATGAAAAAAAAATAAATTATTTTACTACGGTTTATACTGGTGTTAAGAAACGGCCACATAAACCGTATAAGTAAATTAATATTTTTTATGGTTTAATTTACAACCACAAATTCATTATTGAATAAAATAAGTGTGTGGTTATAAAATGAGTTCTCATGGTTCTCACAACTTAACCAAGTTCTCAAATGATCCCCTCCTTTTATATATATATATATATATATATATATATATATATATATATATATATATATATATATATATATATGTTTAGGTTCCTGTACAAAACCCATTTTATGTGAGAAGTGTGAGAACCTATCATAGAGTGACATGTGGCAACCTATTTTTTTTAATAAAAAGGGCACCATTGTAATTTCTATTGATAATCCTATTTATAGTAGATAATTATCTAATTAATTACATACTTAATTATGAGCAATAATAGGGATTTTTGTTTGATTAAAACGATTTTTTCTGAAGATTTTATATAGAATCAGTATTCACGAATTCTAATTCACACTTATTTACATTGATCATTCAAATATCATACTGTGGTGTTTTACGTTCATACTAGGGTGTTTTACATGAATGTGTTTATTCATTTGTCATATTATGTGTTGCTTTCTTCCAGAAGGTGTTTTACATTCATACCCGTGTGTTTTATCACCATATTCTCAACTTTGTGTTTAACAGTCCCGTGTGTTTTATCATCATCTTCTCTGTAATCTAGTGTGTTTTATCTTCATCATACACAATTAGTAACACATTCAAAAAACACACTAGTCATGCACTTATTGGATTCACCTTCATAGTCAGAGAGAGAAAGAATTATAATAGGAGAGAGGTGAGAGAAAGAATTAATTATAATTAATAGGAGGAGAGAGGTGAGAGATAAGGTTTTAATGAGGAATTTAATTAGAGTGTGTATTTTACTATCTTACCCTTAATGGTATAATCAATTAATAAAATTAAAACATTAATTACAAAAATGCCATCCCATTAATCAACACCATAGATTAAGATGATCCAATGGCCAAAACACCTTCTCACACTTCTCACAAATAAAACACTTTGTACAGGATCTTGACCCTATATATATATATATATATATATATATATATATATATATATATATAAAGCGTTTTGCCGTTACAAAAAGTCAACAAACTTCTTGTACATTTGACCTCTACTAAGCGAAGAGATCAAAAGTGTGCAGATTGTAAGAATCTTGTGGAGTATCTTGAAAGTATTGTTGAGTCAAGGTCCTTAACTGATGATGAGTTGGAGTCGAGGGCTAAGCCTCGGAAACAATTGTTAGAGGAGGACCGGTTGAAGTCGTTAGATGTAAGGCAAAAGTCAAGGATTAAATGGGCATTGGATGGGGATGAAAACTCAAAACATTTCCACGTGATCATACGGCTTAATACAGCAAACAACCGGATCCATGGGGTCCAGTGTGAAGGTACGTGGATTGCAGATCCTACTCAGGTCAAGGACAAAGTAGCTACCTTTTTTCTGAGAAGTTCAGTGCAAAGATTGTGTCGAGGAATTTATTTAATTGCACTGATATCAGCAGATGGTCAGACTAGGATGTTGTTAGTTTAGATGCTCCTTTCTTGTTAGAGGATATTACAAGGGCGGTCTGGGATTGTGATGGCAGCAAAGTTCCGGGGCCCAATGGATTTAATTTGGCGTTTATTAAAAAGTTTTGGGGTGGTTTGAAACAAGATTTTCTAAGGTTGTTTGAGGATTTCCATGAAAAGGGGTATATTAGTGAAGGTTGTTTCTCTGCCTTTATTGTTTTGATTCCAAAAGGTCACGATCAGGCGACATTATTTGATTATTGTCCTATTAGTTTGGTGGGGGTGTTGAATAAGGTAATATCCAAGGTCTTAGTTCTTAGATTAAAAGCCGTGTTGTCACATCTTATCTCAGAAGAACAATTAGCATTTTTAAGTGACCGTAATATTCTGGATGGTCCTTTGATTTTAGATGAGACTATCTCGTGGTTGAAGAGGAATAAGGGGACTTTTTTAAAGGCGATATTGACAAAGCATATGAATCGCTTTGTTGGGATTTCTTAGAAGATATGTTGGGGCAAAGGAATTTTTCGGTAAAATGGAGAGGTTGGATTATGTCCTTAGTCAAGAACGCTCGTGCCTCAGTTTTGGTAAACGAGTCCCCTTCGCATGAATTTTTGTGCCAACGCGGGCTGCGCCAAGGTGATCCTCTGTCGCCTTTTTTCGTTTATTATAGCTATGGAAGGTTTAACCTCTATCATGAAATGGGCGTCTTCGTTGGGGGTGTTTAAGGGAATCCGGGTGGGTGGTTCGGGTCCTCTGGTGTCCCAGTTTTGTTATGTCAATGATGTTGTCTTTTGTGGCGAGAGGTCCGAGTCTAATGCATTGGCTTTGAGGCGCTTATTGCGAGGCTTTTATCTCATGTCCGGGCTGAGGATTAGTTTGGAAAAGAGTTGTGTTTATGGGGTGGGTGTAGCGGAAGGGGAGGTGACTGTTATGGCGAGAATTCTAAAGTGCAAGCCAGGCCGTCTTCCTTTTATTCACCTTGGAATTCCTATTGCTTCCAATATGAATTTGACTAGAAACTGGGACCCGGTTATAGAAAAGTTCAGAAACGATTATCGACATGGAAAGCTAAATGCCTTTCATATGGTGGCCGGATTACTCTATTGAAATTGGTGTTAAACTCCCTTCCATTGTACTTTTTTTCCTTATTTAGAGCGCCTGTCCAAGTGGTTAACAGGCTGGAACGGCAGAGGCGGACCTTTTTTGGGACGGTACTGATGAAGTTGACAAAATGAGCTGGGTAGCTTGGGATAATATTGTTGCCCCGGTTAAGTATGGTGGGGTTGGTTTGGGTTCTCTCAGGGACGCCAATCTTAGCCTTCTATCAAAATGGTGGCGGGGGTTTAAGGCGAACCAGGATTCTCTTTGGCGGAAAGTTGTTTGGTCGGTTCATGGTACTAGCCGGGAATGGAATTACATTCCTGTGAAGTTGAGTATTGGTGGGCTTCGGAAACAAATTGCTAATGTTCCTTCGATATTTGAAAGGCTTCATTTGGATTCCAAACACATGATTAAGGTGATAATTGGGAGCGGCACTAACATCCTTTTCAGGTAGGATTGGTGGGTTGGGGATGATATTTTGGCATTTAAATTTCCCATGTTGTTCGCTTTAGAAAAGAAGCGATCTTGCCTTGTTTCGGATCGCATGTTTTCACAGTTGCAGGGGGTTGATTTTGTTTGGGAGTGGCGCCGATCAATGGTACCAGCAGAGGCTTCAGAGCTGGTCTCCCTGTTGCAGCTTCTTAATGGCGTGAACTTAACAGGTGTACAAGATACTTGGTCTTGGACTGATGGTGGGACTGCAGCTTTTTCAGTCTGCAATGTCAAGAACCGGCTGTTTGATGTCTCTAATGTGCAGCAACTGTCGTCATTTGAATGGTGTAATTGGGTGCCGAAAAAGGTGTGTATCGTGGCGTGGCGTGCGATTTTTGATAGATTACCGACATCTGAGGCCCTTTCTAGGAGGAATATTCAAGTTGGTTCGACTCTACGCAAGTAGAGGCGGTTCAGCATATTTTCACAGGTTGCCCCATGATCTCCGAAGTTTGGCAGGTAATTTTCGCGTGGTGTAATGCGCCAAGTATTTTTTTTCTTCCATGTTCGAGACCTTTTAAGTTTACATTCTACTGTTATGGCTGGTGCTCGGTCAAAAAAGGCGTTCTATTGGGTCGTTTAAACGGCAATGTGGAGTATATGGAGATCAAGAAACGTAGCTCTTTTTAACCAAAAGCAGGTCTCGGTTTAGAATATCATTGAAGAGAGTAAAGTTATGAGTTACTTGTGGGTAAAGAACCGTGGCAAAATGTTGGATATGTCTTGGGAGGCTTGTTGTAGGTTTGACACGATTAAAATGAGATAGGTTCTTGTATGGTTTTTGCGGTGTTTTATTTGTTTGTATTCAGACTTTGTTGCTAGCGTTTGCAATAGTAGATTTTGTTGGCCATTCAAAAAAAAAAGACTTTTAAACCATTGACTTTTTAGAGTAGCTGACTTACGATTATCTTTTACCATTGACCATCGCCGATCATGACCAACATTGACTTTTTGACTTTCCAAATTTTATTACCGTTGACTTCTTGAATCTTTTAACTTTTGGCCATATTTGACTCACTGTCTGGCATTCTGCTCATACATCATCCATTAACTCCCTCCATTGACCGTTTCCAACTTCCAAACAAATTCTTAACCTCCCTAGTTATAACCTGAACCACTTGCACTTGTTAAACATCCATTTAGCTTTACAGCCTCAGTACTCAAATTTATGGTGGGTTCGGGTTCATAGACAGCGGCGATGGTGGTTGCAAGAAAAATGGTAAAACTAGATTCTTGACACACGGTTTTGGGAACAAATCCCTCCCTGACTCTTATTATAACATTGAATGCTTAGCATTCAATGTTACAACTATTCATATATATTATCACGAGAGACCGATCCTATAATTTTAAGATTATATATGTAGGAAATTGCTTCAAATATCGAAGGGAACTCAACTTTGGTTTGTTGGTCGTCAATCGTCATTAATGTTGAAGAGCTTAAAGATCACCTCAGAGGCTTATATCATATCATGGGGTTCAAATTTGAGAATATCTAGTGTTTTCACCAATTGAATTCAAAATATATTGACCGCTAGCTACAATAACGCAATTTTGTTCAAACATGCTCACAAACACGCGTTTGAAGAAATAAGCATCAGTTATAAAATTCTTTTTTTTATATATTTTCTGGATCATCCACAAAACACAAGGAAAAAAAAAAGAAAAGAAAAAGTTAATATACCCTTTTATCAGTTCCGTACCCTTTAACTGCCCGGATGTATCAAAATTAACGACTTACATATATATCATGAATGGGACGGAACTGAACTGAACATGGCGTTTTTCATTCTTCAGCGTTAATCCCAAATATCCGGACTTTATGCATGTGTGGGAACTTGGCGATCACTAGCACAAAAACGGCCAATGTGTTAAAGAACAGCATTGGGTTTTGATAGTCGGTTGTGTGGGATGCTATCAAGTACCTGGACAAATATCCAGATAGCAAGAAGTGAGTTCACAAAAGAATTAAAAACACATTTACAGTAGAAAATACTTACAGATGTTATGTAATATCGCAAACATATTAAATGGACCAAACAAGAATAAAAATAGCTACAAGGGAACAGATAACACAGGTTTAAAGTCGCCCAATGTATATTTTTAACCAGTACAACCTCCTAGATCATTTTATAATTAGATTCAAATTATTGTGATAATAATATTGTTGTAGCCAACTAGCCATAAGGAACACATTTATTATTTATAAATAAAAAATCAACACATTTCAATTCAAATACGATTCATGATAAAAAGAAGAAAAATAAATATTATTAGAAAATAGATGTATGCTTAGTAGTTTCTTATGACATTGCTTTAACCTGACCATTATCACAATGCCATAAGGAAATCAAGAAAAGTATCAAGAAATTAATATTGGGAAATCAATCATAAATCTATTAACTATTCCAATATACATAACTTCTTCCATTTCACTTTTTCTAGGATATCCTTGTTTTACTTTCATGTTGAACTTATCAGTAAACGGTTTAGTTTTACAATTTTGAGTTTTTTTATATCTCAGGTTTGTGCTCTTATTTATCTTAGCAATACTAATGTGATTCTAAAATACTAAACATGTGATGTTAGATTAGATCTTATATCAGCTTCTGTGAAAAAGTAGACAATGGACCAATGGTTTCCTTCTTATACACCTAGTCCTGGCAATCTTGACCCAAATGTTTACACTACAAATAAAATGTCATATGGTGGCATACACAAAGTGTCACAAAAAGCTAAAAAAGTGCCACTGCATGCCAATGCAGAAATGTGTGGCATACAAAAAAAGTGCCACTACAAACAGTGCCACTAAAACTTTCAGTGGCACTTTTTTTGTGTGCCACACATTTTCTACAAGGGTCTTTAGTGACACTTTTTGTGTGCCACAATTTTAACTACAAAATTTTAACACTACTTTTAGTGACACTTTTTTATGTGACATAATTAGAAAAGTTATTCTTGCTCAAATTTTATGTCAATAAAACTAAAAATAAAACATGTAAAATTATAATATAATAACTTAATTATAATTTCAATCCAAAATATATCCCAAATGTTCAAACACATAAGAAGTTCCAAAAATATCAAGTGTTCACAAAAAAAGAAGCCAAAACGATCTTTCGGTTTGTTAACTCCCTCCCAAAACATTCTTGATTCTTCTCATTTCTATTTAACCAAAGATTCAACTTTTGTTAACTCTTTCACCGGCGTCACTGGAAGATAATCCGTTACTAGAACCATGACGAGTGACCTAAAAAATGACCAACAAAAAAAAACACTATTAATAAAAACAATTGTACTAACAACAAGCAAAAGAAACTCACAGTAGTTACTGCTGCAGATCTGTCCAATATTTTTATAAATCCTAGCCATTATTTGCTAAGTTTTTATGTTCGTGGTGTAAACATGATAGACCAACTTTAAATTAATAAAGGCACACCATACATATTGTCATTAAGCAACAACACACAAAATATCGGCTTTCAAATGCCAAGTTGACAGACATAAACATGATCACACCGCCACCAACAAATCAATAGAAAAAGCACTAAAAATAGTTAATTAATCTACATATAACACAACATTTATAAGATATCTATTTAGTCAATAAACATAAAACATTGACAGAAGCATTATTACAAAGCATCAATATTATAACATATATCTAACAGTTTACATGCATCACAATTTTATTTCACTTATCCTACTAATATGAGAACACAAATGCTACCTAAGGCGATCTGACACCGGCGATGTATAAGAAAACTCAAACGGGTCAGGGGGCAATAGGTGAATGGATTGTAGCACATATTAGATCATGGCGTACACGGTACAAGTATTTTATACGTCTAACTTCCAACTCATATGTGAAAATAAATTACTAAAACAAATTAAAGTGAGAATAAATATATAGTTTCTACCAAATTCTGTAACAGGAAGCCTAAAAAGTAAAAACATATCATTATATGCAGTGTTACCTCCTTAATAGAAGCAATATGTGGTCTGTATATGTTTACTTGTGGGTTCCTCAAATCATCTGCTATATTATACTCAAGGCCGGCCTTGAGGGAGTGCGGGGAGGACCCCCGGCCCGGGCCCAATTTCTAAAGGGGCACTTTGAGCGGCGGCGAGTTTTTTTTTTTTTTTTTTAAATTTTCTTTCTGTTTTCGACCAAAAAAAAAAGATCTCATCTTGAATATCACTGTTTATAAACACAAGAATGTGAAGAGTAGATAACGAGGAAGAAGAGTCATACGTGATAAACTAGATTGGAAGGATACGACATAATTAAAAAAAAAGTTGAAGTGTGTTATTTGAGATTTGTGTTGTGGTACAGTAATTGTGCAGCCTTTGCAGTAAATTTTAATATATAGTAGTAGTAGTACAAAACTGTAATTGTCTCACGCTTTTGCACATGATGCAAGTCAAATTCATTTTATTAAAAACTTTTAGAGTCTAGACATAAAATAATGGCCCTTTAAATTATTATGGAATATTAAGAAATGGTGGTTTTTTATTAGCCAATTAGTCAAACATATTAATTTTTATAATTATTACGACACTTTCAGTTCTATATCCGGTTCGAGTTCGACCGGTCCGAATAGGGAACCGGTAAGGACACCGGTTCAACGTCTGCTTCAGTTATGAAAACATTGCTTAAAAGACCTAAGACTAAAAGGCACATATTTTGTGGCTCGGCCCGGGCACCTGAATTTTCAGGGCCGGCCCTGATTATACTGATCTACGGGTTTCCCCCTCAAGATGATTTTGAAGTTTTTGAATTTTCTGAGGCACAACATAGAAGCATATGCCTAACAAGAAGCATTACATATCATGAGGATGCCAAATTAATAATAAAAAAACAAAGACAGTATACATAGCAATCAACAGTTAAAGTTCAATTCATAGATGCCTTCCTCGTTGAGCCATAAGTTTCCACATAAGAATATAAAAAACATATATTTTGATTTATAAACATAATAAAAATTCAAAATAAAGAAACTACATATTTACCATTGGGACAATAATGTCATCCTGTCCAGTTCTGCAGCTGAACGAACAAAAACGAGCAGTCGAACTGATCCTGGGCGTTAAGTAATCTGTAATACAAACAATTTTTTAGCCGTTGTTGAACAGACCTTGTTCAAATACTTGCCGCGCATTGATACATATATAAGGCATTTTTGACCATTTTTATGTTTAGCCTACTTACCGAAATCTGAGCCGTCTTCACTGATACACCAACAAACCGGTCAGTTGCCTGTGAAAATTTATTGGAGAGCTCAAACCAACACCACTTTCAGCAACCGTTCAATCGTGAACCGTCATCGGAACGACAACGCCACCGCCATCGAAATCAACACCACCACCATCGTCGTAACTCCTACGTCACCACACCGCCACAACATTACCTCACCATCATCATCATCCTAATCATAAGACCATAACCTCATCACCTTGGCGCCACCGCGGCTCTGGTTGGTGAACCACCGTCTCCCAGATCCTCTATTCAACAAATTTCATTTATCAGCCCCTAAATATTGAAAAAACAAAAGGATGTAATGAACCAATAAACTAACATGAAAAAATGCATTGACTTTAATTATACGTTAGGCCTTTCTGCTCTAATAAGATGAGATTCTGTAAAATCAAGCATCATGGTTTCAACAGTGAGCTCCACAAAGTGTTCCATCTAGCAACTCTTTTGATTGGGTATACATTTACATAGCCTCTTATGCATCAAAGTCGAAAAAATTAACACTAATATTCATGGTATTCTTACGGTTGTAATAAAAAGCATTTCTAAACTACCTCTAAACATAATTGAACCATTATGTTGCAAACAGATAAGCAAATTGTAGTTTTCTTTTTAGTGTCCATTGGGGAAAGTGTTTATTTTTTTCTTTATGACAATATGACTGTATGGAAACATTAACATCAAAGCATGCATCTTCTTAGAAACTACCTTATAACATACGAAATGCCCAGCCGTATACCCAGCCCGATGCACGTGTATTCCCAGCCCAATGCAGGCTTATTTCCATCGATGAACACATGTATTTCACAGACCCGTACGCTGTATTTCTTAACAGTATAACATCCCCTATGCTGAAAATCTGCAAGCCATTTATGGACTTTTTTTACAACAATTTACGTCTATATCTCTCAACTATACTACACCACCTGTACAACAAAAAATGCAGCCTCTATTCCAACATCTTCCATGTTCATAAAATATTATTAGAAGGCTGCAAAGTTCCATAAACAATTTTACATTTAATAGCTAATAAGGTACCATATAGTTTAATAAACTTAAAAACTTCAAGTATTTCAAAAACCTCATACCCATCTTCATTAACCACAATCAAAATAGCACCATGAGGCGCAGCCTCACACTCATTTCCTGGCGTCCTTGCCTCGAGGCGCACGCCTCGGCCATGACCCTCATCTCCTACAATATGTTAATGTGGATTAAAAAATCTTCTAAAATTCATCTTCGCATTACAGAATGTTTCACTATTAGTAACCAAAAAATACGCAATATCGAGAATTACCTGTTTTAGATCTGACTTGCAGGGCCCAATTGTCCATAACCTGTTTATAACGTACCAACACGAAAATGTGATTGAACTATATTCCATGTTAGAAAGCGGATAATTTAAGATCCTTAACATGATAGACGATGTAGCAAGAATAGAACTACAAAATACCAACCAAACAAAAGCATAACAGTTGAGAAAATTTAAGTAGACAAGTCCATAAATATATATAAAAAATAGATTATATTATATCAACTTTTGACTTTTAAAGTCAAACAATCTTCAATAACTATACATGAACCCTAATTTCTTCTTCTACCAATGAAATAATAAAACTTATGATAAAAATATACCCCATACACAGAGACATATACACACATATAAAGATATATAAAGGCATAAACTTCTTAAAAAAGACTAATAAATACCTAAATAAACAACTAAATTCCTACACATACACACACAAATACAAATAATCTAAACATGTAGGGACTGAGCCTAGTTAGGGAAAGAGATTAGCAGAATAGGCCAGCAAGATGGAAGAAATCGATGAGGTTACTCAAAGTGCAACGAGGGTAGAAATCGACGAGGTTAGGGAAAGAGAAGTACTTGGGATAGTGACCGATGGATGGTGGGAAAAGTGGCTGATCGGAAGTGGAAGGCACGCGATGGTTGTCGATTGGTGAGTGGAGGTGAATAGGCCAGCAAGTTGGTAGGAATGGTGGTTGTTGGCTGTAAATTGGTGGAAAGTAAAGGTTTCTGTATTATTGAATTTTTGTGAATGAATATAATGGTTTACATGGAGCCCTTTATATAGGGATGAATTACAATCAAATAGAAACCTATTCTAAATAGAATACAACTCTAAATATAAGATAAACCTATTCTAAATAATAGATAAAATCAATTCTAATTACAATACAACTCTAGAAGATAATGATGGATAATTATCGGTTAAGACTCCCCCGCAGTTCGAGCGGGCGTAGGACAAACGCTCAAACTGGATCTAAACGATTCAAATAACTGACGTGCAAGGCCCTTTGTAAAGATATCAGCATACTGTAACGAAGAAGGCACATGTAAAACCCGAATGTCACCAACCCGGACCTTCTCCCGAACAAAGTGTATGTCAATCTCAATATGCTTGGTCCGTTGATGCTGGACCGGATTATCCGAAAGATAAACAGCAGATACGTTATCACAATAAATTACTGAGGCACGCCGTAGGGGAAGATGCAATTCCAAAAGCAAATTTCGAAGCCACGTGGCCTCAGCCACAGCATTAGCAACTCCACGGTACTCAGCCTCTGCACTGGATCGAGAGATGGTCAGCTGACGCTTAGATGACCACGAAACCAGGTTGTCGCCAAGGAACACACAGTAGCCACTAGTGGATCGTCTCGAATCAGGGCAACCGCCCCAATCAGCATCAGAATAAGCAACCAAGGAATGAGTCTGGGACGGAATAATACGAATACCAAAATGTACCGTGCCTTGAATGTATCTAATGATCCGCTTCAGAAACGCGTAGTGAGGATCACGAGGCTCATGCATGAATAAACAAATCTGCTGTACCGCATAGGAAATATCCGGGCGGGTAAAAGTGAGATACTGAAGAGCACCGGCCAGGCTACGATATAACGTAGGATCAGAAAACAAAGACCCATCAGAGGCACTTAATTTCGCGGACAGATCGACCGGAGTGGCACACGGCTTACATGTTGTCATTTTAGCCCGAGCGATAATATCTTTGGCATATTGGGCCTGATCCAGAAATAACCCCTTAGCGTCCCGAGTGACTCGTATACCCAGAAAGTGGTGCAGATGGCCCAAATCAGTCATAGCGAACTCCCGTGAGAGAGTCAAAATAATGTCATGCAGAAGAGAATCCGTAGAGGCCGTAAGGACGATATCATCCACATATAATAATAAGTAAGCCACCTGGTCACCCTTGTGATAGATAAATAAGGAGTTGTCACAAGTGCTACTATGAAAACCATGTGCCAAGATGTAATTGGCAAAGCGCATATACCAAGCGCGTGGAGCCTGCTTAAGGCCATAAAGAGACTTCTTTAATCTGCAGACAAAATTGGGAAACCGTTTATCAACAAATCCAGGCGGTTGATGCATGAAAACCGTCTCATTCAAATGACCATGAAGGAATGCATTCTTGACGTCTAACTGATGGATAGGCCAAGATCGTGACACAGCAATAGAGAGCACAGTGCGTATGGTGGCCGGTTTGACGACCGGGCTAAAAGTATCCTCACAATCAATACCCACTGTCTGAGATTTCCCATTAACAACCAACCGTGCTTTATATCGTTCCAGAGTCCCATCGGACTTATACTTGTGCCTGAAAAGCCACATACATCTAATAACCGGGCGATCAACCGGTCGAGGCACAAGTTCCCATGTTTCATTTTCCTGTAAAGCACTAAACTCGGTTTGCATGGCAAGCAACCAATGAGGGTCGGCAAAGGCATGGGCATAAGATTTGGGCACAGGAGAGATGGTGGTTGTATTTAGGATTTTGGCTTTGGAACGGGTAGTCATAGGATGGGAGTTGGTGATGGGGACGGACGGTGGTGCAGGTGGTGGGGCCGTGGGTATGTTTGGTGGCGGCACAGGTGGAGGGTGGGTGGTAGGGGCTGTTGTGGCAGCAGCCGAAGGCTGGGAAGGTCGGTGGCGACGGGTATAGGTAATGGGGAAGGGAGTAGTGGACTGGCGAGCTGTGGGGTGGACGGGTAATGGTGTCGGGGGGGGCGGGTGGAGGCCTTATGAATGAAAAACCTGGTGGTGTAGTATCGTCGAGGAAACGATAAGAGGAATGGGGAGTGGGTATGGTAAAAGGAAAGGAGGTCTCATCAAACGTGACATGGCGAGAGATGTGGACCTTTCCAGTAGTGGGATCGAAGCATCGGTAACCCCGAAAGTCCGGGGGGTAACCAAGGAAGATACACCTAATGGAACGGGCGTGTAATTTATGAGGTTGAGTGGCGGACTGATTCGGGTAGCAGGCGCATCCGAACACCCGAAGGTGGTCATAAGTAGGATGGCGAAGGTAAAGGACGAAAGTGGGTGTGTAAAAATTAAGACGTTTTGTGGGAAGGATGTTGTGTAGGTAGGTAGCGGTGTGAAGTGCTTCGACCCAAAAGGAGGGGGGTAAGTGGGCATGGATAAGGAGGGCCCGGATGATGTCGTTGAGACGACGAATCATCCTTTCCGCTCGCCCATTTTGTGAGGAAGTTTGAGGGCAAGAGAAGCGGAAAAGGAGACCGGTTTGAGTGGCAAAGGTTTTAAAGGCATTATTGTCAAATTCGCCGCCTAGGTCACATTGAAAAGTTTTAATATTTCTTTGAAATTGTGTAGCAATTAGGCGGTGAAATTTGACAAAAGTAGGGAAGGTCTCGGATTTATATCTAAGCGGATAAACCCAGACAAAGTGGGAAAAATTATCAATTAAAACCATGTAATACTTGTAGCCGGTTTTGCTTAGAATTGGTGAGGTCCACAAATCACAATGAATTATATCAAAGGGCGAAAAAGTAAATGAATTAGAATCATAAAAAGGAAGACGTTTGCTATTAGATAAATGACAAGAATTGCAAAAACTAGAAAGTTGTTTATTACAAGAAAAACCAAAACTACGACTAAGTAAATCTAAGACTTGTGAGCCAGGATGTCCAAGTCTGTCATGCCATGGTAAGGAGAAGGTAGTGATAGAGCAAGCTTGAGGCGGAAGTGTTGGTGGTGTGATTGGATAGAGCTCCCCCGTGCTATTGTGGCGGGACAGGTGGCGTCCCGTCTTGAGGTCCTTCAAAGAAAAACCAAACGGATCAAATTCAATAGACACACTATTTTCACGGGTGAAGCGTCTAACAGATAATAAGGTTTTAATTATTTTAGGGCTAAACAGGATATTGGGTAGGATATAGGTGCGGTTGAGGATTGGGAGGTAGCCCGTGCCAGAACCCTCAACAGGTAAAATATTGCCATTACCTACCAATAGTTTAGTGGAAACAGGAAAAGGATCAGGGCGAGCAATCATACCTTTGTTGTTAGAGACGGTCCGTTCAGCACCCGTATCAAAATAAAGTGTTGGATCCGTGTAAGCAAGCTGAGACGTGTTGTAAGCCGCGATGAGATCCGAGGGATTAAGTGCATCGAACGCTTGCTGAGGAGGGCCGTATTGGGCCTGTTGTGGGCCGTAGGGGCTGAAGCCCATGGATGGTGAGAAACCTGTGTAATGGGCCGATGGAGATTGTTGTGGGCTAGGGGGTGTGGGCTTCCAAGGGGCCTGAGAAGGATAAGGGCAAGGTGGTGTGTGCCACCAAGCCCATTGGGGGTATGAATTAGGTTGGAATGCCCAGTTAGTGTTGTTCTGCTTGTAGCCACGACCCCTGCCTCCTCTGCCTCTTCCGCGGTAACCTGAGCCTCTGCCACGACCTCGAAATTGCTGCTGTGAGGATGCTTCTGAAGACGAGTGGGTGCTGGCCTGTTGACCGGTGGACTGATTAGCGGCTGTTGCCGCAAGGACCGAAGAAGCTTTCGGTTTTCGTGCTTCCTGACGGAGTACTTCATCGGCTAACATAGTTCGAGCCGTGTCCCAGTCGGCTTGTGTTTGGTGGATTAGAGCAGCGGTAGTGTCAAATTCAGCCGAGAGTCCGCAAACCAAGGTAAGTACGAGTCGTGACTCAGGTACCGGTTGATCCACATCGCGTAACTGATCTGCAAGAGCCTTCAATTTCTGACAATAATCATCGACTGAGGAGCATTGTTCCAAGCTCATATTAACGAACCGGGTCTCTAAAGCCGCCGCCTTAGCCTGTTTATTGCTAAGGTATTTCTTCTCAAGCTTCAGCCATGTGGTCCGAGCCGAAGCTTCGGTATCAAGGATATCCGGTAATAGATCGTCTGCGAGGGTGCTATAAATCCACTGGGAAACCAGCGCGTCGAGCTCCTTCCATTCCGAAAATTTGGGGTCAGTGGGTGCAGGGGGTGGTGTGGTATCGATGTGGTCAAGCACCTTGTACGCCATGGCATGAAGCTTAAAAAGCTTCACCCATGAGGTATAGGTTACTGTAGTGCCATCGAGTGTTCGAATTTTGCTGTTGATATTGTTTACGGAATAAGCAGGGTGAAGGGGTTGGGGTTTGGTGGGTTCGGATGGTGCAGCTTGGTCGTTTTTGGTCATGGTGGTGGTTCGGGAATGGAAGAAAGAAACAGAGAGCCGAAGCTGGACTGTTGCAGCCGAAGCTTGCTGGACAGAAGAAGAAGAAGGAACGAAAAAAAATTAGGTAATCAGAACCGTGGCTCTGATACCATAAAGGTTTCTGTATTATTGAATTTTTGTGAATGAATATAATGGTTTACATGGAGCCCTTTATATAGGGATGAATTACAATCAAATAGAAACCTATTCTAAATAGAATACAACTCTAAATATAAGATAAACCTATTCTAAATAATAGATAAAATCAATTCTAATTACAATACAACTCTAGAAGATAATGATGGATAATTATCGGTTAAGAGAAAGGATGGTGATTATTGGGAAGGGTAGAGAAGTAGCAGGTTTGGGGGAGAATTGGAACGATTCTCTTTTCTTTTGGTAAAATATTAATGAAAAAAGATAAAAATGATTTGGAGGGATAATTTCCCTCCCAAGCGGGAAACAAAATTTAGATCTAAAATTTTGTCAAAATTTTTTGAAGTGATTAAGTTTTTTTTGGAAAGAGAACTTCATTAAGCAAACACTCGAGCGTCCTCAAAGCGAGGACCTACGAGCAAAAACACCAAAGATACATCAATCCAAAGGACAACAACGCCATTTACACCAATCGATGTCTTTATGCCTAGACCTATGACGAAACCAAAAAAATGAAATCGACTTGACATTTTCTAGTAACTCCGTAGGTCTGGGTTTTTTATTGTTGAAGATCCGGTCATTGCGCTCGTTCCAAAGAATCCATAAAGCGGTGTAAACAATCCCCCTGAAGATGCCTTTCTTGTCCTTCTGTAATCCGTGACTCTCCGGCATGTTAACGAGATCTGGGACATCAAAAACAAAGCTATGGCTTAATCTGCACCAATTCTCAATCCTGGACCACACTTCCTGCGCATAAAGACAGCCAGTAAAGAGATGCATCGCTGTTTCCTTCTCCCCACTGCAGAAAACACACTCTTGGTTCTGTATGATAACGCCACGTTTTATGAGCTCAGCGATGGTTGGAAGCCGGTTAAGCGCCAATCTCCAAACCATTATCTTGCACTTATTGGGTACCCAATTTTTCCAGCAAATAAGAGGTCTGGAATTAACCGGAGCATCACTAGAAAACAGCTTCTTAGCCGAAGAGACAGAAAATGCACCATCCTTGTCAGCGACCCACCTCCATTTATCACTATCCCCACTCCAATTAACATAAAAAAGGTCACTGAGGAGCTGGAACAGCTCGCTAATCTCCACTGCAGCCGTAGGAGGGGTTCGCCAATCCCATTGCAGAAAGTTTGTGTTATTAAGTTGCTGAATCCGCTGAGAAACCACCACCCATTTGTTCCTTTCGAGCCGGAAGAGATTGGGATAAAGGTCACGAAGAGGCACCTCTCTGAGCCAGGTATCACCCCAGAAATTAATGTTGTTGCCATCGCCTAGAATCCCGACAAAATAAGAGTTCAAACTCCTACCATTGCGCAGCTTTTTCTCACCTATTTTTACAATGTTGCGCCAACACCCATTAGAGGAAGTCGTGCAAGGGAGCATAGTCCAAGACCTACTAGCCCCATGACACCCCGTAATGATTTTCTTCCATAAACTTCCCTCTTGTTGTTTGAATCTCCATGTCCATTTTAAAAGGAGGGCCTCATTGACCTCTTGCAAGTTAGAGATCCCGAGACCGCCTTTATTTTTAGGAGAAGTAACTACATCCCACGCTACCCATGAAATTTTTTTGTCATCCTTAGAACCCGACCAAAGGAAACGCCTCATAATAGCTTCAATGGAATCAATAACGGCCTTTGGAGCTTTGTAGAGAGAAAAATAGTATATAGGCAAACTCTCTAGAACCGACTTGATAAGGATTAGACGACCGCCCATAGAAAGATTTCTCGCTTTCCAAGAAACAAGCCGATTACGAACCACATCAACCACCGGATCCCAGCTCCTGATACGAGACATCCTGGCCCCCACTTGAATACCGAGATAAGTAAACGGGAAGTCGCCTTTCTTACAACCCAAGAGATCCATCATATCTTCCACTTCACCATCATCCGTGCCAATACCGAAGATATTAGACTTGTGTAGATTAATACGCAGACCGGAACAAATATAGAAAATACGAAGAACTCTAGCGATGCTCTTAATATTATCACGAGACCACTCCCCCATAATAAGAGCATCATCTGCGTAAAATAGATGAGTTAAATCTCCTTCCTCGTTTGAGATATGAACACCCTTGAACACCCCTAGCGAATTCGCTTTCTTAAGCAACCAAGAAAGAGCTTCCATAACTATTAAAAATAGAAAAGGGGACAACGGGTCTCCTTGTCTAAGGCCCTTCTCACAACCAAATTCAAAAGTCGGCGAACCGTTCACCAAAACCGCGGCCCTGGAAGAATGGCAAATACCTTTAATCCACTCGCACCACAGCGGGTCAAAACCCATTTGAGATAGAATAGAAATCAGAAAATGCCAATTGACGTTGTCATAGGCTTTTTCAAAATCTATTTTTAACATAAACGCCTTTCTTTTTCTTTTTTTAAGCCATTCCATAACTTCGTTGACCATAAGAGGACCGTCCAAGATAAAACGACCAGCCAAGAAAGCCGATTGCGTGTCAGAAATAACCTGACCCATTACTTTTTTGAGACGATTAGCAAGAATTTTGGAAATAACTTACTAACCATCCCAATAAGGGTGATGGGCCTGTAATCCCTAAGACCCAAAGGCGTTTTAACCTTTGGAATCAAAGTGATGAAAGAAGACCCGCAACCAGGACTGAAAATACCCGATGCATGAAACTCCGCGAGGATGTTAAAAAAGTCCTCCTCAAAATAATTCCAGAATCTTTTAACAAACCGGAAGTTGAAACCATCCGGGCCGGGGGCTTTATTAGAACCACAATCAAACGCCGCTTCTTTAATTTCCTGTTTAGAGAACATGGCAACTAAAGCATTACGATTAGCATCATCAAGTTTTTTCAAACCTGTGCATATAAGATTCGGGCGCATATTAGTACTCTCCTTGAAATGATTTCGGAAAAACTTTAACACCTCTCTCTTGACTAAAGCCGGCTTGGTGACCCATATACCATTAATTAAAATACCCGGAATGGAGTTTCGCGCTTTCCTACCGTTAACAACATTATGAAAGAAAGAAGAATTCTCGTCGCCCAGAGAAGCCCATTTAACACGAGATTTTTGTCTCATATCTCGCGTCTTATGAAGCTCCATTTCAACTAACGCTTTGTTGCATTCTGCCCAAATCCAAAGGTCTTCTTCCTCTAAGTCTTTAACCTCCATTTGAACCTCAAGGTCCTCTTTTTCTCTTCTCAAACGCGCCTCATCTGCCAACTCCTTAGACCTGTACGAATGGAACCAATCTTTTAAAGAAACCCGGAGATTTTTCAGCTTATTCATTAAATTGAGATCAGCGGCTCCATCATTAATCCAGCCTTCACAAACCGCTTTAATCACGTCCACACAACCCGGTCTATCAAGCCAAGAATCGAAGAACCTAAAAGGTTTAGGACCGAAATTTGTGTCTGCAACCGAGAACACCAGAGGCGAGTGATCTGAATACTGTCTGTTAAGCGCCCGTACGCACGCATTCGGCCACCTGTTGAAAACATTGTCACAGACAAAAAAACGGTCTATTCTGCTCCACGTGCACACACCTTTTCTATTGGACATGTACGTAAACTTTAATCCTTTCAGATCATATTCACGAAAACCTGCTTCATCAATAAAATCATTAAAATCATAGGCGCTAACCGGATCAAAAAGAGAATTTTTCCTTTCATCCCGGTTACGAACCGCATTAAAATCACCAAACACCACCCACCAACCCTCATAGTATCGCACGAGGTTACATAATCTGGCCCATAAACTTCTCTTCTCTGTATTCGTGTGGGGAGCATAGACGTTGACCGTGTTAATCCTGACAGCCCCCGCCAAAATTGTTCCCGCGACATGTAAAAAATTCCTATCTTTGTTAACTGTATCTTTCACAAAGACTTTGGGGTCCCACACCGATAAAATACCACCCGAATTACCCTCAGCACTGACAAAGTCGAAATCGAACCCCAAACCACCCCAATAGCTACAAACAGCATCCGACTGAACAACCCCAACCATAGTCTCTTGCAACCCCATGAAAGAAATACCATACTCATTTTTCAACTTTTTAATCCAACCCGCTTTACCGGAAACCCCAATCCCGCGAATATTACTAGATAGACAATTCATTTAAAACCACCTTGTACACCTTCAGAAATTATCGAATCAACAATCAAATTACGGGACTTACTTAAATCGGCTCCAAGCCTAACACCCAAGTCGACAGTGGCTTCTACCTCGTCGGCTTCTAGATGCGAATGGGATTGGATACCGAATGAAGGGATGCAGCTAGTACTTCTGTCTTCAGATTCATCAGTGTGTGCGAAGTTATCCCTGTTCTGAGAAGAGTCTTCATCGCAAACAGGCACTGAAACAGGCCCCTGGTCCTTATCCAAATCAAGTAGAGGGTCAAGCCCAAAAGGATCATCAATGTGTTTGGGCTTTTTGCCAACTTTGGTTTTTTCCAAACTAGAAGAATAGGCTGGATTGGGCCTATTATCTGAGCCCAACTGAGACTTTTTTTTTCTTTTATTTATTAAAACCGAGTGGGACCTAGAATCTTGGAAATCAGCATCATTCCTTTTGTCAAAATTAAATAAAATACTTGGGACAAAATCTTCACTTTGAATGTCAGCTTCCAAATTATTCTCCATAATTATTGGAGATTTCAATGCCCCATCAATATCATTAATTCTTTCCAAAATAACCACGTCCACGTCATCCACCGGAGTAGGAGTAACCGGCTGTACTTCAACTTCCGGCATGTCATTGTCCGGCGTTCCATCATCATCTTCCTCCGTCTCCGAACCATCATCCGAATCATCTTCCTGCACCGGAGGCTTAAAAAATTCCGGAACCCACGCCCCTGGTTCTTCGTAAACCCAAATAGAAAACTTTCTATCCCTCCAGGATATCTTGACTTCTTCGCAAATCCTTTTTCCTTCTCCGACCAAGATCCCAACATAATCATAGGACAGATCGTCATCAACATCCGACCGGACCGCCTTATGAACAATCTTTCCGAAAGCCTTCCCGATAGAATCAATAACGTCGCTATGAATCAAATGTAAAGGAATACCAACCATTTTAATCCATGCGAGACGTTCGAAGGCAAACGTTTGACCCTCCCATAAATCCAATGACGAAAACCTACCAAGAACCTCTCTAGCACCGTTCAGGAACGAAATCGCCAAACTCTCTTCTTCAAACGAGATAATAACGGACAAACCCCCGAGATACTGTACCTTTCCTTTCCCTGGACAAATCTCGTTGATGATCAAGTAGATACTTTTAAGGGCCTCCAGGTCGATCATTCTAGCAACCACCGCCTTTCCATGAAGACCAGAGAAAGCTCTAACATGATCACCCACAGTCACCGTTCGAATCCGTTCAATACCCGTAAGTGTGTCCGAAAAGGATCGAGACCCATTAACGAACGTATCAAAAGATGGACTCTTTCTGGCCGCCTTTGGTGCTTCTTGGTTGTTGTTAGGAAACGTGTTACGTTCCTGTCGAATCTCACCTTCTTCTAAAGTGAATCTAGCAATGTTCGCCTTCAACCAACAGTCTCCAATGCGCGTATTGCAGATCGACCGAATCAAATCCTTAGTATCTTTCACATCAAGAAACGATACGAATCCGAATCTATTTCCCAACTTGTCCCTTTTCCGAGCGATGTAGAGATCGTAGATGTCACCATAAGAACGAATAAAAGCCGACAAATCATTACCGCTACACTTCTCCGGTAAATTGGAAACAAAAACCTTGGTGATTCTGCTTAAAATGTTGGCCGGAATGTTAGTTTTCCGGCCGGCCATGCCTTGGGTCTTGAGAGCGTTTTAAGTTTATGATTAATTTCGACCCGTTCTGAAGTGATTAAGTTACTTTTTTTTTTTTATATAGTTGGTTTTATTAAAAAAAAATATATAGTTGTGTACTTGTGTTTGATCTTATTAAACAAAAAGTAGAAGTTTTTTTAATATGTATATATATATATACACGTATTTATCTTTAACTTTAACTTAGTGAATTTTTTTGTGAGTAGAAAAAAATAATTTGTTTATTTATTAGTGAAAAACGTTGGATACATTTAGCGGCATATAATTAAAAGCCATAAATTGGTATGTTGTGTAAAAGTGGCACACTTAAAGTGTCATTAAAAGATTAATTTTGTGGCATAGGTGATATATGCCATTAAAATTATAGGTCAAGCAAATGTAGCACATATAAAGTGCCACTAAAACCTATATTAATGGCACAAAGTTAAATGACACTAAGATCATGTGCCACTATAAGCTTAATTTTTATGGCATAAATGATAAAATGCCACTAAAACTATGCACCAAGTAAATGTAGTACACGTAAAGTGCCACTAGAGCCTTATATTAGTGGCACAAAAGCTAAATGCCGTTAAGAGTGTGTGCCACTAAATGACATTTTTTTTTGTAGTGTTAAATTTGGCAGATTTGGTGATGAATACAATGGCATGAGTTGTTTTAGCGTTAACAACTATTCTTAGTGGGTCAGGATCGGAAATTTTAGAAGCAGCAAAACAACACCAGGTCGATATGGGCTGAACCTAATAACGAGCAGGTTCTCATCATTGTCTTTCTACCTAGGTTCTCAACTCCTATTGACAACTATTCTCCTAACATTGCCATCCCCGCCATTCAACCAACAAAGCTCTTACCACCTAGCTCTCTTCTATTCTAACATCCAATTCCTATTCTTCTAAGATACATACGACTTGTATTCTCCTAACATCCCCTACCTTCATAACATAACATCACATCACCTGAGCACTTCATCCCGGATGTGACACAAGTATTAATTAATCAATGACTCATCACTCATGTTGAGTGATTCACTATTTTGTAACATATTTTTATTTTTGACTAGTTAAATAGATGCAAACGTATAAATTACCACATGCAAACTTTAGAATTTTACTATATTAAATTAAAGTTACTTCACAGACGCATAATTTATTTCCTTTGGGTATCATATCTAGTCCAACTCCAAACACATGCGCATTGAGAAATAACCAACGGTTAATCCTACATCTTACATTGTAGAACTTATACGAATATAAAGAAGCCCAATTGTTTTCTAAAATTGATTCTAAGGTATGGATGCCACCAAATTGCAATGGATTATAGTGATGTTCAGCTAACAAAAATATAATTGAATAATTAAGGCAGTGAGGAAAATGGTATGTTCCGAAAACTCTTTTTAACATTTAAGAGGCTTCCTAGGTCCTAGGATCACTAGGCTAATTTATGCTATAAGCCTATAATCATCAAACAACAATTCATTGCTATGTTGCAAAAGATGTGTTCACATAGAATAAAGAGTAACACAAGGCTTTAGAGTGGTTGAAGACAGCTGTGTTGCATTGATTCCGTTTTATAGTGATTGATAGTAGCAACTTTTAGCCTTCTGTAAGTTTTAGTGAAAACTTGGCAATTCTGTTTTTTTTTTTTTTCAAAATTAATTATGTAATTTAAAAAATTTTCAAAATTAGGTGACGAAGTACTATAAGACTTCAATTATTTGATCAATCACCCAAATCAGCTCTGATCTTGAATTTATTTACTTTTTTATTTATATTATTATTGATTTTTTTGCATCTTTAATCAAATCCTACTTTTTCAGAGATGGGAACTCTTTGCAACAAGTGCACAACACTGTACAGGTAAACAGTGTTGTACAAAGTTTCTGGAAAAAGAATATTGTTGAAGTGAAATTGAACTCATGTATCTTTTAACATTATTAAATTGTATCGTTATCTTCTTTTCATGCTTTTATACGCCATTTGATCTAGAGATCTGTCACATTATTGAGAGGTTGCTATGTTCATGTATCTTTTGAGTTTTTGTTATTACATAGAGGTTGTTATGTTCATGTATCTTTTGGGTTATTTGTGATGTTTGCTTTCAATATTCTCTACTTTTTAGAACGGCCTGTTTTGTACCCAGTTTTCCAACCAGTCACCTACTCACCTATCCACCCCGAGTGTTCTGCTAGGTACGCATACACCAAAATGGCAAAGTCAATCTTTTAATAAACAGTCCTGCATCAGGATTCAGTAATATATTGAGCATTTCCTTGATCATCAAAAGCTTGGTCAAGATTCATTTATATCGCCTCTTTTACAACACAGCCTTACAGGTTATAATCATACAGAGAGCAGCATGCATAAACTGAAAATGCAATGATATCAAAGGATAGTAATGATGATATAACCTTTAAGATCCATTTTACAGGCTTAAAGAAAGTAAGAGAACTTACAGCACTACTGGAACAACGGTAAGAAACTTCCTATTGCGAGTTAGCTGTTTGCCACTATCAATTTGCTCCCACCAAGTCAACCTGTTGTAGATACCCTGATCATCAGCAGAAGGCGTTCCCTTCTTCCAGTGAAAGAAGTGATATGTAATCTGATGGTGTATAAAAAAAATGTTTAACGCTTGGGTTTAGTATGCAGCACAAATGAACATATATGGAAGCAACACTTAACAAAGCATGATGAATTGGTTCACATTCTGAAAGCTCATTTGTGGGCCTTATCAAAAGATATACAACAAATGGTTCAAGAATGTGTTTTTGTGCAGAACTGTGACATATATGCATCTCTATTTTGAAGGTTTGGCATAAAAACATTCAAATCCTTAATGAACTCTTTTGTTTGTTCAGAGTGCGACTTAAGCATTCCCTGCACTTCAGATGAAATCATCTTGCCGATAACTAATAATATAAAAAGATAAACAATCAGAAGAAACAGCATCAATTTTTATCAAATTGTGGCGTATAACATGAACACAGAGTCTGATGCACCCTTTTTGAGTGGGTTAACTCCCAAGAAACAGAGAAGAAGGGACAAGCTCTTTGGAGCAATTTTCTGGATTTTTTTCATAAAACAAAACAATGCAAACAGGGAATTAAATATGCAGCAACCTAAACTTCTACCACTACTCCACTACCATGATTTAAGGAAACACTCCTACCACTCATGCATGTTCACCACTACCTATGGAATTAGTAAAAGAAATGTGCAGAATTAAAATAACTAACAAACAAACGACTTGCTAAACTCTGAAACGGACTGGTATCTGGGCTGAACGTTTGGGCCTGTTCTGTTGGGCCAGACTTGTCTCTGGATCATTGCTGGATGAACTGGACATTGGACCAGTTGCATCAGAGTCCCATCGATATCCACCAGTATTAGCATACACTCGACAACAGCACCCAATCCATCAAAAGGAAAAACCATGACGAATCTCACAAAAGCAAACGTCACAACTCATATCAATAGTTCAAACTCAATCAGCTTCATGTGCATTACCTCATGACAACAGCTCAGCACATACACTTCTCAAGAATCCCATCAGTTCCATCATCAACGAAGCACGTGTACATTAAAGAAGCCATTCTGAAATGATGAAGCCCGGTGCAGTTTGGATCAAGAACGAAAGGCTGACCAGATGTTGTCAGCACATAACGACCCTTGCTCTTAACCGGAGCCCAAACCTGAGCCAAAACATCCCATTTTATAAAGTAACGAAGCGCCATTGTCATTCTTTCCTTAATTACGCATGTTGCATCTTGAAATTCTGATGGATTCACATACGAAATTGGCACCGGTAGCTGTCTTATCATATCATTGTTTGATGGCTTTCTGGTTACTTGATCAGGGCTCTCTGTATCTAGTCACTATCTATATCTAGTGCAAAAACAAAAACAAATAAAAGGGTCACTTGATCAGGGCTCTCTGTATCTAGTCACTATCTTGATCTTGAAATAACTCTACACTCCTAAAAATTAAAATACCATAAGCAATAGATAATAACCTACTATTAATTGCCTCGAACCTTCAGCTTAAGTACATAAAACAAACCTGTGAGATGACGGTGAGCAGTACCAGAAGAACCCCACAGAGGAGATAAAGATCGTTCAGGTGATGGTAAAATAAACGAGGGTGAAGGGTTTGATGTGAATAACTGATCAAAACTCGAAAAACCATCAACGTCGAGATTCATTGTCATCATCAGCGGTAACTCCTCTGTTGTTGTTAAAGTATCAAATAACCGATTATCTTCCTCTGTTTCAGGCATTATAGAATGTTTTTGGCTAATTTGCAGATAGTATTATTTTTCTCTTCGTGTACAACCTTTTGACTTGCTTTTTGTCCTCGGTTTCCTTCCTTTTGCTTTATACAGTGTCAATAAGGATATGAATTATTAGACGCTCAATCATTCCGCATTCAGCGCGTTTGTTTTAGCTTCTAAATGGAATGTTTAAGGCTGAACCATTAAGATTTGAGATATTGGTAAACCATTAAACATTGAACTAGGATGAACCTTAACGAGGCTCTCCTACCAATGCTAAGGCCCTGTTTGTTAACGTCTGAATGGCTCTTAATGGGGCTTACGTCTGACTCGGTCAGACGAGAGGCTGTTTTGCTAGGGACGTCTAAACGGAAAAAATGTCTGACCAGGCCTCTTATCTGGTCAGACTTGGGAGCAAGTCTAGCTAAATCAGACGAGGGCTGTGCTGGGCCGCTGCCCCCACCCTTCCTCCTCTCATTTCCTGCTCCGATCACCCGCCACTCCCATCTCTCGAGCTTTAAGTGTGTGTGCGTGTTTCTTTTTTTTCATTTTCTTTTTTTTTTTTTTGATAAAAAGGATATAGCCATTCAGATGTCCAACCAAACAACACTTAATGATTCAGCACTTAACCATTCAGAACCTTTTAACTATTCAGACCTCTTACTGAATTAGCACGTACCCATTCAGAAGTTGCCAAACTACCCCTTAATCAACCAATCAGCCCCTTAGTGTGGACCCAAAAATTATTTTCAAAGGGGAGCGGAAATTTTTTGAGCTTTTTCTATATAATTTTTTCTTGGTTAGATTTGGGTCCGTCCAGGTCAGGTCGGATCATATTAAAAAAGATGACACACTTAATTTTTTGTAAGCAGTAAAAGTACGTCAAATATCACTACATATACATAATGAAAATATAATACATCTAAAGTTGTTCTCTGCCATTTTCGTTTTTTTGAAATCTACGCATAGCCAATGTTTTTAAAAATCGGACCTTACATTAAAACTGTCAAAGCAGTTGGCTAGGATTTAAGAACGGGGGTGACGTCGTATTTTGCTTAAAACTTACCATAATATAAAAAAAATACAAAAAATAAATATACAAAACTATATAATAAAGTAGCATTATGATATTAGGAAAAATACGTCACCATCCAAGTGGTGAGTGTTCAAATCGTGGAAAAAATATAGAATTAACAGTAAAATTAATTAGCATGTGAGTTAGTCTTCATAAAAAAAATTAATGATTATTTTAACAGATTTTAATAAATCAAGGGGTATTGGATATAAATAATCCAAAGTTTGGCTCATTGATCAATAATAATCCGAATTTTAACTGGGTTTAATCCAAAAAATGGCAACCAAAAAGACAAAAATACTCCCAGAGTTAACAACAATAGTTAACTGGATTTAGTGTCAGGGACGAATTTAGCAACAAAATGTAAAACAGAAGGACCCAGATGTAAAAAGTTTTGATTTTGGACTGATGTAGCAAAACTGGCCAAACCTCAGGGACGATTTTGGCCATTAACTCTTTATGTTAAGTTAAATGAATAAAAAAGATAAACAATTGATGAAATAAGCTTTTAAAGTTGAAAGACGGACTTTTTTTCAGTTATTTTTTCTATGGGAAAATACTATGTGAAAATCACGAGAATAGCCCCTTGACCGGATGACTTACGAGAATAGTTCCCTTATGTCTCTTTGGAGAGACGGTTCACGTGTCCCAACGCGTCTGAGGCGTCTCCCGAGAGCCTTTGGTTTCCAACCAATAAAAGACCAACACGTGGTGTTGTTTGATCCCGAGGAGGGTCAGGCGTCATCGGAGACGTGTTAGTGCCACTAAGTCGTCTCCAATGACGTCTCAGACCTACATAAGACGTCTCCAATGGCGTCTTTTGCAGGTTTTGAAACGTCTCTGGTGTGACGTCTCAGACCTGGAAGAGACATTTTCGATGGCGTCTTTTCCAGGTTTTGAAACGTCTCCACTGACAGCTCAGACCTGCCGGATTCGATGTTATTTTATGTTATAACTTTTTAACCGTTACGAGTTAGTCGATATTGCTTGCTATTATTAGATTTCTCTTCATAGTTAACTTGTAACACACGCATCCCGGATTCAAAGAAACAGTCTAGTGGCCCAAGTACAATGTTATTAAAAGGCTCTGTCTATTTGGACACCCTTGAAATCTATTTGGACGCCCTGTATATGCCTCGTATAGGGCTATACGAGGAATATAAAGGACAAAAAGCTTAACACTGACTTCAAGGCAATGATTGGTCTGCAAGTTGGTACCTTATATGACCCAAATAGCACAATACGAAAAATATAGGGTTTACATTTTTAATTTTTGAAACTTAGGGTTTGGTCTATCATGTGGATTGCCTTTTTCTATTTTTTTTTTAACGAGTGCAATACAAAGAGTACTTACAATATTATTACATATACTTTTTTTTTATTTTTTTAACGAGTGCAATACGAGGAGTAATTACAATATTATTAAATATACTTTTTGAAGTTGAACGGAGTCAATAACAGTCTGAATAAATTACGTATATTTTTTGATGTTGAACGGACTCATCTCAATACGTCAATAACAGTCTGAATATATTACGTATACTTTTGGAAGCTGAACGAACGCGTCTCAATACGTCAATAATAGTCTGAATATATTACGTATACTTTTTGAAGCTGAACGAACTCGTCTCAATACGTCAATAACAGTCTGAATATAATTACGTATATTTTTTGAAGTTGAACGGACTCCTCTCAATACGTCAATAACAATCTGAATATAATTACATATACTTTTGGAAGTTGAACGGACTCCTCTCAATACGTCAATAAAAGGGATATGAATTTATTACATATACCTTTTGAAGTTGAACTGACTCGTCTCAATACGTCAATAATAGTCTAAATATATTACGTATACTTTTGGAAGTTGAACGGACACTTCTCAATACGTCAATAACAGTATGAATTTATTGCATATAGTTTTTGAAGTTGAACGAACTTCTCTCAATACGTCAATAACAGTCTGAATATATTACGTATAGTTTTTGAAGTTGAACGGACTCCTCTCAATACGTCAATAACAGTCTGAATATATTACGTATACTTTTTGAAGTTGAACAGACTCTTCTCAATACGTCAATAACAGTATGAATTTATTATGTATACTTTTTGAAGTTGAACGGACTCTTATCAATACGTCAATAACAGTATGAATTTATTATGTATACTTTTTGAAGTTGAAAGGACTCGTCTTAATATTAAACAGTTGGTTTTGTTTTTTAAATATTTTTTTCCATTTTTTTAAATAGTTTTGATTTTTAACAATTGTATATACAACACAAACACAAATTTACATCACAAACATAAATAACTGAAACTGATTGTAACCGAATAACTGATCAAGAACCATTAACACCAGTAAATAAACATCACAAACATATCAACCAACAAGTTCATACAAAAGAAGTAATAATAGTACTGAATACAAACATAAAAAACTACTGATCTGCGCCGGGTGCCGCACGTGGCGCTGGTGGCGGTCTCTCTGGTAATCCTGCTTCCTGTCTCCTCTCCGCCTCCGAATCAGCAAGCCACCTAATCCAGTCAAGAATAGCCTCCTGACCACGCAGCAGATCCCGAAGATTGCCCTCCATACGGCGCATCCTGTCTACAACGTCATGAGGGACACCCCGATAAACGTGAGCTGGGTACTGAGGCGGCTCTGGAGGTGGTGCCTCATCCTCTACCTCTGGCTCCAGGTCAACCTCAAACGGGCCATCCACGTCCTCCAACATATCCTCCTCAACATCCCAAGGATAAGGTGGGATGACCTCCGGTAACTCCACCGGCTCAGAAAGCTCTCCCTCGGCATTCTTAAAACGCCGACCCATCCCAGCGAACTTGCGCATAACGCGCATGCCGATAATCGTCCTACGATCCAACCGAGATGGCTGGAGCGGAGGTCCCAAGTGGGGGTCACCATCGGGGAGAAGCCCTAACTTACGGGCGAGGACGGTGACATACGCACCGCCGTATAACTCTCCCCGCGACTGAAGGTGGTATGCGGAGGCAAACCAATCCGTCATACAACGTGCGAGCGCGCACAGCCTCCGATATAATAGACAGTAAAGGTAAAAGAGGTCTGTCCTCGTGCACCACTCGCGAGAGTTATGGCGTGGCTGGATCGACGTAGCGATCAACCGGTGCATATATCGGTGAATGGGGTCACGAATGGCGGTCACCCTGCCCTTATCCTTCTGAAACCGGTGACCAGGAGCTACGACCGCCCAAAACCCAAGAAACGTAGGCCTAGACGCTGCGCGTATACCGTCTCGATATAACGCGGTAGCCGTCTCAGGCTGCGTGTAAAACCCCAACCGCCACGCGAACTCGCGTAAGGACATCTGGAACGTCTGCTGGGCAAGACGGAAGATGATCTCGTAGAAAGGATCCGCAGGATCATCATCCTCCTCCGGTCGATCTGCTGGTCGGGCGGTGAAAGTAAATGAAGACAGGAACTCCACGGTCAACTCCCGATATGTCGGAGTATGTGCACTATCAAACAGACGACTTCAGGGCGTATCAGTGCCGATGATATCACGTGCCCGTGCCAGCTCAGCAAACTTCTCCAACGCAGTATAACAAACGGACTTGTGAGCCGCGACCTGCATTATGGTAATAACACCAATAATAATAACAAATAATAATAATAAATAATGATACATAATAATAATAATAATAAGAGATAATAATAATAATAATAAAGAATAATAACAATAATAATAATAATCCTAATAATAATAATACTAATACTAATACTAATAATAATAATAATAATAATAACAATACATGCATCCTCCTAAGCTTCTGACAGCGGCGCCACGCCTTGCTGTCAGCAGGAAAGTCCAAGTACGGGTGACCCAAAAGTGGGTCAACCTGTGCTCGTGGTGGTGGTGGTGGTCCCGCTACCCCTCCCTCCTCCATGTCAAAGTCCTCCTCCTCGTCACCAAAGAAATCCGCCATACTACGTTATTTTAAAAAAAAAAATTATAAAACTTATGTTATTTAAAAGAAATTTATATTATTTTAAATTAAATTATTTTAATAAAAATTTATGTTATTTTAAAAAAAAAAATATTTTAAATAAAAAATCTGCATATAAGTTATTATTATTATTATTAGCCTATTATTATTAATTTAAAAGATTAATAAAATTAAAAAGAAATATGAATGAATAGGCCTCGTATTGCCCTGTATGAAGCATATTCATTCATCTTCAACACACCAACCCAGATCTGATCATCGAAATCAGCCCCAAATTCAAATGAATGAATATGCCTCGTATAGAACTGTATGAGGCATATTCATTCGTCGTTCATCATCAAAACCAGGTCTGAACCCCAATTAAGCCCCAAAATCAAACCTATATCTAACCTAAATCAATCAATCAACTAATCTAACCGATTGTGTGAAAAAAAAGAAAGAAAACGTACCTTAATCGAAGCAAGATCTGACCACCGAGTGTGTGTTTTGATGAATTGAGTGTGTGTGTTTGAGTGTGTGTTTTGATCTTGTGTGAGTGTTTGAGTGTGTGTTTGTGTGGTTCGTATGCAGATCTGACCAGCGTATAGGGGGTGATATGGGTCTTGATATGATTCGTATAGAGCTATACGAAGAATATAAAGGTCTAGTATCCCTTACAAGCCCAGTATCAGACTCAATACTAGGCTTGTTGTATGCCTCATATTGGGCTATACGAGGAATACTTGATTTTTTTTTTAAAAACTTTTAACCAAACAAAATAAGCAAAACAAAACAGAAATGCATTGTTGAATCGATTTATGAAAATACAACACCTTTCGAAAACACCGAAATGCATCGATGAATCGATTAACGAAATAAACCACTTCTGATATAAACGGATCAACCACTTCTGATATAAACGGATCAACCTCGATAAAAATTTAAAATTTTATTGACCGGACTGGAAAACAACGATCAATCGATTTATGAAATACAACACCTTTGGAAAACACCGAAATGCATCGATTAACAAAATAAAACACTTTTCATATAAACGGATCAAACTCGGCAAAAACAAAGCAAACATCTTTAAAACCTAACAAAATGAGCTAACCTAAACAAAAAAAAACCGAACACGCATCGTATCGGTAACAAAATCTAAAAAATTTAATCAAATAGGATTGAGAAAAATAAAACTAATTTTTTGTAATTTTTTTATTTTTTTAAGTTTGTTTATTATATTTAATATTTTATAAAAGAAAAAAAAAATTGTATTTATCGTATAGCCCAATATGAGGCACATAGCAAGTCTAGTATTGGTTACAAACACGAGGGCCCCTCACTTGACTTGGACCAACCAATAATGGGAAAAAAGTCTGACTTTGTTCAGCGCTTAACAGGTGAACAGTAACTCCCAATGCGTTAGAAATTAGGAGTCCTGCATGAGGCATCTCCATCCAATGCGATTCGGGTGCTCTTCCTACCCCTGTAAAGGTTGTTCTATGCAGTTGCCGCTCATATTCCCCAGACGTAAAGAATCTGTCAAAAGTCTCTGTCCAAATCTCTCTGTGGTTGAGAAGTTCACCTCTAATTAGTTCCCGAACAAACATATACTGGCTCTGATCCATCCCTAAACCCACAACTATTGCTCTATACCCACAATGACCATCAGGCTTGACATCCTTTAGCCGGGATATATGTGGGTGAAAAATTTCTGGAATATGTTCCTTATATGTACTGACAAGCTTCATTGATTCAGGTTCTTTGATGTTGGGAAATCTATGATCAACAGGTGACTCTGGTTTTTTACCGCGTCGATTTGCGGACTTCTAGGATTTTACAATGGAACCTGTTTCTTTAGATTCCTGTGACGATACATATGAGCTGCCTCGGGCTTGATCAAAATGGCCCGCTGAGGACCGAACGTAGGAGCTGTGTCGGGCTTGATCAAAATGGCCCGCTGAGGACCGAACGTAGGAGCTGTGTCGTGGAGGAACGTACCTGAATGATAAAATTAATCAATAATAATAATAATAATAATAATCATCGTCATCATCATCATGCCCGTAACACGATAGTGCTTTCCGATAATGCAACTGAGGCGTCTCCAACACTGTCAGCTTTATCTTTTTCTTGTTTCTTCCTCCTTTGTTCTTGAACCTTCAATGTTGGCCGGCCACGGGTATTTTGTTGTACAATCGGGGGCTTTTTGTTACTTTTTAGAGGGTTCAAGACCGTCATAATCTTTTCCAACATGCTTTTTTTCACCTGTGGGGGTTGAGACATCATTGTCTTTTTCACATCATTTAATCGTTCATCCCGGTTAATTTCTTCATTTTTTATCTTTGCTGCTCTAAAATCAAGCTTCCGCCAGAATTGGTCTATTGAGTCGAGCGGAATCTATTGATCTGTTAAAAATGATTAAACAAGGCTATGTCAAAAATTTATTTGTATGCACCCAATAAGTAAAAACGATTAGCAGATATACCTTTATTTATATATCTTTCGAGGCGACATGCGCATACTAACCCACAACTCGTGTAAAGTTGGCAACCACAAGTTGAATCAAATGACCTCAATGTTTCAATCCGATAAAACTCGTTTTCAATGAGGTTAAGAGCATGGATGGAAACATTAAGGCGTAGCTCGTCAAGGAAAGGTAGTCGCTTATGGCTGTTCATTGTTTTGTTTCTGCTTTCTTCAAAACATTTCTTTATATGTGATTCTTGCTTTACTACAACATCATCGACATACCCTACTATTTTTGTCAAGCTACTGTTCGTGCTTGGAAGATATCTCTTTAAATTAGCATGTTGGCTCTCTACTCTATTTCTTGTAGTTTGGTGAAAATTTATTGTTCTATTGGTCCAGGCACTTACAAATTTCTCATGGTATTGGTCCAACCATTCATTAAACAAATAATCAAAAGCATCTGAAAATATATAATAATTAGAATTAAAAGTTATTTGTTTAATAAATAATAAATAAACAAATAGTAAAAACTTACGCTTCCTTCCATGTTTAACGAGTGCTTGATACATGTTGTTGACGTTATATTGGTATATTTCAGGTGTGGGAGACTCGCATAACCCAGACCATGAACGTGTAAATTCCTCCCAATCAGGGTGTGTAAATGATTTCTTGCAGTGTTTTGAAATATTCTGATAAATGTGATACCTACAAAGATATTTGTTAGCGTTTGGGAAAACTTTGTCACACGCGTTCATAAGCGCCCGGTCTTTGTCAGTCATAATAACACGCGGCTCCATACATTCTTCCAACATAAACTTCAGATGCTCAAGGACCCATATGAAGTTTTCTTCACGTTCCGCATAAACAATGGCATTAGCGGCACAAAATGACTGGTTTGTGGACGTCATACCGACAATTTGCACTAACGGTAAACGGTACATGTTGGTCTTGTAGGTCGCGTCGATCAACAATACATGCGGGAACGCCCGCCACGTTTTGAAAGATAACGGATGCAAAAAAAATGTCCTCAATTGTATTTTTTAAAGGATCCTCCCGAGTGTAATACGTGTATTTTTTCTGAAACAGCAAGTTTTCGAGTTCCTGCATGGGTGATCCACCTTGCTTCTTTACAACATTAATCTTTTGAATAGCATTGTGTATATCTTTCATAACACACATGCACTCCGGGTAGTGTCCCTTTAAGGTTTTCCAGATTTTACGCGGCTCCATCTCCTGACCCCATAGCTTCTCCACCAAATTTAATTCTTCGGGAGAAAGTCTTATTGCATACGCGTGGCCTTCCAGATATTCAGCAGGACCATGGTTATGTTGGGCATTCCTCACATGTACCCTCCAGGCGTGACGTTTCCAATCATATAACCCGATCACTTGAAATGGACAACCATTTCTTTGGCTACCCGTTCTCCTCTCGGTGGCTACACTTTTTTGCTCGCGACCTCGGTTGCACACTAGCCAAACCTTCACATCCAAATCACCAGCTTTTTTGGATCGTCGGGTCACAATGACGTAACCGTTATCTTTTCCCCTTTTCTTAACCCACGTAGCCAAATCTTTTCGCGAAACGAAATCTTGTTCAGTGTCATACGAAACATGTGGCCATTGTGGTTGCTCTTCTGAAACATGCGAGTAGTGGGGTTGCTCTTCTGGAACTTCCGGGTTTTATCTCTGGTCGTACGAAGAGTATTGCGGTACGTACGCATACTCACCACCGTGCTCGTAGTGCTGGTAGGTTTCCCCTACGTATGAATGTTCAACATTTACGTATGAATGTTCAACATTGGGTTCATAGCACAGCTCGTTCAGGTCTGGCAACAATGGTTTTTGGTAACCCGACACAACCTCTTGAGAATAAGGAATAACTGATGCTTGAGAATCAGGAATACCTACCGTCTCGTGAGAATTAGGAATACCGGATTCATCGAAGATATTAGGCCACCATGACATTTTGGAGATACAAAATATTAGACTTTGTTAAACCTTGTTAAATATGAAAGAAGAAGAAAAAAATAGATGTCGAAGAAAAAATGAAGAAGAAACGAAGGGAAGAAGAAGAAAAGAAGGAAATAATCAACTTTGGTTAAATATGCATCGTATAGATCTATATGGGTCGTATAGGGTACGCTGACATTTACTTTATGTTACATCGTACCGGACATCGTACAAATATTTATCGTATAGAGCAATACGAGGGATATGGGACCAATGATTGGTCCTTTAATTCTGTGCCGAGTTGACTGAAAAGGGTCACGTGAACCCTATATGCATCGTATAGCTCTATACGAAGCATATGGGGTTTTTTTTTGTCAGCTTGTTGTCTGAATGGGGGACAATAAAGTGCATATGCCTCGTATAGAGCTATACGAGGCATATTTAGGATGTCCAAATAAGCTTTTTGGGGTGTCCAAATAGTATCACCCTATTATAATCCCCTAAAACACGACCAATAATGAAATAATATACTTAGTGAGTTGACTTTCGACTATAAATCTTTTTCTTGCATTTTTTATTTTTTTTTTCAAACAGCAACGCAGAAACATCAAATGAAATACTTGTTGTTTAACAAAAAAGAAAAAAAGAAGCACAAATATCATACTCAATACTCAAAACTCACTGTGCAACCCTAAATTGATATCACTGCACATCCATAAATCGATATCACTGCACAAAATGGCAACTCGAACTATATTGATCAATTCTGACTCTTTTTCGCAACCAATTTCATAGATAACCAGTCCCTAAGAACTCTTAAAATAAGTGAGACCCACATGTAGGACTTAAGTGTATGTTTGTATAAGTTTGTTCATCCAAATTTGTTGCATAAAGGAGATCTTATTACACAATAACGGTAGATAAATTAGTGTTAAATCTATTTTATTTATAACAAATCTATGAATCAACTGATCAAAATTATCAACAAACCAAGTCTCAAGATGAATGTATTCACAAAACACAACTCAAACAGAAGTATATGTGAATTCAAGAAATTGAATAAACAATTACATCCTTGATGGGTATAAGTTTCTGCTATAGTAGATGGAAAAGCGAGAATAAAGTTCAAACCATCTCTATAAGCCCAAATTTGTTTACAGAAAATTAAGAGTCTAGACCTTATTTTACATGTTTGCTTAGTTGAAATTTTGCATATTTAAAAGTGGTTGAAAACAATACCGGATTTAGAGAACCAAGTCCAACTTAGACTATTGGGCCAATGGAATCATGATCCTTATTGTTGCCACTGTTCATATTTTTTTATGATTTAATATAAAAATCCTTTTACCTGACCCGCTCTTACCTCGCTTATTTTTTTGCCTCTGTTGACGAAAGATTCTAGAACAATATTGTTCATATTAATAACGGCTTTTGGTAACTGTAAACCAAAAGTTAAATAATTCATAAGAGTTATAACACAAGTCAAATAATTTATACACGCAGCATAAGAAATCTCACGACATGGAATATTACCATATGCAGATGAAGGATCTGCGATAAGGCATAACAGAGGAGATGCGGGATTGCAGGAGCGGATTAACAGATGAAACACCAACACAAAAATCTTCCATACATAAAACCAAAGATATACTAAACCAAATATTCTTCTTGCTTACAAGAAAAATAAATGTAAGATAAAAGCAGCTTGCCAAAAACAAAACCCAAAGCAGCAAGAATTGAACACTGAGAGAGAATGGAAGCCATGACAACTGTATAAAATACATCAAAAGCATAAACCAAAGTGGGATTAATAGTATAATTATACACCTAGCGATGACAATTGTATTGAAATAAAGAAAACAAACACATTTGTTATATAAAAAACGTTTCTAGTGAACCACTAGGACCTGATATTGGTTGTCGAGATGGTAGCACACGCATTCGAACTACTATTCGATTTGATTTTCTTGAACTTTTGATACAATCAGTCAACTCTTCATCAGATATTAAAGTTATCCAGTCACCATCTTCATCAAGGTATTTCAGCTTATAAGTCTTGTCACTTAACTTGAACTTCTTACCGATTTCTTTCTCAACATGTACAAAGGTTGCTTGCGAGACGGGGAGATGGAATTTGATAATATCATCTTCATACTCTGCTTTTATGGTCAGCACATTTTTGTTTAGGTTGACAGCTGATGTGTCCTCAATTGCTCCATTATCTTCTTCATTTGTGCTGCTTTGAACAATAGACGAACCATTTGGGTTTCTCTTCACAAAATTTGGTCCTGGCCACTCTAGGATACCAACTTCTTTGGATTTGCGTTTTAAAGTAGATAAAGAAACTACATCACAATATCAAGAAAGAATATTTCTTAGATGTTTTATATATGAAAGTGTAGTAAAAGAAACATTTGTTACTAAAAAAATGCTTAAACAGGTTGTGATTCTAAAAGTTGATTATCATTAATTACCATCAAGGTTTTTTGCAGCATCTTTCATTGTTTTTCCAAATTGTTTCTCAATGACTTCTCGAGGTAATACTTTTGGAGTTGTCTTGCACCTCACCTTGGAATGTGCTGTGTAGTCCACAACCATTGATCTGTTTCCTTTAAAGTTTGGTCCTGGCCACTCTAGGATACAATTCTTTAAATTTGCGCTTGAACGTAGATAATGAAACAAGTTGTGATTTTACAGTAGAAGGTAATCATTACTTACCATGAACACAGTCTACCTCAGGATATCAATAAAGAATATTTTAGATGCTCTATGTATGAAAGTGTAGTAAAAGAAATGATTGGTACAAAATGGTTAAACAAGTTGTGATTTTACAGTAGAAGATAATCATTACTTACCATGAAGGTTTACCGCAGCATCTTTCATGGTTTTTCCAAATTGTTTCTCAATGCTTTCTTGAGATAATGCTATTGGAGTTGACTTGCATGTCACCTTGAAAGGCACTATGTGGTCCATAAACATTGGTTTGTTTCCTTCTTCCAATGCCTTTGGCAGTTGTGAGGAATGTTTTCCTTGAAAAATATTGAATTTAGTTTCATCATCTTTGTTGTGTACAACTAATTCGTTACCTAGTTCTGCACCAGAAGCAAACTTGAATCTGGGCAAGCACCTTTTTAACGTTAAGAGTATCTCCTCCAAACAGATAACATAGTCTGAACATTTGGGCCATATAAATTCAAACATGTAATTAAAATCAGCAGTGTCATTACTCTTCAAGCATATTGCAAAAGCACTAGTTGGACTAAGTTGATTATCCCAATCTACGATCATATCAGTATGAAGCTTAGAAATATAGCGTGATTCATGATCCTGAAGTGACATCAAAGGAAATTCCTCTCCCACTGCAAGAGGAGTTACATCACCAAAGCTGAAGTATGGCTCAAAATCATCTTTTGTTACAGCACAAAGATAACCAGTCAATTTGATTGCTAGAAATCGCTTTGTTTGAGTGTCCTCCAAAGATCTTTTATCCTCATAAGCAATCCAAACTTGAGCTAGAGCTAATTTATGTGATTCACAAACGACCTTTAATGCCTCTTCAATCTCCTCCTTAGCAACTTTGAGACCATTTATAGTCTGTTTTAGAATTATAAACATCAAATTTCTAATAGTAAGACAAAGAATAAAAAAGATCATTACTTTCAACGGTTAGGAAACACAAATTTACAGGAAGAATTTAGCTATTGTTGGTAGCAATTTTAGTTGAAGCAGAAATGATTACTATATATTATTATAATTATTGTGGAAGAGTTACCTTGTATGGTATAAGATGTTGTACATAAAACACATCCAGACCAGCATCCTGCAAATAAAAGTATCAAACAAGATTAAATGTGTTTAGAAATTATCATTAGGCTTTGCAGAATCTCACAATTACGTACCTTTATTTCCTTAATCGTATAAAAAAGAAAACGCGCCAATTCATTTTCTGAGTCATGAAAAGTAAACTCGAGAACACCAATACAAATGCTTTGAGATGGGAAACAAATAGGAATCATAAGAGTAAAGTTCAATCCATCATAATCATCCGACTTGGATAGAAACCCTTGGAGTTTAGTGATAGATGTCCGACAATTGAGGAAAGCAGTGGCGGGTCCTCCACTTTTTATCATGTTGTGATCCAGTTCAATGTGAGGCGTATTCTCATCGATATTATACTTATACTTTTCAGAATTTAGTCTATACTTGGCCAACTGGTTGGAAGGTTCATTGACAGAAAATGGTTGAGCTGAAGTTGAAAGCAGCCTTCTGTCCCCAATTGTTACAGGTTCCCAGAACTGACCCAATAAATTCCGGCACCGGTCAAGATAAATACCAGAAAGTGCAGATTTGATCTTGCCATGAATGATGGTTGTGTCAGGATCAGCTGCGTAATTATAGTGGTTACTTATTTATATTAGAAAATGCATATATCATTCCTCATACTACCAATTAAAAAGGAAAAGAACTGACCTGAATATGAATTATTCTCACATCCTTCAGATTCGCTCCAAAATATCCATGGATGATAATCAGATTCAGGTTTCTTGTAATGAAGAGAGATTGAAGAAAAGATTTGAAGGAATTCGGAGAGCTCTGATTCAAGTAATTCTGAATCTGATTCTGATTGTGAACTCATATCTGAATTTACGGGCAGCACATTTTTGTTTAGGTTGACAGCTGATGTGCTCTCAATTGCTCCATTATATTCTTCATTTGTGTTCATTTGAATAATGGACGAATCATTTATGGTTCTCTTCACAAAATTTGGTCCTGGCCACTCTGGGATACCAAGTTCTTTAAATTTGCGTTTTAAAGCTGATAAAGAAACTACATCATAACATCAAGAGAGAATATTCGTTAGATGTTTTATATAAGAAGTAAAAGAAAATTATTCGTTAGATTTCTTAATGTTCCATAAATGAAAGTGTGTAAAAGAAACATTTGTTATTAAAATTCTTAAACAAGTTGTTAATATAATAGTTGATTATCATTAATTACCATTAAGGTTTTTAGCAGCATCTTTCATTGTATTTCCAAATTGCTTCTCAATGACTTCTCGAGGTAATACTTTTGGAGTTGTCTTGCATGTCACATCCGAAGGTGCTATGTAGTCCACAACCATTGTTCTCTTCGCTTCTTCCCGAGCTTCCGGCATTCGTGATGATCTTTTTCCTTGAAAAATCTTGAACTTTTCAGGTATATCGTGCGTAGATTTCTCAACATCTATAACAATCAATTCGTCACCTAGTTCTTCACCAGAAGCAAACTTGAATCTGGGCAAACACCTTTTTAATGTTAAGAGTATGGCCTCCAAAAGGTTAGAATAGTTTGATTGTTTGATCCATATGAATTCAAAAACGTAATTATAATGACCGGTGACATTACTCCTCAAACATATTGCAAAAGAGCTAGCTTCATCATAGTATTCATCTCCACCTTCCCAATCTACGACCATATCGCTACGAAGCGTAGAAATATAGCGTGATTCGTAATCCTGAAGTGTCACTAAAGGAAGTTCATCCCCGATCCCACAAGGAGTTGTATCAAAATATCTAAAGTATTGCTCCAACTCAATATGATATGGTTTAGCATAAAGACAACCAGCCAGTTTGATTGCTAACGATTGCTTTGTTTGAGTGTCCTCCAAAGCATGTGAAAAGGGTACATTATTCTTATCCTCATAAGGGATCCAAACTTGAGCTAGAGCTAAGTTATGTGATTCACAAACAACCTTTAATGCCTCTTCAATCTCCTCCTTAACGACTTTGAGACCATTTATAGTCTGTTTTAGAATTATAAACATCAAATTTCTAACAGTAGGACAAAGAATTAAAAAAGATCATTACTTTCAACTGTTGGAAAACACAAATTTACAGGAAGATTTAAGTTAATATTGTTGGTAGCAAATTTTAGTTGAAGCAGAAAAATAATCACATTTTACTATTATTTTGGAAGCCTTACAGTGTATGGTATAAGATGTTGTACGTAAAACACATCCAGACCAGCTTCCTGCAAATAGGAGTAGCAAACGTTGTTAAAGGAGTTTAGAAAATATCATATGGATTGAACTCTAGGTTTTAAAAAATTAAAAGTATTGGAAAGGCAATTCAGCTTTTATATGGATTTGTGGAATCTCACAAACACGTACCTTTATTTCCTTAACCGCATTAAAAAGAAAAAGCGCCAATGGATACTCTGAGAAATTAAAAGTAAACTCGAGAACACCAACACAATTGCTTTGAGAAGGGAAACAAATAGGAATCATAAGAGTAAAGTTCAATCCATCATAATCATCCGACTTGGATAGAAACCCCGGGAGTTTAGTCATAGATGTCCGACGATTCAGGAAAGCAATGGCGGGTCCACCACTTTTTATCATCTGATCCGGTTCAGTGTTAAGCTTATTCGCATCATCAATATTATATTTATACTTTTCAGAATTTAGTCTATACTCCTTGGCCAACTCGTTGGAAAGATGATCGACAGCAAATGGTTGAGAAGAAGTTGAAAGTAGCCGTCTGCCGCCGATTGTTACAGGTGCCCAGAACTGACCCAAGCACCACAAGTCAAAATCAATATTAGAAAGTGCAGATATGATCTTGTCATGAATATTGATGGGAGTGCCAACATCAGCTGCGTAATTTACACTACTAGTTACACATATATATCACAAAAATGCAGATTTCATTTTTCATAGTACCAATTAAAAAGGAAAAGAGAAGGCAGCAGCTGACCTGAAGTTGAATTATTTTCACTTCCTTCATATTCGCTCCAAAATACCCATGGACGATAACGAGATTCAAGTTTCTTGTGATGAAGAGAGATTGAAGAAAAGTTTTGAAGGAATTCCGAGAGCTCTGATTCATCTGATTCTGATTCATCTGATTCTGATTCATCTGATTCTGATTCTGATTCATCTAATCCTAATTCTGGTTCTGATTCTGATTCTGATTCTGATTCATCTAATCCTAATTCCGATTTAGAACTCATATCTGAATTCAGTTGACTTTGTTGACTCACAATCAACAAATGAACACCACAGCCTGTCTAATATAGGCTACTTTTAACATTAGATTGCATAAACATCCCTCATCTTTTGTTAAATTACAATTTTCTCTCTTTTAGCTTACTAAATAAACTAGGGGTATTAATGGCGGCGCGTTGCGCCTAGGTACATTGTGTTTTTTTAACTACTCTTAAGCCAGTAAACAAATAGGCAGGATGTCACAGTTGCAAGGTTTTGCCATGGTTTCTGCTTTGATGCGTGTGTTCTTCGGATAGTGGAAACATGTTTTTCTCACCAAACAAAATACATACCTTTCGCCTTTTCTTTTCTGCTTTATTACATGTACCAATTAAGAAATAACTATTGATTGTAATCATACAATTGATTGTGATTATATACAACTATTGATTGTGATTATACAACTTAAAAAATAGGCCTTTAAAATTGTTACTGTATATAATTATACTTTATACCTTGGCAGCACGTGTAGATATGTATAGCCTCTCGAGTTTATGATAGCTCTGCTTCATTAGTCACCATATTAATAGAACCTCCATAACCTCCACCACCAAACTGCTTGAAAACCGCCTGAAATTGAAACAAATTATATTGTATAATCGTGCATTGTGATTATTTAGTATAATACCAAATCAATAACTAACAATACAATTTCTGAGCACGTTAAGCTTCTTGGTAACCATGAGCTTCTATATATTAATTACGAGCTTGAGTTTGATCATACGCCGACGATTAATACTTTTTCGGGTTCGCTAAAAGTTATCTGGATGATGTTAAGAGAGTGCAAATGGTTATTGCTCTTAATGTCATTGTCTTTTAATGGGTAGCTTATGTTATTAATGCCAAATTGTTAATTGGTGAGCCTATAACTAAATGAGAGGAAACAGAACCATATTACAATATAAATATGTTAATCCACTCACACCACTCTTTCATATTTCCCCAAGAACCATCCAGTTTACCATTCTGCTACAATATCCTAGACCTGTAAGATCAATTGTTACACAACTGTTCTAAGAAGCATTAACTTAGGTAGTTATGCACTTAGATTTAGTGTTAGGCTGTTAGAGGGACCTCCAATGACAAAAAAAAAACATCAAAGTTCAAGTTCCTTTAACATCGCATTTTAAAAATGACAAAAAAACATCGCATTTTAAAAACATGCAAAAAAATGTACCTGTTGTCAAATGTTTCAGGACTATCCTCACGAAAGCTTCATGCTTCGGTATCTAGAACATGATACATAATATTTTTATGTTATCCCAAACATAAAAGATTGTCTGCACATATGTTTAACAGGAAGGACCAAATATACGACACAATTTATAGTTTACACACCTGGGCGTATTGCTGGTACAACACTTTGAAGAACTACATCTTGAAGTTGCCCAAACCTGTTCCACAGTTTATATCATGTCCTTTAAACTCACTAATGCATATCTACATCAACCCGGCCCATTTTGACAAGTAAGTTCTTAACTACCTTTTTAGTTTTAAACCACTTTGTTCCGCTTAGACGTGTTTCTTGTATACAAACCCAATAGATTAAGCATAAACTTGCTCATATAATGAAATATGATTATAAAATATCTACTCTATAATCATGGCTAATGTTAAACATGGTACCTGCGTCTTTGATCTATTGTGCTGCATGTTTGGCTTTCTCACTGTACCTAATGTTTCCAGCAATTGTCCTTGAAAATGTGTTAGATCACATTCATTAGCTAGAAATAAGCAATATTATTAAACTGGACAACAGATAACATGGTCAACCCAACCCATAAGAGAACTACCAATTGTGACCCGTTAGCCTACTCATTCGTTCCCTTTACCATGTTTTATTGTTCTTTTTTTTTTGTAATAATTTCACAATAATGTATGGGGACAATTAAAAACCACGACTTTCGCCTTGGTCAATCCCACCATACTGATTTCAGGGTGGGTCAAGCACGCTGCAGGGACACTCAACTGGTTGAGAACATGATCGTTTCCACCGAGTTATTCGACAACCAGCCAGGGAGAAGGAGGCGCATTTTAGTGGGCTACAACTGTTCGTAACATTACCTTACTGGGTGACCATCATGAACCGAATGTGTTGTTTGGCATTCTAAAGACTACACACGACTAAATTTAACAACATGGAACGTAACTTATAAATACAACATAATAAAATGGTACCACTTAGTGTCCCCTGATCTCGGAATGGTTGTTATGGCAACTGACCTTTACTGCCACAACTCCACTGATCAAAACTAACGAATTGGGATTTCTCCCGTCCCACCACTGATATCGCCATTGCTCGATTCTGGTTCAGAAATGGCTGGAGTTGGTGCTTGTGAAGGTGGTGATGGTCATGATCTGATGGTGACGATAAGTTAGTTTCACCCCCAATAAGAGGACCATTAATAACCAGTTTGACCTGCACAAAAGTTAACAGTGTTCACAAAATCTACAGCTTTTGGGTCGCATTTCAATTTTTAATCAAGACACAAAATCACTACTTGTGTGCAGGAAAACAATATTCAGATAACAAAACATAACCCACTATCAAATACAACTAAATAAACCAAAGTCATAGTAAAAAAAGGTAATTGCAAGTACCCCATGGATAAGAAAGCTCTCGCTAGCGGCCAATTCGCCGGGAAGTGACGTAAGGCTTGTCGTATCACCTTTATCAAAAGAATTTATATTTAGTACTTCTAAATTTACAAACTAATGTAACTAGGGAAGCAAGGATGTCGATCCTACGAAGAATGGGTGGAAAGTCTGAAGGCGAATATGCTAGATTTTATGTCACGATTTTTTATAGTTTTTAGATTGTTTTGACAATAAATGTAAAGTTCGGTTTTGAGATTTGAGATTTATAACTAAAAGTAACAAGATTTCGGATTGTAACAATATTAACTAAAGTAGTAGCTCTCTCCCGGGATCCTATTTATACATTTATGCTACTGATTTGTTAAGACCATCGACGACATCCCCTGTCACGGGACCTTGGATATTAGGATAGAAATAGCGAATTAAGGACACCTTTTAAAGTCTCGGCGTGCAACCTAACAGCCCAAATACTACAACCGATCAAAATCCTAGTGAGGCAAGGAATCACAGTGGCAGATAAATTGATCAAATTAATAGCAAAGTTTATTCAAATCCACACAAGTAGTGGCGTGCTAGTACATACAATAATCATAACACAATCAAATTACCAAAAACTAATAAATATTCACCCGAGGAGAAGCTACTGTGAGGAGATTAGCCCCGCATGACGGCGCCAAACGCTTCAAACATGTTGTTTCTTGACTCCATAGCTCTTAGAATGATCCTTGGAACAAGTTGGAAGTCTTCTTGATGATTTTGGTGAAGTTTTGGGTTAAAACCCGTAACTGTTCGTCTCCCACAGAAGGTTTGCGAGAGTTTTAATAATAACTTCAAGTGCAGAAACAAGCTGGAAAGGAAACAGCTCAGGATCGCATTTATTGCTGTCGCGGACCGCGCCAGAATTAGGAATTCCCAGGCGGTCCACGACAGCCTAAAGAATTCAGTCTGATAATAAGAGTTCGCGCGGACCGCGATGGAATTATTAATTCCCAAGCGGTCCGCGACAGAGCTTAAAAATCAGAATTATAATTTCTTTGACGTTTTCTTCGGTTTCGCGCTCCGTCTTCCGTTCCAACTCGTATTTCCTCGCTTTAAGACTCGTAATTTCATCATTTTAGCATATTTTCCGTCTTCTTCATCGCTCTCCTTATTATAGCTAATTCCCGGATAAACTACAAATAAAAACACTCAAAACAAACAAATTAGATTACAAAGATGTGGACCTTTCGGCCTCACATCACACCCCCACACTTATCTTTTTCAGTCCCTGAAAAACACTTCAAAACAAAACAAATATCAAAATGGTCATGTAAAGATATCCTACTTAAAATTCAAAATCATACCTCAATGGTGAAAGCATTAGATGTGTTAATTCAACAAGTCAAATAGATATTTCTTTTAAAAACTAAATTCACTTGATCAAGTTTAATAATCTTTTGAACTCATTTATACGTACACACCCCTCACAAGATTCACTCCTCTCGGTTTTATATCTGGATTAGCAAAAGATGTGCTAATATTAATCACTCCAAAGCAGACCTGAAACTTGTTAATGTAAATTTGTAAAGTTATCATACTAGTATGTGAAAATGCACAAAAATATGAAAAGGACTTATGGTTTTGGGCTTTGGGTAAAGGTAGGATAAAAGTGGGTAAAAGGGTTGAAAAGATAAAATGGGTGAAATCGAGTTTGAATCCTTATTTCAAACAACTTAAAACTATAACGTTGTCGAATGAATATCGACTTATGATACGAACTAATAACGAATATATATATTTTTTTTCTTCTTCATTTTTTTTATGTAACTCTTTTCTTTTTCTTTTGTAATACAATAACACAATACAAGTATATGAATACAATTTGGATTTCATAACTTCGAACAAAATGGGTTTAGGAAAATTGGGTAATATGTGGGTTAACAAATGAAAGGGTAAAGGCTCAAAATGGTGTAACTAGTGGTGATTTGGTATGTAAACGGGTTTAACAAAAATTTGTGCAAAATGAAAAAGGGTTTTCCTAAGTTTTGCCTTAACATAAATGAGTGCATAAATACTATTAAGCATGTATAAACTAGACAAATTTTATAACAAGTAACAAGTGGTTTTACACTCAACAAATGAAAATATATATGGAATTATGTGTATGTAAAGTGTAAAAGGCTCAAGATCTTACCAAAGTAGGATATGGGTTGCCGATATGTACGTATAATTGTCTTCACTAAATTGTTAAAATTGATCAAATGAATCTATATATTTTCTTAAAAATACTTGTTGAAAACGGTTCATATTACTAACACAATTTAAAGTATGATTAAGAATTTACATTTCGGACGATCAAAATTTGACCAAATTAAAATTTAATGTTTGTTTTTACGCTTAACAAGGACTATTTTTCAAAAATTTTAAACACACTCAAAAATATGTTTCCCCACCCCCACACTTAAGATTGACATTGCCCTCAATGGAAAAATGGGAAAAACAAATAAATAAGAGAACTAGAACGACTCCCCTTTCGATGTAACAATGTATGAAGTCGTTTTCCAAAATTTCCATTCCGCTTGTATAGCATTCCATTCGCAAGCAAAATAGATGATAATTCTCTCAAGTAAGAAATAAGAATAAAACACACCAAAATGTCAAACACACCAAAAATAAAAATGTTCAAAATTTAAGAAAATTTGAAGAGTTGATATGATACGCCTTAGTTGCGTCCGTCATGTTCGTCGCCGCTTGAATGGAGATTGAGTACAAGCGGGAGTCCCAATTTTCGTGAAAGTTCAAACCTGGGAAACAGAATAAACATTCGAATTTTTAAGAGGTGTCGCGGACCGCGCCATGATTAATAATTATCAAGCGGTCCGCGATGGAAGGCTAAATCCAAGATTTTCTCTTCTCGCGCGGACCGCGCCAGAATTAGAAATTCTGACGCGGTCCGCGGCAGACTCCAAAAATAGCTGCTGTGCAGCAGCTACTGCAGAATTTGTCTGCGCCCCTTTCTTTTCGCTCAAATCAATCCCTAACGCTTCAAAAACCTGTAAAATAACTTTCTAACCAAGGAGCGTTTAAATATATCAACTTGCGTTTAGTTCACGCCTTCAAATAATCAAAAATTCCGTCAAATTCACAAAACGACACTCGATTAAAATAAAAAAAAAATCTAAAATAAAACACACCTATTTACACGTTTACCTCGTTCTTCAACTTCAAGTATTATCACCGAGCGGGTCGCTCAAAGACAACACTTCGACATGCTTGGTTGGTCCGTTGATGTTTTTAGCGTCTAAATACGGCTTCAACCTATGCCCATTCACCATTTGCCTCAAGTGGTCGTCAAAGTCTTCAATTTCAATATTTCCATTGTGACCAATCTTGGTGACCCTATACGGACCCGTCCATTTGCTCTTTAACTTCCCGGGAAATAATTCAAACGGGAGTTATATAGCCACACCCATTGTCCAACCTCAAATGTCTTTGGGCGCAATTTGGCGTCATGGACCTTTTTCATCTTTTCCTTGTAAGAGGAGGCACAATCATATGCTTCATTTCTAATTTCTTCCAGCTCTCCCAAGGCTAAGAGTCTTGTTTTTCCTGCAAGGGCATAATCCATATTAACTTGTTTAACCGCCCACAGTGAGCGATGTGCTAACTCAACGGGTAAATGACAACCTTTACCATAAACTAATCTATATGGTGTAGTTTCAATAGGTGTTTTGTAAGCCGTACGATTGGCCCATAAGGCATCATCCAACTTATTGGACCAATCCTTACGATCCGCTCGTACAGTTTTTTGTAAAATTTCTTTAATTTGTCTATTGGAGACCTCGACTTGACCACTTGTTTGCGGATGATACGGAGTGGCAATTCGATGGTCTACACCATAATCCTTAAGTAGTTTGCCAAAATAAAAATTCTTGAAATGAGATCCCCCATCGCTTATTATCACGCGAGGAATTCCAAATCTTGAAAAAATGTTAGATTTCACAAACTTGCAAACTACTTTGTTGTCATTTGTTTTAGTAGCAATGGCTTCAATCCATTTAGAGACATAATCCACTGCCACTAAAATATATAAGTACCCATTAGAATTAGGAAATGGACCCATGAAGTCAATTCCCCACACATCAAAAATATCAACTACAAGAATGGGTTGCATAGGCATTTCTTCCATTTTTGAGATGCTACCCATTTGTTGACATCTTAAGCAATTTTGGCGAAATCAAAAGCGTCTCTGAACAATGTAGGCCAAAATAGACCACATGAAAGTGCTTTATACCCCGTCTTTTGACCGCTAAAATGACCGCCACATGCTGATTCATGAACCATGGATAGTACACACGGGACTTCGTCATTTGGTACACATCTGCGAATAACTTGATCCGCACCTACCTTAAATAAATCCGGTTCATCCCAAATGTATTGTCTAGCTTGGTCTTCAAGGCGTTGACGTTGCTTCCTATTCCAACCTTGCGGTACAATACCTGTAGCCAAAAAATTAGCAATGTCAGCATACCATGGTCCTGTTTCAACTGCCATAATATATTCATCAGGGAATTGCTCATTAATATCCGGTGTGATTTCTGTGTCGTCCAACGTGAGCCGTGAGAGGTGATCGGCTACTACATTCTCACATCCCTTTTTGTCCCTGATTTCCAAGTCGAATTCTTGTAACAGGAGAATCCACCGAATCAGCCGCGCTTTAGCATCCTTTTTCTCCATTAAGTACCTGACAGCACTGTGATCAGAATAGACAATTACTTTACTGCCACATATATAGGATCTAAATTTTTCTAACGCGTAAACAACAGCAAGCAACTCTTTCTCCGTAGTGGTATAGTTCAGTTGAGCACCGGAGAGAGTTTTGCTTGCATAGTAGATAACAACATATTTCTTATCTACTTTCTGTCCTAGTACAGCTCCTATAGCAAAGTCGCTTGCATCACACATGATTTCAAATGGAAGAGACCAGTCAGGTGATTGCAAAATAGGAGCTTGTACTAATTGTTCCTTCAACAAATTAAATGCTTTTAAACATTCATCATTAAATTCAAATGGAACATCTTTCAAAAGTAAGTTACATAAAGGTTTGGTAATAACACTGAAACCTTTAATAAACCTACGGTATAAACCTGCGTGTCCTAAAAATGAACGGAAACCCTTCACGTTACTGGGGGGAGGTAATGTAGAAATGACACTCGTTTTTGCTCTATCTACCTCAATTCCTTTTCTTGACACTACATGCCCCAAAACAATACCCTCTTGAACCATGAAATGGCTCTTTTCCCAACTTAGGACCAAATTAGTTTCCTCACACCTTTTCAAAACCCTTTTTAATTCAGTTAAACACGACTCAAAGGATGACCCAAAAACTGAAAAATCGTCCATAAAGATTTCTAAGGCGTCCCCAACCATATCTGAAAAGATACTCATCATGCACCTCTGAAAGGTGGCTGGGGCATTGCACAGCCCAAACGGCATTCGCCTAAATGCGAAAGTACCATATGGGCATGTGAATGTGGTCTTTTCTTGGTCATCAGGATGGATAGCTATCTGATTGTAACCTGAATAGCCATCAAGAAAACAATAATACTTCTGACCAGAAAGCTTCTCAATGATTTGATCAATAAAGGGCAAAGGAAAATGATCCTTTGAAGTAGCAGCATTTAATTTCCTATAGTCAATACATACTCGCCAGCCTGTAACGGGCCGGGTAGCAATCTGCTCGCCCTCTTCACCCTTCACTATTTGTATTCCAGCTTTCTTTGGTACTGTCTGGGTTGGGCTAACCCATGCACTGTCTGAAATGGGATATATGATCCCTGCATCCAACCACTTAAGCACTTCCTTCTTCACTACCTCACGCATGTTTGGATTTAATCGCCTTTGTGTGTCGCGTGAGGGTTTAGCACCTGCATCAGTTATTATTTTATGCATGACAATAGAAGGACTAATACCTTTAAGATCTGCAATTGTCCACCCAATGGCGGCTCTATGCTCCTTCAGCACCTTCAGTAGTGCTTCTTCCTGTCCTTCTTCAAGTTGGGCTGAAATAATAACTGGTAAAGTCTGTGCTTCTCCCAAGTAAGCATACTTGAGATGTTGTGGTAATTCCTTCAGTTCAACCTTTGGTGGTGTGCTCAATGATGGTTGCAATCCCGAAGAAATTTCATCAGGCAGTTTCTCGGTGTGAAGACTCCAAGGCGGTCGGCCATCATGTACCGCCATTACTTCCAAACTCCTGACTTCTGTCTCTAGCTCCTGCTCATGTTCCTGTTCAGACCTGTCACACATAATACAAAGTTCTGTGGCTTCATCCTCATCATGAGGGTGACATCTATCAACAATGTCTGCATTAAAACATTCATCATCAGTCAAAGAGTTAGAAAGTTTTGGAAATACTTGGAGTTGAGTTTTTCTACTGCCATATTTAATATCAACCAAACCTGTTTCACAATCAATAAAAACACGTGCTGTAACTAGGAATGGTCGACCCAGAATCACGTTGGGTTGCTGAATTTTTCCAGAAGACATGTAATCAAGCACCAGGAAATCTACCGGGTAATAGAATTCTTCCACTTTAACAATAACATCTTGAACAATCCCCCTAGGAAGCTTACGGGTCAAGTCAGCCAAAACCACAGTAGTATTGGCTAAACGTAATGGTCCAAAGTCATATTTATCATATAAGCTTCCTGGGAGAATGCTCACACTCGCTCCAAGATCCAATAACGCTTTAGAAGTTTTAAAGTCACCTATTTGAATAGGTATGAAAGGTGTTCCTGGATCTTGGAGTTTAGGTGGAAGATTTCCAAGTACAACGGCACTCACTTGTTCAGGCAAGTTGAGTTGTTTAGGAATCTTGTGGTGCCGTTTTTGAGTGCACATTTCCTTTAAATATTTGGCATAAGCCGGAACCTGTTTAATAGCATCAATCAAAGGTAAGTTAATTTTGACTTGTTTAAAAACTTCCCACATTTCCTCCTGTTGTGGACCTCTTTTATTAACTACACCTTTATTTTCTGTTTTCAGAAAATAAACCAGATTTAAACCTTTTCCTAATCATGCATAAAAATCTATAACACATGCATAATCCATATTATCATAGTCAAACCCATGTATTAACATACAAAAACCCTAATTATGATTACTAACCACAATTCTCATCATCATTCACAATAGACATTCAAGAAAACATCCAAGAATTTACAAACAACCCTATATGCGATTTATTGTTCTTGTAGTTTCTAGGGTTTTTAAAACTTTTTCAAAACATTACTAATCATCATAAAACGCATAAAGATTATACCTTCCAATGCAAGAATCCTCAAAGCCTAGAGATTACACCCAAACTACCTTGAATTAGTAAAAGAGATTGGTGTTTGATTGAAACTTGAGAGAGGGAGTGGGGTGGGGGTTCACGGCTCCACAAGGGAGGGTTAGGGTTTTTTTTTTTATCAATAATTATAAGGGGATTTGGCTTGTTGCCCAAGTAATTGGGTATTAAGGCCTTTTAGTCTACTAACCGGACCCGTTAATCATGTTTTAGCCCAATACCAGACCCGATAATATTAACCACCCTAACTTACATAAAAATCATTGTTTTTATCATCTCATAACATATTAATCATAGAGTGCACGTAATTTGCATGATTTACGTACTAACTATCTATCAGTTAAGCAGTAATTCGCATAAACCACGTAATTCACATAAACATGTTACTTCACGTTCATCATATTTCAATTGTACACATTATCATGTATGCTAGACAAATTACCAACGCTTGGGATACGGGACTCGTGTGTGCATTGTGATGATAACTTTTCTTATTATAATGTAACGTATGTTATTATCACATAACATATGTTATTACCCTATAACATATAGGAAGAGGTCTTCCTAACTAACCCTAGTCAAGTGTTTAGTCACGTATGCACATGCAAGTTAACTAGAGTTCAGTTAAAGTAGGAACCTGAAAATGTGGGGTGTCACAGTTGTGGTGCAATGGTGCCACGCGAATAGACGCGAATGAAGGTGAGCAGATGCACTTGCTGTGTGTATCATTGAAGATGAGAGAGATATGAGAATAAGATGGATTGATATAGAATGATTCACAATTATCACTTTGCCCTTTTTAATTAAAACACAAGGGAAATAAGTGAGTGTCTGAGATTTGTTCTCATGGTTCTCAAAAAAGATGGGTGTTCTCATTTAAACCCTCCCTATATATATATATATATATATATATTATATATATATATATATGAATAAGATCAAATAAGAACCAATACCCTAGTTAGGAACTTATGAGCCATCCATTTTTTATTTTGATCTAGAGGGTATTAGTGTAAATATACATTTAATTAATTAGCTTTTTATTATAATTAGAATTTATAATCAAAGCAGTTACTAAATAAGAATTGATTGGTTTCCTTAAAACTCTCAACCACTATTACGATCATTATATTGAAGAACAACCCTAATCAACAATTCGTATACATGTATGTATTTTCTGTTTTTGTTATTTTTTTTCAAATCAATCGTTATTATTTTTAATCTTCAATTGCTCAGATGTATTAGGTATTTATTTTTGTTTTTGTTAGATCGAAATGTATAATCAATTGGAATTGTATTTGTAATGATTTTGTTAGGTTAGATTAGATCAATTGCATAATTTCTTTTAATCGAATGTGCAGTACATTGAGGTTATGTATTTTTTGATAATATACGTTGGTGTATATTACATTTAGGATTAAGCGACCAAACCCTAATTAGGATTATCACGTCAAAATGAAGGAGACGCTTTTATTATTTTCAAATGCACATACACTAGTGTATATTATACATTGGTGTGTATTACATAAAGATGATAAGAGACAACCGCTGTGAGGATGAACAGGCCAAATGCCTATACACCAGTGTATAGTCTACATTGGTGTATATTACATAAAGAGGATAAGAGACCGAACCTTAAAGGTGATGACGATGAATGAAAAAACAAAAAAGAAACTGGTATACACCAACGTATATCTGTGTCGATAATGATGGTAAATGAGAAAAAATACTGATATACACCAATGTATATATGCGTTCACGATGAATGAAAAAACAAAAAAAGAAACTAATATACACCAATGTATTATATGTCGATGATGATGAATGAAATAAAAAAAAACTGATAGTGAGATTTTATAGGGATTGCGTATAATAAATGGGGGTTAATAATTATTCAGTTACAAATTTAGACTTAATTACCTAAGCATATTGAACAAAAGTCAACAATACCCTTTGATTAAAATAAACAATTAATTAACGTTTTACTTATTTACAATCATGCCATTAGAGATCAATGGCTATAAAGTGGTTCCTGTGGTTCCTACTTAAGCTATGGTTCCTATTTGAACCTTACCCTATATATATATATATATATATATATATATATGGGAAAGTTAATTTGAGAACACCTATAATTCGTGCGAACCGTGAGAACGACATCTAAAACCATTCAAATTCAAAATTTCTTTTTACATTTATCTTTATTACTAAAATACAATCTCAAAAACACAATTTACGCGTAAAAATTCAAACGTATACGAAAATAAATTGTTTTTACACATGTGTAAATTTACTGTTTATACATGTGTAAGTTGTTTCATTTACACATGTGTAAAAAGTTAATTTGAAAGTGTTTTTGCAAGAAAAGATGAATTATTTGAAAAGAACATTCATTTATTAATGTTGTATATATATATATATATATATATATATATATGAAAGGTTATCTTGAGAATGCTAAATATTGTGAGAACCGTGAGAACAAGTAAAAAAATCAATCAAGGTCAATTTTTTTAACACAAACCTCATTATAATCAAAATACAACATTAATAAATGAATTTTCTTTCCAAATAATACATATTTTCTTGCAAAAACACTTTCAAATTAAGTTTTTACACATGTGTAAATGAAACAGTTTACATGTATAAACAGTAAATTTACACATGTGTAAAAACAATTTATTTTCGTATACATTTGAATTTTTACGCATAAATTGTGTTTTTGGGATTGTATTTTAGTAATAAAGATAAGTGTAAAAAGAAATTTTGAATTTGAATGGTTTTAGATGCCGTTCTCACGGTTCGCACGAAATATAAGTGTTCTCAAATTAACTTTCCCCTATATATATATATAGGTTCGGATACAAAAGAGTGTTTTTGTGAGAAGAGTGAGAAATAAATGTGTCCATTAGATCACATAGATGGATGAGATTAAATGAGTGGCAAACTTGTAAATTATATCTAATTAAATTAATATGTGATATGGGGGTATATATGTAAAACACTTGATTTATATTAAAAACTCATTAATTAAAACCCTCTGTTAGGGCATGTGTAGTGGTAAGGGGTTATGTTGGGGTTGTGGTATTAAAATATTAAAAAGTAATAGAAGTGGGGTTATGTGGGGGTTGTGGAAAAAGAGTGTGTAGTGGTAAAGAGGTTATGAGGGGGGTTATAAATGATTGGTAATGATTGGTTAATTATTGTTTTTTATTTAAATAAAGAATTTTAAATACTTAATAATATTTCATTAAATATAAAAAAATTACAAATACTAAAAAAAAGATTACAAATACTAAAACAAAAAAAAATACAAATACTAAAAAAAATACAAATACTAAAAAAAAAATACAAATACTGAAAAAAAAATACTCAAAGGTTATATTTTTCCTCGATTTGTTTCTTTCGTTTCAATCACATTTCCAACGCTTTGCCCTCTAGGCCGTCGTGCTTTGCCGTGTAAAAAGCAAAGTCGCGTTCAAACTGTCGATCCCTCATGATGTCAACCACCTGTCGGTTTTCTTGAATACGCTGAGCACCAATGTCGCGTATGTCTTGGAGCCGCTGGTTCATTTCAGCAAATGCAGGGATTAACTGGTTCACCCCCGACGAAGACTCCGCCCGTGCGGCTCGAGCAGCCCGTCGACCGGGCGGACGAGGTATCTCATCCGCCCCCTCCTCCCCTGGAAAATAGGCATTTTCTTCTGGTGAGTTGAGGTCGACATAACGCGCGTCAGACGTAGGCGTTTCGGGATCAACCGAGTCAGAGGTCCTCGACTTTTTGGAGGGCCTCGTATTTTGGGCCCTAGATGAAGAAGTTCCAACCGTTGGGCGGACGGTGTGCCATTTGGTGCAGTCTTTCAGCACGCGCCAACATTTCAAGTACGGGAAATTCCCGTAATCTTGATTGTATTCTTCCATAGCCGCCGTCAAAATATTCTCGTCGCTTTGGCCACTTTTTCACCCGTGCCGGGTGCGCTGGTAAATGCCTTGAAAATTTGTGCATTTTTGGTTGATATCGGTCCACTTGCCCGATATCGAATCATTCTCGCGGTAGCCTTCTCCTTTACCAGACAATTCAAAAAATATTGCCCGGACTCTTTTCCAAAAATCGCCTTTGCTTTGGTTGTTGGCTGCCAAAACAAACCAAAAAAATATAACATAACCAAAAAATATAACAAACCGAAAAAATATAACATAACCAAAAAAATATAACAAACTAAAAAAATATAACAAACTAAAAAAATATAACAAACCAAAAAATATATATCTTACCGATTATAGGATCCTCAGACACGTCAACCCACGCTCGGGTTAACGAGTACAACTCATGGTCGGTCCATGGTTGAACCTTTTTCTTGGCACGACCGCCCGTCTCTTTTCTTTTGTGAGCCCGGCTTCCTTGTGCGATTGCCTTGCCTCGCACGGGCTCTTCCTCTTCGACCGGCTGTTGTGTCTCCGGAACCGACTCTTGCCAAGCATTTGAAGAGCCGAACATTTGGGATGTCCCAAACACTTGTGTTTGGTTAAACCCACCTCCCATGGGCATCCCAAAACTCCCTGGCATGTTAAAGTTACACATGTTCGGGTCCCAACCATAGGGTTGGTTCAACAGGTTCGTGAAACTTTGCGGGTTTGAACCCGAACCCGGAGCAATTGGTCGGGTGTTGTCGCCACTGGTTTGGGAACCAAAACCGAAATTTCTACCGAAAGGATTCATTTCTGTTTTTCAAGTTTGATCTTGAGAGTGTTTTGTTTGGATTGAAGTGTGTGTGTTTTAGATTTGTAAAGTGTGTGTGTTTTAGATTTGTAAAGTGTGTGTGTTTTAGATTTGTAAAGTGTGTAGAGTATGTATGTATATAAAAGAAAAAGAAAAGTTAATTTTTTTTTTATTAAATGTTATGACCGTTCAACGGTCTCTTTCCCTTCTCCCAACACACAACGGCCGCTATGTCCAAAACCTGCCACCACGAAAACGCCCTATAGCGCCTGGGGGCGGTGTTCCCCAGCACTATAGGGGTAAAACGCCGCTATAGCGGTGCCACTACACACGTCCTTATAGGATCTTCCCCCCTTTCTCTCACCACATCTCTCTACTCTCTCTTTCTTCCCCACTTTTCTTTTTCATTCTCCATATCAATCGCCGGCCACAACTGGAGTGAGAAACAACGATTTATATCATGTACAAGTGAAGGATGATGTTATATGTTTTTCTCTTTGGAACGTGTGCTTTGTTTTATTTTCAAAAGGAGCATTTAGTAAGTCTATGAATACCTTGTGACCTCATTAATTTGGTTTAGATCTGAGAGGGTTTAATGTACATTTTTAGATGCATCATGTATAAGTGAAAGTGAAGGATATTGTTATGTGTTTTCTCTTGGAACATGTGCTTTGGTTTAGATCTGAAAGGGCACTTTTGAAAGTTAATCACAAGTGGATTTGTATTTGACTTTGTGACTCGTGCTTCGTTTTTTTACAACACTGTTTGTCATGTGTTCTGTGTGGTTAATGATTGTTTATGGTATTGTGTCTTATGTGTATCACATCTGGTTAACATGAGTTTAACTTGAGTTTAAAACACAATGAGTTTAGACTTGAGGGAGTGGGGCGGGGAGTGGGGGGCGGCGAGCATTTCCCGGGCGGGAACACCGGCCCGTGGGGCGGGAAGTGGAGGGCGGGGAGGGTGGGGCGGTGGGGGAAAGCCGGGGGGGGGGGGGGGGGGGGGGAAGGGTTGGGTGACGTGGCATCACTTGATTGGATAAATGTTTGGACCGTTTGATTATTAAAAAAAAAACAAAAAAATTTAAATTCTAACCGTTGGCAACGGTTATATTAAAAAAAAAAAAAATTTTCCAAAATCTATATATATATATAAACCACACACACTCAAAAATACTCAAACCCACAATCTCCTATTTGTATAAAATCCTTTCCAAACAATCTTTTTGTTAAAAATACTTGCAAGATGTCGGACCAAAGTTCCAGTTCGTCTTCGTCGTTTGCTGAACTCGCTTTGGGCTCCTCATCTGATGACGGTGCGGAGTTGATAATGGCTACCGTTCAGACACTCGTTAAAGTTGTAGCGGATGATGATGAAGCGACCTCGGAACCAAAGCGTAGAAAGTATATAGTTCGTGAACGACAAGCCGCAAATGATTTATTGGTACGTGATTACTTCTCGCCCGAACCAAGATACGATGAAAAAAATTTTAGGCGGCGTTTTCGTATGAGTCGTAATTTATTTATAAGAATATCAAACGATTTAGAAAATAATTACGAATATTTCCAACAAAGGCCCGATGCGCGTGGTGAGTTGGGATTTACCACGTTTCAAAAGGTCACAGCCGCGCTTAGACACTTAGGTTACGGGCAAACTTCCGACATAATGGACGACTATCTAAAGATGTCGGCCCGAACGGCCAGGGAAAGTCTCCATTTTTTTTGTTCGTACGTCATTGAACTATATTTTAAAAAATATTTGAGAAAACCTACGTTTAGTGACGTACAACAACTCTTGGAATTCCACGACGAAAAACATGGTTTTCCTGGCATGCTCTGGAGTTTAGATTGTATGAAATGGGAGTGGGAACTTTGTCCAACTGCATGGCAAGGTCAACACTCAAGTGGATATCATAAAAAGCCTTGTATGATGCTTGAAGCGGTTGCATCACAAGATCTTTGGATTTGGCATGCGTTTTTTGGTGTGCCCGGTTCAAACAACGATATAACTATTCTTAATCAATCCCCAATTTTCAACGATCTTGTAAATGATGTTGGACCGAAAGGAACTTTTTATGTAAACGGGGTAGAATACAAGTACGGGTATGTTCTAACAGATGGAATTTACCCTGATTGGGCCGTTTTCGTAAAAGCGTTTACACCGAGGACTACGTTAGACGATAAGCGAACAAAGTTTAACAAAGCTCAAATGGCTGCACGGAAAGACATTGAGCGAGCTTTTGGTGTTTTACAAAAAAGATGGCGCATTTTGTCTATGCCATGTCGAATGATGGAAAAAGCGCAAATAAGAAATGTCATGTATGCATGCATTATTTTACATAACATGATTTTGGAAGACGAAGGGCGTGCAATATGCGAGTATTTTGGTGACGCACCACCATCAAGTCAAGGAAACATTACCGATGAAGAAAGATCGTTAAACACCATGGAAATAAAAAATACTCAAACACATCACAACCTTCGAGCGGATTTGGTTGAGCATATTTGGACTGTACCAAGACAATACCCATCCGACAGTGATGATTAAAAACATGTTTGATGTATTTGTTTAGTTTATGTATTTTTTTTAGTTGATGTATTTTTTTATTTCATGTTTTTATATTTTTTATTTTGTAGTTTATTATTAATTATTAATGTTTTTTAATTATGTTTTATTAAATTTGTTATTTTTATTACTTAAAAAACAAAAAAAAAAAAAGAAAAAAGAAATGCCACATGTCAATTCCCCCCACTCTTCCCCCCCCCCCCCCCCTTCCATTCCCCACAATTCCCCCCCCCCCCCCAAATGGACCCCACAAGTGCCACATGGCAATTCCCCCCCCCCCCCCCTCCACTCCCCATAGTCTTAGATGAGTAGCTAACATGAGTTTAAGACACTTTAGGTTAAAACCAGGGGCGGATCTACGGTTCCCGAGGAGGTTCCCGGGAACCCGTTCGGTTTAAAATTTTTAGTGTTATTATATATAGAAAAATCTGTAGGAACCCCTAAATATTTTTGAAAGGAACCCTTCACCAATTCAATCTAGTGCTCCAATGGTTAATCCCTCCCTTTCTAACTTTCAGATCCCAGGTTCGAATCCCGTCCCGTACATATTTTTATTACCCTTTTTTTTAACAAACTTAGGGTTTTAAATCAATATATCAACTTCACAACCCTTGAACCTCTCCTCCTTCCTCACTCCTGCCCCCACTTCTCCTCCTCACTTCAAGTTCAATCACAGCCCTTCGTCGCCTCCCTCCTCCTCTCCTGACTCCTCCACCCCTCGTCACCTCCCTCCTCCTCGCCAATTTTCCCTTTCCGACTTCCAACTGATCAGTTCTTCACAACTTCTGAATCTCTCCGCAGTCAGCAGGTAATAAGCCTTATATATTTTAATTTGTTTACTTATAGTTCTTAAGTGGAATGGGGTTTTTGTTTTCGTAGTTCTTTTTTTTATGTAATTCATTGTTCTGCATATTTTTGTTGGTAATCTTTTTCCTGTTGCTTTTTATTCTTCCTATAAAGACTTCATTTTTCAAGAATTTATCTTATATTAAGAACTGTGGTACCATTTGATTCATATTTAGTGCTTCATTTACATGAGCATATTAGTATATATTTGATTCATATTTATTGCCTCAACTTAAGTTTCTACTTTTAACTGTTTGTACTCTTTGTTGTCACTTGGACAATTAGATTCAGTAACAGATAAGCCTTATAAAGTTTAATTTGTTCTTTTAATTTGTTGTGTTTCAGTGTTTGAAATTTCTTAATAGGCTTTGTAAAATTAATTTTTGAATTGTTTTTGTTTGGTTCTTTGAATAGACTTTAAACTATCAAACTATGAATGTTCTTGTTGAGTTTGAGTAGGCTTTAAAGTTTTAACTATGATTAATTGATCAATCTGTTGAAACTTCATATTTAGTGAAGCTGATTTTTAATATGCTGAATGGAAAATATGATAACCAAGTCAACTGAATGCAAAATAGGGTAACCAGTCAACTGAATGCAAAATAGTTCTTAGCATGGACTTGCTCTAATACTTTTGTTGTTTTACTTATAGTTCTCGAAGTGGAAGGGTCAAGAAGAAATGAGCCAGGTTTAGAGGCTTATAGGCTTCAGTCCATCCACTATATTTGTGAAATTCACATTGGTTTATCGACTAGCTGAGGTTAGTCACTCTATCTTGTTAACAATTAGCTACAATGACAAGATGCTTTATTAAAACAAGGGTGAGAGTAAAAACATGTAGTTATTCATTTTGGCTTCGCTTCTTATGTAATGAACTTTACCCGACCCGAACCGCCAAACCGACCCGAAATTTTATATGTTCGGTCATACAAATTGAAGTATTGAAAAAGTGAACCCCCTGGAAAAAATTCCTGGATCCGCCACTGGTTAAAACGAGTGTTATAAACAGATGGTTTTGATAGAACACACTAAGTTCTTATGGTAGTTTAACATGAGTTTAAAACACACGACGTTTTTGATAAAACACAATAAGTTCTTATGAGTTTAAATCACACGGCGTTTTTTTATAAAACACAATAATTCTTATGTGTATTTAACATGACTTTAAAACACATAAAATATGAGATTATAAAATCTCAAAAATATCTCAAATTGATTATAGATTGAAATTTCCATAATCTTGAATAGTTATATAATTACTCTAATGCCCTTTGGACTTAAATAAAACATTGCCACATGTCACCCACACAAGCCTTCTCACCCTTCTCACAAAACACACCATTTGTACCTTAACCCCACCCTATACATATATATATATATATATATATAGCGTTTTGCCGTTAAAAAAAGTCAACAAACTTCTTGTAAATTTGACCTCTACTAAGCGAAGAGATCAAAAGTGTGCAGATTGTAAGAATCTTGTGGAGTATCTAGAAAGTATTGTCGAGTCAAGGTCCTTAACAGATGATGAGTTGGATTCAAGGGCTAAGCCTCAGAAAGAATTGTTAAAGGAGGGCCGGTTGAAGTCGTTAGATGTAAGGAAAAAGTCGAGGATTAAATGGGCATTGGATGGGGGTGAAAAGTCAATATTTCCACGGCATCATATGGCTTAATACAGCAAACAACCGGATCCATGGGGTCCAGTGTGAAGGTACGTGGATTGCAGATCCTACTTAGTTCAAGGACAAAGTAGCTGCCTTTTTTCTGAGAAGTTCAGTGCAAAGATTGTGTCGAGGCCTTTATTTAATTACCCTGATATCAGCAGATTGTCAGACTAGGATGTTGTTAGTTTAGATGCTCCTTTCTCGTTAGAGGAGATTACGAGGATGGTCTGGGATTGTGATAGCAGCAAAGCTCTGGGCCCTAATGGATTTAATTTGACGTTTATTAAAAAGTTTTGGGGTGGTTTGAAACAAGATTTTCTGAGATTGTTTCAGGATTTCCATGAGAAGGGGTATATTAGTGAAGGTTGTTTCTCGGCCTTTATTGCTTTGATTCCAAAAGGTCGTGATCAGGCGACATTATTTGATTATCGTCCTATTAGTTTGGTGGGGTGTTGAATAAGGTAATATCCAAGGTCTTGGTTCTTAGATTAAAAGTTGTGGTGTCACATCTTATCTCAGAGGAACAATCAGCGTTTTTAAGTGACCGTAATATTCTGGATGGTCCTTTGATTTTAAATGAGACTATCTCTTGGTTGAAGAGGACTGGATCTAAGGGGATGCTTTTTAAAGTCGATATTGACGAAGCATATGACTCGCTTTGTTGGGATTTTTTAGAAGATATGTTGGGGCAAAGGATTTTTTCGGTAAAATGGAGAGGTTGGATTATGTCCTTAGTTAAGAACGCCCGTGCCTCAGTTCTAGTAAACGGGTCCCCTACGCATGAGTTTTTATGCCAACGCGGGTTGCGCCAAGGGAACCTGGGTGGGTGGTTCAGGTCCTCTAGTGTCCCAGTTCTGTTATGTCGATGATGTTGTCTTTGGTAGTGAGTGGCCCGAGTCTAATGCATTGGCTTTGAGGCGCTTATTGCGAGGCTTTTATCTCACGTCCGGGCTGAGGATTAGTTTGGAAAAGAGTTGTGTTTATGGGGTGGGTATAGCGGAAGGGGAGGTGACTAATATGGCAGGAATTCTAAGGTGCAAGTCGGGCCGTCTTCCTTTTATTCACCTTGGAATTCCTATTGCTTCCAATATGAATTTGACTAGAAACTTGGATCCGGTGATAGAAAAGTTCCAGAAATGATTATCGGCGTGGAAAGCTAAATGCCTTTCATATGGTAGCCGGATTACTCTAATGAAATCAGTGTTAAACTCCCTTCTATTGTACTTTTTTTCCTTATTCAGAGCGCTTGTCCAAGTGGTTAACAGGCTGGAGCGGCTGAGGCGGACCTTTTTTTGGGGCGGTACTGATGAAGTTAACAAAATGAGCTGGGTAGCTTGGGATAATGTTGTTGCCCTGGTTAAGTATGGTGGGGTTGGTTTGGGTTCTCTCAGGCATGCCAATCTTAGCCTTCTATCAAAATGTTGGTGGGGGTTTAAGGCGAGCCAGGATTCTCTTTGGCGGAAAGTTGTTTGGTTGATTCATGGTACTAGCTGGGAATGGAATTACATTCCTGTGAAGTTGAGTATCGGTGGGCTTCAGAAACAAATTGCTAATGTTCCTTCGATATTTGAAAGGCTTCATTTGGATTCCAAACACATGATTAAGGCGAATATTGGGAGCGACACTAACATCCTTTTCTGGCAGGATTGGTGGGTTGGGATGATATTTTGGCATTTAAATTTCCCCTGTTGTTCGCTTTAGAAAAGAAGCGATCTTGCCTTGTTTCGGATCGCATTTTTCACAGTTGCAGGGGGTTGATTTTGTTTGGGAGTGGCGCCGATCAATGGTACCAGAAGAGGCTTCGGAGCTGGTCTCCCTATTGTAGCTTCTTAATGGCATGAACTTAACAGGTGTATAGGATACTTGGTCTTGGACTGATGGTGGGACTGCAGCTTTTCCGGTCTGCAATGTCAAGAAGCGGTTGTTTGAGGTCTCTAATGTGCAGCAACTGTCGTAATTTGAATGGTGTAATTGGGTGCCGAAAAAGGTGTGTATCGTGGCTTGGCGTGCGTTTTTGGATAGATTCCCGACATCTGAGGCCCTTTCCAAGAGGAATATTCAAGTTGGTTCGACTCTGTGCAAGTTTTGTGAGACGCAAGTAGAGACGGTTGAGCATATTTTCACAGGTTGCCCCATGTTCGAGACCTATAAAGTTTACATTCTATTGTTATGGCTGGTGCTCGGTCAAAAAAAGGCGTTCTATGGGGTTGTTTTAACGGCAATGTGGAGTATATGGAGATTGAGAAACCTAGTTCTTTTTAACCAAAAGCAGGTCAGAGATTAAGGTTATGAGTCACTTGTGGGTAAAGAACCGTGGCAAAATGTTGGATATGTCTTTGTGAGGCTTGTTGTAGGTTTGACACGATTAAAATGAGATAGGTTCTTGTATGGTTTTTACGATGCTTTATTTGTTTGCATTTGGACTTTTTTGCTAGCGTCTTGCTAGCGTTTGCAATAATATTTTTGTTGGCCGTTCAAAAAAAAAAAAGACTTTAAACGATTGACTTTTTAGAGTAGCTAACTTATAATTATCTTTTACCATTGACCATCATTGATCATGACCAACATTGACTTTTCGACTTTCCGAATTTTATTAGCGTTGACTTCTTAAATCTTTTAACTTTTGACCATATTTGACTCACTGTCTGGCATTCTGCTCATACATCATACACCATCCATCAACTCCCTCCATTAACCGTTTCCAACTTCCAAACAAAGTCTTAACCTCCCTAGTTATAACCTGAACCGCTTGCACTTGTTAAACATCCATTTAGCTTTACAGCCTCAGTACTCAAATTTATGTAGCGTAAGCCTGGAAAAAACCAAGTGGGTTCGGATTCATAGGCAGCGGTGATGGTGGTTGCAAGAACAATGGTAAACTAGATTCTTGACACATGGTTTTGGGAACACATCCCTCCCTGACTCTTATTATAACATTGAATGCTTAGCATTCAATGTTACAACTATTCATATATATTATCATGAGAGACCGATCCTATAATATTAAGATTATATATGTAGGAATTGCTTCGAATATTGAAGGTAACTCAACTTTGGTTTGTTGGTCGTCAATCGTCATTAATGTTCAAATTTGAGAATATCTCGTGTTTTCACCAATTGATTTCAAAATATATCGACTGCTAGCTACAATAACGCAATTTTCTTCAAACATGCTCACAAACACGCGTTTGAAGAAATAAGCATCAGTTATAAAATTCTTTTTTTTATATATTTTCGGGATCATCCACAAAACACAAGGAGAAAAAAAGAAAAGAAAAAGTTAATATACCCTTTTATCAGTTCCGTACCCTTTAAGTGCCGGGATGTATCAAAATTAATGACTTACATATATATCATGAATGGGACGGAACTGAACTGAACATGGCGTTTTTCATTCTTCAGCGTTAATCCCAAATATCCGGACTTTATGCATGTGTGGGAACTTGGCGATCACTAGCACAAAAACGGCCAATGTGTTAAAGAACAGCATTGGGTTTTGATAGTCGGTTGTGTGGGATGCTATCAAGTACCTGGACAAATATCCAGATAGCAAGAAGTGAGTTCACAAAAGAATAAAAAAAACATTTACAGTAGAAATACTTACAGATGTTATGTAATATCGCAAACATATTAAATGGACCAAACAAGAATAAAAATAGCTACAAGGGAACAGATAACACAGCTTTAAAGTCGCCCAATGTATATTTTTAACCAGTACATCCTCCTAGATCATTTTATAATTAGATCCAAATTATTGTGATAATAATATTGTTGTAGCCAACTAGCCATAAGGAACACATTTATTATTTATAAATAAAAAATCAACACATTTCAATTCAAATACGATTCATGATAAAAAGAAGAAAAATAAATATTATTAGAAAATAGATGTATGCTTAGTAGTTTCTTATGACATTGCTTTAACCTGACCATTATCACAATGCCATAAGGAAATCAAGAAAAGTATCAAGAAATTAATATTGGGAAATCAATCATAAATCTATTAACTATTCCACTATACATAACTTCTTCCATTTCACTTTTTCTAGGATATCCTTGTTTTACTTTCATGTTGAACTTATCAGTAAACGGTTTAGTTTTACAGTTTTGAGTTTTGTTATATCTCAGGTTTGTGCTCTTATCTTAGCAATACTAATGTGATTCTAAAATACTAAACATGTGATGTTAGATTAGATCTTATATCTGCTTCTGTGAAAAAGTAGACAATGGACCAATGGTTTCCTTCTTATACGCCTAGACCTGGCAATCTTGACCCAAATGTTTAAATTTGGCAGATTTGTTGATGAATACAATGGCATGAGTTGTTTTAGAGTTAACAACTATTCTTAGTGGGTCAGGATCGGAAATTTTAGAAGCAGCAAAACAACACCAGGTCAATATGGGCTGAACCTAATAACGAGCAGGTTCTCATCATTGTCTAATCCTAACATCCCCTACCTTCATAACATAACATCACAAGCTGTGGTTGAATTGTCCATCATAACATAACATCACAAGCTGTGACACAAGTATTAATTAATCAATGACTCATCACTCATGTTGAGTGATTCACTATTTTGTAACATATTTTTTATTTTTGACTAGTTAAATAGATGCAAACGTATAAAGTTACTTCACAGGCGCATGATTTATTTCCTTTGGGTATCGTATCTAGTCCAACTCCAAACACATGCGAATTGAGAAATAACCAACGGATAATCCTACATCTTACATTGTAGAACTTATACGAATGAAAAGAAGCCCAATTGTTTTCTAAACTTGATTCTAAGGTATGGATGCCACAAAATTGCAATGGATTATAGTGATGTTCAGTTAACAAAAATATAATTGACTAATTAAGGCAGTGAGGAAAATGGTATGTTCCGAAAACTCTTTTAACATTTAAGAGGCTTCCTAGGTCCTAGGATCACTAGGCAAATTTATCCTATAAGCCTATAATCATCAAACAACAATTCATTGCTATGTTGCAAAAGATGTGTTCACATAGAATAAAGAGTCACACAAGGCTTTAGAGTGGTTGAAGACAGCTGTGTTGCATTGATTCCGTTTTATAGTGATTGATAGTAGCAACTTTTAGCCTTCTGTAAGTTTTAGTGAAAACTTGGCAATTCTGTTTTTTTTTTTCAAAATTAATTATGTGATTTAAAAAATTTCCAAAATTAGGTGACGAAGTTCTATAAGACTTCAATTATTTGATCAATCACCCACATCAGCTCTGTTCTTGAATTTATTTACTATTTTATTTTATTTTATTATTTTTTTGCATCTTTAATCAAATCCTACTTTTTCAGAGATGGGAACTCTTTTGCAACAAGTGCACAACACTGTATGTACAAAGTTTCTGGAAAAGAATATTGTTAAAGTGAAATTGAACTCATGTATCGTTATCTTGTTTTCATGTTATTAAATTGTATCGTTATCTTGTTTTCATGTTTTTGTAGGCCATTTGATCTAGAGATCTGTCACATTACTTAGAGGTTGCTATGTTCATGTATCTTTTGAGTTTTTGTGATTACTTAGAGGTTGTTATGTTCATGTATTTTTGGGTTTTTGTGATGTTTGCTTTCAATATTCTCTATTTTTTTAATCTTCTGAACCATTGCACCCAGTCACCTCAGCTACCCACCCTGCTCGTTCTGCTAGGTACACATACACCAAAATGGCAAAGTCAATCTTTTAATGAACAGTCCTGCATCAGGATTCAGTAATATATTGAGCATTTCCTTGATCATCAAAAGCTTGGTCAGATTCATCTATATCGCCTCTTTTACAACGCAGCCTTACAGGTTATAATCATACAGAGAGCAGCATGCATAATCTTAAAATGCAATGATATCAAAGGATATTAATGAAGATATAACCTTTAAGATCCATTTTACAGGCTTAAGGAAAGTAAGAAAACTTACAGCACTACAGGAACAACGGTAAGAAACTTCCTATTGCGAGTTAGCTGCTTGCCACTATCAATTTGCTCCCACCAAGTCAACCTGTTGTAGATACCCTGGTCCTCAGCAAAAGGCGTTCCCTTCTTCCAGTGAAAGAAGTGATATGTAATCTGATGGTATAGAAAAAAAAAAGTTTAATGCTTGGGTTTAGTATACAGCACAAACGAACACATATGGAAGCAACACATAATAAAGCATGATGAATTGGTTCAAATTCTCAAAGCTCATTTGCGGGCCTTATCAAAAGATATACAACAAATGGTTCAAGAATGTGTTTTTGTGCAAAACTGTGACATATATGCATCTCTATTTTGAAGGTATGGCATAAAAACATAACTGCTTGAAAGAATAAAACCATTCAAATCCCTTATGAACTCTTTGAATTTCAGTATTAAGTTCCTTTTGTTTGTTCAGAGTGCGACTCAAGCATCCCCTACACTCAAATGAAATCATTTTGCCGATAACTAATAATATAAAAAGATTAACAATCAGAAGAAACAACATCAATTTTATCAATTGTGGCATATAACATAACATTAATGCAGAGTCCCATCGATATCCACCAGTATTAGCATACACTCAACAACAGCACCCAATCCATCAAAAGGAAACCATGACGAATCTCATACAAGCAAACGTCACAACTCATATCAATAGTTCAAACTCAAACAGCTTCATGTGCATTACCTCATGACAACACATACTTCAAACCAACGACACTCGAGCCAAATAAATCTCACCCATAGCAAAGCTATTGGTAGGGTCTGGGAAGGGTGGAATGTAGGTAAAACCTTACCCATATCCTTAAGGATAGAGAGGCTGCCTCCAGAGCGACCCCCAGCACCAAAATAAAAACACATTGTTGCCACGAAGAAAAACCTCCAACAAGGCAAAAGCGATGAAAGAGTAAAATGGAAATATATATATCGACAATAGGCACAAAAAGAGGTATAAAACCCAACAAATCAAAGTCTAATAAAAAGTGTGGAACAACCTATCTATCAGTTTAAAAGTCTCTAACACCTTGATCCTACGTCTCCACGAACTCCTATCATAGACCATGTCCTCAAAGAGGTGTATCTCTATTAAGTCCCGGCCATGGTTTAAAAAAACGGGGGAGGTGTGCGCCTCGAGGCGCGCCTCAAGGCGATTCGGGTAGAAAACGACTTTGAGGGTCGCCTCAGGGTGTTTGTTTGTACTTGTACCTCATAGGGCTAAGGCGGTAACAAAAGTTGTGCCTCACTTGCGCCTCACGGGTTTTAGATGTTTATTTTTGATGTTTTAGATTTTTGTGTCAATTTCAACAATTCAATGTCTTTTTAATGTGTGTTTTTGATGAATCTGATGATGAAATTAGTTGGTATTTCATTTTTTATAAAATATATAAAATTTATATTTATTTTTTAATTCCGCCTCGGGCTTGCGCCTCGGTTCACCTTGAGGCGTACGCCTCATGAGGCGAATGAAAAACGCCTCGAGGCACGTTTTCATACTTTTAAACCTTGGTCCCGGCTATCCACTCCTCCTAAGTCAGTTTACGTCTGTGTCTACTTCGCATCCCTTCAATTGTGTGATAGTTTTTGTTGCTCTAACAGGTGCCGTTAATTGCCTCCTCTACACGTGCTCAAACCATCTAAATCTTCCTTTTTTTATCTTATCCGACATACCATGAATAGCGCACGATAGCGACAAGCTACCGATACGCTACGTAGCGACAGCGATGAAACTACGGGCGTTATTTCATGTTTAGCGGTACACTAGAAGAAAATAATAGATATATTTTACCCAAAAAAAGTAATAACACAAAAAAAATACAAAAATCTCGCTATTACCCGCTATTTGTTGCTATCACCCATCTAGCAACACATGAGCGCTACACTAATCTATTCACTATAGAGTGGGCTATGGTCGCTATTAACAACTATGCAATATACAACTCACTCCTAACCTATCCCGAACAACTCCATATCTATAAACCACATATCTCTAAAAACACCAATACTAAGCCTAATTCTAGTTCTCTTCACCTATCCACTTTTTAGCATCACCACTAATCACATTAAAAAAAACACAGATCAAGCCAGCTACACAACCTATGCACACTTCAAAACCCTAACACCAAATCCCAATCAACACAAACAAAACTTATTTAAATCACAACAAAGTGAAGACTAAAATTAAAATGAACAAAAAGCGAAACATACGAGAGCGTGACAGAGATTAACGGTGGTCCAAGCCATGCCAGGAGAGCAACCAGTGACGGAGAGAACAACGAGCCAAGAGAAGAAGAGGATGAGGATGTAGGTGGTCCAGACGCCGGGATACATGAACCACTCCGTGTTTCTGTTGAGATCTGTTGGTTGGACCGCTTGCACGTATAAGTTAGCCATTGGTTAATAGTTTGTTTGTTTGGGTGGTTTACGGTTACGACGGTGGTTGTGTGGACTGGAAGAGATGATGATTGTGGTGGTAAGTGGTGGTGGTGGTGGTGGTGATGATGATCTGATAATAATTAATACGCAAACTTTTATGTTAAAAAGTAGTAAAGCATAACAAACCAAAGACCGAGGATAAAAGATGAATACGATACGTGTAGACTAAAATAAACACTATGTAACGGCCTTGCAGATAGTTAACGTGGTGGAAGACATAAAATGTGTCACTTGCGTAAACGTATTAGGGAGACGGGGTGCCACCCGTAAACCTACGGTTACCTCATTGCTCACATGATAATAGTGTCAACGGTGGCACGGGTAGGGGGCCCGCTTAGTGGAAAATATTTGTAATTTTCAACTGTCATTTGACCGTTAAATCCAGTGGCGAAGCTTGACCCAAAGGTTCGGGGGGTCGGAAGTCACTAGTTTCGGGGTGTCGAAAACCAGTTTCAGGGGGTCGAAACCCTATATGTTCAAAATTTTCTATAAAGATACTATATAATCGGAACTTCTGCGCAAAATCCAGGGGGGTCGGCCGCCCCAACTAAGCTGCGCCACTGGTTAAATCCAACCGTTTGAAAAATAAAAAACTTTTTTTTATTTAATATATATACATACACACTATTTTAAACACTTTCAACAACAAAACCCAAACACTCTAATCTCAAACACTTTCAACCTCAACCAGATGGATTCAAAAAATTAAAGGCTTTCGTAAAGGGTGGAAGAGGATCCTCTAAAGTAAAAGGAGAGGGTTCAAGTAGTAAGGGTAGAGGATCGGCTCAAAGCCAGTGTCAGTTTTGGGCTTGAGTGTGGGGGAAGTGTATAGGCCCACGATGAGTTTTCAAACACAACCACAGCCACTCCCAACACAACAATTTATCAACAAACATAACCACTCTCACAACCACAATTTCAATACTAACCATACCAACAATTCCAACAACCCCAACCACTATGTTACGCACATTATTTTACACCACCTCAAATACCACAACAACAAATGTAGGACTTTGACGCGTTTGCAATGAGTCCAACCGTTCGTCAAGCAATTGAGGAGCAAAAGCGAGACCTCCACCTCCATGAAGATGATGATAATAACGAACTTGTGCTAGAGACACAATACGAGGAACATGATGATGAAGAATGATATAACTTGGGCGATGATATTCAAGAAATATTTTAGGCGATGATATTGAAGAAATGTTTGTTGTAGAAGATGAAGATGAACAAGTTGGCAAGCAGGGAAAAAATTCACCTCGGGAATAAAGGCTACAAATTTGACAACGGGACAAGAGGTTGCTTTGCAAAAGCTTGGTGCTATGTATCAGAAAACTAGGAGAAAAGTAATCAAAGAAGCAAATGGAGTTTTTTAGAAGGTCGTTCAAAAACATTACAACGAATTGCTGGAAGGAACCAATCAAAATCTCGATTAAATTACTTCAAAATGTACCTCCATGAATCAAAAAATGAATGAGTTCCTTGTATTTATAGTTAAAGTATACTTTTATTTTTTTACATAAAGTTTACTAAAATATATTTTTACTTGAATATAGGAACGCTTACAAACAAGTGGATGTAGTGATCCTAATGTGATGCAGCGGACGATGAAAGATTACATAAAAGGCATCCTTCAGATTTTAATAATGAAGCGGCATGAAATATTGTAAAAGATCACGGCAAATAGAAAATACAAGCATTGATGGGTGAAGAACCGTCTGATAATCATTCCGACAAGAGACGTAAGTGATCAGAAGCCGGCAACTATCATGCGTCTAGTATACCGGACGACTCCACCCCCACTAGTAGAATGCAATATCTCAATGAAGATACCCAACCATCGAGACTAAAACGCGAAAAATATTAAGAAAGTCGTCGCCGCCAAGTCTTCAGGAAAAACATCATTGGTTTACAAATTTGATTCATAATTAACGGGATCAGAGTAGTGCTATGTCACACCACGCCAATGGCGGAAACACGTGGCGCAACGTTCGAAGAGTATAAAACCAAGATTAACACAAACTATAAGTAATTAAGAAAATGATTATTTAATTAAATGTCGAATGTAGTTTCATGTTCGTACATATATAAAACAACATAGTTTTAAAACCCAAAAGTAGAGGTTTCACTATTATATTCCAACACGGGGAAAATAAGAGCGAAACCCCCTAAAGGTTCCGACGCTTGTATGATCTCTATCGCCCTAGCCATGTGAACTTCCAGCAATTAGTTACCTGAAAAATATGTTAAAAAAATCGTCAATATACAAATATTGGTGAGTTCACAGGTTTTAATTTACAAAACATTTTAACAACACTTTTGGGGAATAAACACAAGTAGTGACTATTGTAAGAGTTGCAAGTTCCTACAATCTACTTGAGCCCATAACCAAACCAAGACTAGCAATGTCTCGCTCGTAGTTGTTTCTTGGAAGTAACAACTTAGTTCAGAATACGTGCACCCCTGGCATACACAGTTGCATAATCGACGCTATCGATTAGGGGTGGGCCTTGTCAGGCACCAATAGTACTATCCAAATATTCCTTCGGTTTTCGATTTCATACATACACACGAACAAATGGTTACAGTAGCGAGGACCCACCCCGAGTGGCGAACAACAAACTCAAGTAATCAACATATCACATATTTCCCTAACATAACATATCTTTCCCCCGAAAATAAAAATTAGTAAAAGGGGGTCGTGAAACTCACCTCAAGCAAAGTATGCAAATCCAGTAAAGAGAATAGCTCGTCCGGGTTCAAACACCTACAATGTCCTAGACGTATAAATCACTAAGTCTATAGTGCGTGTGTTTCGGTAAGTTGTACGCCCAACTCCCAACACCACTATTTAGTTCAATTCCCCGGTTTATTAAACGTTTATCCTAGGTTCGTTGGTGATGGATTACCCTTGGTATAAGTTACACTTATATTCTTGTATTAATTAACTCGTATTACATCGTTATCGACTCGACTCACTTTCCCGTATAATTATTTTCCCATTAAATAGTTATACTAGGATCTTGCCGATCGATGTTACATTTTCAACACTCGACTCACTTTACCGTATATTTACTTTCCCATTAAATAAATATACTAGGATCTTGTTGACTCGATAACATATTTTATATTGTCAAGTTCGTAGACTTGTTTTAAACGTGAAATCTTTGTAGATCATTTACGTTGATTCTCCCATGAATAGATTTTCAACACTTAGGAAAGTGTTATGTATTTTCACCCAAGTTATATATCTTAGTTCATAAAATATATGTTTTCATTTCCACATTTAGACGCAATAACATATACACGTATCTTGTAGGAAGTTTTACAGTATATACTTATTCGTCCATTTTACATTTTGTCCGTTAACATGCCGTAATATAAATACGTTACACTTATCACTTGTATTTATATATTTCATGTTCCGAATAATTACAAGTTGTCTATATATATTTGTAGGAATAAATACTTGTTGTCGTAACATTATTCTTTCTACGTCCAAAATATATACTTTGTTATTTTTCCTAAGTTCCCAATAATATGTCTTCTTGGAACTAAACAACTTTTTATTCCTACATATTTTACTTGGAGCTTCATAAATAATATTTTTATTTTCGAAATCAAGACTTTTTATTTGTAACAAAATACTCCAACACTTTTGAATTCCCATATATACAAAAGTGTTCATTTTTATACAAAATTTTACCAAGTCTTTAAGTTACCAAATTCTTATAAAAACCTTTGTTTTTATATTTTTCCAACATGTTTGGTAATCCATACTTTTATAAATACTTATTTTGTAAAAACACATTTTTATACAAAAAATTACTTACTAACTTTTCACAAAATAGCCTTGGAAAAAGTTAAAATCTTCCACTTTTAACACCTAACTTTCCAAAGTCACATTTTTAGATCCAAGTTTCTAAAATGATATTTTATACCCCTTAACTTTTAAAGTTACAAAATAATTCCTTTAACTTTCAAAAAAGTTACTTTTTCTACCTAGATCTTTCAAAAATGGCAATTTTACACAAAACTAGTAAACTTGTTTTTATCAACTTTGTCCATACGAATTATTTTTATATTCCAACACTAATAATAGTCCAATTTAGTCTTATTAAGGTTAATAATAGATGCACTTGGTGTGTTAAGTCCATGATGTCCAATATGTCCATTTTTAGTGTTTCCAAGTTAGTGTCTTTAAAAATGTAGTTTTTAGATCTTGTAACATTTTTAAGTTCCATCATATTTTTATGTTTTAGATGGTTATATTATGATGCTTAAGACCACTTTTAAGCATGTTCAAGTTATTTTTATAAAAACTACACAAAACATCTTCTAACACATGTGTATGTGAACTTATATAAACTATAAAAATACTAACATTTTTATATGAAACTTTCGGCCATAATAATATTTTTATAGATCCATGATGAACTTGTAAAATCATATATTATTTCATGATCAAAAGCTTATTTAAACATTATGCTAAAACCTTTAACATGTGTAAGATTATGTTAACTTGTAAACTACCAAAAACAATAACAATCTTTTATAAAACCCACGGCCGCTAGACATGTGTAAACACCTACATTTTAGTCTTGAAAAACATATGTGTTATTATATGAAAGTTTATTATCCTAACCCATGTACAACTTGCTTATAACACATGTAAAAAAAAACCATAAACAAGAAGCAAGATTAAGAAACTTACAACTAGCACAAGGCTAGGGAAGACTCAAGCTCAAGTGGAAATGGGGCTTAAGTGTGTCTTCCTATAGTTAAGCTCCAAGCTTCTTGTACACACTTGATTAGGGTATGGAAATGGAGTGATTTTAGAAGTGTTCGATAAAAAAATGAAAATGGATTATGGATGTGTGAAAGTGGCCGTAGGTTTTTGAACAAGGAAAGGAGGTTTGTTTTTTTTTTTTTGTTTTTTTGTTTTTGATGTGTAGTAGGATTATGGTAGATATCTTGTAATTTATAAAATACTTTTGTACTTAGGATTAGACAAAGCATAAAGCATGCACCATTTCTAATCATTTTGTAAGGCCAAAGAAACAACATTAGTGTGGTTCATGCCACACCCTATATAACCAGCCAAAAAGAAGCTTGTGGGACCCACATGTTTCCGAAAAATATCTCTTAATTAACTAATTGCATTTATGCTTGTAACTATCCACATTGCTAGGGGCTAAAAACACCCACAAACGCGATCAATGGAGTATCATATAGATTTCCACTAATTCTTAAAAAACACATATTTTCTCTCCATTTACAAGTCCTTATATTTCCCTACAATCACCAATGTTAACAGGGTGGGGTTAGGATAGAAAGACCATATTTCGTGGAAAATGTAAGAAGGATCAAGAATTGATATGTATGCATCATTTTTTGGACTTATTCTTGATGTTTTGGATTCTTTAAGCTAAAATAACATAAAACATTACAATTAAAAACACAAAACCATTTATTTTAGGCTTAAAAACTTAAAACACCATGCCAAGAACATGTGCTATAAATTGTTGTGTTTTATTTGTGTGTTTTAGCTATGTTTTAAATTTCATGGCTATAATACATTGCATTGTGTTTTAACTTGGCGTGTTTGGTATTTTTCTAGCAAAAACAACTCAAAACATTGTACCTAAATCCAAAACATGATCCCTACATGTGAATTTTTGATCTTTTCACACTTCTCACAAAATATGACCTTTGTACCCGAACCTTTACCAATAAACTAAAACAAACACTTTTGAAAAATAATTTATTGACTTTTTTCCACCACAAAAATTAATCAAAACATTTTTTTTTAAAAACCAGTTTTGAAAAAGTCATAAGTAAATAATAAGCAATCTCAAACGCCCTATAAATAGACCGGGTTTTGAACCCGAGAACCAAGAGTTGAACTGAAACCGGTTTGAAACAGGCATGCATAAAAACCGATCTGGACCTGATACAATCCGTAGATCAACCCGAACCGGTACCCACATTTATTAACAGAAGCAGCCTAGTGCAAGTACAAAACACAAACGAACTATGGACACCAAAAACCCGTTTTACATAGAAGTTTGTTTTCAACGAACCAACTGGTGTTAACAGCTTATTTGGATTCAAACATTTGCACAAATCCAGTTTCAGTTAATCTTCGTTTTGCTTATGATTAGTTTTATGTTGAATAATATAAAAAAATAGGGATCTGATTAACTGATTTCGTTTACCACATAAACAATGAAATTAACCAAGTTAGTAAAAAATTTGTCACAAAAACCATGGTTTAGGAACTGCAGAAACATGAGTTCAGGTGTTGTGAAAGAGAGGGCTGATTGTGTGGTTATAGGTGCTGGTGTTGTGGGAATAGCTGTAGCTAGAGAACTGGCTTTGAATTATGGTAGAAATGTGTTGGTGATTGAGTCGGCTTCGGGTTTCGGTACCGGTAGTAGTTCTCGTAATAGTGAAGTTATTCATGGTGGTATCTATTATCCTCCTGGTTCTCTTAAGGTTTATCTCTTTTATGTTGTTTGGTTCATGCTTGTTATGGTTTGGTATAGAATTTAGGGGTGTTTGGATGTTTGTTTTAGATTGGATGTTTTTATTTTGGGTGGATTGTTTTATGTTTGTCGCGATGAGTAGTTTTAGTATTTTGCTTTAGGTTGATTATCTAAAGTTGGTTGTTTTAAAGGGTGTTGTTATTCGTACACCAGCAGCCGTACAGTGGACACCAGGCCACCTATGTCATACGGGCCGTGTAGATGGGTAAAAATTAGGTCATACAAGCCATATGAGCTGTAACTTCATATGGGCTGTATGTTGTGGGTTAATACTTCCTCATATGGGTCGTGTTGTCATTTTTAGCCTTCGCATACAGCCGTATGACCCATGTTCACCTTGTTATACGGCCTGTGTGCCAGTGGTGTTTGTTTTAACATTACCCACCTTAAAGCTTTACGGTCTGATGATTATATCCATAAGCTGTCTACTCAAACACTAGAAAATGATTGCAACTTCAAAATGTTATAATAATGGTACAGGAACGTCCTCTTAGGCTAATTGGATTAAGTATCTAGAACCTTTTAAAATGAATCATGGATAATATGTGAAATCGTCTAGCCCCAATGTTATGATCTTTATGATTTTCTTTGCGCGTCAACCTAAATCTCAAACTAGTAGTCAACCTAATTCTTCATGGCACGTAATCTGCGAGTGCTAGGAAATGGCCCACTTTTTCATAACCTCATGGATTAGTGCCATGTGACATTAGGCTGATGTATAATTACTCATTCGTTTTGTGGAAACACATCCACTTTTCTAAGAGAGATAATAACATAACAAATCGTTTCAGAATATAAAGTTGATTTGTCATCGATTTGTCATCAACTAAGTATAAAGTTTAGGCACTTTTTGGTAAGACTGTGAGCAGAAACAATAAACAAGAGACATGTTTGATTGCTGATAATGATATATATATTGTAGGGTCGTTTTTGCGTTAGAGGAAGAAGACTACTGTATGATTACTGTAAAGAACATGGGATTCCTCATAAGCAGATTGGGAAGTTAATTGTAGCAACTAGGTTTGAGGAGGTTCCAAAGTTGAGTTATCTGCTGAATCGCGGTAATGAAAATGGCGTAGAAGGACTGAGAGTGATGGAGGCTTCTGAAGCCATGGCAATGGAGCGTCATTTGCAGTGCATCAGAGCTTTATGGTCACCTACTTCTGGGATAATCGATTCACATTCCTTAATGCTCTCACTATTGGTATCACTCTTTGTTTAGTTAATAACACACGTATGCAACAGTAAAAATTCAGCTAAAGTAAAATTTAGAAAACATGCTCTAGTTCTAGAGGTTGCCCACATTACTAAGTTTGATATTACTAATTATGGTTTTAAATATAATTATAATATTAATATCACTTTTTACATAAAGCGATTTAGGTGATTTTTGACAGTTTCCTTTTAAAATATTATTATCAGATTTGGACCACTTGGCTTATTAGAAATTAGACGCATAACATAATTCAAATCGACCCATTCTTTAGCTAAATCAAATGTGGGTGATCAATGTCTTCCAAGTCATATTTCAACATTTACAGTGAGATTTTCTTGTCAATACTTCAAAATTTTCAGGTTCAGAGTTCATATCTCTTAAATGTTATCCACTGTGAGTTTAGGGTGAAGCTGAAAGTCACGGAACAACGTTTTGTTACAACAATACTGTGGTGGGTGCTCATCTTGAAGGAAATCAAATTTATCTTCACGTTTCCGAAACTGAATCTGTAAAAAACTGGGATCATAATTCTCAACAACACCCTGATATTCTACTTCTTCCTAAGCTCGTAGTGAACGCCGCAGGCTTGAGTTCCACTGCTGTTGCCAGGTGTTTCCATGGCATAAAACCCGGAGTAATCCCTCCGTCTTATTTTGCCCGAGGTTGCTATTTCTCCTTATCAAGTAGTAGAGTTCCACCATTCAAACACCTGATTTATCCTATACCCGAGGATGGCGGTCTTGGAGTGCATGTTACTCTGGATCTAGACGGCCAAGTCAAATTTGGGCCAGATGTTGAATGGTTGGATCCTATAGATGATATCTCAAGCATACAGAACAAGTAAGTTTAAAATTTAAATAGTTGAAACTTTGTTTTTTTGTGAATATAAATGAAATGAATTTAGATGTATTAAGATTGTTTTAGAATTATTGCAAACTTGGTTTTCAAAACCGAGAAGTACACTGAGGCGGCGTTTCCTAGAACCGAGGTACAAAGCGCTTAAGCCGCAGCGCTTTTCGTACTCAAGGCTTAAGGTGCTTGTATAATTTTTCTTTATATATTTTTCATAGGATTTTTTGCATCCCCTACTTATGTATGATTTATTATATAAATTACATACATGTACAACCTAAAAGCCTGATGTACAACATCTTGAGGACCTGATCCAAAAAACCCTGCTTACGAAAAGCGCGCCTCACCTGAGCTTCATCTACAACACTCGCTTTGCCTACACAAAAGCGATGGGGGTTGTGCCTGAGTTCGCCTTGCACCTAGGCGCACTTTTTAAAACCAAGATTACAAAATTATACCACGGCGTAGCGAATTTATCATGATCAAGTATTTAGTATGCGATGGCATGATGGGCAGTTTGGGTAACAGGTTGTCAACACAGAAATATGTTTCCCTTTTTCTTTTCTTATTTTTATCGAGTTTAGCAATAATGGGTGAGTTAAATATATTTATACAAACTATAACAGTAAGAAAATATTTCAATAAGACAGCTAGGAGGGTTTATCCACTTTGAATACACTTTGGAGAATTTTCTAATTTCTACCCATTCGACCCGTTTCCACTTTAGCTGAAGACTCGTGTTCTCTCACTCATTTAGAAAACTCAAATCACCCATTTACTCATAAATGGGCCTAAGTTCCATACTTCTATCTAAGATTGCATTCTCTTAGAATTCTGATTGCATGTTGAATTCCAGGTTTGATTATACAGTACGTGCTGACCGGGCTAAGAAATTTTATCCAGAAATCAGGAAGTACTACCCTGCATTGAAGGACGATTCATTGCAGCCTGGTTATGCTGGTATCAGACCAAAGGTTTCTGGCCCAGGAGAGGGCTTTGCTGATTTTATCATTCAGGTTCTTTTATAATTCATTTTTGTTACACGTCGATAGTTCATAAGATTTTCTAAAATTTCTTATAAGGTTTGGCCTTAAAAAAGTCTACACCTTTCATTTCCAGAAGTGTTTGATAGGTGTCAGTAGAGTCGAACACTCTTTTCGTAAAATAAAAAAGCAATAAAACGATTTAGGAGGTTTTGTGCATAACATGCCACACTTTGGCCGATCGGCCCATTTCCTTTTTTGGCTATTTGTATTTTCATATTAGTGCTTGAGCCGCTAGGGATGAAAGATGCAGGATCCATGTCCATGTAATTAGTTGACGAGTTAGGATTTTGTATTGTAGGGAGAGGAGTCTCATGGGATACCCGGACTTGTAAACCTCTTTGGAATTGAATCGCCTGGTCTGACTTCTAGTATGGCCATTGCAGAGCATGTTGCTACCAAGCTTTCTGTTTAATATCTTAATTGCCAATCACACCAAAATACCAAATGTATGCTTTTTTTCATCATCTTTCTCTATTGAATTGTACTTTATTTGTTGACTTGTTGTATGTACATTTAACAAGTTAAATAGCTGACAAAATGGAACCGACTTCAATTTCGGTTTGTAACTTTATTAAAGAAATTGGAAGTAAATGTAAAACATTAACAAATGACAAATTTGCCCCCTACGTTTTTTTTGTAAAATTTATATAAACATTGTTTTAAATCATCCAATTTGAAAAGATTATTATAAAACTCTCATTTTAGTAAATACTTTATTTGTTTATAACTAATGATCTATGCGAAGCAGAAGTAACAGCCGCATATTGGGTTACAAATCAATACAGGTTTTGAGCAAAAATTGGGTTCGTGTCAAAATGAGCTTCTTTAAAAAAGTATCAGTTTGGTTTGGGTAAAAACAGGTTCTGCCCAAAATGGAGTCGGGTCGAAATGAGTCGCCTGGAAATAAAAATACCAAAATAGGTACATTTGCTACTTTTTAGATTGGCTAGTGGCGACGGTGGAGGTTGTTGCGGCAGTGATAGTGGTGGAAAGATCTATCACAATGTGTATGGAGCATCTTCTGAAGACCATCTGAGGACTTGGACCAAGCATCAACAAGTGCTTTCAATATGACAATTTCTTTACACGCATTTTAGTTTAATCGTATTGTTTAGAAATTGTGTGCTTGTTGTTATGTAGTTTGTCATCAACTTTGTTATCACTTTCTAATTTCTTCCACACTTGCAATAAGTAATGAGATGTAGTTGCAATTTTAGCCATTTGAGTAGCACAATAAGAACAAGGAGAATCAGTTGCCTCATTTTCATATGCCATGAGTGCATAGGTTGCATGTTCTTTAGTCAAATTCTTAGCCTTCACTAAATCACTGTATTGAATTGGTCTATATCATCAAAGGCGGTGTCGTTAAAGTATGAAACAACACCAGAGGTTTGAGTCAATGGCTTCACCCGTTCTACAAGGTTGTTATGGTGGTAGGGGTATTGATGGTGCAACAATGGTTGTAGCACAAGGTGTATAACTCTTAGTTAGCTTTACCCCTTAGCTTATCTTTTGATCTTGCCGCACATTAACAGCACAATTTTCCATGCAGTTGCGGCAAAATCAGTTGAGTGCGATCTTCGGTTTTTTAAAATGGCAATTACTTTCCATTGACTAGGCAGTGATCTCATAAACTTCTTGAACAGGTCTTTATTCTCACTTACTAGGCATGTAAATCTCATCATTAATGCAAATGAAACTCTTTAATGAACTAGAATTTGCCCCTTGTAGCCTGCACATCAAGTGTGTCTTCCAGTGACTCACACACGCTATTCTAAAACTCGTGACAGCGAAATAGACCTTGATTGATGCTATTGGGTAGGTCCATGGAACGCATCCCCAATGCTTTACGATCAACAATTCATCATTCATCCTGTTAAGGTTTCTTTACAGTACTTTGCAGGTCCCGTAATAAGTTTCTTGTTTGGTCAGAAGCAACCACATAGATGTAAGGGTTGTTCAGAATGGAATGTCACAGTGTGCAACATTATAGATGATCATGAAGTGGGTCATCTTGTGCTTACACATATCCTCAGTTCGATTTGGAGATCTAGTAATGTGTAGTAATGTGCTATGATGATCAAAACAGTTGGTGAAAAATGATTCAGAAGGTAATTCAAGGTATAAAGTCCAGAAGCTCTAAACACAAACTCAAACTCAATTCTAACGTCGTCTGAACATCAAGACTGGGCAAAAATGGGTTGTATAAAATATTTAACTTAGAGCAAAAAAAAAAAAACTTGAAGGTTGAAGAAAAAAAAAAGTTTTGTTTGTTTGGTGAACAAAATAAAAAGAGTTATAATTTTACAAAAATTTTGAAAGGTTGCAAATCATCCAAGATTCTTTCATCAATAGTGCACTCACTCACAAATTAAAGGATATGTACCAACCATAGGCTTAACATGTGTATACCAAGGAACCCATCATGTGTTTTTTTGCAACGGCTTACAACAAAAAAGAAAAAATAAAAATAATTAGCAGAAGTGCAAGTTAGCGATAATGTCAATGTTTTCAGAACCGGACCAGAAGTCCAGATCTCTCACCGGGTCACCTGTCCAAAGAACCGGCAAAAAATATAAAAAAAATCCAAAAAATTATAAAATTTCCGGTCCGACCACCACATGCCTGGTTCAAACTTTGACCCGGACCAGTCTAACCACCGGTTCCCGGTCCAACCGGTCCGACCGGCCGGTCCGGGTCTGAAAACACTGATTAATGCACTGTTGTTAAGATCATACCTAAATTGTTATGCATACTAATTTAATTTTTTCTTAAATAACTCCTTACTTTATTCGAAGGCACATAATAAATATTTCCAAGCTAGCTCGCAGTAGGACAATGATCATTAGTAAAACAAATGGTAAGTCGGTTCAGGTTCCTAAAACTCATATACAATTGGGAAGAGATAACGTATAAAGCGTCTAAAAATACGAAGCCTACGAAGCCACGAGAGCCATTGGATTTAGGCGGTGGCAAGATCGTAATTAGGAGCCTTAATCACACTTCAGTTAACCTAACCAGGGGTAATTTAGGTAAAACGGGTTTAAATTTGAAGAAAAACGTAATAACAGACGTTCAACAATTGATCGAAACGTAAAATCAAATCAAAATTATTTCAACAATTAAGCAAACAATTGCAATCGATTACATGTTTCGAATCATGGAACAATCAAAAACTTTGATTTGAATCATAAATCAGTTACTGATTTGCAGAAAAATTGAAAAACAGAGCATTGCTTTAGATCATTTAAAAATCACATTAATCCTATTGAAAAAACACAGTGAACGCATGAAATATTAATAAAAAACATAGAATTTTAATAAATATAATTACAATTACAGAGAAAATGCATTTTAAAAACATTCAGATTAAGAACACTTTATTCTTTGAAACAGACGCACTTATGTTTTAAAAGGTGCGTCTAAACATCACATTAAATCACAGGGTAAAAAATGTAAAATGCATAAACAGACGCACTCATATATCATCAGACGCACTCATATGCATAAACAGACGCATTCACTGTAAAAAAACAGACGCACTCATAACCAAACAGACGCACTCGTATAAACATCAAACGCACTCATATGTTTTTCCCAATTTTATATAAACTATACATGTAATGATTACATCTACAAGTTGCATATCTTATTAGTTGTGTAAAATCAGTGTATTAACTATGATTTGATTGGTAATGAATTTAGATAAAACAGGTACTTCAATACTCAACTACCACCTAATTACTTTTCTATTTTTTAGTCTATAAATAAAGTATGATCTAAGAATCTAAATCATACTCCTTCATCAAAAAAACACAAAAAACACAAAAAAAATGGCAGAAAATCAAATAGAAGCAATAAACAACCTTCAAGTGAAAACAGTCATCATGGTGGACTGTATCTCAGAGATTCAAGATGACCTCAACTCATCTTGTGTGGTTATGGGTGCACAAAATGAGGTTCAGAGACAATACAAGAAGAACCTAGACCTCATAGAGAAGCTGATGAAGGAGGAAGAGAAGACACCATTCACAGATGCAGCTATTGAGCAACTACACACTCAAGCATTTGACAACCTCATCTCCCAGTCACTTAGCAACACACAGACCTGCATCCTCAAAAACATGTCAAAAAAACAGAAGGCAAGGGATGCAATCTTGGGTGGCAAGTGATGATGCTTGTTATGTGATGGTGTTTTTGTTGTGGTTCTTTGTATTTCTTTTTTTTCTGCTTTAAGTGGTTGTTTTTTTTTTTTTGGTTTAATGGTGGTGGTAGTGGTAGTGGTGGTAGTGATGGTGGTGATGGTAGTGGTGGTGGTAGTGATGGTTGTGGTAGTGGTGATGGTGCTGGTAATAGTGGTGGTGGTAATGGTAGTGATGGTGGTGGTGTAATAGTGGTAGTTGTACTACCTGTTTTTCATATATAATATGAACTTTTTAGTTATTTTGGAAACAGACGCATTGTTAAAAAAACAGACGCATTCGTATAAAGAACAAAGGGTAAATAACATACAAACCATAAAACAGACGCATTAGTAAAATGTTCAGACGCACTCATGTTTAAAAATTTACAAAATGTCCACTGCAACTATCTAACACAACTCCTCATCATCATCAGAAACTTCCAATTCTATCTCTTCATTATCAACAACATCATCTTCGGCAATTTGATCATCTTGTTCGCCTTGCGTCTGCGTCGTCTGCGTTGAAGCACCCTCTTTGGCATGTTTTCGTCGATCATGGCCACTTTTTCCGCATATAGCACAATTCCTCTTTCTTTTGCCGGATCGACTAACCTTTACTTCCTTGCTGGACTTTATTCGCTTCTGCTTGCCACGTCCTTTGTTCTTTATACCATTCGGAAGCCTAATAGTGGGTTCAGCATTTGATGGTTTCTCATAACCAAGAAGAGAGGCATACCTATCATGCTTACTCTGATGATTAGGTCTCTTAAACCTGCCCTCATCAACCTTCTTAACCATCTCTTTGATTTTGTCATTAACCAAGGTTAACTCTGCTAAATCTGAAATTAGAGAGTTTGCAAGATACTCACCACCCAAAACAATCTCCCGTGCAATACGCCTTGCCTCTTTAGTCTTGTCATCACCAAACTCACCTGTTTCAAATGAATACTTGATTTCATTTGGAACAACATCTTTTGTCCACCTCTTCACAATGTATCTTTTCGGGAATCTATACACTTTCATCAACCTTAATATGAAAAAAATATGCCTACACAAAAGCCCATACTGCTCAAACCTCTTACATGTACATAATGTAGTCACATCCTCATCACCATCAACAAGTTCCTTTTTGAACAAAACCTGTAAAAAAAGGATAATAAACATTAATGTGCAGTTTGGACGCACCCATTAATATAAACAAACGCATTCATTGTTTAAATACATCAAAAAAACAATAATTTGCAGTTTGGACGCACTCATTAACATAACAGACGCATTCATTAAAAATGTCAATAAAAAACAAAAAATACCTCAATAAAGCCTTGTCCCTGTGCTTGTGGATCATCAACATAAACCTTTAAAAACCCTTCTTCATCAGCCCTTTGCATATGAACACTTATTAATCCTTCGTAACTGGCATATATTTCTTATTGGATATCAAAGAAGATAGTCCGGGTAAATATTTTAGCAGCCTCTTGTTCAATAGGGTTTTGAGTCTACATATCAGGAGTTGTATGTCTTGAGTCATGGTCATTCTTCCTATGATTAAATCTCTGAGCTTCAAGGGACGTCTCAAAATGGTTGAAAAACTCAACAAGAGTCAACTGAGAATTTGCCACCTGGCAAAAAAAATGATTCTCACTCTCAAATCTTGATGTTGTCCTCATTAGCCCAGACATAGGTTCATTCCGGTAAAAAGCAGGGATCCACATCGATCTCAGGTCAAACATGTCAGACAACCAAGTGTTCTCATTTAATTGGTAATCAAAAATAAGTACACCCCACTCGAAATCAAAATTCTCCGGACTGATGGAATCTGTCCAGACAATTGCACAAATCCTCTTTTTGAACTCATCATCACTGCACAATGCACTACCAACCTACAAAAAACATAAAACAGACGCAGCCAGTTAGTATTAGACGCATTAACATTAGAAAATAAATACATTTAAACAAACGCACTCATTGATAAAAATGGACGCACTCAATGCAAATGCATCAATAAAACACTATTCAGACACACTCTTCTATAAAACAGACGCACTCATGATTTAACACAAAAACGAAGTTGCTACAAACCTTATCAGAAACCTTCTTCATGATATGCCACATACACAGCCTATGTCTGCTGTTTTGAAAAACCAGCTGGATTGCATTTTTCATAGCCGGATCTTGATCAGTTACAACAACTTTGGGATGCTTTCCAAAACATTTGGAAAACGATTGTAACAACCATGTATAAGATTCAGTTGTCTCTGATGACAACAAACCTGCACCGAGTGTGACGTTACGACAGTGATTATCAATTCCAGTGAATGGTACAAAAACCATCTTGTACCTACAATAACCAATAAAACAAATTTTAAAAAAAAATTAAAAACATGTCATATTTGGATAACAAAGCTTAAAAAATAGAATTTAAAACATACTTGTTAGTGTTGAATGTTCCATTAAACGAAATCACATCTCCAAATTCCATGTAATTCCTCTTACATAAAGCATCCGCCCAAAATAATCCAGTTAATGCATTCTTTTGATCAACAGAATACTCAAATGAAAAATCTGGCAGGAACTTCTTCTTGTCCCTAAGCCTAGACACAATCATATCTGCATCAAACTCACCAATGAAGCTGTTTAAGCCACCTTTGAAGTTCTTACAATCAGTTGCAGTTGCACCTACATGCTCAAAACCTCCATACTTGGTCTTCATAATGTTAAAAGCTTTGACAAGACCCATGTTCAATGAAGACAGCTCACATATCATCTCTTCTTGAGTATGTGTCAGCTTCCTATTAGCTGCTAGAAAATGAATGTCACTCTCATGGACAAACGGATGATTATGACCTTCCTTAAAGCCATAAACCTTGAATTTTTTTCCATCATCAGAGTTTAGCCTGACATGTGCAGGACATCCAGTCCTGATCGAAGGCCTTTTCCTTGACTTAGCATCTTTGCTATAACTCTCTTCACCTACTTTGACTGGCTTAAAACCCTCCTTATAGCATACAAAGTACCTAAGTCTTAAAATACCTTTTCGCACTTCTGAAGTGCCCTTTCGAATAGCAAAACCACTAGCCTTTGCATATTTTGCATAAAACTCTTGTGCATGCTCAATACTAGGGAACTCCATGTCCTTTAAAGGTTTGAGAGAATCAGGTACATCAGGTATATATGTGTTACTAGCTAGGTCATCAACAGGAACATCAGTTGCAACACCTACAACAAAACAAAAACAAACGCACTCATACAGAAAAACAAACGCACTTATTAAAAAAAGTTTGGAATCCAGACGCATTCATGTATACAAATCAGACGCATTCATATATTATCAGTATCAGATATTAAGTAAAATACAGTTTACAACAGACGCACTAACATATTAGATCAGACGCATTTGAATATAATTGCAGGTTAAAAACTAACAAAATACCTTGAACTCTAAATTCGTTGATGAGGTTCAAACTATGAATATCAACATCCTCATTAGTGTTTTCGATCAAGTCTGAACACAAATAAAAAACATCATGTTAAGAAATCTATCATAACACAGAGCTCTGTTTTCAACTAAAACAGAGGATGATAATCCTACCATGAAAAGCATTATGATCAGGCACTAGATTAGAATTCTCAGCATCAACATTCTGCTCTTCAACTGAGAAGTTTAAATCTGATAAAAACAAAAACAAAAATTAAACAAAACTACAAAAAAATTGATTAATTAAATACGAATACACTTACCGAACATGATGAATTGATCGATTAACTGTAATCGTGATAAAAAAATTGAGAGATTGAATTGTAATTGGAATGAAACGTAATGTGTGTGTGTGATCGTCTGTGTTTTTAGAATTCAAATTATGATTTGAAATATCGTTTACAAAAATAACTAACGTGAATCACGTAATCAGTTACGTGTGAAAAGGTCTGTAATGCCCTTGGGTTAAACTGATTTAATATTAATTATAGTTTGGTTAGGTTAACTGAGGTTTGGTTAATATGACACTTGGCATTCACTGGTGGCTTCTTATTGCTTCTTATGTTAAGAAGCTTTATACCATATACTTTCTCTATACAATTTTGGGGTTCAGTTTCGGTTATACGAGTTTTAGGAACCTGAACCGACTTATCATTGCAATCTCAACGGCTTATAACATTCCACGTGTTCTCATCCAAAGTCCTCCTTTCTATATCTTTGTCTCCTGATCAAAATCCCACTCTCAATTTTTCTTGGGTTCTAGGATTCATACACCCCGTGACATCATATTTAGGGTGCATGACATCACATTTTGGGTATGTGGCAGCTTTCTATTGGTGTGTAGTATGGGCCAGGGTGTATGAATCCTAAAGTAGAGGTGTATGAATCCACAACCCCTTTTTCTTTCATTATTTCTGTCACTATCTTTTGGCTTTACATCACCGCCCCACCGACGTCACCAGCCGGACACAAACGGCGGTTCAGGTCGTAAAACGGATACTTCATCCTACTCACCGCTCATACGTCATCGGTTCATCCTCTTTGCCAACCGATTATAGTTTTCGCTTCGTTTCCCTCTGCGAACCGTTTTTAACGGGTACTTTTTCTTTCTTCCTCTACTTTTGTTTAGATGTTATCTGCGAACCGTTCTTTGCATATAAAATAAGAGGTATGTCTTCCATTTTATCTTGGTTGTCCTATGCGATTTTAGATTCAGTGAGTTGGTTAGGGGGTTTATGATAATGGAAACTTTATAACGACTTCATGAAGTAATCAAACAATCGCAAGTTTGGTTGTCAGGCTGGGAATTAAAAAGTAGTTTCATTTAATAGGATGTCAACCCTATAGTTGTATCAACAATTGTTGTTAGGTAGTGATACTGTACAGATGAAGAATTTAGTTTTTTTACCTTCGATGCCATATAAAAAATTATGTTGTCAGCATCCTTTTGAACATCACTGAATAAATGATATAATACATCATGTGCCGGAGTGTTAAAAAAAGTAAAAAGATGAGAGTAATGTCTTGGTGTTTGCATATTAGGTCGTTGTGGAATGATGCAGACACTGATGGTGTTACCGCAGGATTTGTTCCATTGGTGCAAATGCAAGGATTTTCGTTTGTGGTCTACTTCATAAGCAGCTAATTGAGCGTTTTTTCTGCTTTTGATGTTTTTGTGTGTACTGTTCGAACTAACCGCTTAAAAAAATCACAGCCCGCCGCGTAGCGCTGGGTAAAAAACTAGGTGGGTTTTAAAAAGTAACAAAATCAAGTCATCAATTTTGTCTGATTCAGTCTACTTGATTGACTCAATGAGATTGGGTTAATCGTTTCAAGTTCTGTTTGCCACAATAAATTTCGCCATACCCCTCGGTTTCCGCCCTTAATTGGCTAAATACACAGCTTCTCAGGTTGCCTGGAGTTGCTACCTGCTAGTTTGAGACAAAGGCTGTACAATCACAAAGCCAGGTGAAAGTCAATAAAAGAACAAGTTTAGGATGAACTTGTATAACAAAATAAAGTAAAAGGGCTTAAATTGTAAAGAACTAAAAGCACAAGGACTAAGTAGAAAACTAATTTCAATAAAACAGTGATGGCAACTGAACTTTTAACTGGATCGATATACCCGATATAACAACAAACAGCAACGATTCTCTATGAGCTACAGTCACACCACCCGAAAGAGATACGTTGAGCAGAATTTCTAACCCGAAACTCTCGATACAGTCACACCACGAGAATCTGGCTTAGTTGTCCAAGATCACCTTCTAACTTTCTGCCAAAAATTAGAATAGCAAGGAACAAAATATCCTCTAAGTGCAGAGAATACATTTTAGGAAAATCAAATCTGACATTCTCATTTCCAATTTTCGAATACATAGGTTTGAAAGGAAATAACTGACAAACACCACTACCCCACGTTTCCTACACTTTTGGGAATTTAAATAACTACTTTGACAACTTCAAAAACAAATAAATAAAAAGAAACTGAACTGGAAGTACTAAAAGAAAATAAACAAAGACATTTTGTGGAATAAAACGTGGGGGTCTTTGACTTCAGTCAAGTACTGGATAGTCCAGCTGGGCCAGGTTGATCCATTTTTGAATTGGGCCTGCTGATGCTGGTTCATGTGACTGGACCGGGGCCTGCCTATCATCCTCTCCATCTTCGGAAAAGTTTGACCTCAAACTTGGAAGAGGCTCATCAGGATCGAAATATGGCTGCAGATCAGCAACATTGATGGTGGCTGAAACTGATGAATTTCCTGGTAGATCAATTTCATAAGCATTGTCATTCACCTTGGCAAGAACTTTAAATGGACCATCAGATCGAGGACTTAATTTAGAAAGACGTTTAGATGGAAACCGGTCCTTTCGAAAATGAAGCCATACTAGATCACCTGGTTTAAAAAGAACATGCTTCTTCCCTTTGTCACGCCGATACTTAAGAAGTTCATTAGTCTTCATAATCTTGTCATGAATACGCTGATGAATAGATTTGATGTCTGCAGCTAAATCACTAGCATCTTTGCTGAATTTTGTGGAAGTATCAAGGACAGCCAAATCAAGTGGAGTGGATGGGTTTAAACCATAAACAGCCATGAAAGGGCTGATTCCTGTCGTTTTACTAGGAGCTCGATTATAAGCGAATTCAGCCCGAGGCAATAAATCTTCCCACTGTTTCAAGTTAGAGGTAATGAGAGCGCGCAACAAAGAACCAAGGGTACGGTTAGTGACTTTGGTTTGCCCGTCGGTTTGAGGATGACTTGATGTACTAAACTTGAGCTTGGTGCCTAACTTTCTCCACAATGTCAACCAGAAATGACTTAAAAACTTGACGTCCCGATCACTGACCATAGTCTTAGGTACCCCATGAAGGCGGACTATTTCTTTGAAGTATAAATTGGCAATCTGAACAGCATCATATGTCGTGTGGCAGGCAACAAAATGAGCCATCTTGGAGAATCGGTCGACCACAACCATAACAGAATCCTTTTGGCGCTGTGTACGTGGTAAGCCGGTGATAAAATCGAGGCTGACATCCTCCCAAGGAGCAACCGGTACCGGGAGTGGCATGTACAACCCATGTGGAGAAGACTGACCTTTGGCTTTATGACACTGCAGACATCGCCGAATAAAATGTTCCACATCACGACTCATCCTAGGCCAAAAGAAATGACTGCGCAGTATGTGGCTTGTCTTATCAATGCCCAGATGGCCAGCTAAACCCCCTTCATGTGCCTCTTGTATGATAACCAAGCGAATGCTGTGGCGCGGAATACAAAGTTGCTGTCTTTTGAACAGAAACCCATTTAAAACATGAAATTCACCAGTAGCATGGTGTTGACAATTGACATAAATCTCCCCAAAGTCGGGATCCGACGGGTACTCATTCTGCAATAGCTCAAACCCAATTACTTTTGGTTGAAGTGAAGTAAGTAGTGAGTACCTGCGAGACAAAGCATCGGCTCCTTTATTGAATTTTCCAGCCTTGTGTTTGATGGTGAAAGTAAAGGCCTGGAGGAATTCCACCCACTTAGCATGACGAGGCTGCAACTTATGTTGGCCTTGAATGTACTTTAATGCTTCATGGTCTGAATGTAAGATGAACTCCTTGGAAATCAGATAATGCTGCCAATGCTCCAACGCCCGGACGATTGCATAAAACTCTTTGTCATAGGTGGAATATCGCCGTTTGGCATCATTGAGCTTCTCGCTGAAGTAAGCAATGGGGCGGTTCAGCTGGGAGAGAACAGCTCCAATTCCTACTCCGGATGCATCACACTCGACCTCGAACACTTCAGTAAAACAGGGTAGCGCCAAGACTGGAGTAGAAGATAATTGTTGTTTGAGCTCATCAAAAGCGAGTTGAGCATGTGGGTTCCAAACAAATGTCTTGAGCTTTGTTATTTCAGTCATTGGAGCCACAATAGTGCTGAAATTCTTTATAAAACGCCGGTAAAAGGAGGCGAGACCGTGAAAACTCCTCACTTGTTGAATTGTTTGAGGAACCGGCCAGTCACTAATTGCTTGTATTTTTGTTTTATCCACCTGAATTCCCTGTGCTGAAACAAGATAACCAAGAAAAGTTACTTGATTAGTAAAATATTCACATTTGTCCAAGTTCCCATAGAGCTTTTCCTGGTCAAGCACTTGGAACAATTGTGATAGGTGGGATTGATGCTCTTCTGGGGTTCGGCTATACACGAGGATATCGTCAAAATAAACAACAATAAAGCTGCCCAAAAACGGTTTCAATACATGATTCATCAACCTCATGAATGTGCTAGGTGCATTCGACAGCCCGAAAGGCATGACGAGCCATTCGTATAACCCTTCCTTAGTCTTGAAAGCAGTCTTCCACTCATCTCCTTCATAAATTCGAATTTGATGATAGCCGCTTCGTAAATCGACTTTAGAAAACACTGTAGCACCGTGAAGTTCATCCAGTAAGTCATTCAGCCTTGGAATGGGAAAACGGTATTTGATTGTAATTTTGTTTATCGAACGACTGTCCATACACATCCGCCATTCTCCATTCTTCTTCGGTACAAGCAAAGTGGGTACTGCACATGGACTGAGGGATTCACGAATAAGTCCCTGTTCCAGCAATTTATCAACTTGTCTTCTGATTTCGGTGGTTTCTTGGGGGTTGGTTCGGTAAGCGGGTTTGTTGGGTAGGGCTGAACCAGGTATGAGATCAATTTTGTGTTGGATGGATCGTTTAGGTGGTAGGCCAGGGGGAATTTCAGTAGGGAAGACTTGGGAATATGATTTTAATAGAGCATGTAAAAGAGGGGACAACATTGGTTTGACTGGGTTCTTGTCTTCATCAAGGCCTAGCAAGACAAATTCTTTGATGGGTTGATATTCATGGTATTCAGACTGTAATAGGGTGCTCAAAGAAGGTGTTGGTTTTGGGGTATGTGTTGAGGGGGTGAGTGGGGTGAGGATAATTTTACGGTTGTTGTGTACGAATGTATACGTATTAAGATACCCATCATGAATTGCTCGCCGATCAAACTGCCAGGGACGCCCAAGTAGTACGTGACAGGCATCCATCGGAATAACATCACACCACAATTCATCCGAGTATGACTTACCTATGCTGAAAGACAACAATACCCGGTGGGAAACTCGTATACCCTTTCCCTGATTTAGCCACTGAATCACATAAGGAGTAGGATGGGGCTGAATAGGAAGGTTCAACTTGGTGACTAAGGTCTGAGAAGCGACATTAGTGCAGCTACCCCCATCTATTATCACAGTACAAACCTTTTGTGCTATTGTACAACGGGTGTGAAAGATAGACTCTCGTTGGAGAGTTTCCTCCGGAGCTGGAGTGGTGTTGAGTGTCCGACGAACAACTAGACACGGACCGTCATCTGGACCAGTCACCTCTTCTTCCTCGTCATCTGGTGATTGAACGGTGGCAACCAGATCAGTCCTAAACTCGTAACCCCCTGCTTGTTCAAAATCGGCCAGTGAGATAATCCTCTTATTGGAACATTCTGAAGCAATATGTCCCAATCCTTGACATCGGAAACATCGACGTGGTACTTTTAGATTTTCAGATTTGGTGTTGGAGGTGGATGGTGGTTTTGTCTGGGTGGGGTTAAAGGTTTTATTTGTGAAAGTGGGCTTGGAGTAGGAAGTGGGCTTAGTGAAGGATCTATTGGGCTCAAATTTATTCTTGCCTTTTTGTTGTGAATCCACTTTATGGGACAGTAAAGTGAGTTCTGCTAGGTTTTGGTAGGGATACAACTCAACAACATCAGCAACTCGTGATGACAAGCCTCCCAAGTAGCGGACAAGGGTCTGAGGATCATCTTCTGGTATGTCGCATTTCATCAGAAGATATTCGAATTCGCGGGAATATTCTTCAGCGGTACCGGATCCTTGCTTCAACGAGTGTAGTTGTGAAAAACTATTCTGAATATAGTACGTAGGTAAGAACTTTTGTTTCATTTTGGCCTTCATCTTTGGCCAGGTTTGAATCTTCTCTTTCCCGGCTCGTTCCCGCTTCAGACATGTATTCGACCACCATGTTGATGCATATTTGCGAAGCTTGAGAGCAACAATTTTAACCTTGTTGTCCTCGGTTGTCTGCTTATAATCGAATACCCGTTCCACAGTCCGCAACCACTCTACGAACTCATCCGGATCCAACTTCCCATCATACTCAGGTATGTCAACTTTTATATCATTTGGATGCCAATTGTGTGATCCATCTTTGTTAACCGTTCCACCAGATGTGGACCCTTCACCTTGATTTTGGGAAACTACCAACTCGTGAATTTGCTCCTGCATTGCTTTCATCTGTTGCGCCATCTCCCGCTTATCTGCCTCCATAGTTTCAAGAATCTTCTTCAAATCAGTCGAACTTCGGGTATCCATAGCTCTGATACCAAATGATGGCAACTGAACTTTTAACTGGATCGATATACCCGATATAACAACAAACAGCAACGATTCTCTATGAGCTACAGTCACACCACCCGAAAGAGATACGTTGAGCAGAATTTCTAACCCGAAACTCTCGATACAGTCACACCACGAGAATCTGGCTTAGTTGTCCAAGATCACCTTCTAACTTTCTGCCAAAAATTAGAATAGCAAGGAACAAAATATCCTCTAAGTGCAGAGAATAAATTTTAGGAAAATCAAATCTGACATTCTCATTTCCAGTTTTCGAATACATAGGTTTGAAAGGAAATAACTGACAAACACCACTACCCCACGTTTCCTACACTTTTGGGAATTTAAATAACTACTTTGACAACTTCAAAAACAAATAAATAAAAAGAAACTGAACTGGAAGTACTAAAAGAAAATAAACAAAGACATTTTGTGGAATAAAACGTGGGGGTCTTTGACTTCAGTCAAGTACTGGATAGTCCAGCTGGGCCAGGTTGATCCATTTTTGAATTGGGCCTGCTGATGCTGGTTCATGTGACTGGACCTGGGCCTGCCTATCAAACAGCTTCTAGCGTTTTCCTCAGGGTTTTAGGGGTTTCTTGAATCAGGTTCACTCCCTCTCTCTGTATCTATATTACATTCTTCTTCAATTTTTTATTTACATAGTTTTAATGGTTAACCTAATTCACCCACAACAATTTCTTGGCTTATTATTTTATAAAATGTGAGCAAATTAAATTAAATATTTGTTTCTTCAGGAACTACAATAATGATGGATACAATAATTACTTCGGAACCATCTTCCAATTCATCGCAGTTGAATCCTCCATCCCGTACTGTTTGTCGTGTGTATGTTTTTTTTTAACTTTGTAATTTAATTTTACAGTTATATAATTATTTATTATCATATAGCCTTGATGTTTAATTTTGCTTGGTTGTGTTATGACACTGCTATTTGGATTGGAATTAAGTTAATGGTTTTAGGTGATTTTGTGTGTTCAATTGCAGGTGTCAAAAGCAGTTTTCGCAGTATACGTGCCCGCGGTGTAACACTCGCTATTGTTCCCTTCCGTGTTACAAGGTAAGCTTATCTTTGTTCTTGTTGTGTAAAATAGTTGCATTATGTATTTATATTGTGATATGCATTGGAACTGTTTTGGTTATAGAGAATAAATTGACAACCACTTTGGAATTTGTTTAGCTGTATAGTTAAGAACATAGATGTGAATTTGGACTTGAATATACGTGTTTGTATTTGCTAATGAGAAAAGCAGGTGCTAATTGTTCTACAATGAAACCTGGAGCGGGTCATCTTGTCGGTTTGGACCATATCTAGCGTTCTTGGGTGGGTCTGGATGTGAACTGTGCCTGTGTGACATATAGATACACCTGTTAGAAGGTGACCTCAGGCTGAAGCACTCTTCGATGGTCAAGTCATAGATATATATTAAGATCAACGTATCGTCTATAAAAAGTATGCATAATGTGTACATAGAAATAAGTGCATATTAAAGAGAGAGAGAGAGAGAGAGAGAGAGAGAGAGAGTTTCCGTGTGGGAGAGTAGGCAGAATGGTTATAAAGAAAGGGATTTGGGTCAGATTGGGCTAGACTTACATAGGCACAAGCTATTACGTTAACAAAGTGTGTCTGTGGTTATGTTATCACTAATTAAGATGATATTGTTTTTGTCTTTTAGTTGTATTATTTAATCCTACTGTAAATGGTTTATGGCTGTTGGAATTTGGTACATTAAATATAGTATTCATAACTTTTTCTTAATAATCTTTGTAGTCGCACAGCCTCAGATGCACGGAATCGTTTATGAGAGACAATGTAATGGAGGAGATGCAGCAGTTAGAACCTGGTGACGACACAAAGCAGAAAATGCTGGACATTCTTAAACGGTTTCATTCAGAGGAAGAGGCTGAGAGCATGGATCATGATGATGACGATGATGATGGTAAGTTATTATTTTGTTTGTATCATTAACAGGCAAGAAAATTTTATTGCCTAATTGTTAATTTATTTTTATTATAAAATTGGGTTTAACAAAATAATGCACTATTGCATTGTTTTTCTGCATCGTATTATTGCAAATTTAGCATTCCACAGACTTTAATTTGTGCCCGTTGATTGAATCTTGCTTGTAGGGGTGGCAGTTTTGACCCGTTTACTTATGAATGGTGCTGATTTGCATTCCAGTTTCATCTCAAACGGTCAATAAGCAACATGTGAAACGGGTTGAAAGTTGATCAAGCCTCAAATTCTATTTTTATAATTCATAAACCCTCCCAAATCATTTTATTCAAGGACTTTGGTATTGTAAAAAATATCATTTTGTAATCATATATTAGGCATTAGTTGTAGGTTTGAAGTTTGACACAGATGTGTTTGCGGGTCTTGCTGCCCTAGACATTTTGACCTGTACCAAAATGACCCGTTTTAACTTGAGCTTGTATTGACCCCTTTAGTCCTTCACCCAGCCCAACTATCGTGCCACCTTTACTTGCATGCTAAACTATTAGATAACTAGCTTGTTTTGTGTTTTTAGGGTCAGCAGAGTCAGCTTTATCAGAGGAGACTATACAAAAAATCATGTCCGGTATGTTTGAAGATTATTTTCTTATCACTATAGAACATATATTTTTTGCTTGCTACCTAAGTAGTTAATGTTAACTTCTTTGCCTCTGTAGGACTTGAAATCAGCTTTGATGATTTATCCACCGAAGAAAAGAAACATTTTCAGAGAGCTGTGGCTTCTGGAGAGCTAGGCAAGCTGATCGAACCATGGGAACCCTGGTGGTTAAAGCCCTCTGCCAGAACCATATCTCTGAGTCGGGAAGGAACCCAACGTGTTCAACCCATAACTAAACATGAACAAGACCCTTCAGACCACACCCACGAGTTTCCACCAGGTCCGGAAACCGCATTACCTCCGGTCAACAAACTTAGCTCAACCGAACCATCCCCACTTTTAGCTATTCATCTTGTGGACATCTTATATAGCTACTGTTTCACTCTTAGGCTATACAATGGAGACTGGCAATCAGACCCCGTGGACTCAGCAACAGTTGTTCTGACCATTTCGTTTGTTTTGGGTCAAAGTGGTCAACCTGAGACCATTTCTGAAGCGTTATCGTACTGTCTGGAACAAACATGCTCTCCTGCTTTCCGACACATGGGTGGGCCACAATTCGGGTTGGGGATTCTAGACGACGTGGCAAGCCTATTATCTCTCGGAGGTGATGGTTTGATCTGCGCGCTTTGTGATTTGCAGAGGACGTTGAAAGCGGGTTTGAGAGAAGCAAAGACAGAAAAGGCCAGGAACGTAAAACGAGCAGAGATGAAAGCGAAGCTTAAATCAGGTGAGAGAAAGGTTTACTTTTTGATGTGTTGGGTGCATGAGCAACCACAAGAGGCTTGGTCATCGTTGGCGGGTTTGGTAATGGCTGAGAAGAATACAACCATGGGTTACATAGGCAATACAAAGGGTAGTTGGAAAGCCCAGAAAAAAGAAGATAGGAAAGGGAAGGTTATAATTGAAGAAGTGTTGTAAGCAGCAATAGCAGTGGTAGAGGTTTTCATGGTCAGGTACGTTTTGACGAAATCATTTGGCCGAATCGCTAACTGTGGTTTTGGAAAAAGAGAAACTGAACCGGCTACTTCCAAAAAAACCAAACCGAACCAGGAGCGGCGTCGGCTACAGTTCATTCATTTCATGTTATAATTTATTTACAAAAATATGTATTTTTTTATGTGTTTAAGGTTAAGGTGCTAATTTTATAATTCTAACATATTAATATTTGTTTGTTTAACCAATTCGATTTGATTTCTCTCAACAAAATTTTCAGTTTACATGTACAAGGATGAGCTAGTTGAACTCAAACTCGACGTAGGCAACATGTTTCTGGTCTCAATTGAACAATTTCATACGAAATTTGTTAATTTACGCACTAATTTTGAAGGATTGAGAAGTCATTTTAGATCAACTTTTAGGCGACAACGAAGATAAACAATACGATGAAGGTGTTGAGAAGCCTCGGAAGACAATCAAGTATATCACTAAATATAAAAAATGGCTAAAATTTTGTGTTGTCATGCTATGCAATTAGGCATGTTATGTATACAAAAGTCTACCATAGAGGATGGTGATAACAGTTATGTAAGGACTTGAATGTTGAGTGATGATTTGTATAATCCAATTATTTGTAACAAATTTGCTATTTATAGAGGAATTTGATATCACAAGTTATGCTACATCTTATGTGATCAATGATAACAACAGATTTATGTGACCCACATTGATTGTATTGGTGATCATCAATCTGAGATGTTAGGGACAAACATTGTCATTCAATAGTAAAGATAAACTTATAAGGATGGAGGTGCAACCTCAAACTAATTCGCCACCATTACCCACACACATCAACTCGATAAACAACATTTGCAACCACTACCCGGTTTGGGGTACCCGAATAGGTGACGGTGGTTTTACCGATTTGGGCACCGTGTCCACAACCCCCTACCTGAGAATGACCCTTCCCCTTATAACATAGTCAATAAGGGAGGTGTTACCCTCTTAACGCCCGTGAGTGAATTTTGAGATGGGGTTAACCCAAAATCAAACAATCATATTTTTTTTTAATTTCTATTTAATCCGTAACGTGATAGTTAAAATGTGAGCTATATAAAGGCAATTGTCTATGTGGCAATGACATGACAGGAGGTTATGCACTTTTTAGTTAAACCACAACATATAGTCTTAAAGCACGTACATAAATGGTGATGTTGCACTTGTCAAAGAATATTGACCAAAGAGCTTGCGGACTTGTTAATGTGGGTCTCGTCCTTAGGTGAACTCCGGAAAAGCAGACAATGTTTGCAGACCAACGGTGGGATCCCCTCTCCTAACATGCATACACACATACATACACTTAAGAAAAATATAAAGTTGTACAGTAAAAACATATATTTTTAAACATGGGAGCTTGATCTTTTAGTTTTAAAAATTAAGCTTCAAAACGAGATAACTATTTATGACGAATTTTAGAAAAGAGATTTAAGTTTTTTGACAAACCAAACTACCCATATACACTATTTATTTGTGTTCTATAATCTATAGATATGGTTTTCTAATGGTATTTTATATTTACCAACTACAACCATAACTATATTAAACCTCTCAATACAAAATAATAAGAAAAATGTTAGAATTTCAGCTTTTATATTTTGCATTGATTATATAAGTACGACATGAATTAAACTTTTACCCGTTCACAAACGCGTAACAATATAATAAACTAGCCGATTACCCCGGGAAGGTCCCGGGGTTGAAAAATTTAATATGATTTAATAAAAAATGATAAAAAAAAGAAAACTCAAATCACGAAAAGAGTAAATAACTTAAACATAATCAATCTTAGTTAAAAAACATTTATTTAAAAAGTTAAAAAAATCAAAAGCATAAACCATATTAAACATAATCTATAATCTATAATCTATAATCTATAATCTATAATACATTATAAAGGAGGAGTGATGTACCATATTGGAATTTTGACATGGGTACAATTTTTAAAGCAACAAGTATAAGACAATAAAGCTTATTTGATAAGAGTATTATAGGGATATTAGGGACAATTAAGACACTTAGGAGGGCAATATAGACATTTCAACATCTTTATTAACTCACATCCAAAAAATGTATTCCCTTCTTGCCCTGCATAAACCCTCCTCTAATTTCATTTTCATCTCATCATCTTTAGTTCAGGACCTCTTCAGTTCATCACCATATTCAATGTTCTTTAATGGTAATCATCAGCCTTTACTTTTGTAACCGATTGTTCCCAACGTTTCCATCCACCAGTATTAAAATCACTTCAATGGAGATCAGTCCTACCAATATGTCTACATTTCAGGTTCCATTCTTCTTCCTCCTTGTAATTTGATTTTGATTGTTGTTTAATGATGCTTGTTAGTGTTAACTTACCTGCTTTTTTTTAATGTTATTGAAACATTTAGGTGTCCTTGCCTACCAGTAAACGATGACGGTCAACGTTGGTGATGGGAGTCAAGCTTCGGTGGTGGCGGTGAATGGAAGTAAGCTTGTTGCTATTGCTTCTCGACCTGGTCATTTCTCCCTCAACATTGCTTTGGATTCTCAGGTTTATTACCTTTTCCTTTTTTTATCAGTTTTAAACAAATTAAATAAATTTAGATCTCTAATTTGTTGATTATTGTGTCTTTGGAAAACAAGAATTTGATTAGTTAGGTAGTTAACATTGTTATTAATTCCAGTTATGAGTTTTCTTATAGAAACAATCTGATTATACCCCAAAATAATCTGAAAATTATGGCCAGCTTTGTTCAACACATGTTGAAAACCCAAAAAATTATTAGAACTTTTGGGCTGGATAAAAGCAGAGAGCATAGGAGTTCGCTAGCTAAGTGCCCAGGTCCCAGGGAAGTCAGGTTAAGGCCAAGTGTATCGGTAGCCAACCAAGTGAATTGTCAGTTCAGAACTCGAATCAAGGAGCAAATCTGATTACTACTTAGACCAACATGTTAACGCGTTTGATCATGTGTATAAATACTAAAAATGAAATATGCATTAAAAGTTTCGGGATAGGAAAGAAGTAGTAAAGATGGAAGACGAGGCTTATTTTTTGGCGAAGGATGATGGAATCGTTGCAGGGATTGCGCTTGCTGGGATGATTTTTAATGAACTCGATCCTTCCTTGAAGGTGTTGGTAAACAATATACCTTAGCGAAATAAAAACTTGTGTTAGGTTACTGAATACATAGTTTAGGCGAGGCGAGGCGCGTTCAGATGACTCACATGTAGTTAATAAGAAGCCTAAGTTAGAGAGAAAGGGTAAGCAAGATAATAAAAATAGGTATGTCATCTGTGTAAGTTACTATTTCCTTCCATATTGTTAGTTAACTGAGTTGCTAGCAGTTGAGTACGGTATTCTTTTCAGGCCCATGGAGATCAGTAGCAAAAAGCCAGTTGGTAGATTTAGAGAAGTCATTCAGGCTCCCAAAAAGGTGAATTATGGAATATTGGCTTGTGACATACATGGCTGTTGATATGTGAATTGTGATATTATTAGCTTTGTTTTCTTTATCTAGCTTCACATGAGCACCAAAAACATTAACTTTTCACTTCGCTATCATGAAATTCAATGTTTCGATCTACATAAATATGGTGGCGTCCAACTGTTTTATATATTTGTTTTGACCAGGTTGTCCGTGACCCTCGTTTTGAATCACTATGTGGAACACTTGATGTAGATGGGTAATTACTCTGTTCTCACAGTTACATATTTTTAAGGTTCAACAGAAAGAACAAGCTAATGGTGAGGGCGACATTCACTGTTAATTTGCTCTTGTGCATAAGCAAAAAGTATCATGATATGATTTTTCTTTTATAGAGATATGCAAGTATTCAACACGTTAATCTATTATGATTATTAGCTTCTATTTCATTTATATATATATACTAGCCTACTAGGCAGGCGAAGGCACACCAAGGAGTAAAGAGTGAGCTTTGGCCTAGGCGCAAGCCGCTTATAAAGCGATGGCTCAAGATAAGCTAGGCCCTTAGGATAAACATACCATATTTAGGGGTTTTAAACATGTATTAGGCTTGTGTAGGGCGACTTTAGGTTGGTTCTCAGCCATTTTTGATGTTTCAGACCAGTTTGGCCAGAATTTATGGGTCTTGTTGATGGTCTCAGGGCGACATGTCTGCCTGGCCTTGTATGGGTGCCTAAGCACGTTCCTGGGCGCCTTTGACTACATAGTATCTGCGTGTGTATGAACTATGTTTTTAAACTATATTGAGGAACCTCGTATGGATTCCTAGGCACGTGCTTGGGGCGCCTTTGACTATATATGTGTGCGTGAACTATGTTAGTAAAACTATTATGAGGAAGTTTTGTGCTCTTTGGGCGCCTTTGACTATATATGTGTGCGTGAACTATGTTAGTAAAACTATTATGAGGAAGTTTTGTGCTCTTTGGGCTACTCTGACCCAAATTGGTGGCAGCCTAGATGATTTTCTTTCTGCAATTATTTAAATGAAGAAGTCAATAAACTATTATGAGGAAGTTTTGTGCTCTTTGGGCTACTGCCGAGTTCGGAATTTTTTCTAGCTTTTTGGGTTGGGGTTGGGGCTATAACGCATGGCTTGATAGAAGGTCAGGTGGTTTATAAATTTGTAGAGAAACACACTCATTAAAATATTGAAGGCAACCTATGGCAAATTTAAAAGTAACGATAATTACAACTTTATTTTCCACCTCGTGTAGAAAATAGATAACAAGTCGATTGGGTCCAGTGGGGTTGACCTGAAACACTTTTATTATAATATTTAAAAAATATGGCTGTATTAACAATTAGTGTAATGGCATGTGAAATGTGATTGCAAATTTATATCATATCAGTAAAGAACAATTTTCTTTAGTAAATATAATTTAGGAAATCGTTATATTAAGCATTAATATTTTTTTTCCTCTTGGAACAACTTTTAACCATTTTACAATCTAATTTCTGTCATATTAACTGTTTGACTGGTTATAGCTAAAACGTAACTCGAATCGGCTCATTCTTAACTAATCGGGTTGTGTTTACCACCTGTTAATGTAATACTATTGTTCTGTCTTGCAGGTTCAAAAAGAGATACAACTTTCTATATGAGAGTGAGCTTCCTGCTGAGAAAGAGGTACCTCTATGAGTTCAGAAGCATGTACCCGAATACATGATGTCATTTCTTAAATAACTTTGTTTTGAATATTGTTTCATGGTCTTCATAGCGATTGAAGAACCAAATGAAGAAAACGAAATACCCGCAAGCCCTTAGTGGATTGAAAGAGCGAATCTACTGCTCCCAAAGATCCAAGTTAATACACAAAATCTATTGCTCTCTTTCAAAGCGCAAAGTTTCAGCGATCACTTGTGTATTTGTGAGTTGCCTACTCTTTACTGCAACTGTGAGTTGGCTACTTTTTAGAGAAAGTTGACGCCCAGTATCTTGTTCACGGGATATGTGCCTGCAGGTCGACTAAAGCTGCTCAAGTGCAGAATCACAAAGAACCATTAGAAAGCTGCAGGTCAGCTCTCTCGGCTAACTTTTAGTTGCCTTACTATGTGTTTGATATTTGAAACTGATATAAATGTGGTTGATTTTATTGTAAATGGATAATTAAACATGAATGTAAAATATATGATGGATACAAATAAATCTGGGGTAAAAATTATTTAACAGTAAACAAAATTTTGAGATGATTCATGATCTGTTTATTTTTGGTATTGATTCGTGGTTAAAGAAGGTTTTCAGAATGAAGTCGTGGGATATGAAATTAGTTTAGATGCTTATTTCAGTATGATTTAGCCCCAATTTCAGTAGGAATTATAAAATTGCTAAATGTGATTCTGAAACTAATTTAGTAGTGTATTCCTATGATTTAGCCCCAATTTCAGTAGGATAAGCGGGTCACTATGAAAGAAAGGATCGGAAACGACGTAGCGGTTGAGGGCTGCAAATGGGAATGGAGCGGGTCGCTTAATGCTTTTCAGCTGCAGCAAATGGCTGAATGTAATGCCATTTTGCTGCAGTACAAGACTTGGCCTAGGCAAGATAAGTGGACATGGTCCACGAGTAATGATCTGGAGTTCACAGTCAAGGATGTGAAGAGATGGCTGTCATAGGAGGAGGAGGTTGTTGGTGATGTCTCTTTTTTCGAATGGTGCAAGTGTATACCCGGAAAATTTAACATATTTATGTGGCGTGCGGCTTTAGAAAGAATACCAACAAAAATCGCTTTGAGAAGAAGAAATGTCGCTACAAATGATGATAAATGTATTTTTTGTGAAGAGTTGGGGGAGTCGGCGGAACATATCTTAACTGGATGTGCGTTTTCTAATGCGGTTTGGCAAGGGATAGCGAAATGGTGTAATGTGCCGAGTATTTTTACTTTTAGCATTCGGGATTTGTTAGAGATGTACAAGCATGTCCTAGGCTCGGTAATTAAAAGAACTATTTTTCAAGGGGTGACTTTTATAACATGTTGGAGGATTTGGAAGGCGCGGAATGAGAAAATCTTCAAAGATAAGAGTTTCAAGGTGGTAGAAGTCGTGACGGATGTGAAGACGTATGGTTTTTTTGTGGTATAGGAATAGATATAAAAAGGAAACCGTAGATTGGAAACGATGGTATAGATTCGATTTCATGTAATTGTGTGTTGTTCACCGAGCTATTTCCGTCTTGGAAATAGTTTTCGGCTTGGCGTTTTTTTAATGAAAGTGGTGGCGGCGCAGCTTGTTGCCCGCCTGCCCGCTATCTTGATGTAATGAGTCACGATTATGTGTTTATGAATGAAATAAAAAGATTAACAAATGAAAGTTAACTTCGAAAAAAAAAATTATTACATAAATAACTGATAATCTCAATATTTGAATAATATGGTTGCATTAAATACACGTTGGTGATTTTCGACCATTTACACCAGTTCGGCCTACTTGAACTGTCTCCCTTTCAGGTATGGATTTTTTGACCCATCTAAATCTAAATGATGCAACACAACACCAATTGACTTGTTCATAAGTGAATGAGTAAATATTGGCACTTCTACTAATAGTCAAATACTTGTGCTGCCAGATAATGTACATGTTGACTTGTAAGGTCAGTTGTATACCAGTTGGGCCGTTGGTCAACGCTTTAAACCTATGTTTAAGTGGTTATGGGTTTAAATTTCACAGCACTTGGTTATTGCCGACCCCGTGCTCACATGCCAAAATGATGAATCGGGCAGTCCAGACCATCAGAGTTAGCAGGTCAGGACTAATACGACCCTAAAAAATATAATTATGATAAGATTTGAGCTCCGATTAAAAAAATATAAAAAATGATAACACTAGTACTCCCCCCGTCTCATTTTAGATGTTATTGGGTTCACAAACACACATATTAAAAAATCTTTGTTTGTATGTTGTAAAATGACAATAATATTATCAAGTTATTATTTCAAATCTTTGATTGTCTTTTGTCTAAAACTGAAATTTTTTTACAAATATACTTTGGCATTTAGGTTATAACCTAGTGGTACAGAGAAAATTCTCTCTTGAGTAAGATTAGAAGTTCAACTCTAAAAGTATGAAAAAAAATGTGTAAAAGGATGTAAAATGTGTAAAGAAAGGTATACTTTATACTATTGCATAGTTAGTTGCAAGGGTAAAACAGTAATTGTCTTGTATGAATGTTGGCAAGTATTGCGGAAAGTGCTTTCCTCCGAATGACCTGGATATGTACTTTTCCCCCTGAGTTCAATCTTATTGCATAAATAACCACAAACTCCTACAACTTACATGAATAAACCAAACTATTATTTGCTTGTGTTATTTTAGTTTTATGGTTGTTTTTCTTATTTCCTTTAAAATTAACGAAACAAATCTTTCGATAGCATTTTTTTAACAAGAAACATCAATTTAATCAATCTCACATGTCATTATTATGTTATAGCCTTCTAGATTGTAACATACCCTTGAATTAGCACACTTGTCTTTGATTAATTTCACTAGTAGATATAAAATATTTCTTTCATCCGTTTGAGATATGGTCCAATGAGATCTTTTTAGTATAGATTACAATAAATTTATTGTTGACTTTGCATCCCAAGTAATATGATTTTCCGATTAGATTTTATAATGTTTGCATCTGTAGAAAACAAGAGACTAAAAGAAGGTTGGTGTTCAAGAGGAAAAGAAAGAAAGAAAACTACGATAATCTTCAATAATTACTTTACAAATGTGGTGTAAACAGTCCGAATTACTTAAATGACTCACTAAAAACTAGAATTAAGTCAAGCTTGATTAAACTGAAAATCACTAATCAAGCTTGATTAGCTTAAAAGAGTCTAATGTTATATAAATATATCAACATTCATATATAAAATATAGTCATATAATAATATCATATATACAAACATTTTATAATACCTTAAATATAAACGTCAGTGGGCACTAAAAAAAAGACAGATTTCACCACCATGCTATGAACATTAAGCAGTGTGTTTTAGCTTTGTTTGAAATTTAGTGACTATAATACATTGCATTGTATTTTAAATTGTCGTGTTTGGTGTTTTTCAACCCAAAAGATCATTCCTAAAGCCAAAACATGATGCCTAGATGTCAATTCTTAATCCTTTTTACACATCTCATGAAATATGTCCTTTATACACAAACCTAAACCTATATATATAGAGAGAGGTATAGATAGAGAGAGAGTAGTTATGGATAAAAATAGTTAAATAAAAAATCAGTTATAATAAACTAGTCAAGCCCAATCAACTTCAAGCCTATAACATTACTATTAAAGCTAACCTAAAGTGCTCTTAAGTTACACAAGCTAAAATCAAGGTTCGTTGGGATTAGGGTTCCTAACAATCAATTGAACATGATTGCAACATAGTAATTAAGTAATGGGATAACAAGTAGTCACAAAAACAACAAAACACAACAATGATTTTAATACTTCGGCATCGATTTCATTCAATCAACTAATTAAGCAATACAAAGTACAAACTCTTATTCACTTGAATCTTTTCTCTCAAATATGTAAAATGCTAAATTAAGAAGTAAATGTACAATGCAAGAAACCTAATAGAAATGACATAATAGTTAGTGGGATGGGGTGTGACATAATACATAACTTCACGACAAAGCATCATATTCAGCTGTTAATACAATAATTGAAGGATGTACTAAACAACTGATGAGGTTTGTCAATTTTAATGTCAATAGATTGAACTCGTAACATAGAACAATTGATGATAACTAATAGTTGCACGAACACTGCAACTAATAAGTTGTTATGATATAAGTTAATTTTCTTAAGCAGTTGATGTATAAACACTTGTTCCCTTTGATGGATCTCTGTGTTGGTGCTACTAATTAGTTATTCAGTATTTGTTTGTCTTTGGTACATATTATCGGTGGAAATCATATCAACACTTTTATCTTCAGTAGTTTTGCCTTTAGATCTTTGAATTATATCAATTGACTGATATATGTAAACAAAGTGTGTTTTTTTACCAACCGTAAGTTTATGGTACTCATAAGTTCTTATTAGTCTTAACAAGTTTGCTCAACATTCACAGTAGGTTCTCAATCTTTATCACTATAATTTAACTAAAATAAACCTTTTTTCTAAGCTCTATTTAGTTTTTTTTAAACTCTCATATCAGTTTCTCTCTCACTATTTCTATTTTACTCGTAAATACTATGTTATTGTTTTTCATTGTTTTATGTACTCACAAAATTACATTTAGAGATAGATAGTGAGGCTTAGTACTTAGAGAACTTCTGTAGGTCCTCTAAACCTTATCTCTATTTTATAGATCTTGCTGGAGAGTACAAATGAAAGTAAGCCTTATATATTTTTTATAATTTTGAGAAAATGATTAGACAGAGAACTTGATGTGGGTACTCTAAGACTTACTACGTTGATCAACAATGGTGCAAGGCTGGTTTGATTCATTATGGTCGTTTTGTTTTGGGCAATTTACTAGATTAGGACATGTTTAAAACCATGTAATATAAGATGTGTTCTAATATGATTAGTCAAACTTAGATCTCATAAACATTGGAAAAGAAGACTTTAATTATTTTACTGAGTTTTTTAGATTAAAGACAAAGATATAAAAAAATTCATCAATTATATTACAAAAAGATATCATGTTTATCTGATTGATGATCAAATAATTTAATATGATTTTCCTAACTTTATCTATGACCACTTTTGACATATCTCTATGGAGACATACCGCTTTTGATTAAATCATTGCATGTGAACATTCTCCGTCACTTCACCACGTGTAAATCTGATCAATTAACCAACTCATTCAATGTGACCTTATCAGTAACCGCTTTCAAGCATTTCCGTAAACAGATATCCACATTACTCTCGTAAAGCAATTGAACACCAACCAAAACCCCCCTTTAACCTTTCTGCCATAACGAAAAAACCACATATACTCGTAAAAAATATCCAAACACGCAATCTTTCTCACCATTAAAAATAAAACATATAAGGAAAAATAAAATACAATATATTCTTAGCAAAAAAATGGACTTTTTTAGCATAAATGAAACTTCAACCTATCAAATTTCAACCATCTCTAACTAAAAATGTAATAAAAAGTAAAACAACTATTTTGAAATATTTTTTTAAAATTAAAAAAAAAAGTTATTGGGTAAACATGAAACATTCCCAACAGAACAGGGGCTTAACTTAACTTATAACTCCTCCCCACAAAACCAGGAATTCCTTTTTTAATTTATTATAATATAAAACTTTATCTCCCCCATATAAGGCGCTAGAAATTGGGGATTAGGGTTTCTTCATCTACAACTCATTCAAACCTGCATTCCAATCCACATAATTACTCCAATTAGATTCACCACTCAACATAATAATAATAATATTCATATAATCTGCTTCAATTCCTGCATATTCCTCTCCAATTGTATCCTTAATCCCCCTCAATTCACACATAAATGATTACAGATCTAAAACTTCTGTTGCGGTATGGCTAAAACAATAACAATAATCCAAGACAATTCACTTCAGGTTTCCAGAGTTAATATTCCGTTCAACATTTGTTCAGACCGATTATTATTATTATTATTATCGCCTATGAGGTTTTCTGGAAATTACTTTAGGGTTCGATCATCTATCGACTCGTTTTACGTTGCTGCATGTGAAGCGTTCTCTGAACGTTATCACCTCTAGGGTTTGTTTGTTTGTTCCTTCCTTCGTTCCTTCGTTCTTTTGTGAGGTGGTGTTGTGTGATTGGTTGTTATGGGATCTGAAGTAGGGTTTTTGATGGCTGAGAATCATATGCTTGAGAAATTGAAATTGGAATCGAAACCGAGACCGGAGATTGAAGATCCTGATGTTGTCGAAAGGTGCCCGAATAATCGATACGTGAGGGTGAGATTATGTTTTGTTTATTGTTGTTTTGTGCATTTATATAGATTTGAGGTTATTAGTATACCTAGGTTTGAGTGGTTTGTGGTTATTATGTTGCAAGTAGTGATATATAATTGAATTTAAAACATATGATATGGAAGAGAGTTCTTCGGATAGATGTCGATGCGGATATCTTGTTGTGATTTGTTATATTTTATTGTTTCGTTTTATTTACCGGTTTCTTAGTGTTTTCTGTGTCCTGTATTCAGTATAATGAATTGCTGGGGAGAGGAGCATTCAAGACTGTGTATGCTTTCTAGACTTTTATTCTATTTCCTTTATGTATAATAAGTTTCTATATTGTTCTTGTAGATATAACTTTATATTGCTGATGTAAGACTATATTGTTATTGTTATTATTTATTATTATTATTAGTATTAATATTTACTTATTTTTTGAAATTATGGTACTTATTTTTTGTTTTGTTTTTGTTTTGGGTATTGGTAGGTATAAGGGGTTTGATGAAGTTGAAGGAATTGAAGTTGCTTGGAACCAGGTGATGTTGGATGATGCTATGCAGTCTCCTGAACATTTGGAGAGGGTTTATTCGGAGGTTCACTTATTAAGGACGCTGAAACATGTGAATATAATCAAGTCGTATGTTTCGTGGGTGGACGACGAGAAAAAAACTATTAACATGATTACTGAATTGTTCACCTCTGGGAATTTGAGGCAGTAAGTCGTGTTCCTCTTGTTCGACTCTTTTAATAAATTTCGTTTGAATTTGGTTTAAACTATGTTTCATTTGTGTCTAGATATCGCAAGAAGCATAAGAGTGTTGATTTGAAGGCTATCAAGAATTGGGCAAGACAGATCCTTCGAGGCTTGGCTTATCTCCACAGTCATGAACCGCCTATTATTCACAGAGATTTGAAATGCGACAACATATTTGTTAATGGAAATCATGGAGAAGTGAAGATTGGAGATCTAGGACTAGCAACTCTGATGCTACGCCCCACTGCCAAAAGCTTGATCGGTAACTACAGCTCATTTTCTTAGATGCGTTTGAAAGTGTCACGAATTCAGTTAATCAAATGCTGGCATTCTGTAATTGATTTAATGGGTTTCAGGAACCCCTGAGTTCATGGCACCAGAGCTTTATGAAGAGGAATATAATGAACTCGTCGACATTTACTCGTTCGGAATGTGCATACTAGAGCTGATTACTTGTGAATATCCTTACAGTGAGTGCAGAAATCAAGCACAAATATATAAGAAAGTTACTTCAGTAAGTTCTTTACCATTCGCTATCATCTGGTATATGAGTATTTTGCTATTTGTTTTGTGACTTGCATCTGATTATTGTGACTTGAAGTTGCAATAATTAGTTCAAAGTTTTGGGTAAACAGAGTATACCTATTTATCCCTTCCTTTTCTAGCCTAGATTAAGGGACTTCTACTCACGTTTTACAGAACATCTCGTTTTCGCAAAAAGATGGCCATTTTGGTCATTATTAGTATTTTCATAACTCACAATTTGTCGCACATTGAGACGTGTTGCCCCAGGATTTGGGTGTGTAATCTCGCTTTTCTTTTGTTGCAGGGTATAAAGCCTGCTGGTCTTTCAAAGGTCAAAGACCCACAAGTTAAGGAGTTCATTGAGAAGTGTCTGGTTCCGTTGCCTCAAAGGCTGCCTGCGAAAGAGCTCCTGAATGATCCTTTCCTTGCCCCAGAAAGTATAAAAGAGTATGTACACGAGCCGGTCCAATTCGACTTGGTCAACCTGCCAACATCCAACTCATCGGCCATGGACATAGACTGTAATGACAATAAGATATCACCTGGTAGCTCATGCATCAAGAGTGACACGGGCATTCCCTGTTTACCATCACATGAACTTCAGTGCCTCAATGAGAGGAATGATATCCGTTTAAAGGGCGAGAAGAACGAAGATAACTCTGTCATGTTAACCTTGAGAATAGCTGATTTTAGTGGTAAGAACTATTCATCTTTTTTTAGAGGTGGCAAAGTGGGCAGCTTGGGTAATAGGTCAAAACGGGTCAGTTGGGTTGAGATGCACATTTTTTATAAATAGTTTTCTTGTTAGAACGAAACTTTTTAATAGATAGTTAAGCAATTAAGTGTGATCACAGAAATGGGCGGAGCTGACATCAAATCCAATCTCTGATATATTATTCTTGCTATCGTTGTTCAATCTTCGTTAATTTTATGTTAACAGGTAGCGTGAGGAACATTCATTTCCCATTTTATCTGGATTCTGATACTGCACATATAATAGCTCAAGAGATGGTTGAACAACTTGATCTACTGCACGAAGACGTTGCTATCATAGCAGAGCTGATTGATGACATGATCTTGAAGTTTGTACCAACATGGAAACCTTCATTCAAAAAATCCGGCTCTAGTGGAGGAATTAGTTCACATGAAGGTTCTGAAATCCTTGAAAATGGTCAAACTGCATTTGAGCCCACAAAGGTTCCTCAACCAGAAAATAACGGGTCGGATTATTCTTCATCTACATATTCTGATGAATGGATGAAGAGCACAGGAACCATAACCAGTGATTCAATACCGTCTGTAGATCATTGTGAGAAAGACGTGTGTGAAGATTTGAAGCAAGAGCTTGATGCAATTGAAGCAAGATATCATCACTGGTACAGTGAGTTACAGAAGTCTCGAGATGCTGCAATTGAAGATGCAAAGAGGAGGTGGGTCTCCAAGAAGAAAGAGTTGGTTATCTGAGTTTGGTGTGATAAGTAACAGCAAGATCTGCGCCAGTTTTTTCGTTTTAGTGCTGTTTTGTGAGTTCTAACTTGTCTGTTTGGTTTTACTTGATTTTTTCTTTTTACTTCCGATTTTAGACGGTTTTGTCTTAAAATCTGTGAATGCTTAATCCAGTTGCTGATGATTTGATTTGATTTGATTTGATTTAATTGTAAGGTGCATTGTTTGAACATTGTACCTGGTTCTCTGTGTATGTTTCAAGGTTCAATAGTTTTCCATTGAACCAAAAATTAGGTAGGACTACAACATATAACTGGCTGAATAAATCTTTTGTTTGGTCGAATACAGATTTTCGCTAAAAGAAGGGTTAATAAAGCCTTCAGCTTAAGGTAAGAGTGAAACAAGGCTAAACATGTCGAATTTGTTGAATAAAATCTTAGCTATAAAGAAGGGTTGAACAAGGCGAAAGCCATGAAACAAGTCGAATAAAGACGTCAGCTAAAGGGAAAAGTTAACTAGGCGAAACATGTTGAACTCGTCTAACAAGATTTTAGCTAAACTCGTCGAACAAGATTTTAGCTAAAAAGAAAAGTTAAAGGTTAAACGATTCGAATAAAGTTTTTAGTAAAGTGTTAAACAATGCGAAACAAGTCGAATAAAGATTTTAACTAACACAAGGTGCTAACAGAAAACTGAACATGGTGAAAGTGTGTGGCCTTTCTAACCATATAAAATACACCCTTTTAAACAGTCTTATTATCCCACTCTTTTGATTTTCATAATCAATTCATCATCAGTACAAAAATAATTAAAAATCAGATATAAAGGTTCACTGGTCGACCGATAAATGTCTTGAATTGTTCTATTCAAATATTTAGATTTTGTTACAGTAATCAGATTGTTTTCAAATCATAATAAGTTCCATCATTATGCATAACAAAAATTAAACCAAAAAAAAAAAAAAATCTAAAATCAAGTGAACCAGTTGCAACACTAGTACTATATATGCAATCAGAAATTCCAAACATTTTTAATTATATACACCATTTGATTTACAAGAAACCTGGACACCAACAAAAGCTGTTGATAAACCTTCATCATCTTAAATACAGGCTTCAATGGGACAGACACATCGACAATGAATCGCGATAAAACCAACAAAGAAACACTTATTAAATACCACCGAACGCAAATTTTATACACTAACAGATGACTTAGATTACTACCAATTCTCCTTATCGATTTTTGACTTCTCAAGAATGAACTTGCCTTCCTTGTACTTCTGTGATTCCTCATAAGCGCGTTCGTATTTCCAACCCAATACCTCACGACAATCTAAGCAGTACACGTCAGCAACAGTGTGGAGCCCGGTCATCAAGTTCCTGTCTTCTTTCGGGCCGATTGAAACATTCATTGCATGAGAGAACAAGAAGGCTCTACCATTCCTCCCCTAACATTAAAGAAAACAATTTTTATTCGAGATTAATAACTTTAAATTTACAATTAAAATACTATTATAAATTTAGATTTATATCAAGAGTCATCCTTTCACTAAGAAACTAGTCAACAAGGTTTTTTGTTCCTTCAAACGGATCAAGAACCCTATATCTTTACTTAAGGAGGGTGTTTGGATTATGTGATGTTGAATAATCATAATTAGATAATCATCTGTAGTAAAATGGGTTATATGTGTTGGAAAGAGTAATCAAGATATCCTAAGTTTATTAGTACTGTTATTAAGTTTATGTTTATAGTTTAGGAGTCGAATATTAACGAGTCAAAAGGGTAGTTATATACCCGCAATAACTGTCATTAGATAGTTATATAACTATCAATTTCAGGGCTATAAATAGCCTTTTGTTGTACAACATTTAAGATAATATTAGTGTGTGTTTCTCTCGTTTTGTCCCTGTTCGAGTCACTGCACATAATCTGTGCATTACTCATTTGTTCATCCAAAGTAAATAACGATCCTGGGCTAACAACATAAAATAGTATTTGGATATGCTTCTGCTGCTTAACGCAAGTGATTAGTAATGAAAATAAAAGTATGTTAAATTTGGTTAAAAGATAATAATGCCCTGAAACTTATTCGCCAAATTTGGTAATTTAACCTCCACATAATCAAATAGAAGGTGAATCTGTTACCCAAACATTAACCACTCGAATGACAACTCCAAGTCGCAATAACAAGATAATCAGTTCCAAAATGCAAATCTTTTTGTTTAAAAGGAGAGCTCTCAAAACACTATTATATGCACAGAATTCATATGCTACTTAACATTTTACCCAACTTTTATCGTTAATTATTTGCTTCTTTTATCCACTTGAGTAACACAAATATAAACCATAGTTTGCTTAGAAGGGTGTTGTGTGTGTGCGTGGGAGGAGGGGGGGGGGGGGGGGGGGTCTTTTTATAATAACATAATATGGTTAGAGACTTAGAGTTACTAGATTGGATAAGCGAAACAAGTAATTAACGATGAAAACTGGGCAAAATGTGTCTTAAATTGTGTACTTTTTAACAAAAGATTTGCATTCTGGATCTTGTTATTGCAACTTGAAGTTGGGATAACAAGTGTTTAATGTTTGGATAAATAGATTCCGCTACTATTTAATCATGTTGATGCTAAACTACCCTTTAGTTAGTTTCATGACACTTTTATCTTTTAACCGAATTTAAAACATCCAACCTATTTATCAGATGGAAGATTCTATGGACCAGGTTGGTTACCGGAAATCCTAGCTTCCGACCTTCCCCTTACGCAACGTTAAGCTCTTGCCTAAGCGGCAGAACGGTCTATGTTATGTATTAATAATCACTTCCTTTAAGCAGCAAAAGCACATCCAAATACTATTTTATATATAAATTCACTTGTTCATCTGATTATGATTATTAAAAACCAGATAATCACATAAACACACATCCAAACACAAATTCTTAATTATCAAAAAAAAAAAAAAAAAAAAAAAAAAAAAAAAAACTGTGCTATAAAACTTCAAACATATCTCACCTGAAAAGCTTTAGAAATAATATCATCATGAAGAGCAACATGATTCCTACAATTACAGCAACTGTACAACCTTGGACCAACCACTTCCCCCATTAATGATCACAAATCTGTTATCACAATCAACAAAAATAACAAATACCCAAATCAAATCACATGATCATAATCAAGAAATAATAATAATAATAAATAAAAAAGCAATCTTTTTTTCTAATACCCACCAACAAGAAACCTTGATACGTAACTTGCACGCACTTATTTGACCAAAGTAATCTGCTTTTATACAAAAAGATTATTAATTTCAAATGGGTATTTGAAAATAATATTGTTGAGTTTAAAAAAGGTTAAAAAGATTAATAATTGGTATCAGAGAGTGTACCCAGTGACTGACTGAAGGAGATGGAAGTGAAGGACATGAGGATCTAAAGGATAGATTAATAAGAATTGTGTGTATATGTATTTGTATTGTTATTGTTATTGTGTGTGTATTTTAATAATTTTTGGTAAAAAATAATATGATGACTTGTGATTGATTAATGGTAATCTACACGGAAGGTTTTTGATATGTGACGTGGATGGTTGGTGTTATGAATTTCAGAATTATGATATGTAAACAAAGAGATGGTAGGGTTTTGTTGTTTTTGGATGTGTTTGGACTTTAGGTGGGTTCTCATTTTTAATCATTATTTTTGGTTGTTCTTTGGACCATATGATTGGTTTCAAAAGCAGTTTCACGTAGGTGGTTGTTCGGACTTTGCCTATCTTATGGTTAAAACCGGCTTTAAAAGGCTTTTAAAACCTTGTTTTGAGGCGTTTTTAACAAAATTTTTTTTTTTTTTTGCTCAACATGCTTTTCTATTATATTCTACATACTTTCTATCGTGAAAAACTCTTAAATCAACTATTGTAGATGCCCCTAAGGAGTTAGGGATGTGAGTTAGGGATATGATGAATTTTTCATATTTGCATTCTCATTTGACCATCCGCGAATATAGAATAGTATACCATGCCTGGTTAATTACATTTAAAGTTTTTTAGTTGCTAATTACCAGTTGGATTTGAGGTGTTTCACAATGGTTCTTCAGGGTCCCTGAGGTCTAACGAGGTTGTTGAGAGGTCTAATAGGTTGTTGAGATGTGCGAGGGTGACATTCGTGAATTGATTTGGATCACGTTTGGGGTCGGTAGTGGCGAATACATGATTAATTTTACACTGGGGTCGGTTTTTTGGTACTTGGATGTCACTAAATTTGAGGTCCGATTTTTCAGTTAAAGTTGTACCTTGTTACATAAACAATGATAAATGGTCTTTGTAAGAGGTAGTATGATGAGGTTTTTGAGGTAATCATGACCGTAAAAATGCTATATACCGTTAAACAGCCATTTAAAAAAACAAGTGTGGTACTTAATCGAATACATACTAATTATTTTCTCCTTTTCACTATGTTTCTCAAATGCATAAGTGTATAAACTGATCTTTCCTAAGTAAGTTAAAAAATCTTCGATGTTAGTGTTACGAAAAATTTAGGGGTTAACCAGAAAGAAAAACGTAACATGAGTTGTTTTGGTCACGTTTATATCGTGCTCATGAGTCCCGAAGGGAGGTGGTGGTATTGGGCGTGACAATTAGGTTTCTGGATTAGTGGTTGTATACTTGTATTCATAAAGGGCTATAGATGATTAGTGTTGTATTCGTCGTCTTTCGCAATCCAGAGTACCTCCTCGTTGTGTCTTTGTCTAGCAACTCAACTATCAGGGAAAGTTTGTTTATAGAACACCATTATGAAAAATACTATCTTAAAAATGTTACTTGTAAAAATGGTGGAGAAGCCCAATATTACAAATATAGTATAGGGGCAAAATGTTGGTGTGAAGTGTGAACTCAAAGTGGGTTGGTTGCAATGTGAATATGTGATATGATACATATATGTGTTAACGTGTTGTTCCTCAAAAAATGAAAAAAAAAACTAACAAGGACAAGGATAACCATACATGTTGGGCCTAAACAAATAATAAGAAGCACAACTTAAACAAAACCGAAACCAAAACCACTGAAAAGGACAAAAAAAACAACTGATCTCGTTAGGAAAACCTAGGTCCGGTTGTTGTTTTCTAAAAGTTCTGCTTTCCTTACCAAACATTTTAATGTCAACTACACATATTTAGCACATACTCCCTCCGTCCCAATTTAAATGTTCTTATTTCCTTTTTTGTTTGTCCCAAATTAAATGTCTATTTCCAAAAATGGGAATGTAATTTCCAGTTTTGCCCATAAAAAACAAAACACAATCATCACTTTTGATGATATAATTGTCATTTTACCACATACAAACAAAAGATTTCTTAAAAAATGTGTTTTTAAACATGAGACATTTAAATTGGGACCGGGGAGTATGTTATTAGGTTGATTTTTGACTTTTTAGTGGATAACTGGGCTCATTTATTTTGTTGGGCTGCTTGTTGGACATGATTCTCCAATTAGGCAATCTTTCTTGTTGCTTGTTGGGTTGAACTGATGCAAGGCCGGAATACCTGACAAGATCTTATAATCTGGTATGGATATGAGACTAGGAATAATTGACTCATTGTCTTAGGTCCCTAAGTTAAGGTAAAAAGACAAAAACTAAAAAAAAAATTACACTAAATTAATGAACATTTTATTATCTTTCCAACGGGTATCATATTATACAAAATATTGAAAAAACGATTTTTTGTGGGTTTTTGTTCATACTGAAAAAAAATACAATGTGTTTACGTAATTCATTAATAATGTTTAAACAAGTCACTAATCATGTTCAAACTAGGAATTATATTTTCATCAAAAGCACAATGGGTTAAAACCACTCTTTTCTAAAAAAAAATCACACCTTCAAGACTACTACCTCAATCACACCCTGCAATGGTTGTTTCTAGCCCTGTTCCTCATCCAAACATACATCTTGTTTTTAATATGCATTTTCATTCTTATTCACATAATTAAATTGTTGTTTTATGATATTATAGTACATTAATTTTTATGTTACATCATAACACATATTTATCGCTTCATATTAGATTTACCTATCCCGGAAAGCTTTCAGGATATAATCTAGTAATAGCATAAAAGAATCAGCATGAAAACTTAGTCGTGGGTTGCATTGGTAACTCCTTGGGCCTTCACGTCTTATCAGTACCCGGATCCAACCAGACATAGATGACCCACGGCGACCCGATCCTCCATCTTAATGTTGTGTAGGCTCCTCTCAACGACTACTATGTGTGAACTTGTGGTAGCTTGGCCATCATAACCTTTCTCATGTTTGACCCAACACTAACCTTAACCCGTTTATATTAAACCTAAACCTAAACCTGTAAATTTCATTTTAGGTTTTCGTAGTGTCATAAATTTAGACCCCCAAATTGATATAAGAACACCACAATAATGTTTTTGGATTAGTGTTTTTAGCCCATGCGACACTTTTTGTGGTTTGTCCCCATTGTAGGGTTTGCTTTTTTAACCCATTTTTTTGGTTGGGTTTTTGTGCAATTACAAGAAAAAACAGGTTATGGTGGGTACATGATGTAAGGGAGGACGGGGCGCTACCAGAATTGGTCACGGGTATCTCACTTACCAGCATGGTAACATCGCCGCCACCCATGCTGGTAGTGGTCCCGTGAGCCAAATTCTGGTTCTAATTAATGGACTGGTACCCGTGATTTTTCTCTTTCTCTCTCCTCTTTGTCTCTATCTCTCTCTTATTGATTGTTGGTAAATAATCAGTGAAGCATTGCCTCCAAAAAAATGTTTCAGTGAAGGAAATCAGTGAAGTGACGTGAAATTGTAGGATTGGTTAAAATCAGTGAAGTTGAAAAAACTCACGGGTAGTGCCCCGTTCCCCCTAAGTGGTGAGGCCAAGGGGGTGGGTTGGGTAAATATAATATGAAAGATGGTGATGATGTGATAGTGTTTTAAGTTTTTCTTATTAGGTGAGTTTTTGATGTTTTTGAGAAATGAGTGTTTTTATGATATGGCGGTGACTAAAAACGTTTTTTATTTTTTATAGTTTTTAAGCCTCTTTATTGTGTGTATTATAGAACGTGGGAGGATGAATTCCTGACACAATTGTAATCCAAACATTTAATAGATAATGAATGGCAATAGGAAAACACAAGGGATCATTAATTTAGATAACTAGTGGGATGCTCAGTTGCGCGTTGCGCAACTTTCGGCTAAGTTTGTGAACGATTAGAGACCTATTTACTACGCAACACGCGCGTGTTGTTATTTGGTTGTTACCAAAACGCTAAGAAGCAACTATCAACCAAAGCAACCAATATATAATACAATAAAGCAGCATTAGGCATGTTCACTATGATCCCAAGTTTAAAATTGGGTTTTCTACTAACAAACTATTTATACAAAAACTACTTATACAAAAACTATTTATACAAAAGCCTGTAGTTTTGGCCTCATAATCATGTTGACTTCCTTCTCTTCTAAATTCCTATTTTTCCAGTGTTACGACCGCCCTTTAAGACATGTTACGGGTTACTCGGTTTGTATTATTTTAGCTTCCCTTGATTCACCCGGTTAGCCAGCTGCATGTAGTATAAATGAGGCCTTCATTAGTAAGTTTCTTAATACCATCAGAACATAATGGATATTATTCACATTAGATAGGAAAAAGATGAAATAAAACACTAAAGGGATTTTGATAATTGGCACCTTCTGGTTCAACACAATATCAACAATTACTTCTGTACGAAAAGTTTAGTAACATACATTAAAAAAAGTTTGTTTCCTGATGTGATTACTTGTACCCTAAGCAGGAAGATATGTACCTAGAAATCTGCTTTGTCGTTGAACAACTTATATTCTGAGCTTCATTCAACATCCTAACGAAAATCAAATGAATACGAAGCAATGTAATCGGACCTTATTTCCGACTTCAATATCCATTGGGTTTTAAAGGTTGCAGCACATAGCAACGCGACATCACCACCGTCACTACACGAACAACACCCTATAACCATTATCCGCTCCTAAATCTGTAACCTTTGCACCTGTGTCAACCAAAAAGTAACCTAGTTTATACCGTACAACTTTAGTTCGTAAACAACCAAAGGTACAATCTAATCTAATTCTAAAAAAAACATAGAAACATATGAACCATATGTTATCCAGAAACATCTAAGCCTTATACAAAAAAACACACCCGGAAAACTAACCTGCATCTAGTAACGAAACCGCAGACACGCTGTGACAAAAACAAACCTGCAATTTATTGTACAACCAAAAAAAACAAAACAAATGGTAAGTAACCAAGCACAAGTAACAAACCACACACAAACAAAAAAACTACAGAAAACAACAACGCATCAATCCGCATTTCATCAAACAGCAACAGAACAATTCAAAAACATACAACGTTGGGATTCCCCGCCCTACATTTTGCACCTTGTTCGATGCACATTGGTTATGACTATTTAACCAAACGAATACTAATAGATAAAAGCCAAAAAAAACATATAAACCAATATGGAAAGGCTGTTTAGCTCCACAAAACCAATATCAAATCTACCTACAAATACCATAGTACATGTTACAATTATTGGTCTAATCTAAACCCAATATCAAATCTACCTACAAATACCATAGCATACGTTTGACACAAAAGTTTTATATATAATTGACTGGTAAATAAGTCGCTTCAAAAAAATCTCGACTCTTGTACCTTTGGATGTGAAACATCTCTTGCTTCACCTTGGACTGAACTCAAAGCAACCTCGATTTTCCATCATTTTCTTGACATGATTTCATTCAAATACAAACATGAAAAGCAGAATATCCAACATAGTAAGCAAATATGAATTTAGAAATAATATATGATTTCGGAATTAGGTAAACTCTGTAACAGAGGCATATGAAAACAAATCTGATTAGAGATTTGTATACTATTAGTTGAGGCTCAGATCTAACCATCATCGCCCAAAGGTTTTCATTTATCTTGTATCATTCATAATAGGCTCAGAGTGTGAAAACATGATACACAACTGCGGCTGCAATGGAGGTTGCACGTAAACGCGTGCCATCCCCCAAACTTGCCATGCCAACGGTTGCAATCTAAGCTGCACCAACACATTCATCACAGCCTCATCCTTAACACCGAAAGTTCAACAAATAGATGCGGACACAAAAAATGACACATATACAATCATTAACATGAGAATTATCCTATATATTAATTTACGAAAAGGCGAATACACCAACATAGCACCGTCCAAACAACCCAATAACCGAAGAGAACCGTCAAAACTATCCAATCAGGTAACAGGAGAACTATTCATTAACTTCACAAATTAATAGTAAGGGTAATTTTCATGAATAGTACTCAAAGCTCTTATCTGAAAGAAAAAACAATTCAAATAAGTAACATATCCAATTAGCAAACACTTTGGTATTTAGTTATAGTTCAGGCTCCGATTTAATCATCATCGCCAAAAGGTGTTCGTTTCTCTTGTCTTATAACCATTCATAATAGGCTCAGAGTGTAGCTTTCTCCCCGTAGCTACACATAACCAATGGCTCACTATCAGCATAGGGCTAAAGACCCAGGCAACATTACAAAGACGCGTCAAAAGAGCATAAAACTATAGGGTTCAGAGTTTTGTAATATATAGCTGCAAGGTAGGTTGCAGGTTAAACTGCCATCCATTATCCTTGCCAAGCCATCATCTTCAATAATCTGCAAACTCATCACAACCACACGACATACTGTACAAAGAAACTGAATCTTCGAAAGTAAATAACAACCACCTTGTGGCAAAAAGTCATATCAAAACCTTAAAAGGGTTCGACAACCATGTAAAAAGAAAGTAACCTGAACCCTAGAGGGTTAACACGGTAGCCGAGCAACTGTGGAATCCATCACCGGCGGCACCGGTAAAGACGCCGTCATCCAATACCCACAAAAAAAATACCATATGAAACCCATCATTGGCTCTGAAAACCCACCACAACCACCCTTACCCTTACCCCTAACCAGCCACCTCCACCCGCCCACCTGAGCCCCTAACACGTCCAGCCTGACCTGCGCACCTGAAACCGTCCACCTCCAGCTGCACACCCAAACCCTAACCCCCAACCGCGCACCTCCCACCATCGCTGCAACCTCCGGCTACCTGAACCCTAACCCCCAACCGCCCACCTCCGCTCGACTATCCCAGAACTCCGCACGTAGGTCTGAAACCAAAACCCGATAACAGGGTTTCAGGTGCGTAAGGGATTGAAGTTGCAGGTGGTTGTTGCAGCGACAGGCAAAGAGGCGGCGCCCAAGGTGTCCGGTGATTATCCCAGAACTCCGCACGTAGGTCTGAAACCAAAACCCGATAACAGGGTTTCAGGTGCGTAAGGGATTGAAGTTGCAGGTGGTTGTTGCAGCGCAGGCAAAGAGGCGGCGCCCAAGGTGTCCGGTGATTAGGTTTGAATCGGTCGGCGTCCAAGCTATCCGGTGGTTAGGGTTGGTTTAAGGCGGCTAAATCGGTGCAGTATGTAAGAGAGAGAAGAGCAGGAGAACAGAGGTAAAGGATGGTATGTGGAAGAACACGGTGGCGATAGATCTTCAGAGAGAGAGGGACAGAGAGAAAGATTGAGAGAATAGTGAAGAAGGTATCATATAGCTAAAGAAGACGTTAAAGGACACGTGTTATGAGCAAAAAAGGACCGCCCAAAGAACCCAACCAGACGAAGACACCAACATAGCACCGTCCAAACAAACCAATAACTAAAAAGAACCGTCAAAACTATCCAATCAGGTAACAGGAGAACTATTCATGAAGTTCACAAATTAATATATAGGATAATTGTGGTTCTCATAAGGCTATCCGGGTAACAGACGAGGACCACCCCCGTCCCACCCATTTTCCCCCGTCCCCAAGCCCAACACCCCACCGCTTGCCCCGTCCCCCCCGTCTCCCTTGGGACGCCTTGGACGGACCAATCAGGTTCAAGATAAATTTTTTTTTTCAAAATTCCAACGGCTATTTCTTTGTAACGGCTATTTTTTTTTTATTTTTTTTTTCTAAATTCTATCTATAAATATTATACCACTCTCCCATTTTTATCCACTACATCTCATTCCAAACCCTTTATTTTATATAAACTTCCCACCTTTTTTATAAAAAAACTCATGGATCCTTTCCAACAATTTAACCAAGACCCGAATCAACCTAACCCGAATAACCCTTTCACCACACCCGGTTACACACCCGTCATTGATCCACCCATATCGCAAACCGTTCCAATAAACAGAAATGTGGGTCAAATGCTTCAAAACCCGGCGGCTTATGCCCAATTACACCCGGTAAACTACATGCAAATGCAACATATTATGAACCTAGCTAGCCAAGTGGGTTTTACATCATACTATTCTCCACAATTTTCACCACAATTTTCTCCACAATCACAACCAACTACACCTATCGGCACATCACAACCCATTACACCTATGGAAACATCACACCCCGTTGACGATGAGAACGAAACCGATGAGGAGATAGTTGCCGAAACCCAAGAGACCCCATCGACCCAAAAAGGAAAAGGGAAGCGCAAAGGAAAACAACGAGATCCAGGACCGGGACGTGGTAAACCGGTTCAAGGAGTCGCGCAACCATGGTCCGATGTTGAAGAGGAAGCCTTGGCTCGCGGCTTCAAAACGCTCGACAGTCGGTAAAATTTTAAAACTTGCGAGAATTTTATATTTGTGTATTTATTTTTTCCGAAAAATATATATGTTTATTTTTTTTAAAGCCGATTATATATATATATGTGTATTTATTTTTTCCGAAAAAATATATATGGAAGTAGTTTTATTTTTTTTTAGGAAATCGTATGTTATTTTTAAGTATGTTTGTTTTTTTTTTAATTTTAGGATGCTTTTGTAATTTTTATTTATATAATTTAGTATTTATTTGAACACTATTTTATTTACTTATTACTTTTATAAAACTAATAAAAATAATATTAGAAAACAAAAAAAAATATATAAATGCTTGAGACATGGGGTTGTTCATGTCTGCACATCCCACTCATGTCTCAGACACCACCTAAATAATGTGGCAGCCTACGTGGCACTGAGACATGAGGTTTTTCATGTGTGCTCACCTTATAGCCTAAGGTCCTGAATAAGCATGTGGGAGGTATGTTCTTCCTCTCTCCCACTTCACTTTAGTCATAGTCTCATAGACATGGACATGTGCTTGTTTGACTTCTTTATCCCTCACTACTACCCACCTTTAATAAAATAAACAAAAGGCTTACTTTTGTAGATGTGACAAGGTTTCAATCATAGATGTTTTCGATTCAAACAATGAGGTTCAAGAGGTAAAGGTTTCGATAGGTGTTTTGAATTCAAATAGGGGTGAACAAGTCAAGTCGCTCGTACACCACTCGAGACTGCCTTACTAAAAGTTTGAATCGAGCTAAACTTTAAAAAGAAGATTGTTTAATAAACGAGCCCAAACGTAAAGTTCACTTTTTAAGCTTAAGTTAGCTTGCGAGCATAAATAAGCATATTATTGATATACTTTATTTAAGATTCTAAATATTATATAACTATAATCACATATAAAAATATAACAAAAATAAGATATATTGATGTTATATATAAAGATTAAAATTTAAAATATAAATAAAAAATAATAAGAATGTACATAATTTTTTATATGTTTTTTTTGTTATAAAACAAAAACATACCAAATTAGAAGATGATGACAAGTAAACGTGCAAGCCGCGATTCCTTTTTGATTTGCAAATCCTACCCTACTAAAAATAATTTTTGATTCTTGAAGGATGAAGAATTACCGTGCACAACCTTTTGCACCCAAACCAGAAACCAAGCTCGACCCAGTTTGTTTACACTCTTAGTCCTAGACTCAAACAATGAGGTTCAAGAGGTTTTTGTTATGATAACTTACAACCTTACACAGAGTACTTTATAGTTTAATAAACAATCAATCAAATATTTCAAGACAGAGAAATAGGAATAATAACTATCTAACAAGCATACATATCATTATATCAAACATGAGTTACTAAGGTACTAGAAAACCAGATCCAATATTTCCTTCTTAATAAACATCATTAATTAATATTAATAAAATACATAAAAAGATAATCATAATAAATGTAGTAGTAACATCTTAGGTCAGAAATAACCATTGTTAATGTTTTAATCCAACTATGAAAATTGCAGGATACTCTATTATAATAATGGTATACAAAATTCCTTATTAAAAAAAACACTTCTAAATCTGTCATTCATATTCTTCATAATCCCATATAAGCCCTTATATCATCTGATTTCCAAGAGACAACATATTGCACAACTTTAAAGAATTCATTTGTTGACTTTGACCATTTCTTTGATATATCAAATGTTGAGTGGTTCAGCCTCCAATTCCCTCACTTTATCTTGCCCTGAATAATAATAACATATAAAGTTAGCAACTTACTAACCAAATTTTTAGTTTAGATATAGAAAAATGTTAGAATGGTATATAACTTAATGGAAGATATAGAACATACTTGATCTTTCTGCGACTCCCAAAAGACGCCTTTGCAACATCGATGCAAGGAAGAGGAAAGCGGAGCACATTCCAAACATTACAGTGATCGGGAATGCGTCAACCTTCAAAGAAATTATAAAGAACTATTAATATTGGCTCAATTGTAAGTGTGATAAGGGTGACAATCATGTCAGGTTGGTAGGTTGACAAGTTCAGTGATGAACGCCTTAACCAAAACATCAGCGTTAACCAAAACAACCTAAAAGCGTATAACCCATTTATCTATATGAGTCAAACGGGTGTAAATGAGTGCAAATAGTTGTAAATGGGTTAAATTGGTGATAAATGGATTGGCGAGTTGACCTTATAAATATCTATTTTTTATTTCTTTATTCTGATTTTAAACAGTGTATAACCAAACAATGCTAAACAGGTGAACCCGAACACAACCTGTTTAATTAACAAGTTTAAATAGGTCAACTCGAACATGACCTAGCTAATACGGCTAGAAATGACAATCCGAAACTTGCTTACTTTTGTGCTTAAGGTGGTGTCAAGAACTACCAGCTATATGTGTGCATATATAGAGAGAGATAAGAGAGAAAATACTCACGTTATAAAGCACGATGCATACAAATATGTTAAGGGGGATTCGGAAAAAGTTCATAATTGTGCTTCTAGCCTCTTCCGGAATGTATTGGGACCTCATCTTCATTATGGATGGCCAAAATAAACCAACACAAGCTTCAAATACACAGAATCCAAGCAGCTGGATACACCCCGCAAATGTTATGCTTCCACCCCTCTGTTTAGAAGGAGCCACCAAAAACTGTCGAAAACAAATATTATCAAACATACGTATTTATATTCACAACTCACCCACATTCATTATTGATATTAGGGGTATGTTTGGCAAGGAGCTTTTAAGAGCTTCAAGCTTTTAAGAAAAAGCTCATACTCAATGAAAAGCCTTGTTTGGTTGAAGGAGCTGGAAGCTTTTAGGTTGGAGAAAAAGCTCTACAGTGAAAAGCTACTAGTACTAGCGCTTAAGAAAAAGCTCTACTAGCTACAAGCTTTTAATTAGTAAATGACACAAATACCCATTCTATTTTAAAAATAAAATAAAAACTTTCTTTACAAGCTTTTAATTATGCCCATTTTGGTCATTTTATACATTTTATTAAAAGCTCCAGCTACTCTGCCAAACACCAAAATATATTTAAAAAGCTTTCAGCTACCGGCTTGCAGCTACTAGCTACCAGCTAGTTTTGCCAAACATACCCTAGAGGTGGGGAACTTGATTATCAAAAAACGCGTTAATTTGGGTTATATCTTGTCTCTCTGGACCATGGGTCGAAAGTGAGTCAAAGTGTATTCACATGCATACATTTTCTAAAATCTCTTTATATATATATGTGGATAATATGGTTATGCATCCATATCCGACCTGTAATAAAATGACCTATTTTGACATGTTACCCAACCCACTTGATCAGCCCATATTCCTACCTCTAGTCAACATAAAATAAGCTTAACAGAAAGTGTGCCATACACTTGTGATGACAGGAAGCAAGAGAGATGCAGAAGAGATGACGAAAACGATTTGCATGTAGCTTTCGACTTTAATAGATGCACGAGCCAAAAGCCGAGAAGCCAAAGAACTTCCCATCATTGAGGATAGCATGAAAATGGAGAAAATAAAACCATGTGGAATATCTTCGCCATTTGGGCTCAAAGCCGGTGTCCACAAAAACACAAAAGTGTACATTGAACCTTCAAATAGAGATTGAATCGCGCCCAATAATGCTATCTTTTCATCTGATTTCACAAAATACATAAAAAAAAATTTAGATGAAAAAATAATAATCAACTAATTTAAGAGAGAGAGAGAGAGAGAGAGACCAGATGCAATTGCTACAGCAGCTCCCCTGAACTGGGTCATTAAATCTTTGCTTTCTGACGGGTCACCATAATTTTCGGTCCAAGACGCTAGAATGATAGCCATGCCAATGGCAAGAAAGATGGAAGCTGCGTCAAAAGGAGCCACGGGTCCCATAGCCAATGAACCGACTAACAGATTCCCAAACAAACCAGCCACTATGGCGACCAGCCCGTTTCCAAGAAATATTGCCTTAGAGAAAGTTATTGATAACCATTGTTGCTCAAAACCCCTCTGCAATGTAACATTAGAATCAAACACATAGTAAATGACATAAAAAGATTAAACTACGGTCAACTTCTTCTTGTTTTCAAATAATATCATCTCATAGCATAAATATTTAATTATGAACTGATATCATTGCTATAAGTTTTCAATTATTATGAAACCAATTACCAAAATATTATTATTTGAAATTAATGTTTTGATAAACATATGATCATCTAATTATTGGAAGTTCAAACAGCAAAAGCACGTTCAAGCGCGATCTTTTACTGTTGACTTGTTAAGTATCTCATACTGATTATTCAATTATCACATAACTAATTCAATAAATATAATACACATCCAAACGCTTCTCACCTTGTTGTGTTCAGCAACAAGCCATGATTCAAAAGCCGAAAACAGCAGAGACGTGGCAATCCCTCCCAAGATTCGTCCCACCATCAGAATTCTGTACTGAGGTGAATGCTTGGTAATGCAACTCAAAATGTAAGTTATGCAGTAAGTCACCGAAGCTCTTTTTCGACCACTGAATTTAAACCAATACGTTTCAAGTTAAATTGATCATAACAATAACATAAACTTGAAAAAAAAAACTAGTGAATATTTATAATGGAAAATTACTGTTTATCAGCTAATGATCCAACAATTGTCCCAAACAGCATGGAAGATCCAAATCCAGCAATAAACAGCTGCCCGATCTCTCCTTTATCAAACCCATACGTCGTGTAAAGGTAGTACACATACGGCCCTTGCAACCAATCACCAGCTACACAACCACCATGGAATTTGTCCCAAGTAAGCTCAACAATTTCCAAAAATATCACATTAATAATCATTTCAAAATAACCTCATCAAACCAACCCTACACTACGCCCAGTGTTGTAAAAATCAGGATTAGTTAGCGATTAAACTAGTCAGTCGGTTAACTAGTAATTTTTTGTTAATCTGTTCATTAATCGGTAGTCGGTCCTAATCGGCCCTAGTCGGGCGGCCAAAAACCACAATTCTAGCCAGATTCCGGCCAAAAATTCCGACCAGTTTCCAACCAAACCATGTAGATTCTCACGATTAATTCTGTATACTTAAAAAAATGGTTGAAACCTGTCTACATAAAATATTTACCTACAAAAACGTGTGTATATGTATAAAATCTGGAAATTACATATAAAAATCTCAATCCGATAATCCCGATTAATTGCTAGTCGGTACCCCGCACCTAATGATTTTTACAACCATGACACTACCTACACATTATAAATCAAACAACACATCAAACTATCATACATTTCATACTTAATACTCAACTAAACCAACCAAATCTTTAAAACTAACCTCTTAATAACCTAGATCTAAAAAAAGTCACCAACTTTATCAACAATTACATCAAATCATGAATAACCCAGATCCAATTCCTCATCAAACCCCTCAAATCACAACATTTAAAACCAACCCTTTACACAAAAATGTGAACAAACATAATGCAAACCAAAAAAAATGTACCAACAAACAAAGCAAAAAAAAACACATACCCATCATAAGAGAATACACAAGGAGGTAATTATTCTTAAAAGAATTGAAAGCAGAGGAAGTAGTGATCCTATCTTTATTATTCTTGCTAAGCTCCATTGTTGCAACAACAACAGCAAGACCACCAAACACTATCAAGTAAAAAAGCTCCATTGTTGTTGTTGTTGATTTAGATCACAGATTGGAATAAGATTTGGATCTTGATCTGGGTTTGGTTAGAGAGTGTGAATGGAAAAAGGGTAGACCATAAAGCAGAGATCTTATATAGAAATCTTTGTTTGAAGTGTGATGGAAGAGTGGATATTGTTTAATTTATATATGTTTTAAGAGTGGGTGTGTATGGGGATCCAAATCTAGTCTAGAGGTTAAAAGCCTTTCATATTCTAGCCATAGGGTGTCGGTGAAGGGTATGTGATTTTTTTAAGATTGTTTTTTTGTTTCCTTGGATATGTACAAATAGTAAACGCGTTTATGTTCTAAAGACATAATCTAGTATTGGTTTTTTATATTTTTTTGATAATTTAAGTTGTCTAGAAACATAAGTATTACAGTTAAACTAATGCCTCCTATACACTAGTAATTGACTAATTGTAGAAGGGTGGTTCAAGTGTATTTTAGGTGAGAGTATGTGAATTTACTAAACTATGGTTGTTTTAATGGTTTCGAAGCATCACTCTGGTCGCATATGTTCATGTGTTAAACTGAGAAACCATGGATAAATCGCTATATATTAGATGTATAATTGTAATTTTTTTTTGACAGATCAAACGAAGCATCTTATTGACAATCACCAAAATATAACAATTACAAATCCTCGCCCCAAGCCCATTAAGCCAGCGGCTACCTGGGGACATACACACACCCACACCCAATTATTACAAACTAGCATATCCACCCGGAACCATACAATATCTACCCACAATCGAAAACAGAAAAATTGAACCAGCTGTCCATGTCCATCTCTGGGTGTCTTGCTCTCTTAATCATCCACCAGTAGGTTTCAGCTTTAACCTCCTGTATCAACTATTGTGTTGCAATGTCTACATGTACAATTGTAATTGGTTTAGACACACTTTTGTACTAGGTAAAAAAAGTAAAAGATTTTTTTTATTTTTATATTTTTGAAAACCTTCATTTTTAATATACAAATCCCTAAATTCATTATCGCCTTTCTTGATAATTGATTAGTTTCCCATATTAACCCTAACTATTTTTAAAACATCAATGTTGTCTTGTGTCAAAAGAAAAAACCTAGAAAAAGTATTGCGATTAGAAACCTCAAAATATGTGTAAACATGGGCGAAGGTTTATATATTAGTACATGTAAACACTTGAGAAATCAGACATCCAGAACCACTGAACCGTTGAAAGACATTTGGTTCGGTAGAATGGAGCTTATGAGATTCATTCTGGAACAAATAGGCTTACCTAGACCATGGGGAAGATGGACCCATGGTTGCACTTCATCAGCCAAATCCTTGGTTTTAGTTAATAGGTCTCCAACTCTAGAATTATGGTTAAAAATGAGATTTAAGATAAGGTGATCCATTGTCATAGGCACTGCATGTTAAAATACAAAAGGTTGAAAATGTTGGTATTCTAATGGAATCAAACGACCAAATAATGGGCCGACTTTATCCCACTTGTTTTACGCGGAATTTAATAATTACAAGGGAATGGTCGAATTCTAATGATCCAAACTTCACTTGTATTCTGAAGTCCTTTCTAAAAGTTAAAAGTTGGAAAAGTACGTTATATAGCACTAGAACTTATGGGGTAGAACTGGATAATCTTGAACAAAAGCTACACTTTTAATTTGACTTAGTCCCTTTCACTTAATTAGGCCTATCGATGGGGTCCAATGTGAATCTTCTGAAAAAGTAGCAGCCGGTTATTGAAAAGATGGAAGCAAAGCTTTGGTTATGGAAAGCAAAGACATATCTATTAGAGCCTGCTTTACATTGATTATATACGTTCTTGGAACTCTTACACTTTACTACCTTTCTTTGTTTAAGGATACATTGCAGGTGATCGAGAAGTCGGAAGGCATTCGAAGAAGATTCCTTTAGGGTATGAATGAAGCCAAACCTAAATAACATTGGATGACGTTGGACAAGTTGTTGATTTTAAAGGATCAAGGAGACCTTGGCATAAGGAGTATTCTAGCAACAAATTTAGCTCTATTATCAAAGTGGTAATGGCGATTCAAGTAGGAACTAACAAAACTTATGGCTCAATACCATTGGAGCACTTCATCGCAACACCAGAGTCTAGTCAGGGCTTCTATTAAAGAAAACCATAAATGGGTTGTGGAAATTGCAACAAAGATGGAAAATTTAAATGTCGAAGCTTCAAGCCTGTCAAAATATAAGGTTGGGAATGGTGATAACACGTTATTTGGTTAGATGATTAGATTGAAATTGATCTACTTAAAGATGCATTCTGAACATATTCCTTATTGAATCTAATGCATTTTGGCTATTGGGTTTTCTACTATGACTATGGTGCATATTACGATTGGAATTGGAAGATTGATCAAAGGTGAAACACTTAAAATTAGTTAAATCCTCTCATGTGAGCGTTTGGCTACCCGATGGAGACTAACGGGTAAAAGTGACAATATTATTGGATGAATGATATTTTGGGTACATTCTTTGTTACATGGTGTCGAAAGTTAATTAATAACAAAATGTTCATTAAAACACATTTCAAATTTTATTGGTTCAGATGGTTTCCTCTAATAGTTAATTTTTTGAATAGAGAGTGATGACCGTGTCGTCCAGATCATGCAAAAACCCAATTAACCTAGGTAGCTACGGTAAGTGGGGATCGTATCCACGAAGAGCATGTGGTCAGTATTACACGAGTTGTTTGATTATCTAACTATCTAGGAAAAAAATGTAAAGAATAATTATGAAGTTGCTATGATCTTTGTTTCATTTGATTAAGAATGTTGTTTGATGTTAATGGAAAGTGATTAATTGTAAACAAGTAGGCAAGATATGATCACACCCGGGTTTTGGATCACATGTAAGTAGGGCAAACTTACAGAAAAGGATTGATTTCTAGTGAAACACAATTGATTTCTTGAGATTGTTAATATGAAAACCTAATTGGAGACATCAACACTCATCTACCTGTATGCCAGTGGTGCAAGAAAAGTGTATGTTTTCTCACTCAAGAACAATTAATAAACCCTAGCATGAATCAAAACTAATAGCAGTTATCATCTCAAAACGTCAATAATGCAAGAAAATCTTAACCTTCATGAGCTTATAACAATATAACAGTCAATTCATGTAATTTCACTCCAAAGATTACAATACTTATCAATTTAAAACCAATTGGGATAAAAAGAAACCTTAACACTTACAACCTTACACCTAGGTATGATCTTGAAGAGATTAGCCACTCATGATTGATGATTGATCTTACAATACGTTGATTGAACCTTAAAAACTTGATTAGGATCTAAAATTGGATGGATTTGGGGCCTTAAAAATACCCCTAAATCGCCTCTAGGAGCCCTAGATTGAGAATGAGAAGAATGGGTTGGAAATCTCGATTAAAACTAGTCTGTTAGGATCTGAGTTTTGGTTTGTTTTGATTAAGTATGAAATATGAATGAAGTATAAATGGAAAGTGCAGCGGAATAAACAACAAATCAAAACATAGAGAATACTTGTTTTAATTGAATGCTTTCATTAAAGGAAAGATTACAATCGTACAATTAAACTCCCCCTCTGCCTGATCACTCAGAGAATGTTTGTCTAAAAGAGAATGACGAGTGATGAATAGAACAGTACAAGTACTGTTCTATTTATAGACAAGCTCAAACCTCTGATGATCAGTTGCTGACGTCACCTAGATAGCGACCCCTAATTGTCTAACAAACTCTAACAACTGTTAAGCTATAAACTACTGTTACATTGAAACTACTGACAATACAAAACTCTGTTAACTAAAAACTCTGACGTCTTCTTATCGTCTGTTGAACCAAAGTGTTGTAGGTTCAACAGACCTTTGCTCTTCAGATCTTTGATCAGCAGTTGTTCTTTATCAGACTTTTAACCTTCAGACTTTGTCCATCAGACTTTTCATCAGCAGCAGTTATCTTCTAACAGTTGTTGAGCAGCAGCAGTTTAGGAATCAACAGATCTTTGGAGGAAGCTTTATTGTAACAACTGTTCTTTATTCAGGATCAAACACTTAGTATATTTTGGCTTTTAATCATCTGTTCTTCTCCAGGTCAGCAGACCGAACAATCTCCCCCTAGAACAGATGATGCCAAAACTCTGCTTTATTCTTGATCTTTATTCCTCATCAGACTTTCTCTTATTTGCCCTTTTAGTTGTAATTCAAAGTTTAGAGAGAAGAGGTCTTCAGCATCTCTATCCAGTGTCAAGTTCAGAAGGGTCTGGAGATCTTCAGCACTTAGGCCAGGTGCATCATCCATACTTAACTTTTGAACACTACCATCTGACCTGAGCAGTGTCAATTCATGGGTCTCTTTGTCAGACTTCCATTTTAGAATTTTAGAGTCAGGGGAGTGACTGGGATGCATCTTTATTTTGGATAAGTTAGGAGATGGAGGCCTGCCAATGAGTTCTCTGAACTTCTCTGAGACAGGGTCAGAGAAGTATCTGATTTGGTTCAAGAGACCCTCCTTTACATAGGTTTCAGTGAACTTTCTTGTATCCTCTTCAGACATTTCCTTCTGCTTTTTGTATTGTGTTCTAGCAGCAATAGAAAGATAAGAGGTTTCAAGTAAACTGTCTAGTGTAAAGGCCTGTGAGGGTTTCTTGGGTGCATCATCATAGACTGGTTTTCTTGGTAGTTTGGGATTGGTCTTTCTTTCTTGTTCAAGCTTCTTGTATGTTTCAATTAACCTGACCTCAGACCATCTAGCAACAGATCTCATCTCTCCATACTTGGCTGCTACAAGCTCTTGTCTCATTCTCTTGAACTTCAAGGCTCTAGCTTGATCTCTCCCTTTACTGAAATCAGGGGCAGAGGCCTTAGTAGGAGGATTCTTGGCCATGCTCTCAATTCTAATGAGTTCTTCCCTGAGAGCATGTGTGGTCCAGCCTGTGAATTGATTCTTTGTTGCTTTGTAAGGCTTGGTTGCCAAGATCTGTTCTAGCAGTGAATCCCTAACTTCCATTTCCAAGTCTCTGCTGAGAGGCATGGTAGACATGGAATTGCTCACGGTCTTAGCATAGTCTTCAATCCTTCGAACTTTGCTAAGCTCTGCTGAATGGATGCCCTGAGCAGTCCTGTCATCCTTCCCTTTGCATTTCTCTTTGATGACAGCATCAGCCTGTTCACCCTTGTATTTAAGATAAGTGTCAATGTTAGGTGGAACAGGGAAGCCTTTGAGAGATGGGAAGGTTCTTTCTGATGGCTGATCAGTATTGTAGAAGGATTGAAGTTCCCCCTTGATTAAATCCAACTCAAGGGGATACTTCTCAACCAATGGGGTGATGGTTGGTGGTGGTCTATGTGATCTGAATTGAGATGTGTGTGGAGAAAATGATGAAAGTGGAATGGCATTGACTGGTGTGGATTGTGAGCTTGGAGTGTTAGGTGGTGTGTTGTGGATGTTTTCATCTTGTACAACAAAGGTGGATTTCCTTTTCCTGCTATACAAGATTTTAGGTGAAGGTGAGGAAGAGGCAGTGGTTTGGTGAATATCTGTTGGTCCTTTTGTGGAACCAGCAGTTGTTTGGGTTTTTGGTTGAGTTGTGGTAGGTTTGGTAGTTGTTTGAGTTGTGGCTGGTTTAGTGGTTGATGGTGTGGTGATTGGTTTGGTTACTGGTTTAGGTTGAGCAAATGTTTTAGCAGCAGTTGTTTTGGGTTCAGTGGTTTGGGTAGCAGAGGTTGTGGTGGCAGTGGTTTTAGGAGCAGTGGTTGTGATAACAGGTGTTTGAACAGCAGAGGTTTCAGCAGATAGTTTGGAAGGTGGTTTTCTAGTGTGTTTGGCTGGCATTTTCTTTCTCTTAGAAGTATTCACATCTTCCACTTCTTGCTGTTGTTCTCTTTTCAGCTGCACCAACAACTCTGCCTTTGCTTCCAAAGTATCAGCCCTTTTCATCTTATCCTGAGCAGCTTTTTCAGCCTTTTCATTGGCTGAAGTGTCAACTTCTTTTGCCTTGGTTGTTTGAGCTGGTTCAGTGACAGGGATCTGAACATTTGGTTGCTGTGATTGTGGAGCTGATTTTGGTGACTCTGGTTTGTCAGCAGCTGGCTTCCCTTTTTGTGAGGGTGGTTGACCAAATGGATTTAGCTTTGGCAGCCTATCTCTGCCACTCTCCCCCTTTTTGGCATCATCAGCAGTAAACTCATTGTCAGTTTCATCTCTGAGAATGGTGGTAGGGGCAGAGCCAGTAGTCTTCAGCAGGTGTTCCTTGATCACCTTGATGTCAGCCTTTGTGTCATTGAATCTGGCATCCACCATGTTTCTGATCAAGGTCATATATGTTTCCTGAGTCTGATCTGCCAATTTTCTGTGAGCTATGATGATGGGTGAAACTGATTTCCATAGCTCACTGGCAATATCAGAGGTTGAGGGTTGACTTTTGGTAAAGTTGTTCAATATCTCCAATATTGACTTGACATCAGTTTTGATGTCAACAACAGAGGATTCAAGGTTTTGAACCTTAACCGTCAATTCTTGAAGTTTTGATTCATCACCTAAGTTAATAGGATCATCTGAATTCCTACCAGAGGTAGTTTTAGCTGGTTCAGTACTAGGAGGTGAATCCATAGAATGAGATCCTGCTGCCCCTTGTTCTTGGTACTGGGGACTTCCAACTGATTTTGGGGACACAGTGGTAGCCTTATCAGTTGTTGCCTTCAAGGAAGTCTTAGCAATGGAATCACTGTCCTGTTGTGAGACAATGGTCTCAACAGCAATAGTGACTGCTTCTCTTGAAAACTCATCAGAAGTAACATTGACTTCTGAGAGTATAACCTCCTCTTCTGTTTGTGGGATAACTAAATGACTTTTCTCAGCCCCAGTCCCTGGTGGTGGTGTACTCTCAGTGACAGGTGAAGGAGAGGAACTGGGGTTGTCCTGAGTTTTGTCAATAGCTTCAAACAGAGGTTGCATGGTTTGTGGGACATGTTGTGGTGATGTAGGTGGAGTAAGAAGCTGATTAGCCCTAGGAGATGGACTTGTAAACATATGGTCAAGTGACTCATATGCCTCAGTATGAGGTTCCCTTTGGCTTACAACAAGATCCTTTTGTGAGGATTCTTGAGGAGTTTGCTTGGGTTGAGATATCTCCAACTGTTGTGAGGAAGTAACAACAGTGGTTTCATGTTGCTTTGGTGATGCAACAGGGTTAGCTTCTGGTATCTCATCTTCCAGAAGTCCCTTTTTGGGTTGAGAGGTGGTTTTAGAGGATGGACGTTTTCTTTTGGTGGGTGGTGTGGGTTTCACAGCACTGGATGAAGTGCCATGATCACCAGGAGCAGTGGGCTCACCAACAGAGGTTTCGACAACAGTTGTTGTCTTTGTCCTCTTTGGTTGTGTTTTTGAAACCTTTGTTACTTTTGTTACTTTTTCTTGGGTTGAAGAACCCAGCATTCTAGTAAAAGTTTCATCAGTTAAACTTTTCATTTTGAAAGACTCTCCCTTTTGAAAATCTTTTTCAGGTAAAATCTTTTGTAGAATTACACTTAGAATTCTAGGGTAGAGCAGAAAAGCATTGTTGGAGCCAGATTTTATGGCTTTCACATTAGAGACCAAGTCTAAGAACAATCCCTGAGACAGATTGAAGTCAGAATCTGACAACATTGCATATCCCAAGTATTGTATCCTCAATGGGATTTCATTGAAGGAGGTAGTTGTAACACCCCGCCCCTCTCACCACCAATATTGTCCGCTTTGCCCTCCCAGAGCTCACGGATTTGTTTTTGGGTGCCCCGGTGGAAACTTCCCAGGAGGTCACCCATCCTGAAACTGCTCCCACCTGAGCACGCTTAACTGTGGAGTTCTCCTCTCATCCACTAACATTAAGCCCCAAAACGCGTTGGTGATTTAAGAGGCAAGACATTACTTATGAACCAAGGATCTCTCCTGGCCACGGCCGATGTGGGATTTTCCTGGGGTGTCACATTCACCCCCCGTTAGAGTCTCATCGTCCCTGATGAGGTATGCACCCACCATCCCGAACGGCACAGGAGTGGCTCTGATACCATTCTGTAACACCCCGCCCCTCTCACCACCAATATTGTCCGCTTTGCCCTCCCAGAGCTCACGGATTTGTTTTTGGGTGCCCCGGTGGAAACTTCCCAGGAGGTCACCCATCCTGAAACTGCTCCCACCTGAGCACGCTTAACTGTGGAGTTCTCCTCTCATCCACTAACATTAAGCCCCAAAACGCGTTGGTGATTTAAGAGGCAAGACATTACTTATGAACCAAGGATCTCTCCTGGCCACGGCCGATGTGGGATTTTCCTGGGGTGTCACAGTAGTCTTGGCTGAGGCACAGAGGAGTAGGGTATGGAAGAAAAATTTCATGACTGGAGGAAAAAACTTTTTATATAATGTGGAACCAGTCATTTGTGCATCATACCCTCTCTCTTGAAACTCAGTGTGAAGCTCTGTTTTTGGAAAAGTTTCCATACCTGACAAGTCGTTTAGTGAGAAGGTAGTGGATATGATTTCAGGGGTTATGGCGATACTGGTGTCTCCAATTTTGGAAATTATGGAAGTTGGCTTTTTGTCTTGATACAAGACTTCAGCATTCGCCCAGAATTCTTGGAATGTGGCCAGGTATATGGGAGCATCAGCAATAAGAACATTTTTGTATTTTGAGTTATTGATGATGTCGATGGTGGAATGGAATGGAGTGTTATCTTCGGTTTTTACCAAATAAGGAAGAAAATTATGAGTGACTTTTGTTTGGAGATCCATTTTAATGGATTTTGATTGTGAAAGTGATGATCTTTTGATTGAGGGTTATGAGGAAGACGAAGGTGGTTTTCAGTATTTTGAATACAATGAGACAGTAAAACTGCTGTTGGGGGAAAACATGGTTTTATAAGCTCTGGTGAAACCGCTGATGTGGCAAAACTCTGCTTTTGAGAGCAGACGTGGCAAACATCTGATGGTTGAAACATCTGGTGGCATACAGCTGTTTTGTGAAACATCTGTTGCCAACCTCTGTTGTTTAACCAAAAGACTGATGAAAACAGTTGTTTTATCTGATCAGATGTTTGAAACAGATTTTTCAACCAACAGTGGTTGTTTTATCTGATCAGTTGTTAGAAACAGATTTTTCAACTATCAGTGGTTTGAATGAAACAGTGGTTGTTTTATCTAATCAGATGTTTGAAACAGATTTTTCAACCAACAGTGATTGTTTTATCTGATCAGTGGTTTAAAACAGATTTTTCAACCAAAGTGTCATTTTAGCAAAATTTGATTTTTTTGAAAACATTTTAATATTTTTATTGAAAACATTTTTGTTGTTTTAATCCATGTTTAACATTCCAATTCGAGAGATCAGATTTGTGAAGGTAGATGTGTCTAAAGCTTTTGTCAGCACATCTGCCAACTGATCTTCTGTTGGAACATGGTGCAGAGAAATCAAACCTTTTTCATAGCTATCTCTGACAAAGTGATGTCTGATATCTATGTGCTTGGTGGTTGAGTGAGAAACTGGATTCTTGATGATATTTTCAACAGCTTGGCTATCCAACATGATTGGAGTCCTTAGTGCAGTTATCCCAAAATCCAATAGTTGATTTTGAAGCCACATGAGTTGGGCTGTACAGCTTGCAGCAGCAATGTATTCAGCCTCAGCTGTGGATGTTGAAACAGCTGCTTGCTTTTTGCTTTGCCAAGAGACTAAGGCATTCCCTAGAAACTGGCACCCTCCAGAGGTGGACTTCCTTGTGGTATGACAGCCAGCAAAGTCACTATCTGAATAACCTGAAAGCTCAATGTTTCCATTAGCAGGATACCAGATACCAAGTGTGGGAGCACCTTTTAGGTATCTGAATATCCTCTTCACAGCAATAAGGTTAGACTTTCTAGGAGAAGCCTGAGATCTAGCACACACACAGGTTGCAAACATGATGTCTGGCATGGATGCTGTTAAGTACAATAAAGACCCAATCATGCATCTATAGTGTGTCTGATCAACCAGTTCATCCTTGTCATCAATAGTGAGTGGCTTGACAGTGCTCATGGGAGTACTACATGGCTTACAATCATTCATCTCAAATTTTGTTAACAAATTTTTCATATACTTGTTTTGATGGATGAATGTGCCATTTTGCAGTTGCTTAACTTGGAGACCAAGAAAGCACTGAAGTTCACCCATAGCACTCATTTCAAACTCAGCTGTCATGAGCTCCCGAAACTCCTCACACATTTTATTACATGTGGATCCAAAAATGATGTCATCCACATATATTTGAACAATCATTAAATCTTTTCTTTTCCATTTTAAAAACAAGGTTTTATCAATTTTACCTCTTGTGAAACCAATGGATAAGAGAAAAGTAGAGAGAGTTTCATACCAGGCTCTTGGTGCTTGTTTCAGTCCATACATTGCTTTGTTAAGCTTGTAGACATAATCAGGATGGAATGTGTCTTCAAAACCAGGTGGTTGACATACATAGACCTCCTCCTGAATTTTGCCATAAAGGAAGGCACATTTGATGTCCATCTGATACACCTTGATGTTGTGGTTGACAGCAAAGGCTAGGAAAAGTCTGATAGCTTCTAACCTTGCTGCAGGGGCAAAGGTTTCATCATAGTCAATTCCTTCTTCTTGTCTGAAGCCTTGAACCACTAACCTGGCCTTATTCTTGACAACTATACCCCTTTCATCAGTTTTGTTTTTGAAGACCCACTTTGTGCCAATTGGACAAACATCCTTAGGCAGTGGTACAAGTTCCCATACTTGTTGTCTTTTGAACTGAAGGAGTTCTTCTTGCATGGCTTCTACCCAACTGTTGTCTTTCAGTGCCTCTTGGTACTTGACAGGTTGTGAAAGGGATAGAAAGCCTGCAAAAAGACAGATATTTGATGATTGGCTCCTTGTGAGCACACCTTCTCTGATGTTGCCAATGATTTGATCTGGTGGGTGAGCTCTTAGGTAGATTAAATCTCCCTGATATGGTACGATGGCATTTTGTGGTGAAGGACAGAGGTTTGGAGACTCTGTTGTCATAACATCTGTTGGCAATTTTGAAGAGTCAACAGATGTTTGGAATGGAAGTGGAGGAATGGGTCCAAGTGGTGTAAGGTTGGACTGACTTTTGTGAACAGTTGTTTGACTTTTGTCAACAGATGATTGAGCAGTGGATTGGTTGGGTGAATCAGTGGTTTGGAGATAGGACTGGCCAACAGTGGCTTACTCAGCTATGACAGTGTTTTGACAGTTGTTTTGAACTCCTGCTTCCTCTGATGCAGGATAGACTTTGTAGTGATCTGGAACCACAACATCTATTCTGTAATCTGGTTGTGAAGATTGTGGAGTACCTGCAGGGTTAGTTTTGACAGTAATATCTTCAAATTTGAATTTATCTAAATCAAACAACTCAACAGGGTTTGCTGGGATTTTCAAAGATGAAAGTTCATTGAACTTCACATTTAGAGTTTCTTCTATTGTCTTGGTCCTTGTGTTGAACACTTTATAGGCCTTGGCAGTAGAAGAATACCCCAGAAAATATCCACAATCTACTTTGGCTGCAAATTTTGAAATGGAATCTTTAAGATTTAAAATGAAACATGGACAGCCAAAGACTTTGAAAAATAATATCAGTGGTTTGATTTTAAACAGAATTTCATAAGCAGTCTTTTGATGTCTAGGGTTGATTAAAACTCTGTTTTGAACATAGCAAGCAGTGTTTACAGCTTCTGCCCAAAAGGACAGAGGTAAACCAGAATCTGCTAGCATTGTTCTTGCAGCCTCAATGAGAGTCCTGTTCTTCCTTTCAACCACCCCATTCTGCTCTGGTGTTCTTGGGATACTGTACTGCCTTACAATCCCTTTTGACACACAGAAATCATCCAACTCCTTATTTTTAAACTCTGTTCCATTGTCACTTCTAAAGACTTTTACTGGCAAGTCATATTGTTTTTCAACTTTGGTGACAAAGTCCTTCAAAATACCTGCAGTCTCATCCTTAGAGTGTAAAAAGTAAGTCCATGTAAACCTAGAAAAATCATCAACTATGACAAGACAAAATCTTTTTCTTCTTAGACTCATGATTTTTACAGGGCCAAACAAGTCCATGTGCAACATTTGTAAACACTGACTAGTTTTGGACTCATCAATGGATTTGTAAGAGCTTTTATGTTGTTTACCTTTTACACAGGAAACACAATGCTCATCACATTTGAATTCTTTTGATGGCAAACCTCTGACAAGGTTTTGTTTAGAGAGTGAGTTGATAGTTTTAAGGTTGGTGTGACCAAGTCTCCTATGCCACAATTCTGTCTCTTTGGTAGAGGCAGCTGAGAACAGACAGACATTTGCCATAGGGTTATCCTTTAACATATCAACAACATACACATTGCCACTTCTGTGAGCAACAAGTTGTGCTTTGCTCTCTGCAATGATGGTGTTAATCTTTTCTACAGCCTCTGGGCCAACAATCTTACAAGTTTGCTTAGTGAAGAATGACCCAAAGCCTTTGTCACTCATTTGAGACACACTAAGTAGATTAAATTTTAGATTGTCTATTAGATTAACATTTTCAAACTTAAGCCTCCCTGCTTTGACAGTACCAGAACCCAACACTTTACCTTTAGAATCATTACCAAAGGATATATCACCCCCTCCATGTGCAAGAAAGTCCAGAAGAAGGGCTCTACATCCAGTCATGTGCCTGGAGCCTCCACTATCTACATACCATAAACTGTCTAAACAAGCAGAAGCTCCCTGCACATCAGTAAGGATTTTAGTTTTGGTGAGTGTCCAAAGCCGAATTGGCTTTGGATGGGTCCTTAGCTATCTCAGCCTTAAGTTGTGGAGAAAGATCAGTGGTTTGAACTAGCTTTTGAACTAAGTTCAACAGCTGCAGTTGACCATTTGCCAGTGCTTGTATGTCAACACTTGGTCCAGCAGATGTTTGATCATTTCCAATCAGATGCTGAAAGCCATGAGGGTGTCTGTTCACTTTTGGTTTTGAAGGCCTTTTGGGCTCTTCATAAACATGTGACAGACGATGTAAGCGGGTTGTCCATATCCTCTTGGTAATCTGTTAGTGGGTGGAGCATCTGTTACCTGAACATCTCTGGGAGCAGAGTTTTTGTTCAGACTTTTGGTAACAGATGTTTGGACTGGTTCAAAAGTCTGTTTGGGTTTTCCTTTTGAAGTACTCGCCACTTGACTTTCAAGAGTTTTAGCTTTATACTCTTTTATCTTTTCATCAAAATTTTTGAGATATAAGCACTCTTTTGTTTTGTGATTCTTTTTCTTGCAAATTGAACATTCTTTAGTTTTAGAATCATTTAAACTTGTTGTTTTGTTGATGTCATATGCTTTTAGAAGAAAACAGTTTTTGGTGACATGGTTCTTCTTTTCACAAAAATCACAAAACAAGTTGTTCTTGGCTTTCCCCTTTTCTTTCTTCTTTTCAACAGATGTTTCATCATCTGTTGGAAGATTTACCAAAGGGATTACTTTAGTCTGTGGTGCCATTTTACCATCAGGGGTTTTGAAGGTCATTGGTTTGAAATTTTCAAGGACTTCACACTCATCTGACCATGTTGGTTTGAATTGATATTTCTCAATTTCATCAAATGAGGGTGTACCTTCCAACTTTTCAAGAATGATTTTCTTGCCATTGGGTTCAGTAACCTTGATTTCTTGACCTTTTGAGTTTGTAGGGATGACCTCAACCAACTGGGGTTCCTTTTTGTCAGTGATTTGTGAACTTTGGTCAGTGGTTTTAAAACCAAACCCAAATTTCACATGACTTTTAGATTGTTGGTTGACAATCATCTCAAAACCCTTTGATGATTCCACCCATTTCTTACATTCAACTTGGGTGGACTCAAGCTCCTTTTTACAACTATGATATTTTGTTATCATAGTCTGAAGCTGGTCTTTGGTTATGCTTGCTTCATGTTTTAAACTGCTGATTTCAGACTCTTTTTCAGATATTTTTTTATTTTAACTCTTTTGTAAGTTTTTCAAACTGAATTTCAGAATCCAAAATTTTCTTTCTAAAGTTTTCATTCACCTCTTTTATCTTAGCAAATGCCACAATACATTTGTTTGAGCACAAGTCATTTAAGATTTGAGGAGATACCTTAGCAGCAGCCATCAAACCACAGTTACACTGGCAGTCACAATCATCACTACCCCAGGGGTCTGAGAGATTCACTACCTCCACTTCAGATTCTTCAGCTGAAACAACTTCACCAACAACACCATCAGTCACATTTTCAGACAAAGACACCACATCCTCAGAATCAGTTTCTTCAACAATTGTTTCTAGTGCCATAAAACAAAAATCCTTTTCAGAGTTGGCAACTAGAGCAATGTTGTCATCTGTTATCTCATCTGGTAGACTGCTCCAATCAACAAAGCCCTGAGTAAAGAAACTCTGTTGACTTGGTTGACTGGTCTCTGCAGGAGCAGAGGGTGGAGTAACAGTCATTGGCACTGGTGCCTGAGTAACAGGTGTTTGGACATAGTGATACTGAGGAACAGTGGTTTGGACATAATGCACAGGAACAGTGGTTTGGGTCTGTGCAAAGTGAGCAGTGTTTTGCACATTAGGTACATTAGGGATGGTTTGATAAGTGTTGGTCTGTGGTCTTTGGTTTGGGTAGGTAATCATAGGAACTCCATTCTGACTCCTACACTCCCTAGCAAAGTGACCTATTCTATGACACTTGTAACACTTTATCTTTGATTTATCCAACCCAACCTTTGACCCACCATGTAAACCTAGGTAGTTTTCTTATAGAAACTATTGGTTCTAATACTGAGCAGGGCAACCTGATGTAAGATGTCCATTTCTTCTAAGTCCAAAGGGTCAATATATTGCAAGTCATTGTACACAAAAGATGAATTATCGGAAGCCTGGATATCACCACTAGCTGTGAAAGCACAGTTGTTTGGTAATGAGTAAGAATCATTATTAAAACCAGTGGTTATGTCAATGTAATGATCATAACTCTGATCCTTACTACTTCCAGAACCATCATCCTGACCCAACAGTGCAGTATTACCAAATACATAGTCATCTGACACTTTGCCAGAGTCCTGGAGCTTCTTTTTCTGGTTAAGCTCCCTTTCATAAGTCAGGAGCTTACCATGAAGCTGGGTCAGGGTTAGGTCTTTGAATCCGATAGAGTTTCTCATAACTATGGCTATAGTGTCCCATTTGTCCTGAGGTGATCTAAGAAACCTATGATTCAGTGTTGAATTAGGAAAAGTTAGACCAACCAGTTTGAGTTCACTAATTAGACAGTTAAACCTTTCAAACTGCTGTGTTAATGACTCCCCTTTTATGTGACTAAACGTTTCATATTGTTGGTTAAGTATTTCACGGTTGTTTTCTATCACATCATCAGTTCCCCCGAATTGCTCTTTGAGAGCATCCCACAGTTCTTTAGCACTATTGCAGTGCAAGAGTCCGGCATAGATATCATTCGGCAGTGCCATGGCTACTATGCTGAAAGCCTTGGCATCTAGCTCGATTTTTTGAAAATCTTGCTCTGAGTAGTTCTCAACACTCTTTGGTACTTGGATCTTTGGATCCTCGGCACTCGGTACCATTGGAACATGTGGTCCAAATACTACCGATTTCCAGCACCCTGTGTTCTGTTGTGCTAACACATGAGCCACCCGACGCTGCCAGATGTTGTATTCTGACCTGACAAGCATCGGAGGCTTGTTGTGTGTGCCAGTGTTGTGTGGATCTTGACTGAGTGAAGTCATTCTCTTGGTTTTTCAAAAACAAAGTCTGTTTATTAACTGTTGAAACGAAAATAAACTATTACTCTGTTTTAACCCGACAAACAAACGATATCAATGATTATGAGCTGATCTGTGTATTAAACTGATTGATTAGATCAGATTTAATTGACCAAGCTCTGATACCAATTGTTAGGATCTGAGTTTTGGTTTGTTTTGATTAAGTATGAAATATGAATGAAGTATAAATGGAAAGTGCAGCGGAATAAACAACAAATCAAAACATAGAGAATACTTGTTTTTAATCGAATGCTTTCATTAAAGGAAAGATTACAATCGTACAATTAAACTCCCCCTCAGCCTGATCACTTAGAGAATGTTTGTCTAAGAGAGAATGACGAGTGATGAATAGAACAGTACAAGTACTGTTCTATTTATAGACAAGCTCAAACCTCTGATGATCAGTTGCTGACGTCACCTAGATAGCGACCCCTAACTGTCTAACAAACTCTAACAACTGTTAAGCTATAAACTACTGTTACATTGAAACTACTGACAATACAAAACTCTGTTAACTAAAAACTCTGACGTCTTCTTATCATCTGTTGAACCAAAGTGCTGTTGGTTCAACAGACCTTTGCTTTTCAGATCTTTGATCAGCAGTTGTTCTTTATCAGACTTTTAACCTTCAGACTTTGTCCATCAGACTTTTCATCAGCAGCAGTTATCTTCTAACAGTTGTTGAGCAGCAGCAGTTTAGGAATCAACAGATCTTTGGAGGAAGCTTTATTGTAACAACTGTTCTTTATTCAGGATCAAACACTTAGTATATTTTGGCTTTTAATCATCTGTTCTTCTCCAGGTCAGCAGACCCAACATAGTCAAATAGCTAAATTCACGACTTGTAGCTGGCCACTAGCGCCCAAGTGCTGGGTCGATGTCCGAGTCAGTGTCCCAGCCTCTGCCTGGGCCCAAATGGACGTTGGCACCAAGTATTCCTCCGTTTTGCTTTGTTTTATCATTCCTGTTCTTCCTAAGTGCATTCCAAAGCTCTGTTAAGCTTCCAAAATATATATTAAACCTGTCTATGCATGCACAATACAAACTATCTCAAATGTATTCTAAAACTCAATTTCCCACAAACTGGTAAATTTAAACACGTTAAGTAAACAACCCATCACATCCCCACTAATGTGTTGCAAATACATCTGGTTATCCTATGTATTTTTAGTCTTTGTAGATAGTTTTGTATTTGTTTTTGGTTGTTTTTAGTTTATATTTATTTAAGTTTCTTATTGTAGGTCCTAGTGCAATATAGGAGCGGAAAACGAGCCTAAAACGAGAAAACATTTGAAAAATAAATTAAAATGAGTTATTGGGTATCGGACACGATGTAGTAAAGCAAGTAAGTCCGAATAACCAACCGGATATAGTGTAGCGACTCTCGATACTAAACCAATATCGAGTCCTAGGCTAATAAAATGAAGTGGTGGATTAATTATTTAATCTACTAAAACAATAAATTAACTAAAAATGCAAATGACTAAAAACAGAGCAAATCAAGCACAAAGTTAAAAGAATTCAGATAATGAGAAAACATGTACTTAGGCAAGAATCATGTTGAATAACTCATAGTGAACATGGTTTGGATAAACGGTTTTGGGTATCAGGATCTTAAAATAACTAACCTGGACCAACATTAGAAAACGAATAATTCTCCAACATGTCGCAATCATGCATCTAAAAAAGTGTGTAAACACACCAATCTTGGTTTATATCACCTCTTTCTATTTTATTATTTAATTGATTTTTTTATTTTTATTAAAGTAAGGGTATTTTAGTAATTTCACACCCACTTAACTGGATTATTTAACCTCAGTTAGCTCCAGGGACTATCCGAGTTAAAAAAAGTCACTGTTTCAGGACTATAGCTGTAATTTTGAAAACTTGAGGACTATAGGTGAAAAAAGTGCAAACAACGGGGACCATTCGAGCAATTTTCTCTAGTGGTAATCAAGTAAGGTAAACATACTTAATACATTGAAAACAAAAGTTACTATAACACCAAAATAATTGGCTGACTTAAGGTTTTATCTGAATTTGGGTTTTGCTTTTGCTTTGCTTTGACCAAAACAAAGCATCATGAACATACATAAATAACAATTTTTCTTGGTGTTCTATATGAACTTTGATTTCACTTTTGACCAAAATTCTTGTATTATGAACACATATAATAGACCGACTTAATATTCTACATGAACTTTGCCTTTGACCAAAATCGATGTATTATGAACATATATAACTAACGAACATAATTAATTCCTTGCCTAAATTTAGGCATCGCTTTGGTTTTGACCAAAATTTAGACATTATGAACATAATAATAATCAAGTCCCAATCGATATTATCACACACACAATTAAGGAATTTGCTCTCCTTTTATTCAGAAAATTACTCAAAACTGAATCTCACTCATAACCACAAAGCCCTATGAAGGATTGGTTATATAGTGGAAGAATCCTAATTGAAACATAATACCTATTCTAATCAAATACATATTCCTTTCCATTATCTAACTAGAATAGATAACCTTAGATAATTATCTCTAACTCTTATAATTATCCTCAATTGGATTCTATTATTAAATTACATAAATACCCCTGCTCCTTTAGAGATATTATCGACCCAACCCATCTGCTCGGGTTCGGGTATTAGACGATCTGGACCAACATTCACCCCCCTAATGCCCAAACCGGGCTGGGGTAATCTTCAACTCCAAGCAGCTCACGCATTTCTCCAAACTTGACCCTTGCGAGTGCTTTAGTTAGAATATCGGCCTTTTGCTCTTCTCCACGTACATACTCAACTTCTACCAATTCATCTTCAACACACTCTCGAATGAAATGGTATCGTATAGCAATGTGTTTACTTCTACCATGAAAAACAGGATTCTTCATCAATGCTATAACCGACTTATTATCAACCCGAATGGTTATCTTTTGCTCTTTCTCACCTACAATCTTCGCATACAAACTTTGAAGCCAGATTGCTTGACAAGCTGCCGAAGTTGCAGCCATAAACTCCGCTTCACAAGACGATAAGGCTACCGTATTTTGTTTTTGCGAACACCATGACACGGGTGTTTCACCGAAATAAAATACATGCCCTGTAGTGCTTCTTCCATCATCAAGACTTGTATTGTGACTACTATCACTGCAACCCGTTATCTTGTGACTTCCTCCTCGTTTATACCATAACCCATAACTCGTAGTACCGGCAATATAACGAAGAACTTGTTTTATTGCAACTAGGTGAGATACTTTAGGAGTTTGCATATACCCGCTCGCAATCCCCACTGCATAAGATAAATCTAGTCTCGTATGTAACAAGTAGCGGAGACATCTGACCAACCTTCGATAACTTGTTGGATCCACCGGTTCGCCCTTTTCATCCTTCGTGATCTTTAAACCCGGATCCACAGGACACTTTGCTGAATTGCAAGCCAACAAACCTGTTTCCTTTAGAATTTTCTTCGCTTATCCTTCTTGCTTGATCACGATTCCACTTTCGGTTTGCTGCACCTCAATTCCAAGATAATATGAAAGTAATCCAAGATCACTCATCTCGAATTTTTCTTCCATTTGTTTCTTGAACTCATCGATCTTCTTAGTACTCGAACTTGTAACAATCAAGTCATCTACATAAACACCAACAATGGTTAAATCACCTCCTTCACGCTTAGTGTAGATTGCTTGTTCTCTCGAGCACCGCTTATATCCGAGATTCTTTAGTGTCCCATAAAGCTTGAGATTCCAAGCTCGTGGCGCTTGACGAAGTCCATATAACGCCTTAGTTAACCGATAGACCTTGTTCTCTTGTCCTTTCTTCACGAAACCTTCCGGTTGACTAACATAGACTTCTTCCTTTAAATCGCCATTCAGAAACGCTGATTTGACATCTAGATTCCATCCTTTGCAAGCCGCATGTGCGAGTAGTAAACGAACCGATTCCATCCGTGCCACCAGTGCGAATACCTCATCAAAATCAATTCCGAATTGTTGAACATACCCTTTTGCAACAAGTCTCGCCTTGTACTTAACAATCTTCCCAGACGCATCACACTTCACTTTATAAACCCACTTCAGGCCGATGGATTTAGCTTTATTTGGCAGATTCGTTAAAATCCATGTTTTATCTTTTTCAATGGACTCCAACTCTACTTGCATTGCTTTTTCCCAAAACGCGTTCCCTTTGGCTTGAGAATAACTACTCGGCTCATCTACCGCTGCAAGTAATAATTGTTCCGGTCCCTCTCGATTAACACCATCTTGTACTATGAAATCATTAAACTTGACCGGTAAGCGTTTCTATCTCGATGAATGCCTTAGAGGAGTTTCTGTTTCAGCATTCTCGTCCGATGCAGCGTCTGAACCTGCTGCATTTTCTGCTGCAGCCGAAGCTGTTGGTTCCGAGGCAGCTGCACTTGATTCCGAACCTGCTGATGAGTCTGCCGAAGCTGCAGCATCAGATCCTTCATTCTGTTGTTGGTCAACTTCATCCTCTGTACCTGTCTCGGACGAACCGTCTTGACCCGAGTGGAAAACGACTGTGAAATATTTGGGTTCATGCAGTTCTCTTTTCCACATCCAACCTCGTTTCTCATCACACTTAACCGTCCTCCGAACACATATTTTGTTCTCAACCGGGTCATACATTCGGAAAGATTTTGACTCTGGTTCGGAACCAAAATACACCATCGGTACTCCTCTATCGTCTAACTTGTGCAAGTTAACCTTCGGTTCAGTCGCAAAACCCACACAACCGAACACTCTCAAGTATTCCAAATCTGGTTTAGTCTTCAGTAATGCCTTGTATGGTGTCTTCGAATCAACTGATCTAGTTGGGCTTCGATTTAAGACATACACCGCATGCTTTGCAGCCTCGCCCCAAAACCTTTGTGGAACATTTGTTTGCTTCAACATACACCTTACCATACCTATTACTGTTCGGTTTCTGCGCTCAACGACCCTGTTTTGCTGCGGTGAATAAGGAGCCGTGAGATGTCTTCGGATAGCTTGAACTTCACACCAATTATTGAACTCGTTCGATGTGAATTTGCCTCCGCGATCTGTCCGGAAAGTACCAATCTTTGTTTCCAAAACCTTCTCGACCAAAGCTTTAAACCTCTTGAATACTTCAAACGCTTGATCCTTGGACTTCAAAAGATAACACCACATATAACGTGAGAAATCATCAACAATTAAAAACATATACCTGCACCCTCCTGGTGTGGCTGGAGTAATCGGCCCACAGAGATCCCCATGTAATAGTTCGAGCGGTCTCATTGCTCTAAACATAGCTTTCTTCGGGAACGGCTTCTCAGTTTGCTTTCCAATCAAACAACAGTCACATATCTTTGACTGATGATTTATCACGGGCATCCCTTGAACCATATTTGATGAACTTAGACGTTTCAAAGAGTCAAAATTCAAATGCCCTAAACGAGCATGCCAAAGCCAAGAGTCTTCATCAATTTTTGAAAGCAAGCATACCGGAGCACCCACTGCCAGCTTTACTTTGTACAACCGGTTAATGCTTCGAAACACCTTCATCATTAGTAACCTGCCTTGATTAAAAATCAGCAAAAGATTGTCTTCCATCACAATCTTGCAGCCCGTCTCAGTGAGTTGACCCAAACTAATATTATTGGAACGAAGGCTCGGTATATAATACACTTCCATCAGCACGATATGTTCACCGGTTTTGCTTATGAACACAATCGATCCTTTACCCGCAATTTCAACACACGAGTTATCTCCAAAGCATACCTTACCGGTTACTCGTTCATTAAGCTCTGAAAAGACTGATTTGTCCCCCGTTATGTGATTAGAAGCTCCATTATCTAAGTACCACGAGTTCTCCTCCACTTGCTTCGATTCAAACTTCTTAGGGATTACACCCTCTTCATTTAAATATATCGTTTCGCTCGTACACTCCATCATGAACAAACTCGGGTCTAGTTTCTCAGTTTCGGCTAAGTTGGCTTGCTCATTCTTTCTCCGTTCTGGACAACTAGAAGGAAAGTGGCCCATCTCATCACACCTAAAACATTGGATTTCGGACTTGTCCTTCTTTGGTCTCTGCCGATTCCCATTGCTTCTTCAGCCCGAGTCTTTTGCCCCACGGGTTTGACCATTATCTCGGTTCTGCACCTCGTCTCGTCCTTGACTTGAACCACGCCCTCGCCCCCGACCTTTATTGCTTGAACCACCTCGTGCACGCCCCCAAGAATTGTCACTGGGTTTGTGTTTAGAAGACGATTCTGCAAACATTAACTGACTTTGACTTTCAGCTGAGGGATCGGTACTTCTGATTCTGTCTTCAAAAGCTTTTAGACGACCAATAGCTTCTTGGAAGGTCATTGTTTTTAAGTCTGCAAACTGTTCGATTAACGCCACTATCGGAATAAACCTTCCTGGGACAGACCCAAGCAGCTTCCTGGTCAGCTTCTTATCTTCATATGTTGTTCCAAGGCTTGATGATTTAGTAACCAGTTGACTTATCCTTCTTGCGAACGAATCAATTGACTCCGAATCTTTCATCCTTAAAGCTTCAAACTCGATCTCCAATTGCTCAATCTTTGCTTCTCTGACTCGTTCAACCCCAACATACCGGGTTTTCAGTGCATCCCAGATCTCTTTAGCCATTTTCGAACTGGGCTGAAATACCAAGTCTTCGGGTATGGCCTAGAGTAATAAGGCGACTGCAATATGGTCCTTCTTCTCTTCAACATCTTGTTCGCCTGGTTCGATAGCTTGCAGTAACCCATGTACTCGGAATACTGCTTTAATCCGAACAACCCAGATGTTGTAATTGGTTGCCGTAGGGCACTGTAACCCAGTCCCATGTTGCTCCTTTGAGACGATTGGAGGGGTCCTTGCCGATTCAGCAGCAGCTTCGTCACCTGCCATCCTTCAGCGATCAAAGTGCTCTTTCCGCTGACCCACCTGTCACAATTCACAGCCGTCGATACCTTTGGTGCTGTGAACATGTTTTCTTCTTAATCGGCCCTTTGACTTGGAAACAAAACCAGAACTCGGGTGGGATTTGAATGGCTCTGATACCAATTAAGGAATTTGCTCTCGTTTTATTCAGAAAATTACTCAAAACTGAATCTCACTCATAACCACAAAGCCCTATGAAGGATTGGTTATACAGTGGAAGAATCCTAATTGAAACATAATACCTATTCTAATCAAATACATATTCCTTTTCATTATCTAACTAGAACATAGTTGTCAAAGCGCCTAGGCGCACTCAAGGTGCATAGGCCGAGCCCGGAGCCTAGGCCCAAGGCGCGTAAAAAACGAGGGCTCTTTATAATTAGGCGCATAGCATAAAATACATTTTTTAGGGATTTTAGAGATGTTTTAAGCTTGTTTAGGGCTACTCTATGATGTTTTAGGGTTGTTTATGACTTGTTCATGACTCATTTAGGATGTTTTAGAGGTTTATGCAACTTTTAGCCTGAATTTTGCCGGAAATCAGCCTGAAAACAGCCCTGATAGTGCGCCTCATTGCCTAGGCGCGCGCCTCACAGGGCGCAACGCACTTGGTGTGCCTCGAGCCTAGGCGCGCCTAGGCGCACGTCTAGGTGCGCTTTTGACAACTATGAACTAGAATAGATAACCTTAGATAATTATCTCTAACTCTTAAAATTATCCTCAATTAGATTCTATTATTAAATTACATAAATACCCCTGCTCCTTGAGATATTATCGACCCAACCCATCTGCTCGGGTTTGGGTATTAGACGATCTGGACCAACAAATAAACACGCTTAATGAATTTTGACTTCACTTTGACTTCAACAAAAATTTAGATATTATAAACATATGTAAATTATAAAATAAAGCACATAAATATAACATAACAACTTTGGGTAAGAAATGATGTATAAATATAAATTAAACTAATAAAATATAATTCATTAAGTGTCTGTGTCTCATCAAACAAGTAGTTGATTTATATCGTTTTGACAACACACATAGTTGCATAAGATGGCATAATGTAAACATTAAATGTTGAATCAAAAGATGGCATAATGTAAACATTAAATGTTGAATCAAATCATATCTCTTTGGTTCAATCACCATTCACCTGACCTTTCATTAAAGTTGCCATTAAAAGTTGGGGCATTTGCAAGTTAGGGCCAAACGGAACTTTGGGCCATGAACTAGTTAGGTCCATACGAAAACAAATAAAAATAGGTTGCAAAACAATTTTGACATCTTGCAAACCGATTTCATAATTTGGAAAACAGTTTTGCCAAACTATCTACCAAATAGTTGATTCTAATACCTTTGATCTATATTCAGACATATCACGATTAACGGGTGTGGTGTGTGATAGGAACAAAAAAGCCACCAACATTTGGAGTAAAACCATTGTTTTGAAACCAGGACCAGGCCTGGCCAGTCGGACTGGGAACCGGTGGTCGAACTGGTCCGGGTTGGGGTATTGAACCGGTGTGTGTCGAACCGGGGGGTTAGACCGGTGAACCGGCAGTCGGACCAGGAACCAGGCTAATTGAACCCAATTTTTTTAATACATATTTTTAAATGTTACTCTATTAAGTTTACAACACCATCCGGTTCCGACATCCGGTTCGACCGATTGGACCGTGGACCGGTAAGAAGATCGGTTCGACATCGAGTCCGCGTCTGAAAACAATGAATAAAACTGAATTACTCTCTCAACAGTATATAAAATTATGCCAATTTGATTAACATCCATAACATGTAACTAGTGTGAAAGCCCGCGCATTGCCGCGGTTACATATGTTTTTTTGCCACACGTTGCATGTAATCCATGTTTTGGTTTATGTTAGGTTTTAAATTACTTTTAAAAAAAATAGAATACACACTTGTGTTAAGCTGTAACAATGAGCATAATTTTGGATCTAAATTACATGTATTCGTCTCGTTATATATTGCAAGAGTATAATTCAGTTTCGTTTCCAAAAACTATTGCCATATATTAACCAAAACACTGCAAAAAGTTGTCCCTGAAAATTCCCAAATCACAGCAGAGTTGTCCAAAAATGAACTTGAAATACAGCAAAATATGCAGTCCCATTTGTGACTTTTAAACAAAACAATAATGTTATCCAAAATTACATTAGATGCAAAAAAAAAAAAAAAAAAAACACCATAGTCCCTAAACAAAAGTAAAACACAGTGAAAAAGTTGAAAAAAGAACCTAATATGTAGTCCAACAAAAGGACCTGAAACGACGCAAAAATATTCTGGTATACACCCAAAATGCAGAAGAATGCAGTCCCCAAAAGACATTGAGAAAGTTGTAAAAATGAGGCTGCTAAGATGTAAAATGCATTCGAAAGGACTTAAAACATAGTTTGAATTCTGTTTTACAAAGGTTGAAAATTACATAACGAATGTGATTACAAAAATAAACAACTTCAAGCAATTACGAATCCAAAATAAATAAAATATTAAAGCAAAAGAATAATGACAAACTGCAATTTAAAAGGCTAACGTAAAACAAATTAACACACTCCACAGTAATTTTTAATATGGAGTTTGTTCAAACCGCAACTCAAAGCAGTGATTTATTCTTGGCGTAGATCATAGATTTCAGTCCAGTTGATATTATTTCTTTATTAACATGTTCATCTCTTGTTCCGCCCAAAAAAGTACATTGTTGCTTCAAATCAAATGCATATTGGTAGCATTAGTAATTTAACACATCCGTTGAATTGAAGTTGAAATTAATTTTTAAATGTGTCAAATAAGAATATGTGTACCTGATAATTGATGGTTGTTTTGTTATAGTCATTGCACATGGTAAAGATGATGATGTAGCCTTTGAGGTAGAGATTTAATTCGAATACTTTGTTGACTGTTATGGAATAGTCATATTTTAACTAAAGCTTTAAAATGTTTTGTACTCCTTTAATAGACTGCATTATTGCTGTAAGAATATGTGAGTTGGTGAAATTCTCATTTTATCATGTCTATACAGTTGACGTCAAGAACTTTTGTCATGGATATCAAAACATGTAACAAAAAGCATATGGCCACCATGATGTAATGCCGTAAACATCCTATTTAAATTTCTAATTATCAAATAATTGGATTAATTCATTGTATTATATCATCATGATAATGTAATCTTTGAATTATGCTAATGTAAAACAAACAGATGATATGCTTACATAATTTAGTTATGAACATATATACTTAACCACTTTAATCGATTCTTTACTTTAATAAATGTAGTATTAAAGAACAAAGGATTAAAGTTATAGAACATACCACAATCTTTCGCAAAAGAAGTTGTTTGCAGTGGTTATGCAACGAATCTACATACAGCCAAACATAAAATATAAATTAAAAATTGCAATAAACATGTTTCCCGTATATGTGGGAGTGTAAATTGAAAGAACAAAATTCACACTTTAGCCTTTTGAAAGTAATTATTTGATACTAAACCATGATGTAATGCCGTAAACATGAAAAACCTTACCTTCAGGACTCATATCTACCTACATAGAAGATGGAGCACATCCCATGCATGTATGAACATTAACTTCATCGGAGCTTTTAGTTCCTCTTCAAGATTGAAACCAACCACGCATGGTTAACTCTCATTGGACGAATCATAATCGTTACGAGTTCGCATTAAAGTTGTATGATGTGGGTGTTGAAACTTAGAGACAAATCTCCTTTTATAACATCAAGTGAAGGAAGTTGATAAGAACCGACTCAAGTTGAGGAAGTTGAAGCAATAATGGTTAATTATGGCATTGAAGATGGTTGATCCCTAAGAAGTGGAAGAGACAATGCCATTGAAAGCTGGAATGAATTAACGGTTTCAAAGTCAATGATTAGGAATGACTTGCATTAATCGTTGTATAATTGCCATCAAAGGTTGTACTACGGGGGCATGAAAGGAAGAAAATGGGTAAAAATTAGAGGATTACACTTGTGGCTCTTGAGATGCCATCTTAAAATGATGGTAAAATTACATATGTATCCATCGAGTTTTAGTAATATAGATGACTAGCTTTTATCCCGGGAGCGTCCCTGGTTGAAATATCTAATATGACATAATAAAATATCTAATATGACAACATAATTAATGACTTGCCAATATATGATTAATGAATATTATTATTATTATTATTACTATTATTTATTTATTTTGAACAAATCCCTGCCATAAGTTATCATATTCAAATATAAAAAAAAACGAATCTCTGCGCCGGGGTATAAATCTAGTGCCATTACAAAATATTATATAATGTAAAATGAATTCAGAAGTTTGTAATCGATCATTCTAAAAAGAACTAACATGAAATAAGTAAAAAAAGTTATTTATTGAAATAGTATTATAATAACCACACATATATTTTCGTTACATACTATTAAAGTTTTTAGTTTATGATGGTGCACGTATATTGCAAATATCGAACGCATTAGTCTAAGGGTTATGTGATGCGTTAAAAAATTCATGGGTATATGATCGGGTATATAGTTCGGGTATTTGGGTATGTGGTTTCGGGTAATCGGGTCGGGTATCACCAATAGTCGTTTTTTTCTCCGTTTTTTATATAACACTATGGTACTCGTTGGAAAGATAATAAAACGCTCGTTAAGGGTTATGTGATGCGTTAAAAAATTCATGGATATATAATCGGGTATATAGTTCGGGTATTTAGGTATGTGGTTTCGGGTAATCGGGTCAGGTATCACCAATAGTCGTTTTTTTCTCCATTTTTTATATAACACTATATGGTACTTGTTAGAAAGATAATGGAACGCTCGTTAATTTGGTGTAATTTTTTTAAAAAAAAATCTCGTATATAAAAGATATTAGCGTTTAAAAGTTATGGGAGGAAACATGAGGGAGAAAATAATAAAGGTTTAATATTTATTTTAGTAGATTAGATCTTAGTATATTTTTTGTTTTTTTTTAATTGGTTTATAGGTGTCACCTCACATCCTACATGGCATCTCTCAAATGAGAGATTGCCTCAATATATGACATGTAGGATTTTTAACATAAAAGGCTAAACCAAATTAGGCATTGTGATTTTTATACTAAAAAAACTTATGATTGGGATTCACAAATCAATTGTCTCGAGTTAGTGCAAAAATAATGAACTCATTTTTTACGAGTGCTTCGTTGAATCCATTACCATTTTTCTCATTAGAATATGAAATCAGGTTTTAAATGGATAAGGATTGCATCAATAATACTCCATGTTTACCGTACCATTAAGAAATCTCGCGAGCTTAATTAAAATTTTAAACCGACGACTTCATTTACAGATCGGTGGAGCCAAATATGGTGTCATTTTTTACGATCCACCAGTTTATAAAAGCTCGGAGTCCAAGTTTTTGGGTTAGGTAGAATCACATAATAAAAACCAATATCATACTAAATGTACAACGTCATTGTGAAAAAAACACATGTAATAGAAATATAAAGTTTAAAATAAAACATGGGCCTTTATTCCTTTAGTGATTTAATGTAACTATTAAAAATTGGTTGATTAGACCTAATTTTTAAACTATAATTTTGTTTAGTATGTAAAAGGTTTAAACAAACAATGGTGTCACTGGTAAAAAAAACATTGGTATCACTCGTAAAAAACAATGGTGTCGCTCGATAATTTACAATTACGCGTTATATATGATGCACAAAATCCAATGGTGTGGGGCGACACCGTTCTCCATGTAGTGGCACGACCAATGCAGATGATTAAAAATTGTGACCACAAAATCACCACATTGCATTTCGTGATTTTTGTCACTTAATCTCGTTCCAAGAACCAGATATTAGATTTCATAAAATCATAAAGCAAATTCATGATTGAATCAATATAATCAACATCACTTTGATACAACATGTTGATTATATCCTTAAACATGGGTAAAAGATATAGAACTCTAATGATGTTTATTCTATCAATAACATAATCAAACACAAAATATAGTAAACTTACTTGCGGAGAACGTGATCGTTGAGGATGATGATGAAACCATTGATTTTTCTGTCACGGAGCGTTAATCTTGATGTATAGTTATTGCAAGTATGATGGTGTTCTTATAGAGTACACTAGATTAGAGCCCCGCGTGTACACGCGGTACATATCCATGTCAAATGAAAAAAATTCTACAAAAATTGTAGTATGCAAATTTTATTTATTGAAAGTTACGTAATACAATTCGTGTGAATTTTGGCTCATTGTATATTATCATAAAAAAGTTTAATGTTACCCAATAACATATATATGAATCAACAAATGTTTGATTTGACGTGATTTAAAAACAAATAATGAAATGAATAAACATATATTTATTGTAACGACATGCAAATGAAGATTAAATTCAAAGTAAATAAATGTAGTTTAACAAATCATACAACCCAAAAATTATAAAAAAAAAATTAAACAATTTATGCAAAATATGATCGCATACTTATTAACAAACTTCAAAATATTTTTTTATAGACAACATTTGCTATTATTATTAACGATGTCATCTTTACCCAATATTAGTATCTTCAGGCCATCTCTACTTTGGTCACTTGGCAGCGACATAAAACTGCCCATGTGTAAAAACAGGATCTTTCAAATACAGACCTACCCTAAATAGGGTTTGTCCTTGACTATTATTTAGTGTCATTGCGAAACATAAAGTAAGAGGAAATTGTCTTCTGTTAAATCTGAAAGGAATCTTCTTATCAGATGGGGACAACCTAATTCTTTGGATAAAAGTTCGCATTCCAATGTTATTCCCTGAATTATTTTAGCTTCTATAACACGGTTTGACATGGGCACATGGCAAGACGATTTGAAACTTGTGGCTTTGAAAAGAATTTATGTCCACTTATAGGATCCCTAAACCATTTGAATAACAAAACAGTGAAATTTGTCAAAAACAACTCTGGTGAGGAAAAGAAAGACATTTGGCATTATAACTGTATTATCATCAAGAATTTAAGGTAAATATATCCAGAAGACCCTAAACTGTTTTGACGGTTTGACTCATAACCAATGACCTAAAAATCAAGCTAAAACCACGGTGAAAATCAATACTAAATGAGATTAAAAATGTTAATAAGTAACCTCAAAATTGTAATCAATAATTCAAGTCAATTAAATTGAGTCAATAGTATTAAAAATAATAGAAATATCAAATTGGGTCAGTAATATTAAAAATAAATTTGTAAAAATAGTAATATAAATAAATGAGATTAAAAATGTTAATAAGTAACCTCAAAATTGTAATCAATAATTCAAAACAATTACATTAAAAATATCCGCATTTGAAATTAACTTACCATTTATCGACAAATTATTATTGACATCTTAAAATTAGCATATTACTATTGAAATGATTTTGATGATTATGTTTTAATGAGAACTGATTATAGAAAAGTCACAATATAAAAAATTAAATTCGGTCAATAATATTAAACATAAATTCATAAAATTAGTAATATATAAATGAGATTAATTTTTTTTTACTAAATAACATTAAATTCTTGCAATTATTATTAATGTCAATAAATAACATTAAAACTCTTAATAAATAACATTAAAAATGAATAAATCTTTTTAATTGCAATCAAGACCAATCAGAATTCGTAAAAATAGTAATATAAATAAATGAGTTTAAAAATCCTAATAAATAGCTTTAAAATCGTAATCAATAATTCAAATCAATTACATAAAAATATCCGCGTTTCAAATTGACTTACCAATTATAGACATATTAAAATTAGCATATTACTATTGAAATGATTTTGATGATTATCTTTTAATAAGAATTGATTAAACGAAAGTCAGAATATAAAAAATTAAATTCGGTCAATAATTTTAAACATAAATTCGTAAAATTAGAAATATACATAAATGAGATTAATTTTTTTTTACTAAATAACATTAAATTCGGTCAATTATTATTAATGTCAATAAATAACATTAAAACTCTTAATAAATAACATTAAAAATGAATAAATATTATTAATTGCAATGGAGACCAATCAGAATTCGTAAAAATAGTAATATAAATAAATGAGATTAAAAATCTTAATAAATAACCTTAAAATCATAATCAGTAATTCAAATCAATTACATTAAAAACATTCGCGTTTCAAATTGAATAAATCTTATTAATTGCAATGAATACCAATCATAATTCGTAAAAATATGAGATTAAATAACTATTGAAGTTAAGGGTTGCGAAAATTTGGGGAAAGATTGGTTTATCAATCAATCAGTCAATCAATCTTCGCTACATTTAGAAATCTAATTTATCTGTAAATTGATGACCAATTATGCCATAATTGTGTAAAATTCATTCAATTTTAGAAAGCTAATTTCAAAACATAAAACCTTCTTTCGCAAGTTACACTCTATACTTAGTTAGGCATCAATTCATAACAATTAGATAACTAAACATTCATAACATATTTTTTAGAATAAAAGATTTGTATAATAAGTGTTAAAAAAAACTTTAGTTATTAATCAATTCTTAAAATTTGTATACATAGATAGATGTTTAAAATGGTTGTTTAGAATATTCATTGAGTTAATATTTCTACTCCTAATCGATTCTATATTTTGAATAATATACAATTGAATGCTTTATTGTATTTAAATTATGGATTAAATTGATTCATAATGAATCATTAATACAAAAAAAAATGGTAAAATTGATTCATAATCAATCATACATAAATTCGATAAATAAATTATGGTAAGTCGAAATTACGGATTTAATTGATTTATAATCAATCATACATAATAAAAAATTGATTAAAATTATATATAATTACGGACTAAACTGATGTGCCATCTTACGGATTAAATTGATTACTAATTACCAAAAATAATTTCGTATTAAAATTAAATTCGTCTCATTAAGTTATGGTAAGTCTAACTTATTGATTATAGATTGATTTTTAATCAATCATACATAATAAAAGATTGATTAAATTGATTCATAAATAGGAATTAAATTGATTCATAATTACGAATTAAATTGATTCATAATTGCCAACAATAATTTCGTATTAAACTTAATTTCGTCTCATTAAATTATGGTAAGCGGAAATTAGAGTTAAATTTAATAAATTTAATAAGACATAATTTCGTAAAATAATTTAATGAGACAAAAAAATGGTAATAAATTTAATGAGAGTTATTATAGTAAAGCAAATGTAATGAGTTAAAAAAATCAAACTAAATATGTTAAATTTCGGTCACCTACATTTAATGACAATAAATTTCCAAAAAAAAAAATTTAATGACAATAAATATACATAATAAAAGATTGATTAGCAGATTTATTATGGTCAAGCCTAAATTATGGGGTGAAGATTAATTGATACTATGGTAAGGCGTTAAATTCGTATAATATGGCGTTAAATTAGTCCAAATACTATGGTAAGGCTAATTATTTACTTCAATTATGGTTATCTTAAATTACTGTTTTTGTTGATTGATAATCAATCATTAATACAAAAAATAAATGCGAAGTATTATGGTAAGTTTAAATTCGTATAACTAATAATATAACTAATAATATGTTCTGTTTGCTATATAGAATTTGTGTCTTCATATAGAATCCTGGTTTTCTAATGGAAAAACATATATATTAACTAAACCAGATAGATATGTATGAAAAAAACAAAATCATTACAAGCACCATTGAATAATAATATATATGTAAAGCAAGAAAACATATAATATTGTTTCTCTATTTGTATCTGTATTACAGAATGTATCAATTTCATGTGCTCGGTTGGTACTTATAGGCCCTCTCTAAGGTCTCCATTCGACCCGAGATGTATTCATTTATTATATAGATAGATGCTATGTTATGTTATGTTATGTTACTAAAGTTATAAAATTAGATGCACTGTTACAGACTTTCAATTATGGAGTAGAATTAGGAGATCACCATTCGAATGTTTATGTATGCGATTGATCAAACATAATAAATGCGAAATATCTGTCTAAACTATTGAAACACAACAAAAATAATAATAATAATGTTTATGTATCTAAATAGAGTTAATGGCCAAATTCGTCCCTGGGGTTTGACCAATATTGCCACATCCATCCATTTTGAGAATTTATGACAACTGGGCCACTGTACTTCAAACTTCATTGCTAGATCAGTCCAATTTACAAACCCAGTTAAATAAGTCTGTTAACTTGAGGGCATTATAGTCATTTCCCCTTTTAAAATTCCCACCCCTTTTAAAACCCTTCATCCCAAATCCAGGTCTTCTTCTCCAGGGTTGAAAGTTGCCCTGAGTCTATTTTTCATTCATAGAACCTCTTAAATCGATTCAAGGATTAAGATTGTACTATAATAATGGTGTTTTGGTAATTATAAATAACGCATCAACTCCTTATATTTTTTAATGAATATAAGAGCTTGTCCAGGTCAAACCGCCCGCTTGACCTATTACCCAACCCATCTGGCCTGCCCAGTTTGCCACCTCTAAACGCCATGCTCAAAAATCTACACACCCCTTAAGAAGTTTGAAACTGATTATTCGAACTCCAAACAAATAAATAACCAGATTATTACCTTGTTAGCAGAATGCATTGGGTTGTACATTCCCACGAATTTGATGCCAGCAACCGTCAATTGGAGAATTAAGTATGAACATCAATATGTTTACAAGAATTTTAATCAGAAAGTTTGTGCTCCATAGAAATTAAGAATTACCTGCTGTTCAATGACATGTATATGCTCAAGAAACTGAGAAAAGATTAGCACTTTCTCTAGAGACCTGTTGACAGATCTAGCAGAAGCCTTGCTTCTCCTAACAGGAGAAAGAAGTTCATCTATCTCTTTTGCATCATGGTCCTCACTGATACCGTTCTCCATAGTTTTATTAGCTTCCTGCAGATCTTTCAACTTCTCCACTAGATATGAAACTTTACTGCTGGATGTTGACTGCCAATCAGGATTCCAGTCGTCCTAAACTTACAGTTAAAGTTATATATTTAAGAACAAACAGTATAAACAATAATAACAGTGACAACAAAAAAACTTGTAACAATTGAAGCCTGCCTGTTTGTATGAAGGCTGTAACTCAATCAGATCCTTTGGAACAGGCCATTTTGGATTGGGGTTTTCAGGACGGGCTAACGTTTCAAGACTTTGCATCTCATATAAATTGTCACAGCCAGGGAATGTACACTTCTCACTGTTTAAAGCCACACAGTCCAGACACAATGGTCTTAAGCCCAAATCCAGGTCTTCTTCTCCAGGTACTTTAAAATGGTATGTTACTTTAAGAGGGATGAAGGGTTTTAAAAGGGGTGGCAATTTTAATAGGGGAAATGACTATAATGCCCTCAAGTTAACAGACTTATTTAACTGGTTTTGTAAATTGGACTGATCTAGCAATGAAGTTTGAAGTACAGTGGCCCAGTTGTCATAAATTCTCAAAATGGATGGATGTGGTAATATTGGTCAAATCCCATGGACGAATTTGGCCATTAACTCATCTAAATATGAGAAAGAGTAAATCACCTAAGAATATATGTATGCGAATGAGCAAATATTAAGAAATGTGAGGTAGCATAAATCGTATGAATGGGGATTTAACCCATTTTTTTAGCTACTCGGTTCGATAAGGAATGTATGTAATGGTGGAGTGAAATTAGCATAATGTTATGAATGGGGATTTAACCAATTTCAATGTTTTTAAATATTACCTATGTTATGTTATAAGGAAGTCAAATTCAATTATTTTCATTACATATCTATCTATATTTAAAAGTCAAATTCGTTATAAGGAAGTCAAAGTCAAATTCGAAATATAAGGAAGTCAATTCATTCAATCAATGGTATAATTAACGAATTCATTGAAATTATTTATAAGGAAGTCAAATTCGTTATAAGGAATTTAAATTCAGATTCAATTTCATTAATTCCGATTATGGCATTCATTGTTGACTTCCTTATATATTGCGTGATTCTATATTTAAAAGTCAATTTTGTTATAAGGAAGTCTTAGTCAAATTCGTTATAAGGAAGTTAATTCATTCAATCAATCTATCTATATATATAAAAACACTTTTGCTGACGTGGCGTCCATCGGTAACTTCAATCCCCCCTTGAAATCGCCATGTGGCATAATGAGGTGCAATTTTTATTATTTTATTTTTTTTCGTTTTTTTATTCCCTTTTAAAAGATCCCATCCCAAACCCTAAACCCCCTCTCTCTTGCAACTACACAAACCCTTAATTGCCTGTGTACGGTAATCCCAACCTCAGAATCACTATTTATGTTATTAGTCTGTTTCACATGGGTGGTGGTTGATTAAGAAACAAAGTGTTGGTTGAAGGTTTTGATTCCGGTGGTCGTTCTGAAAGGGTTGGTCGGTGTCGGCGACGGTGACGGGGTACTCTGCGACACGGTGTCGCCGGAAATCGAAGACTCCGGTTCCATAGACCTTCGTCATCGTGGTTAGGGTTTGAATAGAGTTGTTTTGGTTCTGTAATGTAACAACGACTTGAAACCCTGCTGGTAGTGAGACCAAGGGCGGTGGACTTCTAAATCCAAAAGGCTTTTGGTTTTTTCTTCTTTTTTCTAATAAATACTTTTCTTTTTGTAGGTACAATTAAATAAATATTAATTTAATTACTTTTGACCATCCATGACGTTGATCATTATCCTCCAAACTTCTTCATAGAGTAGATGGTATTCCCTAACTTTTTATGTGATTGCTTATATTAATCTTTATTTAGTACCTTTGTTTATTTCAGTGAATGTTTATGAACTAGGTTTAACACCCGCGCTTCGCCGCGGGGCAAACCGATTTTTAACAAATTCACGTTGCGACGGTTCGGTTGAACCACCTGTTACAACCGATTGAGCCACCCGACATACCCGGTTGAACCGTCCGGTATGGCCAGTTGAACCAATATTCCTAACCATTCCTACCGGTTGGTTCAACTGGTTGAATGACCTGGTACAACCGGTTAAACCACCCGACATACCTGGTTGAACCATCCGGTATGGCCGGTTGAATCAATAATCCTAACCTATTTCTAAGCGTACTACATATGTTTCGTTAAATAGTAACCAAGTTAAGTTGCTATTCACATTAGTACGCGCGCGTAGCCCAACCGTTCTCGTTACTCCGTTAAGTTTACTATGTAACTCCGTTAAGGTTACTATTCAACTCCGTTAAATGACTTAGTTCACGGAGGTGAATAGTAATTGACGGAGTTAAACCAAGTTAAGAACCGATTGAGCCACCCGACATACCCGGTTGAACCGTCCGGTATCCGTTAAGTTTACTATGTAACTCCGTTAAGGTTACTATTCAACTCCGTTAAATGACTTAGTTCACGGAGGTGAATAGTAATTGACGGAGTTAAACCAAGTTAAGAACGGCTTGAGCCACCCGACATACCCGGTTGAACCGTCCGGTATGGCCAGTTGAACCAATATTCCTAACCATTCCTACTGGTCGGTTCAACTTGTTGAATGACCTGGTACAACCGGTTAAACCACCCGACATACCCGGTTGAACCATCCGGTATGGCCGGTTGAACCAATAATGCTAACCTATTTCTAAGCGTACTACATATGTTCCGTTAAATAGTAACCAAGTTAAGTTGATATTCACATTAGTACGCGCGCGTAGCCCAACCGTTCTCGTTACTCCGTTAAGTTTACTATGTAACTCCGTTATGGTTACTATTCAACTCCGTTAAATGACTTAGTTCACGGAGATGAATAGTAATTGACGGAGTTAAACCAAGTTAAGTTGCTATTCACATTAGTACGCGCGCGTAGCCCAACCGTTCTCGCTACTCCGTTAACTTTACTATGTAACTCCGTTAAGGTTACTATTCAACTCCGTTAAATTACTTAGTTCACGGGGGTGAATAGTAATTGACGGAGTTGAATAGTAACTCGCCGGAGTTGAGGAGTAACTTGACGGAGTTGAATAGTAACTTAACGGAGTTAAATAGTAACTTAACTGAGTTGAATAGTAACTCAGTTAAGTTACTATTCATAAACCCTTCATGTTTTGTATATATATATAAATTACTAATCTATATACCGAACTAATAAAACTTTAATTTGATTTTTCATGGAGCTCCATTATTCATTATTATACAAATTCGATGTTGAGTTGTTAGCGAGTTGGTTTGAGGTTAGTATGGATAGTATTGAGAAGGTCAATGGGATTGGTGATTCGGATAATGTTACTGTTGAGGAAGTTTATTACATACCTTTAAACTCTGGCAGGTTATATGAGATTAGTTTAGTTATCGATTAATTGCAGAGTTGTTTCTATTATTACCTTTATGCATTTTTTAACCTTTCTGATAGGTGATGACCTGTCGTTAGGGTCATGCAAAAACCTAAATAACCTAGGTAGCTAGGGTAAGTCAGGTATCGAATCCACGAGGAGCATGTGGTTAGTATTGCACCTTTTGTTTGATTATTTGAACTAAAAAATTAAATCTAACTAAGTTGTAGGTTGTTTTGAGTTTTAAGAAAACGAATTTTATAAGTTGTAAACAATAATATTAAAGAAGTAACCCCCTCCAGGTTTCCGGTTCAATGATTCACCCTACCCTTGGTTAGATGATTGGATACCACATAGACATAGTTTTGTTGAACGGTTTAAGTTAAGTGATAATCAAACACAAGTTTTTAATAATAACTCGTACAATTTAATTACCAACCCACGAATAACAACTACCCTCCCGTTAATCAAACTGCTCACGATGCAAGAAAACCGAATGCGAATGACTAAAAGATAAGCAATTGCACAAACGTGACTTGTTTAAATAACTCAAACTACAAATATCTTTCAAACAATTAAAAGACAATCCATAAACCAAACCAAACAAGAGTTAGAGTTTCACAAACGAACCATACACCCGGAGACGATCACACGATTAGTCGCACTGCATATTAATGATGATTCTTGATGTGAGTGCAGCTCCAAGGCTGCTGCTGAGCGTTGCGTCCCACTAAAAACAGCCGTCCAAAAATAATAATAACCCTTGACCTATGACCTCCTCGCTTATTTTGGGCCTAACTCACATAAATGATTCTCGGATCCATGCACCATTCTAAATTGTCAATATGCCTTTTTTCTCATTTAGTTCCATTCAGCCCATTTGTAGTCCAACTAAGGTCCAGCCATTAATTTTGCACCACAAAACTCTATCACACTTTTGTAGTTTTGCAGTATTCTCGTTGGTTCAATTCCTACAACAAATAATTGTCAATAATATAATCTTTTGGATTTCTTTTAACTAGCACATTAATCACCATATGAATTAGTTTACTTAATACTAGCTACATATAATAATAAAATAAAGATTTCTCACGATCGTGTTATGTAGCTTTTATCTTGATTACTAATTATCAATATTTATTTTTATCTCTAAGTACACACTTTTAGCTTGTTTAGCACACAAAGACATGAAATATACTATATACTAAGTACAATCTAAAATTAACTAAAAACATAATCTAAATAACTAAAATATGTATAAAAACTATTAATTACATGAGGCATTTGACAACACATCAATAGGTGTTAATATTAGAATTACATATTGTTTTAGGTCAGGTAATGAATATTGATATTAGAGTTATACATTGTTTTAGGTTAGGTATCAATATTAGTATGTTAGAGTTGTACATTTTTAGCCTTTAGGATATGTGTTAATATTAGAGTTATACATTGTTTTATGTTAGGTATCAATATTAGTATGTTAGAGTTGTACATTTTTAGCCTTTAGGATAGGTGTTAATATTAGAGTTACATTGGAGTTATAAATTATTTAGGTTAGGTGTTACCATTAGAGTTGTACATTGTTTAAGGTTAGGTATTAATATTAGAGTTATACATTATTTTAGGCTACATGTTAACATTAGAATTATATTGTTTAATGTTAAGTCTTAACAACGGAGTTATACACTATTTTAGGTTAGGTTTGAACTTTGAACAATGAAGATATACATTGCTAATTGTTTTAGGTTAGGTGTTACCCGAAGCTTTCCTGCATGTAAATTGATGTGTCACCACCACAAAGTTCCTAGGCCTCTCTTACAGATCCAACATCCTTCGAACATCAATTATCACCTATGCTCATCTATTTTCAAGTCATTGTTGGTTTGTAATTGGTTTTCTCTTCTCGATTTTTTGTCCTTCGTATTTACACTGATTGATTTCAGAGAGTTCATGCTCAGTTTTAGGGTTTCTGTTCATTCTTTGTTGAACTTATTTTGACTAAGGGTTTCTGATCAATTTTGACTAAGGTTTTATATTTTGAAATATTGCTTGAATCTTCGTAGTGGCGGGTTGTGGAGCGGCAGATGAGCCATTGTTGTTGGAGGATAGAGAGGATTGTCTTCGTTCCATGAATCGGTGTTTCTAGAACGTGGAGATAAGTCTAGAGAGTAGGGCTAGGTTGATGACGGTGGTGGTTGTGGTGGTGCTACGGTGGTTGGGATGGATGGTGGTGGTGGCGTATGGTTCTTCAAACAGGTACCTTTCTTTGGATATGCGCATATTAATATGTTAAGTTTGTTTTTGGTTTATGGTTACGTTTTCTTTTGCTGATTTGACGATGTCTTGATATTTTTTTTTATTTGTGAAGCTATGCTATTAAAAAGAAGGATGAGATTGAGAGGGTTGCCAAGGCCAATCGTTAGAAAAGATTTAATGTCAAGGTGCTTGGTTCTGTCTCCTTTGTTTTGGTGTTTTTAATGAAAAATAGTTAATTATCAAAACTTTTGGCTGTTCTGTTATGAATTTGGTTTTTTCTGAAAAATAATTAAAAGTAATCTTACGTTTGTGTTTTGTTGGCTAATGTTTTCACATGATTAACACAATGATCGACAACCTCACCCCCACTTCAAATGCCTGGTATCAATCCAAATGATACCGGTGGTTTTATGTTGGTCAAATTTGTTTAATAATGTTTTACATATTATTTCATAGTCGATCTAATCTTATTTCATTTGATGGTTCTAATTCCGATGCTCTAAATTAACTCATGTGATAAGATTTTTCAACGCACATTTATGAATTAGATTTTTCAACCCCGGGACCTTCCCGGGGTAATCAGCTAGTTTAAAGCATATAAAATGTTGTTTCAAGCATATTCGTTAAAATCTGTATCCATTCATCTATTTCCTTCTCCTTCACACTCAACCCTGATCTCCAACTATTACTCTCGATTTTTATCATCTCCATCATGTAACAATTCTTACAAACCCTACGCATTCATTGTTTCATATTCCTCCTCACTTTACATCGCTATCGCCTGCATCTCATGTTCATCTCCTACCAGTGACAACAGACTAGGGTTCTGATTCTGACATATCACTTTCATTCTTGGATTTTGAAGATGCAAATGATAATACCACTACTAATGGCTAGATCTGAAGACGCCAATGACCCGATGGTTCAACGATTTCGAAGCCATTCCTCCTATGTAAGCATATGTTCTTTTAATACGTTTTTTTTCGTTCATGTAAACATCGCGCCTTCACCTTATATTTTTATGCGGGTTTGTTCTAACCATATCTACGATTCCTTCAACCATATTAAATCTGACCGTTGATTTATGATTATGTTAGTTTTCTTTTTTCGGATGTAATACCCTTTAGATTTAGGGATTGGATTATATGTTTTGATTCCCTTTCATCCCAAATTTATGTTTAAATATCTAGGGTTTGCTACATGGATTTGTGGTCAAAGTGGTTTGCATCCTGTTCAAAGGTAACCTAAGTTCCTTTCCTTGATTTGTGTTTTTTTGTTTGTTCGATTTATCTTCGTTTTGTTTTGTTTTGTTCATTCAATTTCATCATGTTTGTTCTTTAATTTGATTAGATTCTTTGGTTTATGGATTCTTGATACAGGAACAATTGGTTTGGACCAAAAAGACTACATAACATCACCAAACTACGAACCCTGATTTTTTTATTTGTTTCAAATTTTGTTTATTGGTACGTTTTATGTTTTTCAATTTTGTTGTATGAATTATTCTATCTTCATTATACAAGCCGATTTAAGGGTTTTTATTATTTTCCTCTTTTTATGGTTTTAAAATTAGGGTATCTTATGTTTTAAGTTTGTAATGTCTATATCATCTGCTAAACTCGGATTAGGGCTTTATACTGTGAAACGACTATTGTTCTTGATTTATAAACCCAACTTAAAGCTTTATGAATATTTATATATTATGTTAGTATTGTTTTTGTTATGAACTCTAGCAATATTTACATAATTTGTGATAACTATTTTTTTATATGCAGAAAACACTTAACGATAGCACAAATGGATGACTAAATAACCAGCTTTTGAATGGGAAAAAGCTCAATGCCACTCACCCATGTTTGGAGCCATCAACAGAAGAATCGGTGTCTTGTCGGAGGTTTTTCGGTATGGTAAACCATTTAGATCTGCGTTTGATTGTTATCTTAATCTTTTAAATGAGTTTGTAAACTGTTTTTTAGTTTTGTGGTTTTCTGAATCGGTGACTGGTCGAAGGTTTTCCGATATGGTGAACCATTCAGATCTGCGTTTGAGTTTATTGTATATACTATGTAATACTTACCTTTATGTATTATATAATTTAATTTGCTCTGTGACAAGCTAAAGATTAATTCAGATTTGGACGACTAGCGTGATAATGTGGTCTGAGTTTCATAGAAGCAACATGTGCAAAACAAGCAATGATCAGGTGACCTATTTGTCATGAATCATATTTTAATACTAGGTTAGAGTCCCGTGTGGACACACGGTGTATCCGCAAGTAAAATGAAAAAGATTCTATAGAGGTTGTAGTATGGAAGTTGTTTTATTTATCTAAAGTTATGTAATGTAATTCGTATTGATTTTGGTTGCATGTAAAATATCATCAAAAGAGTTTAATGTAACACAATAATGGATATATCGATCAACAAATGTTTGATTTGACATGATTAAAAACAGATAATGAAATAAAATAAATAATAACATATTCATTCAACTTGCTATCCCCTTGATTTGATCCTGTAAAATGGACCTTAGATAAATGAGTTTAAACATCATTTAGGAACATTTGCATTTTCTTTTTTGTGTTACATCTTTTTGTAATGTAAAATACTTGTGATTCTCTATGACAGTCAAATCAAAAGCGAGTACCCAAAATTTTTTTTAAAAAGTAATAAGAAAATTTAAATTTAAAAAATTAATCTTTTTTTAAAAAGGGCCCTTTCTTTTGTAATGCATGAAAAACATCAAAATCAATTTTAGTGTATACAATCAATTGGCCTTTGTGCTTTATATGTAATGCAATTACAACACAATACATATTGATCACTAAAGTCGATATCTATACGGGTGAACCGGTACTCAGCGATGCAAATCATGGAAGTTGCTGATGGTCGGTGTTGGGCTTAAACATGAGGAGACGTACTGCTAAATGTACCATGTAGAAAGGGGGGTTGATTTATATATAATAAAAATTAAGATGTAAATGCGAGAAAAAAACAACCAGAAAAACATCTCATGGAAGTGTAAAAACTCACCAAGTAAATGAATCCATCATGCAACGCTTATGTTTCCTTCTATTTCCTTCTACACAAATAGACCAATTAAATATTATTAATAAAATCATAAATCATATGTTCACCAACTTAATTTAGCAAGTGAAATTATTTTATAACAATATACATTGTTTAAATTACTATTACCAAAACAATATAATTTCAACACTACAATTAGGAGAATGTGTGCATTAGAAATAGACTTTTGAATAACTCTCAATCCGTACCCCTTTTAGCCAAATTGTGATTTGACCCACTAAAGATCATGTAGAACCGATTATACATTTATATGGGACCCTAAACTAACAATTAGTAACTATACAACTCTGTATTGATCCCCACATAATTAAACACTAAACCAGTTCTATGATTATGTTTATAAAGATCAAAGGATGTTCGTGTAAGTAGTAAGTACCTCAACACAAGTATCCAAACTGAGAACATAAAGAAGCAGCAATATTTTCAAGAACACACGGTTAGTGCCAGTCTTTTTCCCATCCACCTGCACCAACATGTAAAGTATTATTAAGATGATATGCAAAATCTCCATTCAACTCATAATCCAAAAGCTTACCAAACAATCCAACTTATAATGAAGAATTCCACCTGTTCCACCAAAACCCATGCAAAAATGAGACCCCTCTTGTAAATTATAAGCATAACCAATAGTAGTTCAAAAATCAAAACTGTCTCTACACTTAACTCTAGATAATGTAATAGAGCAAATTAAATTGTATGAAAGAGCTTTAAGACTCGCCCTGCTCCAAAATAAATCCCACTTTCATGCTAAAAAATAGAAATCTGTGATATTGAATCAACAACTAAGGTACATCATGTCGCTAAAAAAATCAACTTAAGACTAAAAAGACCAAGCCAAATTAACCATCCTAGTCACCTGAGGATGATTTGTAGCATAAAATCGGCTACATGAGAATGTCAATTTATTCTTAGAGGTATATTGTGTAACATTTTGTGAATAAACTTTTTGAGAGAATGAGCCTGATATTCATCTGGGAAAAACCAAGGAATCCTGTACTTTATGAAAGCGAAGCAAAATGAATTCGACCGTAAGAAATAAAAAAGACATTATACCAAACTTTATAGTGTATGAGTGATGAAAATACAACACAATTGTGCAGTGACAAGCATATCCTACGAAGCATTCAAAGTTAAGAATATATGTGATATATATAATAATCTTAAAGTTGCATTTCTTGAAAAGCATAAAGGAACAACTTAGACATTCTACAAAACATGGATCATAATGATCTTGGGGTCTGCACGTTCTTGTATGCAATATAAGATATAATATATAACCATAACAAATGATAGCACATATCACCTACATAAAAATATAAAAATTACCATGTAGTCCTTCCATAGCACCACCAATTATTGTCAGGAAAAGCTAAACTGACCTGTTTACTTGCCATCCTTTTCTAATATGTCATGGTTTTAAATAATCAAATGAAATTGGGGAAATCGAATATCAGAACCAGTCAGCAATTCAATATTCTCTCTATACATACCCACATCAGAATTAACTTATTCAACCAAAATGCTAAAAATAACTTATTAAACCAAAATGCTAAAAACAAAAAAAAAAATTTCAACAAATTATGGGTACAACTACAACCGCCCACTATAACTCAAAAAATAAAAATAAACATTATCAATGACTGACGACTCATAAACAACAACAATGAAGATGATCCACTCAATCGATGGCTGGTTTCAAAACACTAATAAAACATGGAAAACGAAAGCACACCCATGCATAAATAGTTACGAATCAAAATAAAGTTTTCAAATACAAGTGTTGATAGAAAGTTTAAAAAGCGGAAAACAAAAATAGACTGTAGAACAAATGAACCCTATATCGTAAACAAAAAATAAAAAATCAAACACTAAAAGCGAAGAGAAAAGATTGTTACCTTGTTGTTGAATCTTGAATCACAGAAAGATAGTCAGAGTTAAACGGGGCCAATTTAGGGTAAACATATTAGAGATATTCTAGGTTTGGAAGATTGAATGGGGATGAAGAATAACGAATGTTTAGGTTAGCTGACAGGAAATAAAATAAAGTCAGGAGTTTCGTTATATGGCGGGTCGAGATATGATATCCGAGTCTAGTTCAATTGTTTTGGAGAAGAAGAACCTAGGTAGCGGCGCCTGAAAGAGGAGAAGGTGAGTTTGATCAAATGGAAGATGACGAAGAGGGTCTCTATGCGGCGCTAGAGGGGAAAAAAGAATAAATGACTCACAAGACCATTCAGACTTAATAAAAAATAATCAAGATTACAAATTTACAACACATACTGACACAAGCATTGACACAAAAGATTTAAAGTCACATACACAACTATGAGATCATTTTCAAGTTAGATCACACACAACCATGTGATTTATTACCATAGAGACCACTTACGTCTTTATGTGATTTATTACCATGAAGACCACATATATCTTTGCAATCAATTTCATATCAACATCGTGTATCTTTGACTCTAAAAATAATATTTGCTTATAACTTAATAATAATGTATGTAAATTACTCACCTAAGATACGCGATCTTTGATGTCTTGCTTGGTTGACCCAGCTTCTTGACCACCTGATGCCACATACATGCGAATGAGACATTTTATCAAACACCTGGCATGCATTATTACTGAGTTTCATGTTTTCCTTCTTTTACATCTTTTTTTTTTATTTTTTTGAACTTTAAAGCCGACTTTTCATTCCGAAAAAGACAACTATAGCACATGCATATCAGCAAGAGACTAAGACAAACAAACAACTATTTGTTGCAAATTAATTCGTCTTGTAAGCAAGTGTATGTTGCAAATTAAGAGTGTGGCATC